>CM070713.1:44372472-44972472 GCA_036346275.1 Otatea glauca | reverse complement strand
CAAAAAGTCTAGCTTTATAGATGTGAATATTTCCATCCATATCAATCTTTTTGTTATAGACCCATTTGCATTCAATGGTTTTTACACCATCAGGTGGATCGATCAGATTTCAAACCTGATTGTCTCCCATGGATTCTAGCTCAGATCTCATGGCTCCAAGCCATTTCTCGGAGTCTGGGCCCATCATCGCTTCCTTATAAGTCGTGGGCTCATCGCTGTCCAACAACAATATATCACGCGAATGTTGAGCAGGTACTTTACGCAGCCTGTTCGACCTACGTGGCATTGGTGCCTCCTCAATCGGGGTCCCTCAACCAGATTTTCTCCGACAAGAGCGTCTCCGACCAAGTTCTCCCCGAGTCTCGAACTTCTTCGAGTTGCACTGTTCTTCCACTTGCCTTTCGAGAGAGATACTCTTTCTCTAGAAAGACACAATTCTGAGCGACAAATACTTTGCTCTCTTCTCAGTTGTAGAAGTAATATCCTAACGTCTCCCTAGGATATCCCACGAAAAAGCATTTATCTGATTTGGGTGTGAGTTTATTGGATGTCTGACGTTTAACATAAACATCACAACCCCAAATTTTTAGAAAAGACAAACTGAGACTCTTCCTAGTCCACATCTCATATGGTGTCTTATCTATAGATTCAGATAGTACCTTGTTTAGTATGAAAGCTGCAGTTTCTAAAGCGTAACCTTAAAAAGATATGGTAGATCTGACTGACTCATCATTGATTGAACCATATCTAACAAGGTCCGATTACGCTGCTCTAACACCCTATTCCTTTGAGACGTGCCGGTAGGCGTAAGTTGTGGAACAATTCTGCAACTCTTTAGATGATTATTAAACTCATGACTCAAATATTTGCTTCCACGATCAGATCGTAGAAACTTAATTTTCTTGTCACGTTGATTTTGTACTTCATTATGGAATTTTGTGTATGGCTGATATATGCATAACCGTATCTACTATAGTCATCGGTAAAAGTAATTAAGTACTGAAAATCACCTCTAGCTTTCGTGCTCATTGGTCCACATATATCAGTATGTACGAGTTCTGATAAGTCATGCCCTCTCAAAATGCCCAGTGAAAGATGTCTTAGTCATCTTACCAAGTAGAGAAGACTCACATGTTTCAAATAATTCAAAATCAAATGATTTTAGAAGACCATCTCTATGGAGCTTCATCATGCATTTCTGACTAATATGACCCAAATTTTATATGTTTGTAGAAGCTCACCTCCCCTACGTGTGATAATTTTTTGAGAATTTTTCAATCTTTTTATTGCAGGTCCAGCAAACAAAATTAAATTCTTATTTTATGAAAACCATATGTACATGTTTTAAACAATTCTCAAAAAATTACTATAGATAGGTGAGGTGAGATTATACAACCCTGTAAAATTTGAAGACTAAAATCAAAATCAGCTGAAAGATATGAAAAAGACATATTCGGTAGACTAGTGGTTTTTCACTGTTTAGTGCTTTGTCAATTTTATATCTTTCAAACATGATTGAGTTTGGTTTTCAAATTTTGCAGAGCTGTAGAAACTCACCTACCCTACATATGGTTATTTTTTGAGATTTTCTGAAAACATGTACATATGATTTTTATAGGTTTTACACTATAAGGTTGCTGTGTACAGCACATGGTAACACGTTGAGTAATAGATAGTAAAATATAGTTTTGTTGACAGTAAAAAGTAGTATAGGTTGCTGTCTAGCATTGTGATATTTTCATATCTGTCAAATTTGATTGAGTTTCGTGTTCAAATTTTACAGGGTTGTACAATATCATCTCCCCTATGTGTGGTAATTTTTTTAGAATTTATTAGAGTAAAATATTATTTTTCTGACAGTAAAACATAGTATATGCTGCTATTTCTCACTTTGTTATTTTCATATCTCTTAAATACAATTTAGTTTGGTCTTCAAATTTTATAGGTTTGTAGAAGCTCACATCCCCTACGTGTGGTAATGTTTTGAGATTTTTCTAACTTTTTATTACAGGTCCAGCAAATAGAAGTAAATTCTTATTTATGAAAACCATATGTATATGTTTCAAAAAATTCTCATAAAATTACTATAGTTAGGTGAGGTGAGATTATACATCCCTATAAAATTTGAAGACCAAAATCAATATCAGCTGAAAGATATGAGAAAGTGTGAGACCCCGTTCTAATGCACAAGAACCTCCATGTGATTACTGTGCTATTCCCTGGATCAGTAGCTAGCACTCACATGTTTACAACATTTATATCATAACCATACACGCAAACAAACAGAAGTACATACATAACAGTATTAATTATACAGAGTTTAGTACAAATTTAAAACGTTTAACAGCGGAAACAAAAGAGAGCCGAACAACTCCAAACAGCCTTGCGGTTGCCCACTAAACCCTCAGGCAACTGACTAGGCACCCTAGAAGAAACCGTCGTCGAAACCCCCAAGACCTGCCTGAAAAAGCGCGCCGTCTGGCAGATCGCAGTCTTCGTCCTCTGAGACAGCAGATGCAAGATTGAGTACATTGGTACTCAGCAAGACTTATAGTGGTTCACAGATGCAAATAAGTAATTATACAGGCTGAACAATAGATAGGCTATGGTTATTTTGCAGTTGCATAAAAGCATTGAAAATGTATAAGCATATTAGATCGCAACATCGCATTTTAATAAAAGCAATTGAAAGGCAATATGTTAAGCAATTATTCCAGATTTTCAACCCAGTCTACTCGACTGCATAGATCCCCGGTGTCGATCCTTTGACACAAAAGCTAGTTACAAAACAGTTTCCAAAACCAAACCCATTTTTCGGAAAGTACCAAAAGACTTTAGCATCGGGAGGATTTTCCCCAAGTGCCCATTACAGCAGGCGCGTCTAATCGATCAGATTTGTCACTCTGCAGAGGTGTACACTTTACCACAAGGAATGATCAACCTCTTTTGCCAGGCCAGTTAACACACTTCCTTTGTTGTGTCGGCAAGGAGATCATACAGAGCCGTTACATTATCTAGACGCGGCTTTACACCAGCCCGGGACGTTGGCCCTCGCCCTGAAAACAGAGACACTCACCCAAGTCGTGGATCCACACTTATCACACACACACCACGTCTCTGTCCAGGGCAAGGCGTACACCGTTGCATTGGTATGTAGAAACCCCTACAGACAGACCTGACCGAAATGTCTGTGCAATCTCCCGCCTTCCATAGATGCAAAGCCACATCTAAACAACTTAATAGACTAAGACCCGCCCATACAAGCCCTCGTGGTTGCACGAAAACATGGATCTACAACATCCCATTTGCTCGGTTCTTAATCCGACACGGGCGATACTCCACCCTATACTACGTGCATATCCATTTGCACAATCGGCTATTGCCAATAATCAACCGCGTCAAACCATAGTTTTGTTTGAGGGTTTTTAGCAAATTATTACTAACCATTTCCCAAAAGGACCATACACTGGTTGAAAAGACTGAAAATACAAACGAGTAGCTTAAGCAGGAATATTATGCTAGCGGTTATACCCAACATGACATTAAGTATGTCTAGTTCAAACTAGGGTTTACAAGGTTCACATGTCCACACGGATTGAGACAAACCATAATGTGCAGGATTAACTACAGTTCCAACCCCAAATTAGCACTTCTATGGAGAATTATCCGGATGCATCATACATAGACAAAAACAACATAAGGTAGGTAAATTATCAGGCTCAATATGCTCAAGGGGTTGCTTGCCTTGCAGTTCACTATCAGGTATAAAGTCTGGATCTGCGGAACAGTCGTCTTCTTCTTCGAGGACGTCGGTGTCTAAACGTCGAGAAAACGAGGAACAAAAGAACATCAGTAAACTCCAAATGGCAAAAATAAAACAGACAGCAAAGATAGATACAAAATCACACTAAGATAGGGATTGCTCCAAAAGAATTATTTCCAACTAAATTTTGAAGTTCATACATAAGTTCCACCTAGACTAAGAAAAACTAACTCATTAGCTTCTCTAGAAAGAGGCATGAAAGAGCAGCACTGGGAAAACCTAGCTCTCTGCATTCTCATGACTTCAAGGAGCAAACAAAAACCATTACATTTAGGGTAATTCATCTAATAAGATTTATGTGCAACATCTAATGAAATTAGGGTTTTAATCTTAAACATGCTAGAGCATACCTTGGTTAACAATTCTAGTGATTCCTCTTAATTTTTAGGGTTTAGACAAGGCTTGAAAACTACTGTTAAAAAGGCTTAGCTGAAATCTTAACTTAGGCTATAAAATTGGCTAAGGAAAACATACTAAACAATATCACTTAAGGTTATTACACTCATGAAAATTGTATGAAGCATAACTTTCTAATGGAATATTTTTCGAGAATCTAGTAGAACAAAATTTGGTGATCATTTCCACTTTATCCTTTCTAAAACTCTCACTTGGATGAGCTACTTTACAAGCTATTAAAAATGCTAAGTATTTCAGTTACTCTGAAACTATATCAGTTAAGCTTATTTCACTAATTATTTTGCATACAAACCTTAGCAAAAAGTCATTATTTTTCCAGAACCTATTAGTATATACTATGTGGAGTGTTCCTATACTATTTTTACATTATCTCTTATTTATATATTCTATTTTACGAAGTGTCGAAAAGGGCTATATGATTACAAAAATTGCCTTATAGCATTTCAACTTCCACTTTCATTTGCAACTAGGTCATCCATCAACTTTTATTCATTTTCTTGCTGGCATCAGGGCATGATCTTAGAAACATTTTAAAACTGAATTTGAACTATTTTGAACCTGTTCATAGTAGGTTACATCTATTTTTGCCATTACCAGTGTTGATTTTCTTTATTGATAACCATCACCTATACTTTTTCCCTAAGTATTTTCACATGTACCAGCTCACATTGGTATATGCCCCTCCAAAGTGAGTTTTCAACACATAACCTAAGTTCTTATTGGTTATTTACATAGTCTCTTCTTTATGCTTAGCATTCACTTTATTTAAACATGATGCACAACAAGGTGATATGCAAACATTTCTATTTCTTTCAAATCCTTATAAACCAGAGACTCCATAAAAACTTATCTTACTTTAACTGAACCTTCCTAAAAATATTTTATTCACATAGTCTTATATCTACCCATGAGCATCTTTAAATTTCTACAAATTACACAGAGCTCATCTATCATTTATTTTTGGATATTCTAAATCTACAGAATTTTATACAAATTTAGAAACTGTTTTCACTAATTTTGGCCAGATGATTCAAAAGTTATTGGCATTTGAATTTTGGTCGGTTTTCTGAAAATCATCAAAATCCAGAAACCCGCCTTCTCTACTGGAAAACGCCTTCTTCTGCGCGCACTCAGACGCATTCAAACGCGCTGACTCGCTGACACATGGGGCCCACCGGTTAGCGATAGCAACCAGAGCACCTCGGCTTCTTGCTCACCGCCGGCGAACCAGCTCCGCTGCGATTGAATGGGCAGCACCATGGGCACCAGCACACTCGTGTGCACCCAGGGGCAGTACCCATTCGCCGGGTGGTGGCCGCCACCGTGGGGGTGCGGCGGCGCCATGACCAAACCGGCGAGAGCTCAACTAGAGGGTAGAAATCTGGCGAGCTAGGGTTGGGCGAGCTACAGTGGAGTGAGGGGAGTCAGACTCACCGGTCAGCTGGGTCAAAGATGGCCTGAACCGAGCTACCACCGTGCGCCGGCTGCGAAGAAGAAAGACAGCGGCGCGGCGTTGCTGCGAGCAAAAATAACCCAAATCGGCGGTTGATCAGCAACCCTGAGGTGCTCAGGAAGCTCTGAGAGAAATCAATTCAAAGGATTGGGGCAGATTTACCTCTACCACCGATTTCCCCCTATTTCTCGAGTTCTGGCAGAAGGAGAAGAAGAATCGGCTGTAGGGCTCTCAGTGCAAAAGCGAGGCAGTGGAAATGAGAAGGAGTGCAGCTGCGACGCGAAGCAAACGCCTTTAGCCAACGGGAGTGATCGTGCTCGCCTGCTGGGTGCACGGTCTCGGTCGCGATCTCCTGTGCCGAGCGATGACCAGAGCACAGCCTCGCCTCCCGAGCGGCTCGACTAGGGACAAGCAAGCATAGGCGAGGGAGCTAGCTCTACGCGATGTGGAGGGTGGTGATCGCGTCGGACGGGAGCAGTTGGGCCGGACGGCGAAGGACAGGGGCGACGTCGCCTCGCCTCGGCCAGGGGAGAAGAAAGGAAGAAGAATGACACGAGCTGAGGCTGACAAATGGGACCGGGACCCACTGGCAGCGACCCAAGGCTTCGCTTCAGCTTTGCCAGCGCGACGAGCTCAATAGTGGCCGGGCCCACCTGTCGGCGAGAGGACATGTTTAATGTGATGGGACTGCACTGGAATTCTCTAGATTTTGGATTTGTTTATGGTTCATCCCCAGTTAAACTTTTACCAAAATTTTTTACCGAAACTTACTATAAGTTTTACATCTCCTATAAAAAGTTTAGATAAAAAGACTCCCCAGATGATTTACTAAAATTCTGACACTGTGCCCTGCCCTAAATCTTGATTTCGGATTTTGATTTAATTAAAGGTTCATCTTTCAAGATTTATTTCTGAAACTTTTTTTAAGGATTCATATCCTTCTAAGGAGATTATCCTAAAATTTCCAAGACAAAATCATAAGCACTTATTTTGTAAGAATTCTGACAATCATTTTTCCTATATTTTGGCCTCTCTGTATTCGAATTTTTGAGAGGCTTAATCCAGCTTATTAAATTATAAATAATTTACCAGTGACGTTTTATATAGTAAGGGAATTATAGAAATTTTATTAGCTTTTGACATCGAATATTTTTCATCTATATTTTTGATATACTGTTTTTAGTCAAAAAGCAACTACATGATTTATTTACCTTGATCCAAAGCATGTACAATTTTAATTACTGGTTAAACTGTATTACCAGCTTGGATAGGACCGATGGTAAAATTTTCTGATTTTTTACTTTCACCTTTTTACCTTTTTCCTTTTCTTATCCTTTGTTTTTCTTTTGTTTAATCTTTTCACACAACACAAAAGTCTAAGGAAATTCTAAATAGAGCAAATAACACCAAGAAAATCCAGAATATTTATTTTCAAATTTAAATTGTACATCTTTTACTGTTTTAGATTTCCAGGATGTTACAGAAAGACAAATTAGACTAATGATTTTTCACTGTTTAGTGCTTTATCAATTTCATATCTTTCAAATAGGATTGAGTTTGGTATTCAAATTTTGTAAAGCTGTAGAAACTCATCTACCCTACATATGGTTATTTTTTTAGATTTTTTGAAAATTTGTACATATGATTTTTATAAATTTTACATCATAAGATTGCTGTGTATATCACAGAATAACACGTTGAGTAATTGACAGTAAAATATAGTTTCATTGACACTAAAAGGTAATATAGGTTGTTGTTTAGCATTTTATTATTTTCATATCTATCAAATCTGATTGAGTTTGGTCTTTAAATTTTACCGAGTTGTAGAATATCATCTCGCCTACGTGTGGCAATTTTTTAGAATTTTTCAGAGGAAAATGTTATTTTTCTGACAGTAAAACATAGTATATGCTGCTGTTTGATACTTATTATTTTCATATCTCTTAAATTCGATTGATTTTGGTCTTCAAATTTTATAGGTTTGTAGAATCTCACCTCCCTTACATGTGGTAATTTTTTGAGAATTTTTCAAACTTTTTTATTGCAGGTTCGGCAAACAGAACTAAATTCTTATTTATAAAAACCATATGTACATGCTTTAAAAAATTCTCAAAAACTTACCATACGTAGGGCATGTGAGCTTCTAAATCCCCGTAAAATTTGAATTCCAAACTTAGTCATGTTTAAAAGATATGAAATTGACAAGTGCCAATCAGTGATAAATAGTAAATTTATCTTTTTTATATCTTTCAAATGCGACTGATTTTGATATTCAAATTTTACAGGGCTGTAGAAACCCATATTCCCTACCTATGGTAATTTTTTGAGAATTTTTCATAACTTGTACATGTAGTTTTTATGAACTTTACTACCGAATAACTAATCTGTGGAGAATATGTTGCAAATGTAGTAATTTCATGTTGCATATGTAGTAATTTCATGTTGTACATATAGTATTTTCTGTTATCAGTCAGGAAAATTATTGTCTAATAGCGAGACTTATATCATTTTATTCCTCACGTCGTCAGTAAGCTACTGGTGAAAACCATTTGCAAATCCGACCTACCAGTAAAAAGATATGACTTAAATAAAGAAAAAACATATTCATGTACAAACTACAATATGCATTAACTAGTTGTGTTGACCAACGTATTAACCGGTAGTAGATTTGGTAGTAATCACGTCTGTTGTTTTTCAGTAAAATGTATTCTTGATTTACTACCAGGTTGCACTCAATTAGTATGATGTTGTTTGCATGCGCTTCTCAGTACGTTTCGACCAGAGCATGAAATAGTCTAATCTGCACGTAAGCGTAGATTAGCGCTACCACACACACACACATATATATATATATATATATATATATAGACAAAGAGAGGTTCTAAAATATCATTTTCGTAGTGCAATACAACATGGAGAGTAACGTTGAGATCTCTTACTTTCTGGACTTAGTTGTACTTGATCCGGCTATGCACATGCTTGCTACCATATTTATTTTAGTTTTCATGTCGGACATAATTTTTCAATTGCATGTTGTCTATTACATATAGATCTAACTCGTGGATGTAAATAATTAAGGAGATTGGACGACCATAATTTTCTTTTTTTTAAGAATAATATGGGATTTTGGACAAAAACTGCCGAACTTGTCCGTATGCACCTTCCCTTTAATTATCGTTGTTGGCTAGGACTCTCGAGTTGCATGGGACTCAACTCAAGTCGGAGTTGTAAATGCTACGTACTCGACATATCATTTTTTTTTCTCCGTTACAAATTGAAGATCTTGATTATGATCAAGTGATTAGGTCACGTGCCACACAGGAGTTGGTATATTGACCGAATTTGGGACAACTGTGTACGTATCCGTAGGCTATGAGATAGATGGATTAAGTTATGCATATATATATATATATATGATCTAAGCCGCTGATGAAAATGATTACGGAGATTGGACGACCACGACTTCCATCTACGGCTTCCGGGACTAGATTTTGACTCGCCTTTCTTTCAAGATTGGCGTCTTGAGATCCTAATTGCCATGGTTCCGCAGCATCACAAAGAGCGATTGTGAGGAATCGACATTCCTCTTTTTTTTTAGAATAATGTGGGATTTTCTAGCATTTTTTATTTTTCTCAAATTAATGTGAGAATTGCTAGCCTTTTCCCCTCCAAGGATTAATGTGGGGGGATTCTAGGAGGGTCTCCAATTAGGAGATAGGATTAATGTGGGGGCTTCTAGAAGGGCCTCCAATTAGTAGATATATAAAGATGGGATAACTTTGTACGTATCTGTAGGCTATAAGACGGATGGATTAGGTTGTGCATACTTGCTACCATATTTATTTTATTTTCCATGTCGGACATAATTTTCCAATTGCATATTGTCTATTACATATAGATCTAAGCCGTGGATGAAAATGATTAAAGAGATTGGACGACCACGATTTTCTCTTTTTAGAATAATGTGGGATTTTCTAGCAATTTTTCTTTTTCTCAAATTAATGTGAGAATTTCTTTCATTTTCCCCTCCTAGGATTAATGTGAGGGCTTCTAGGAAGGCCTCCAATTAGTAGATATATTAGTCATCAATCCATACAACCGTACGCGCTACATGATTTAAGAATATTTTGTATATATAGAAACATGTACACTTGGATTATTTAAAGACATAATCTATTAGGACAAAACATTAAGAAGTTAGTTTGAACACATCAAAACTTTTTTCCTTAAATTTTGCAAAATACGCTCCCAATACAACATTATAAGAAATTTATAAAAGTTGTATCACTTTTTGAAATTACAAAAACTAAATATATTTTGGTAAGTTCTGATTATGTATATTTATGTGAGTAGCATGGTTTTATTTTACAATTTCTTACTCAAATTTTTGAATTTTTTTATTTTATATGATCCATATAATAGTCCCAAATTCAAAATTCTACATAAACCTAAAAAATTATTTTTAGAACTTCTGTTTCTGGATTTATAAACTTTCAAATAGAAGTGTTTAGATCTGAAATTTTAACTAAAATTTTGATACGAAGTTTACAACCTTTAACTTTGAGTTTGCAAATTTTAATACCAATATAAAGCTATATTTGGATGCATAATCTTAGGATCCAAATTAATGTTTATAGTTTAATCCAAATTAAATTACATTTTTAATATAATAATTTTAGCTTCCAAAGTTGTATTTCTATACATTCTTAGCTTAATACAGATTTATTTTAGATCCTATTTTTTTTTTCAGTTCAAATTATTTTTTTTATAATTTATATTTTAATTTTATTTCTTAATTTAGATTTACATATCTTTATTTTATACTTAACTTTAGCGTTTGAATTTTGAATGGCTAAGTTGTTTTTCCAAATTGTTTTGATTTGTATTGTAGCACAAACCCCTTCTTCATATTTGTTGACACATATCAAGAGCATCTATCTTGACACGTCATTCAAACTGTAAATTATATTGATAAACCAAATTGATGGCTAAGGTTTTTTTCCCAATTAATGTAAGAATTTCTAGATTTTTGTTCTCCTATTAATCAAGGTGCACTACTACAGAACACCATATCACTGCTGGTTCCAAACTGGCATCACTGTCAAATTTTGGAACCGGCAGTGATTGGTCAGCAGTGATAGTCCGACTATCACTGCTGGTTCTAGAACCGACAGTGATGTCTGCATCACTGCCGGTTTGTATGCGAACCGGTTGTGATAGTCCGGTTCGTAAATCACTCAATAAAATCAAAAAAAAATTATTTGCATCCGGATTGACCACCCCGTATTCTACGCACGACCGTGCGTCACAGACACAAGTCATGCGATTTTTGTGCAAAATACGCGTGCGTGCGGTTGCTAGAACTCGAACTCACGATCTGCTGCCCCCCGCGAGCCCACCTTACCATCTCACCTATCATTCATTCCTCAACTAGTACATGATATATTTTCCTTTTGATCCTTTGTCTCCGAAACTTTTCATAATTATTTGGATATCTAAATGATTTCAAATGGAACGATTGTCAACTACAAAATTGTAGATCTCATCGAGAGCTACAATTTTCTTATAAATTTTATCTCCATCCGACTTCGTATGAAAAAGTTATGATTTTTTCGAAAAATGGTTGATAGCATTATTACTGCCGGTTGGTAATACGAACCGCCAACCAACAGTAATACCATTATTTGGGTATCTAACTTACTTTAAATGAAAAGTTGTCAACTACAAAGTTGTAGATCTCGTCGAGAGCTACAATTTTCTTATATATTTTATCTCCATCCGACTCTGTATGAAAAATTTATGTTTTTCGAAAAATGTTTGATAGCATTATTACTGCAGGTTGGTAATACGAACCGCCAACCGGCAGTAATACCATTATTTGGATATCTAAATTACTTCAAATGGAAAAGTTGTCAACTACAAAGTTGTAGAACTCGTCAAGAGCTACAATTTTCATATAAATTTCATCTCCATCCGACTCCGTATGAGAAAGTTATGATTTTTCAAAAAATATTAGCAATGTCGGTTCTTCTAAAAAACCGGCAGTGATAGTATTACTGCCGGTTTTTGTCCGAACCGGCAGTAATAAGGGATTTATCACTACCGGTTCATCAGAAAAAACCCGTTACTGCCGGTTTTCCATCTGAATTGGCAGTGATAATATTATTACTGCCGGTTTTTAATGAACCGACAGTGATATGGCGACAAGGATCACTGATTCTGTAGTAGTGGTGGTAATTTATTAGTGTTTGTCCCTCTAGAATTAATAATTAATTAATATGTATATAAAGCTTTATTTCGGACTCATCCAGAGTTGTAACATCCATGAGTATTAAGTTCATCTATTTTTTTCCTTTGGATTCCATATTTTGTGCACGCATGCAACCGGATATCTTCGGCTTGCATGCTTTTCTTTTTTTTTTCTTTTAGTTTCCTACTCAACTTCGGCAGTAATTTTCATTGTGGGTCACCAATCTAAGCCTTATACAAATCATTAAAGAAAATTGGACGATCAAGATTTTTTCTTTTTCTCTGATTAATGTAGGAATTACTATCTTTTTTTTTCTCCGATTAATGTAGAAATGTCTAGCCTTTTACATCCTAGGATTAACATGAGGGCTTCTAGGAGGGCCTTCAATTAGTATAGATATAGAGATATAGATAGATAGATAGATAGATAGATAAAGATAAAGATAAGCACTGTATCCAATTTATGCATGTACATAATATAAAAATTATATTTATTAGAGGTAAAAGAGGAAACATATATCACTCTAATTTTATATTGGAATATCAAAAACACTATATATTTGTGAATAAGTTTATTTAAAAAATACGCTCAGCAAACTTTGACGGAGGGGAGGGAAGATACTTGACATTCAAACGCGCGTTTCCTTTTGGAATTCTCAATCGAATTTTACAGCCATCTGATGCATACCAACCATCCAGATCTGTTCCCCAATCCCTAACCTGCCTCGCCCTCCTGCGCCCACCCCCGCCGCCACAATGTACCGTCTCGCCGGCATCACCCCACGCTAGCAAACCCCCTCTCTAGCTATCTCCGGCAATGGTGTAGCTACCGGATCCCCTCCCCGATTACCTCCCGTCGCCACGCACAACCCTAACTCGACTCACGTTCTCGTCTGATGTGATGCACGCGTCGCCGGCCTCCACACAAGTTCCATTGATTTCAAACATAAATTCTGTCGAGTGATGTTTAGCATTTCTGAACAAGAAAATTACCTTTTATTGGATCGACAGGAAATTATTTTTTATTAGATCAACAAGAGATTCAAGCTAGATGCTGCATACCACAACATCGACATAACGGCCCAGCTACGTGAACACAAGGCGCGCTCCGAACAATCCGTACTCGGGACGGTAGTAGGCTTCGTCGCTGAAGATGAGGTCGGCGAGCTGGTCCTCGCCGCCGACGCGCTCTGCCAGGCCTGGGAACCGCTCCTGCACGTACCCCCTGAACTCCCCGTACAGCCTCCTCACCTGCTCCGCCCTCTCCTCCGGGCTGCGGCGGCGGGCCTCCTCGGTGAGGGCGTCCCTCTCGCGGGGGTCGAAGGCGTCCACGCACAAGACGCCGCCGTGGGACCCCACGCGGATGGGCGTTCCTTGAGGAGCGACCTCCATATTCGGTCGCCAGGTCGGCTTGCTCTGCTGCATGCTGGGAGCTACGTGTAATTGTGTCCGGCGCAGACGAGCGGCGGGGCGTGCGCGGATATGTAGACTGCTGGGGGCTGGCATGTACGGCACGCGGTGGTCCAAGTTGGAGTCGGGCTCGGAACAGTGGCGTTGCGTTGGGCGTTGGACAATTGGGTTTGTATTGGCTATGGGCCGAATAAGGCCCGGCTTCGCTTGCCTCCCACGAAACGGAGTCGACTCGTATCGTATGTCACCGCCCAATCATTTCGCTCCTTCTCTGTGTTAGTTTTTTCTAAAAAAAAAACTTTGGTCCCTGTACTACTGGAGGTAAGATTTTTTTCATGTACACTAGCAGCTGGTTGCATAACTTGAGATAATTCTTTTTTTTTGTTACCATGAATAATGCCTCGTGAGTGGTGGCTACTGTTAAGATATAGATTGATTTGAGTCTATATTTGGTTGGACTCTATCTCTATGTGAACGAATCCGAATCTATTTATTACTGTCTTCTACTATAAATATGATACCCCTGTGTACAAGAGAACCAATCTAATAAATAGAGAGAACTTTACCCCCTATATTATGTGTACTCATACTTTTGTTCGTGTGATCCTGTTGACGTATTGTTGATTGGTGTGGGTGAACGACTACGTTTTACAACACGTTATCAGCATCAAGCTCCGCCAAGACCGATTGAGATCGTTAGCCTACATCAATCTACATTGCATCGAGATCGTCCTACGACACGCGCATCTACGTTATTTCGATCCTGTAGATCATCGTATGAAAATTACTGTTCATCAATAATAAAAAAAAGAAAAAATGGTCTTGAAGACCACAGCGCCGCCGGCTGACGCTGCCATTGCCGGCAACAACCAGCACTATGGGAACCAGCGCGTCGCCTTGGTGTTCAAGCACGAAGCCCCTCGCCGTTCAGGCCTACGCGATAGCTCACCAGCCCAATGCCTCAGATACCGCGCCCAAAGCATCGACGACGGCTGGCGAGTCGCCTCGTGTTCTGCACCGGTGGCTGCGCACCGTGCCCTCTCGGCTTCTGTGCTGGTGGATCGGCCTCCACGCCCGCGCGCTTCATCTCCCGCGGAGATCGCGGCCGACACCTCGCCATCGCGCCCTCGCGGCGCCTCGACCGCACAAGCCTCGGCTCACGCAACCTCGCGGCAGAGCGATCACCCGTCGCTTTGGCTTCTACGACCATGCCCTGAAGAACGCGTGGCGGCGGCAGTGTGGCGCCTTGGCTCCCACGCCCAGTCGGCGTGACGCCTCACCTTTGCTCCAACGCGGCTGCACGACCAGCGACCCCTCGACTTTCGCTCCCACCGGTGTGCGAGCCCACGCGACGGTGGCAACAGTGGTGCCCTCGAATGGTTGCAGCCCTCGCACGACAAAGAGGTGGTGACTAGGGTTTCAAACCTAACCGACAGCTTTAAGGCAGAGTTTTGGTCCCCCGAAGACCCAACAAGCCATGCTGCCCAACTGGGCCGGACCGGCCCACTCGTTTTTTTCCAAAAAAGGGAGAAAAAGGAATTTTACACTTTTGCCCCTCGAATTTCATTTATTTTTGGAAATTGATTAATAAATTCAGGAAAATTATAGTAAATCCTAAAAATTTATTTTCTTGGTATGTGAGGCTTTAATAAATTTGTTGAACCTTAGTCTTAGCACATATTGGAAGCTACATATCTCTAGGTTTATTTTTCCTAGAATTATTCATACTTATATGTGCTTGAATTTATTTTTCTGTTAATTGGTAATTCTGAAAATTGCTTGATAATTAGCGGAAAATCATGATAAATGCTAGGAAAATTATAAATAGCATGTTGGAAGTTCCATGCCTCTGAAATTATTTTTTTAGCATTAATCCATATTTATATATGATGAAATTTCTATTTTTATTTTAATTGGTAATTCTAAAAATTACTTAATGATTAGCAGGAAATTATGGAAAATGCTATGAAAATCTTGAGAAATTTTATATAATTATCTGCTGAATAGATATAGACCAAACTTTACTGATTCAAGAGTGAGTATGCAATATATTGAGTATACCAGCAATAAAATTCGATCATACTTCCATATAGGATATGTCGGACATCGCAAAGAGGTAATTTACTGAGCTTGCCCTAAATGGCAGCAATTATCTCACCTAGGCAATAGATGCCAAGATCAACCTGACAGCTCGATCACTTGGAGCTGTTATTTCCAAGCCTGAAGCTGGTGCCCCTGCCTATGTTTTAAGTCTATGGCAGCATACAACTCTGCCATGCACAAGCTTATCGCTAAATTGACATTCTGTAACTAGAAAGTTACTGATGCTGAAATGATCAGCAAGATATTATGCACATTCCACCTCAATTTGAGGGTACTGCGGCAACAGTATCATCATGCCAAGTACCAAAAGTACTATGAGCTTATATGCATTTTGCTAGAAGTAGAAAAGCATGACGAACTCTTGATGAAGAATCATCACGTTTTTCCTAATGGAAGTCTTTCAATACCTAAAGCGCATGCAAATGCTCAGCGGACTAGTAATAACTGAGGCCGTGGAAAAGACCAAAGGCATAAAAGAGGATAAATGGAAGCATGACAAAGAAGAAAGGAAGAGGGAAACCCTAATAGAAAGTTAGAGGAAAGGGATTAGGTTTCTTCTAGAAGTAAGGCCCAGCCAATAAGGCTGTAGACCCTCCACAACCATGCTTTAGGTGTGGATGCACTAGTCATTGGTCACGCACCGATCGTACCCCCAAAGTGTTTGGTGGACCTATACACGCAATCCATTGGGAAGTTCCAGAAGAATCAGGGAAATAAAGCTGAGGCACACTTCATCGCTCAACTAGTTGGTGAGGAGGAAGTTGATAAGTGTGATGATATAGTTCTTGATCTTATCGAGACCTGAACTAGTCTCCCAGAAGGAAACCCATGACTCATATGGAGACCTGAACTAGTCTCCTAAATATTCCTTCACTTTGCTAGTCGATGTCGCACATCATTATGAGTGTCCTCAAGAGTCTTCTTATCAGTTTAGTCTTTATTCCATAAGAACATTGGTCTACACTCTTATTGAGCGTTATCATTTAAATAAATTGATTACTTCCTAGGATATTTGATTGATTGTGCTATGTTTGTTCTATATTTTGCAATATGTTCCTGCTACAACAATTGCTTGATTGCTAAATCATACTTCTAATATAGAACAAAGTATAATCCAATAGCGAATGAGGAAAAATGTCTTGTAAACGGTTGCACCACAAATTCAATTCCTAAGGAGACTAAATATTTTCAGACTTTGACTAAGAAAACTGGAAATATTATGACCATCGCTAGAAGTGATGCTCTCATCGTTGGCACTAGAAGACCCATTATAGTCTTCCTTATGAGTACTCGTATAATAATAGAGAATGCCCTATTATACACTGAGTCCAGTCGTACTCCATTAAGTTTTAAAGGCATATGTCTGAATGGTTTCCATATGGAGAAAAAACATGAGGTTGGTACAGAATACCTACTCATGAATAAGTTTAACGGGTGTAATATACATGTGGTTGAAAAACTTCCTTCTCCTCTATGTTATACTATACATATATAAAACCTGAAGTTTGTGTTGCGATGAAAACAATGCTTAAAAACCCAGAAATATTTAAGATCTAGCATGATCGACTGGGTCATCCTGAGTTGAACAAGATGAGAAAATCATCAATAATTCTGCTGGCCATAGCATAAAAAAACTACTAATTTTTCTAGACCTGAATACTTCTTATGCTTTGCTTATGCTAAAGGGAAGCTCATAATTAAACCCTCTTATCTAAAAGTTAGGGAAGAATCACTGAATTTTCTAGAGAGAATTCAAGGTGATTTTTGTGGACTTATTCATCCCACTGTCCCTTCAGATACTTTATGATGATATATGCTTCTACTAGATAGCCCCATGTATGTCTCTTATCTACTAGAAATCATACTTTTGCTAAATTCATTGCCCAAATCATTAAATTGAGAGCCTCCTTTCCAGAAGAAAGGATCAAGTCTATTCTAATGGACAATGCTGGTGAGTTTACCTCAAAGGCATTTAATAATTATTGTATATGGCTCTGGGCATTAATGTAGAGCATTTTAGTACCTCATGTCCATACACAAAATGGCCCTGTAGAGTCATGAATTAGAGGATAAATTTTTTTCTTGGCCACTCTTGCAGAATTATAGGCTACCCACCAGCTGTTGGGGCCACACAGTACTGTACACTGTGGTATTAATTCAACTCAGACAAACTGCATAACATGAAGTTTCTCATTTTGCAGATAGTGCGTGGGAAAGAAACAAGTATTTCCCATCTGGGAAAATTTGGATGTGTTGTATACGTGCCAAGCTCACCACCACAGCGCACAACATGGGCCCTTACTAGAAGTTGGGGATCTATATAGGTTATGAATCTCTGTCAATTTCTAAATACCTAGAGCCTATTATAGGGGATCTGTACATGGCTCAATACGATGATTGTATAAGGATAATTTCTCGACATTAGGGGGATATAAGTACCATATTATAGAATGCCAAAAAATAGATTGGAATATCACTGGCATTTAGTCCTTAGACCCACACACTAAAGAATCCGACTTGAAGTCCGAAGGAGAATAAGTCTGCAATAAATAGCTAATAATCTGCCCATACCTTCACTGATCATAAGGGAGTGATAAGATCTCATTTATCTGCAGTAAAAGCACCTAAAAATAGTGGAAATACCCCAGAAGGATATTGATCCCACTCTTACCCCTCATGAAAAGAAGAGGGGGAGGCCTCCAGGTGCACGGGACTCAATTTCGTGGAGACATTTGCAGAAACAGAGAACCGACCAAATGAGAACACTACCTAAGACAATTAAAGAAGCTCAACCTAATGTTGAGAAAATCCTTGAAGTGAGCGATCCTGGAGATGGTAACATCCCTGAAGTGATCCATCATGAAGATGATAACCCCAACGAATATTTGCGTGCACAAACTAACACTGGGAAGTCGGATCACCCAGGCTCCATTGTTGTGGGAAATCACGAGGAGCTGGAAGAAATTAATGAAGAGATATCCCTGAAGTGATTCAAGAGAGTTGTATAAGAGAAAGACTACAATTGTCGACATATGTTTTGCCTCAAAATTGCTTGATCTGGATCTAGAAGCAAAGTCCATGGCAAAGTGCGAGAAGTGCTTATATAGGGTCAAATGGAAAGAAGCAATTTAGGCATAATTGTGCTAGCTTAATAAGATAAAAGTATTTGATCATGTTGACCGGATCTCTTAAAATGGTCCCTATAGGATCAAATTGGGTTTTCATCCAGAAGAGAAATAAAAATAACCAGATGGTGAGATATAAAGCAATGCATTTAGCACAAGGGTTCATGCAGAGACTCGACATCCATTACGATGGAATTTACTCTCCTGTAAAGAATGAAATAAAGTTCTGATACTTGATATCAATGGCAGTTAGCTTAAATATATCAATGCAGTTGATGGATGTAGTGACTACATATTTATATGGGTCACTGGATACAAATATTTATATGAGTCCCTGAAGGAGTCAAAATTTTGAATCCTAATAAAGGAAATTGCAACATATATAGCGTCAAACTGCAGAGATCGCTATGCGGATTAAAACAGTTGAGGAGAATGTGGTACAACCGACTTAGTGAGTTCCTCTTGAAGAAGGGATACTCTAACAATGATGATTGTCCCTGTGTGTTCATAAATAAATCTTAGAATGGATTTTGTATCATCTCAGTTTATATCGATGATATGAATATCATCAGAATCACAGATGAATTAAAGGAAGCAAGTTCTCACCTTACGACGGAGTTTGAGATGAAAGATTTGGGTAAAACCAAATATTTCTTAAGCCTACAGCTAGAGCATTTTCCAGAAGAAATTTTTGTACACCAATCTACCTATACCAAGAAGGTATCGGAAAAGATTTAATATGGATAAATCTCATCCTTTGAAAAAACCCCTATGGTAGTAAGATCCCTTGAAGTGGATAAAGACCCTTTTTAGACCAAAGATGAAAAATGAGGAAGTCTTAGGAACTGAAGTTCCATACTTAAGCGCCATTGGAGCATTTATGTATCTTGCGAATTGCACAAGACCTGATATTGCATTCGTAGTAAATTTGGTAGCAAGACACAATACAGCCCCAACCAAAAGACATTAGGTTGATATCAAGACTTGACTCAGATACCTCCATGGTACTCAAGGTTCAATTATTTTACCGAAAGGACCAAGACTTAAGCATGGTGAGATATACGGATATTGGCTATTTGTCTGATCCCCACAGTGCCAAATCTCAGACTAGTTTTGTGTTTCTCTGCGGTGGTACAGCCGTTTCTTGACGGTCTTTTAAGCAGACCTTAGTAGCTACTTCTACCAACCACTCAGATATTATATCTTTATATGAAGCCTCACGTGAGTGTGTTTGGCCGAGACATGTGATTAACCATATCCATAAGTCATGTGGCAGTAACACCGTTGATACCCCCACAATTATCATGAAGATAATACTGCTTGTGTTACACAATGCAAATGGGTTATGTGAAAAGCAATATCACGAAGTAGATTGCTCCTAAACTTTTCTATCCTCACGAATTCCAGAAGAATGGTGAGGTAAAGATTCTGCAAACTAAGTCTTGTGAAAATCTTGCAGATTTATTCACCAAGTCCTCGCCAAAATCTACATTCCAAATATGTGTTAATGGCATTGGAATGAGACGACTTAGAAATATGCAGAGTTCAGGGGGAGTAAATCCCTGAACCAGGACCCTAGGTATGATACTGAAGATCTTGATTTAAATCTAGAAGATTATAAATTTCACTATTTTTCCCTTATTTAGTTTTTCTAAAGTTTTCTCACATGAAGATTTTTAATGAGGCAGCTAGTGTAACACAGTGTGCGAGTGCAATGTACTATTTTCTCCATCTCTTTTTCCCATTGGGTTTTTAAGTGGAGTTTTTGATGAGACATGTGCATTACGCGTTATTCATCCAAGAGGGAGTGTTAAGATATAGATTGATTTGAGTCCATATTTGGTTGGACTCTATCACTATCGGGGCGAATCCGAATCTATCTCTTGTTGCCTTCTACTATAAATATGGCACCCCTGTGTATAAGAGAACCAATCTAACAAAGAGAGAGAACTTTGCCACCTATATTGTGTGTGCTCATACTTTTATTCATGTGATCCTGTTGACGTGCTGTTGATTGGTGTGGGTGAACGACTACGTTTTACAACAGCTACTATCTTTCGTTATTTTAAGTGATTTTTTTTTTACTTTTTATGGTTATGAGATGTAACAAGTCGGTTATTTTTTTTAACTTTATCTTATTATATATTAATAAAATTATAATACTATGAAAGTAGTTTTAACAATGAAAGATCGAGATGGCGATCAGAGGGGGTTGAATGATCCCAAATTATATTTTATCCCCGAAACAAGATCACAAATACAATTCTACACCTAAAGAAACCAAGCCAAAACTCTTAGCAATCAAATGGAGGCGGAAGAATCAGATTTTCCCAAATTTCAGCCTTCGACCAGCACTACTGCCCTCTGGGGCCGGTACTACCGGGGGGTTACTATAGCTACAGTAAAAACAGGCAAATGAATAGTGTTTTTAGCACGGGTTCAAAAGGGAAATTGATGAATTTTGATCCTTTGATCCAAACTCAATGAAACTTGGTAGATAAGGTCCTCGGGATGTCAGGAACTTATTCCAACCTTCAATCACAAGGATTGACGTCAAAGTTCCGACCTTTTTTCCCAGGAAGGAAGAACGCACCAAGTTTCAACAAAAATCGAAAGAACTTCGATCGAGGCTTACTCGTGGGGCTATGATGATCAAAAGATAATCTTGAATGACTCCCCACACGTCCTAGCAAGCAAAATACCACGATGAAACTCAAGGCAATGCAAACTACAAGATCAAACATTCAAGAATGCAAGGAAAAACTTCTTGCAAGAAGAACGCATGGATTTCTTAGATGATTGAAAATATAAGTTCAAAAGAAGAATCATTTATCAAACATCAACCTCAACAAAGATTCTTAAGCATGTAGAAGGAGAGGAGGAAAAATCCAAATTGCGTAAATGTAAATTATAAGAAAGTAAATGCGGAATTTAAATTGCATAATTTTAATGCATAATGTAAATACGTAAAGGAAATTGAGTAAGAACATAAATGAAAAACTTTTAATTTCTGGAAGGAGAGGTTACAAAGCCTCACATTCATGTGGGCAAAGCTCAAAGGAGCCACAAAAACCTCAAAACCTTCAATGAGGGAGGGCTACCCCTACCCCTCTATTTATACTACTTTTGGGCAACCTACCACCCTTGGATGAGCTTCTAAACCCTAGAGCACTCATCAAGGGCTATGATTAACCCACTCAACCAGCCATACAAGGCTTCACCCAAAACCCACAACACATAATGGGTTTCTTGCACGGTTTTCAAAACACACTAACTAGATCCGCTAACCTATCAACTAGACCAAGATCCAATCGCCCTCATTGATCCATGCAGCGCCTAGCTAGCATCTCAACCGTTCCTTTTCTTCACGGCTTGCCACGACTCCGTCTCCGATCATCTTCTGGCGATCCCCGACCATCTGGACCTCTGACGCTCCTTGCCTAGTCCCGGTCATCCTTCGCCTCACCATGATGTAGCATCGTCGACGTGCAACCATAAAAAATAAGGAAACACATCACATAGCATTGTCCAAAATAATATGCAATAAACCTCACACAAATTCAAAAATCAATTTCAACATTCGCTCAATAGGCCAGCACTACCGCCCTCTGGGGCCGGTAGTACCGCTCAACCGGCACTACCGCTCCCATATAGTCGGTAGTGCCGCTCGCCTAAAACCCCAGCGAACATCTCTCTCTGGAAAATAACTACCGGACCTTTGGTCGGTACTGTCGCCCCCTGGCCGGCAGTACCGCCTCCACATGGCTGGTACTGCCGCTTGGCCGGCACTACTACGCCTACATGGCCGGTAGTGCCGCTCCTGGTAGAGACAACTCAACTTCCTTCATTTTGAAAATCCAAAATCAAACTCATATTCAAGCAAACCTAACTCAAACACAATCAATAACTCATCACCAACAAGGATAGACTTTTACATGGTCTTTCAAACAATAAATTTAATGATGTAGTTTTTATGTAGGAATCTATTGGTATTTTTAAATATATATTAGAATGTGTGACGGCACGAACTTTGAAGTGTCACTTCAAAAAGAACCGAGAGGGTACTTCCATTCCTCGATCCAGCAGACGCGTTGCTTGTAAACAGGGTACGGCAGCAATTAGCGGTTAGCTTTCCGCCACACCACAACAAATTTTGCCTTTCTATGGAGAAAACCGTTGTGACTAGGGATGAAAACGGAACGGAAACGGTCGGTAAATGGTTGTTCTGTTTCCGTTTCCACATCTTTTACCGGTAACGGAAACGGAATCGGAAACCCCGGAAACAGATACGAAAACGAATAATGATCGAAACGGATGCGGAACGGAACGGAGCGGATACGGAAACGAAAGTGGAAAATTCCATAAGAACGTAATACATGATCACAATATATATGACCACAAAAACAATGTAACTCATTCCATCACAAAGGTGAATACAAGAACAATGTTATGTTCACCGGTATCACTAGAAAGTTTTTTCTCAGGTTTGTCAGTTGAAGGCTCGCTATTTGTCTCCCAGATCAAACCATCATATCCTTTTTCATATCATTATCATCGACATCCTCTTACTCCTCCAACTATAAAAATGTAATGCCCTAAAATTTGCATATTATTGTTCAATGTTCATTTATGATTTTATGAGATTTATCCTGGATTTTCTGGAGTTTATAAATGCCATTTTACTATTTTCAGATTTATATAATTAATTTATTCATAAGAAATGAAGCCAAAAATATGATAGAAATAATTTTCCTAGGTTCAAAATGTTCCAAAGTATTTTTGAGAATTTTTTTGGAATTTTTGAACTCTATTTGGTCTTTTCTATAAAGCCATTTGTATTTCTGAAATTATTTTAATTCGAAAATAAATGTAAATTCTCCCTTCTCTTTTTGGGCCAAATGGAAGTTTCCGACGGAATTTCCGGTTTTACTTATACGGAAATTTCGATTCCGTTTCCGTTTCCGACAAAAAATTTCCGTTTCCGTTTCCGTACCGATATTTTCCGTTTCCGTTTCCGAAAAAGACTTCCGTTTCCGTTTTTCTCCGGAACGGTCGGAAATTCCGTTTCCGTTTTCACCTCTAGTTGTGACAACATAAAAAAAATGTCATGCATGGTGAAAGAATTTTTTATATTACTAATGGTTTCGTCATGAAATTGGGGCTGGTTAGCTTGACCAGATATTTTAATGAGTTTTTGGAAATTATGGTCATGGATACAACTCGATAACTGTCATAAAATAAATTGCGAATAAAATTGAATACTCAGAATATATAATCAGTGGCACATGGGAGAACTTGTTGTCACTAAAATACTAGTTTTTTTTTCAATAATTAAAAATACTAGCTTTGATGTCTAAAACATATCCATATCAAGATTAATAACAACTACCAATATTACAGTCAGGTAAGCATACAGAACTAGACTTAAACATGGCAATAATTTTTTTCCTTGGCTGATAGAGTGATTTTTTTTTATCGAGCATAAGAACCACTTAGTTTGTATGTCATGTGTTGATTGTGTGCGCGTGGAGTTATACATCTACGACACTTGATCGTAAGTAAAAATAAATAATCTAGGATGGCTGTATATGTAGCCAATAAAATGTTCGAATTAATGATAATATCAATGAAATTCTTCACCGAAACTTCATGCGGGATTTACAAATTTTGGTAGACTTTTTACTTTTTAGCGCTTGAGGAATTGAAATTGGACTTTCAACCGCTTCACCTCCTTTCTTGCTTCCAAATTTTTTTGAAGACCCAATGCTAGGGCTGTAAAAAAACTCAAGGCTCACATGGTGTTCGAACTTGGCTCGCACTAGGCACGATTCAAGTTTGGTTTGAGTTCCAAATAAGCCAAACTTGAACTTGTGAGTTTCATCAAGCCGAGCTTAAATAGCTTGCGAGCTTAGTAAAATCATGAATCTCTTATTAAATATTACTATATATTAACTTTTACTGAGTTTACTCGAGTCGAGCTCGAACTTAAGCATTTTTTATTATTAAAAAATAGTGCATATTGAATTGTTTATAATTATCGAATTTATTCGAGCCGAACTCGAGTCTACTTAAGTTTGAACCGAACCGAGCTCGAACCTAGATCTAGACTCGAACCTCGATTTGAGCTCGTTGAAGCTCAGCTCGAGCTTGAACCAAGGAGGCCAGCTTCAGCTTGGCTCATTTACCAACCTAGAAAGAGCACCCCCTCTCTCTTCCCCTCGCAACCCCAAGCTTCCTGCGAGCTCACCTCGACTCCACCTCGCTTCTCCCCAAATCTGACCAGATGGCCAGGAGAATGGAATAGGAGGTCGACGGCGTGCTCCACCTTGAGGTGGTAATGGTTTGGGCTGAAATGGGTAAAGCGGTTTGGGTTTCAGTTTGATTTCACTTTGGACATGTGTAAATGGGTTGAAAAAGCTAACGGATTGGTTTGGTTTGGGTTTATAGCGAAAACGGGCTGGTTTGGTTTGGTGTGGGTTGAAAAAGTGCGGGTTTGAATGGGTTGAACCAAGAGATGGTCACCTACTCCGTGCCTAACAAGCCGGTCCGAGGCACGTCACTATTGGCACGATCTAGGTACGGTCCGGCCCACATGTAAATGGTCCATGCTGGCACGGCCCGCGAGCCCGTGTCGTGCTTAGGCCGGCACGGCATAGCACGGCCCACAGACGGCATGGCCCGATTAGCCCGGTATGGCCCGTTTGGCTCGTTTAATTTGAAAAATAGCCATTTTATAACTGTTGCATGCTTAAAAAATTCAAAAAAATCCAAAAAAAATCCTGAATTTTTTCTCTATATATAAATAGGTGGCTACCCCACTCATTTCCATGCTAGCAATCTTGCATTCTCTTCTATTCATTCTCTTGTGAAAATTCTTTTGCTCTTGGTGGTAATTTGGCAAAATTTAAATTAGTTTATCATTTTGTTAGTATTTACCGGCTTTTGTCAAGAAATCAAGGTAATAATTGTGATTTAATTTTTCATTTTGTTAGTATTTTAAAACATATTTTAGTACTAATAGCGTAATTATTTCTTGCAGTTTTCTTTATAGAGCATAGGGATTTTCCGTCCTTCCCAGCTTTTGATTTTGGGATTTCACCCGAGGAGCTTCTTGCATCCTATGAAGCTCAAGAAGCTGCAGCAGCTATACCATCCTCAGGCTCTATAAGTGCTACTGCGTCGGCAAGCACTGGGGTGAAAAGATCAAGACATAGTACATCGGGAGTCTTGAAAGATTTCAATCAGATTTTCGAGACATCAGACGGCGTTCAGAGCAGGTATACTATTTGTAAATATTGTAAGCACAAATTAACTACGAAATCTACAGGTGGAATAGGGCACTTGAAGAGGCACGCCACTATTGCTTTATCTAGACTTTATTACTCAACCTCTCATTTAATTGTGCATCATATTTTAGAAATTGCTACCCACTTAAAGAGCAGCGAAAAAGATAATATCTTGTGTGAAGCTGATTATGCTATGAAAACTACATTTTTGAAATATTGGCAAGAAATTCCTATGTTATATGCATTTGCATTTATTTTAGATCCTAGAGCTAAAGTTCGAGGATTTTCTAATGTTTTCTCACTTCTAAATGATGCGGTAGGTACTGATTATTCTAGTTATTTTTCAAATATCCGTGCTAATTTATTCTAGTTATTTTTCAAATGTCCGTGCTAATTTCTCTCAAGTTTATGCTAAGTATGATCAGAAGTATGCTGGAGATCGCATGTAGCGACCTCCACCATCACCCACAACAGGTAAGAAGAAAACTGCTTGGGGAAAGATATGGGGTGCAGGTGGCTCTTCCTTAAGGAGTTCGACTACAACAACGTCAATGGCGGATACAACAAGTGATGGGGAGCTAGCTGCCTATCTCAACAGCGACACTGTCAACTACCAAGAGCAGCAAGAGGAGGACCTCAGCATTTTGCAGTGGTGTCACGAGCACAAGATAACATATCTGGTGTTTTCCATATTAACACAGGATGTGTTAACAGTTCCTGTCTCCACGGTTTCTTCGGAGTCTGCTTTCAGTCTATCTAAAAGAATAATCGAGGAGAGAAAAACAAATCTAACAAGTGAGATGGTGGAAATACTTCTCATTGTGAAAGATTAGGAACAAGCTGATCAACGAGCTCAACATACTATAGAAAATATTGAGCTGGCGGATATGTTTGAAAATCTTTATCTAGATAATCAGGAAGAATAATTGTAACCTTTACATTTTTCCTGTATCACTGAGCTATACGTTGTACTCTTTTTTCTTTGCCAAGGTTTTCTCGTGTTAAGTTTTTACTTGGCAAAGTTTTTAACGAGTCAGCCAAACATCAATAAAGCTCATTATTTAATTCTAATTATTTGTCTCATTTTAGAATTTATTTTGTATTTTAGCTTTTCCTTAATTTACATATATTGTTTAAAAGTTTTTCTACATCCTTCGAGTTTTTCCTAATTATTCTAATTTTTTCATTTTGTTTGAATTTTATCTATATTTTTTCATACTTTTTCTATTTTCCTAATTTTTCTAACTTTGTCTGTTTGTTTTTGAATTTTTGGAGCTAATGAGTCGGCCCGGCCCATTTTGACCCGTCGGATCCGTGCCGGCACAGCACGGCCCATGAGGCCAACAGACCGTCCTTGGGCCACCTCATCGGCACGTGGGCTAGCACAGCACAACCAATTTATTAGTCGGGCCAAAACGGACCGTGCCGTCCGTTATTCGGGTTAGGCCGTGCTGTGCCGGGCCGCCCATTTGGGCATCACTAGTTCAACCCATGGTTTCCGATGGGATGGGTGGGCGAGGGGCAGACTATCCCCGTTCGCCCATAGGCCATCGCCCATCA
Organism: Otatea glauca; assembly: GCA_036346275.1. Lineage (NCBI taxonomy): Eukaryota > Viridiplantae > Streptophyta > Magnoliopsida > Poales > Poaceae > Otatea > Otatea glauca. The sequence continues at coordinate 44,945,046 of CM070713.1, read as the reverse complement.
AGTGAGGTCTGGGAGGACCTAGGGTTCCTTCTCAATCACCAACGGCCGCAGCCCTCGATCTCCATCGCTGAGGGCCGGATATCCTCCTTTGCATCTCCACCGCCGCGTCCTCCTCGTTAGGCAAGAGTGGGAGCTCGTGGTGGTGTGCAAGAAGGCCCCCAACTCCATCGTCAAGAAGGACGAAAAGGCTGTCAATGCCACCCAGCCGCGAAGAAGGCCCCCAACTTTGGCCGTGGGTGAGCATGGCAGAGAAGGGGAGGTCGTCCGGGAGCAGCGCCAGTGAGCAGAGGCTCCACGGGTGGTGCAGCTCGAGGTGCAGGAAGTAGAGGCTCCGCCGGTGGTGTTGCAAAAGAAGGCCCCCAGCTACACCGCCAAGAGGGACGAGGAGGCCGTCAATGCCACCCAGCCGCTCCGGCACCGACATCGACTTCATCAAGAAGAGTACAGACAGGCCAGGACGACCGTGTCCCCACCCACCGTCAAGGTCCTCACCCTCTCATCCACACCCCTGGTACTGGAATCCAATCCGATCCACTCGTCTCGATGCTTCGAGGTTGAATGGTTCACTAAGGATGCGTTTGGTTGGACGTACCAGGCTGAATGGGATGAGATGGTACGGGGAGAATGTTTGGTTGCCTGAATAGGATAGTGCAAGATTTTGTTTGGTTGCTGAATGGAATAGTTTGGGACGGTACGAGATGATGTTTGGTAGGAGGGATGAGGTTGGTATTCACTTCTCACCCTCTTTTCCACAGGTCACTATTCGGCACTACATCACGTCCAGTGTACACACGACTATGGCTCAACTTGTAGACATCAGTGCTATTTGCCGATGCCTTCCATTTATTTTTAGTAGCTACTATGAGTTTGATTTGCAAAACAAGCACTATCCAGGACAACACATAAGAGTTCATACATTAGGCAAGCATATTTCTATACATCAGGCAAGACATCATGCAAATAGAGACATATATCAAGCAAGCATATTTCGATAAGAGTACACAAAGCAACCAAACCTTGACTAGATAACCGCACTAACAGAGTACACAAAGGGTAGAAAAGGATAAACTACATCATTCTGCCATGAGGTCACCTTCTCGACAATGGTTATTACAGTGTACCAAAAGTACAATATTCCAAGTCGCGAGTGACAAACGATAGCGATAGACTACTTGCATAAATTAGTAGAGAAGGAGCAAAATTTGGTCAGATCTGGCCGGAGAAGAGGAGAAAGAAGGGAGAAGGAGAGGCGGCAAGAGGAGAAAGAAGGGAGAAGGAGAGGCGGCACCTTGGGAGCTGAAGCAGGAGTGGATCCAATGGTGCCGACATGCAGCGGTAGCAGAGGTTGTGGTTGAGGGCGACGCCGGAGTGCAGTTCTCTCAGGTCCCCGCCGTATGCACCATTCTCTACGCCGCAAGTGGTCAGATCTGGCCGAGAGAAGAGGAGAGGGAAGGGAGAAGGAGAGGCGGCACCTTGGGAGCTACGGCGCTGGCGTGAGTTCACCGAAGTGGGAGACGAAACAGATCTGGCGTGTCACACGTTGGTGAGACTAGTGATGGCCGAGGCGGGGATCTCCCTTGACGACGCACTAGGAGAAGGCGCGACGACTGTAAGATCGAGGATGCCGACTAGAGGGGTGAATAGGCAGTTTTAAAAATTCTTCTCACTAAATACACACTCTATTGATCTCTATATCAAAACCTAAACAATAATCAATGCGGAAGCGATAAACTAAGGTTTTGACAAATAAGAGGCTAAATCAACTAGGCTTACTAAGTACACTAGCTAATTATGTCTCTACTCAAGAATATAAAATCCTCAAGACAATCAAGCAATTTAATTCTATCAATGTAAATTGCAACAATGTAAAAAGAGAATTGCAAGCAAACATAAAGAGACACACCGATATTTTACCGTGGTGTTCGGAGACTTGCCGGTCTCCCCTAATCCACGTTGAGGCAAGCCCAAACCACTTTGGACCGGCTCCACGAATTGAGCACCCGCCTCGATTCCACTAGTGGTAGCTCTTTCCCCCTCCGGGTAGGCGAGCTCCAACCTTCACAACTTTGTCAGGCCTTCTCACAATCTCCTTGAGAAGGTCACCGCGCACGACGCCTCCACACGCCGTCTAGGTGTCGGCAAACACCAAGAGTAACAAGTCAAGCATCTTGCTTGATCCTCACCAAGTGCAACACATGCACAAGGATACTCAATCCTTCTCTACATGCAACCCATGCAACTAGAGGCTTCTCTCCTTGCTCACAAAGTGCAACACATGCACAATGTAGAGGAGAAGCTCACACTAGCTCAAGAGAAAGCAAATCAACACCAAAGAGATTCTACACAAGAAACTCTAAAACAAATTCATCTCAAATATGGCTCTATGAGCTCTTGGGGTTTTGCTCTCACAAGAATACCTCAAATGGGTGCTAGAGCAGCAACAAAACCCTCCTAGCTCAGCCCCTTTTATAACCCCTCAAGAAAACTAGCCATTGGAGGGTAGAATGGGGTAAAAACGTAGTAAACCCGGTGCTACCGCCCTACTAGGGCCGGTAGCACCGGCCTCTAGGCCAACGGTCACTTTCGTGCAATAAAAACACCAAAAACTAGCCGTTGCTATAGTACCCCGGTGCTACCGCCCATCTAGGACTGGTAGCACCGGCCATTTCCATCAAAAAACACTTCTCTGGAGTCTTTACACCGCCTTTGAGCCGGTAGTACCGCCCATCTGGGGCCGGTAGCACCGCTCGACGGTGCTACCGCCCAAGTAGGGGCGGTGCTACCACTGTCAGAGCCACTAAAACGCTCATAACTTTTTACTCCGAACTCCGATTAAGGTGATTTTTTATTCTATGCGAAGCTTATCATGAGGGCTACAATCTCCACCCATTTTAAAGATTTAAGCAACCACAGATATTTTTAAATATCACAAAAATAAGAACTCTAATGTAGTCATTCAAGTCTAAAAACTGATTTCTCGAAATCTCTCACATAGACTTGATCAAGAGCGTGACTACAAGCTAGAGAGAGTCAATAAGATCAAATCTTATGCCATTTGGTGATCAACTCATGATCAAAAAAATTTGCAAAACATATTTGCAAATAAACCGAGAACCCATGAGATCAATCCTCTAGCCATGTAAGGATCAACACATGATCCCAACACTTTGCAAAACACATTTGCTAATACCAACACATGCTCTAGGATCAAAACCATAACCTCCAGATTATTTGCAAAACACATTTGCAAATAGAAAAATCATAAACTTTACTTAGCCTTGTGATGATCAACACATGATCAAATCACAAGCTAAAACACCGATGCATGAACTCTCACCTTTTGCAACATATGCAAAACTTAGCTCTATACAAAAAATCACATAAACCAAATTACATGAGCTATCTCCCTTTTCGCAACACATGCAAATCCATAGCTCCATACAAAAACCAAATCGATTAAGATTCAATAAGAAGCGAGCAAGAGCTCTCTTATTTGCAACACATGCAAATACTTAGCTCATGCAAGAACCAAATAGAGAGTGAGCTAGATTGAACCGGATTGAGTTCATCAACATATGATGAAGCTCAAGCTAAAATACTTAACCCCTCTTAATAGTACGGCACCTAACTAGCAACCCGGTCTCCTATCTAAACACCGAGACCGGTAAAAGAATAGGAACACATCCTTAGCACTAGCTAGTTATACCTTTGCCTCTAGTACATCCACTTAGAGCTTTTATGATTTCCATCATTTTCTCTCCATGTCGGGATCTTCGTCTTGTTCATCAACACATGATAAACTCCCCTTATCTTAGCTTCGGGATCCTCTCTTGATGCCCATCAACACATGATGATGTCCTTTTCCCGTTCATCCATCTCAACCTTGCACTTATCCTATTTCAAACTCATTGAAAGTGTTAGTCCAAAACACATGGTTGTCTCAATCATCATTGCACTCCATTTACACATAATGGATGCTCCCAAGATCCTTTGATCTTTTCCTTTGATGATTGACCACAACCCAAAGATAAATGATTGAAAGATTAATTGTGTCTTGAGTATACTTATGCAACTAATGCTTCATATACTCAAGAACTTTCGATTGCCCTAGGATCAACAAAGTGAACCATCAACACATGACTAGTTCTTTGTTGATTGAATGGCAACCGAACACAATTTAAATTGTATTTAAATTATCATGAGTATATATTAACTACACGAGTTAAATATACTGAAACGATTGTTTCAAAGTCTTGATCCTTTATATGTTATTTAGTAATAAGACATGGATCAATACTATTGAAACAACAAGTTAAATTATAAACTCCCCCTAGATGTGTGCATTCATGTAATATATGAATTAAGAACATAATGCACATATTTGGACTAAAACAACGGAAGAGTTCATACTTTAACTTGAATCCTAAGTATGCATTAAGACGATAGAGTGAATACAAGTGCATACCTTAGGTTTTCCATTTTCCATCCAAATATGAGACTAATAAGAGTTAAGCTCACCAAAAGAGTTAGTCTTATAAAAGATTTGTCATTACTTAACAATTGAGACTAATCAATATTATGATTATCAAGAGAGTTAGTCTCAATATTAGATTTGTCATTAACACCAAAACCAACTTAATGGAGCTTGAACTTTCAATCTCCCCATTTTTGGTGATTGATTACAAATCCAAGCTTATTATCCACATTTGGATGAAAATCATCATATTGAGATAATTTAATCTATTTAAACATGTAAGCATATCTTTGAGCAATTTAAGCATTAACAAGTGAGAATGCGTATGAGAGATTTTTAGACAAATAATTAAAATAATTCTCCCCCTTAGCCAAATTAAGCTCCCACAAACTGCTCAACCAAATGAGGTATTAAGCTCCCACAAATTCTCCCCATTTTGGCATTAAACACCAAAAATGGAAAATGGGTCCAAAAAGGAGAGTTTTTAGAGTGAAGAGCTTGGCAAGAAAATACCACTTTGAAGAAGAGAAAGCTTGGAAAGAAATTCTCTGAAATGAGGTCATAACAAGATTGAAATGAATACATATGACCTATTGAAGTTCACAAGAATTCTTAAATAAAATACCACTTGTAAATATTAAGAATTTTCAATAAGATTCAAGAATTTCGCAAACTTGTTCTTTATATGGCACAAAAAAAAGTAAACCAAAAGGAAATGAGGCCATATTTTGAGTTAAGCACGAGAAAGATATTTGAAACACATTCATATAAACTCCTCATTTTATTAGGCTTTTCAATTTGAAAACAAACTCACAAAAGGAGTCTTTGAGAGCCTAATAGTGCTTAAACTAGAAAAGCATCCAAATGAGATTCGAATTTTCATAAAACCACTTGTAGAAAGTTTTAAAGAAGCATCACTTGTAATACCAATTGAAGAAAATATAAAGCTTGTAAATATCAATTTTAAAGTAATACCACCTAATGCTCATTTTTTAATTGATACCACATGAAAAGATTGGTAATACTATTATTTGAAAAGAATACCACTTGTAAAAATCATTTTGCATGAGGATACCACTTTTGAGAAAATGATTAACATTTATTTTAAAACAAGCTCATTTTCTCAAAGATCAAAACTATATGTCAATTTAAAAATCAACTTGATACCATGACATACACAAAAGAAAAGCATCTTCCAAAACTTGAGTAAACAAGCTCCAAAAGGATTCTATGATAAATCATGGAGCTAATACATTTAAACATGCTCAAGTTTTGTTTTGAGAGGTTCTTCCAACTTAAAGCCAATTAAAAGATATGAAAATCATAAGGATTTCACAAACTGAAAATTTCAGGTTTTCATATTTTGACATTTCATTTAGGCTTCAAAAGATAGCTGAAAAACTGCTCAAATGAGGTCCAAAAAATCTGATCAAATTTGACATAATAGACCAAATATTGAGTATCAATTTTTACAAAGGTGGTCCCCTCAAATTATGATCTGATTTGGAGATACAAAAATCACAAATCAGCTCAAAACCATATAAAAGTCTGAATTTTCAGCATTTGATCAAAAAGAGAAAAGCTCATAACTTTTTCAAATGAAGTTCAATTTATTTTAAACTGTTCATAAACAAACTTTGGGATCATGGAAATCTTTTCCAAAAAGAATTTTCGAAAAAGGAGTCTCCAATCAAAAGATATGCCAAATTTTGCATTCAAGGCATGAATTTTACTCAAAGAGGAGAAAAGTCAAAACTTTTTCAAATAAAGTCCAAATGGTTTGAAAATATCCATAAATGAACTTTGGACTAGTTAGAAGGTTTAAAAAAAATAATTTCCTAAAAATCAATTTTATTTCAAAAGATATGACAAAATGCGCTTTGTAGGCATAATGTTTTACACAAAGAGAAGAAAAGTCAAAACAAATTCAAATAAAGTCCAAATGGTTTAAAAATTTCCAGAAATGAACTTTACACTAGTTAGAAGGTATCCCAAAAATAATTTCCTCAAAATAAATTTTATTTCAAAAGATATGGCAAAATGCGCTTTGTAGGCATGAAAAGAAATTGAATTTCCACAAAACGCTCAAAATGCATTCCGAATTGAAATTTATGGAGATTTGAACTTTCGTGTTTTGTATGAGTTATAAATGCTATTTCAAGTCATGATATACAAATAAATCCAATTCAAATTGCAAAAACCACAATATGCAAGAATAGGCTTTTTTGGGTCAAATGAATGATTTTGGTCAAATTCAAATGGCTATAACTTTTGAACGGTTGGTCATTTGGAAAAACTTTGAACTAGAGAAATGCTTTAAATTACCAACCCTACGAGTTTTGTATTGACCACTTTTTCAAAAACGCAATAGATTTTGATGTATGAAAATATTTAATTTAATCCAAAATCAAGATCCTATAAGATCCATTTGAGGTCAATTTTGCTAATATGTTTCTAAAAAAGGTATTTTTACTCCGAAAGCATTGTAAAACATTTGAAATACATATTTGAGAACTTTATAAAGATTTTCACACATATGGGCCTTTTAAGCAATATTTTTGACTTTTGACCAAAGAGGCTTATATAAAAGGATATGTATGCATATGGTTTTCAATAACATTTCAAAAAGTATCAAATGAAGCAAATGAGAAGATATTTGATTGGAATTGGTATGTATGAGGTTAAAATACTATTTTGAACCAAGATACTACACAAGATTTGGTCCAAAAGATGAAACTCACAAAGTTCTAGAATATAACCAATATAGGTCAATATTCGTTTTTGGGTGGGTTTCAAAATAAAATAACTTTGGATAGATTGGTCTTTTGGAAATCTTTTGAATACGAGAATTGTTAAGAATGACCAACTCTAAGTTTTTCATTTTGGAGATATTTTCAAAATCCTTTTACAATTTATTCTATGAAAATTATTAGTTTAAATCCAAAACAAGATACTAGTAACTAGATTTTGACTTGAAACTTATTTTCTTTTGAAATTAGTTTTTATAGAGACAAAAACTCTTGGAAAACCTTTTGAAAACATTTATATACATTTTGCAACTAGTTTTTCACAAGATTAGTAATAGTTACTAAGATTTTTCACTTTTGGCTAAATGGCTTGATTTTGAAAACATATTAGCACTTATATAAATATGGGCACATATAGAGATGTGATATACATGATTATGATTTAGCACTCCCCCTTAATGTGCCACTTCCCAAACTTACTCAAGAATACAATCAAGAATAACTAAGATACAAGAGAAAGAGCATGAACAAGCTATTTAAATTGATTTTCATGATAATACAACTTAACCTACACAAGGCTAGGAGCTATAAGGAATCAATTTAAATACTTGTTACCTGAGATGGCATCGGTTCATGATTGAAATGATCGTCCTCATTCTTGGCTCCATTTTGCAAATGATGAAGTCATCTTCCTTTTGAAGAAACCAAACATCCAATGCCCCTCCAAGTAACTAGAAATCCTTTATGCACTTGTTGGTACCAATTTTTGTTGGGTCCAAGAATGTTAGTCACAAGAGATTTAGGGACCCAAATGGCCATAACATTAATGACATTAGATGAACTAACATGACTAGTAAAAGATTTGCAATTGTTATTACTTCTAAGCGAATTATTGGCATTAAAATGGTAAGGCTTAGGAGTCTTAGTAATTTTAGCAAATCCATATCTAGTTTCATCCTTTCTAAGCACATGATGATCATTATAATAAATGAGCTTAGAAGATCTAGCATATCTAGCAAATGGTTTGCTATTGTTATTCCTCCTAAGCAATTTATTTGCATTGCTTTGAATGGGCTTAGGAGTTATAACAACTTTAGCATACACATTTTTAGATTTATTTCTCCTAAGCAAATGATTATTATTATTTTGCATATTCTTAGGAGAATTGATAAGTTTGGCAAACACATTACTATTTTTGTCTTTTCTAAGCAAATAATGATCATTGTAAAGAGTTGGCTTAAGAGATTTACCTTTGGGAAAATTTTTACTAATGTGTCCCTTTTCTCGGCAATTAAAGCAAGTTTGGCTATTTGGACCTCTTTTGATCTTCTTGACTTGCTCATTACCGGTTTGCCTCTTTGTTGATGTCCTTGACTTGACATCCTCTTGATTTGGGCACACCGAGGCGTCGTGACCCTTCTCATGGTATCCAAGGCACTTGATGTTCTTCGTGTGTCTTGCGTTGTGCCTTGTCTTGCTATTCACCTTCTTCTTGGAGATGTAGCCAATCCCTTTCTTATCTTGCGAGCGCCGTTGCTTGCTTAGAATGTCGTCGAGGGTGGCCTTCCCTTTATAGCACTTTTCTAAGTCACTTCTCAATTGAGTGACTTGTTCCTTGAGCTCTTTATTTTCCTCTACAAGATTAGTCTCAACAAGCGTAGAGGAAGTAATAGCATTTGATCTAGAGCAACAAGGCATATCATCACTAGAGGTGGACATATCAATTTTTGATGAAATGCAAGAATTAACATTTAAGCATGGAAAATCATCAATTAAATCACATTGAATTCCTATATCCTCTCTAGGTTTGATAATTTCCTTGAGAAGGAGGGATTCATGATTTTCTTTAAGCACATTATAATCATTTTGAAGTGAATCATACTCAAGTTTCAAAATCTTATATTTGGCTTTCTCCTTCCCAAGATAATTATTGAGCTCCTCTAACATATCCATTAAATCATCATAAGAGGGCTCATTATCATTATCATCATCACTTACCTCAATTTTACCTTTTGCCATAAAGCTACGAGTTAATGATGAAAAAAATTGTTGCTCATCGTCACTTGAGATAGAAGTTGAGGTTTCTTCATCACTTGAGGTAGAAGTGGAGGATTCTTCTACCGAAATGCATTCACCAATGCAATCTTCATTTGTTGATGTGGATGAATCATATATTTCTTGAAGTTTGACCCACATCTCATGAGCGCTCTTGAGATTGCAAATTTTGTTGAACACATTTACACTCACAATGCTAAATAAAACATTAGTAGTTTGAGCGTCGAGATGTAGGCATTTCTCTTCTCCTTTAGTTGGAGCAAATTCATTCAATCGAAGAGAAAAGCCCACATCTACGATCCACCATATTTGGGGGCTCATGAATTTAAAATGAGAAATCATAAATAATTTCCATGAGCCATAATTTGAGCCATAAAAAATATGTGAATCGGTGAAGTGCACTAAATCACTAGTCGTCATCCTTACTCTCTAGGCGGTAAAGCTTAATAAATGAGAGACCAAGCTCTGATACCACTTGTAAAATCGAGGATGCCGACTAGAGGGGGGTGAATAGGCGGTTTTAAAAATTCTTCTCACTAAATACACGCTCTATTGATCTCTATATCAAAACATAAACAATAATCAATGCGGAAGCGATAAACTAAGGTTTTGACAAATAAGAGGCTAAATCAACTAGGCTTACTAAGTGCACTAGCTAATTATGTATCTACTCAAGAATATAAAATCCTCAAGACAATCAAGCAATTTAATTCTAGCAATGTAAATTGCAACAATGTAAATAGAGAATTGCAAGCAAACATAAAGAGACACACCGATGTTTTACAGTGGTGTTCGAAGACTTGTCGGTCTCCCCTAATCCACGTTGAGGTAAGCCCAAACCACTTTGGACCGGCTCCACGAATTGAGCACCCACCTCGATTCCACTAGTGGTAGCTCTTTCCCCCTGCGGGTAGGCGAGCTCCGACCTTCACAACTTTGCCGGGCCTTCTCACAATCTCCTTGAGAAGGTCACCGCGCACGACGCCTCCACACGCCGTCTAGGTGTCGGCAAACACCAAGAGTAACAAGTCAAGCCTCTTGCTTGATCCTCACCAAGTGCAACACATGCACAAGGATACTCAATCCTTCTCTACATGCAACTAGAGGCTTCTCTCCTTGCTCACAAAGTGCAACACATGCACAATGTAGAGGAGAGGCTCACACTAGCTCAAGAGAAAGCAAATCAACACCAAAGAGATTCTACACAAGAAACTCTAAAACAAATTCATCTCAAATAACTCAAATATGACTCTATGAGCTCTTGGGGTTTTGCTCTCACAAGAATACCTCAAATGGGTGCTAGAGCAGCAACAAAAACCCTCCTAACTCAGCCCCTTTTATAACCCCTCAAGAAAACTAGCCGTAGGAGGGTATAATGGGGTAAAAATGCAGTAAACCCGGTGCTACCACCCTACTAGGGCTGGTAGCACCGGCCTCTAGGCCAACGGTCACTTTCATGCATTAAAAACACCAAAAACTAGCCGTTGCTACTGTACCCCGGTGCTACCGCCCATCTAGGACCGTAGCACCGGCCATTTCCATCAAAAAACATTTCTCTGGAGTTTTTACACCGCCTCTGGGCCGGTAGTACCGCCCCGGGCGATGCTACCGCCCATCTTAGGGGCGGTGCTACCACTGTTAGAGCCACTAAAACGCTCATAACTTTTTACTCCGAACTCTGATTTAGGTGATTTTTTATTCTATGCGAAGCTTATCACGAGGGATACAATCTTCACCTATTTTCAAGATTTAAGCAACCATAGATATTTTTAAATATCACAAAAATAAGAACTCTAATGTAGTCATTCAAGTCTAAAAACTGATTTCTCGAAATCCCTCACATAGACTTGATCAAGAGCGTGACTACAAGCTAGAGAGAGTCAATAAGATCAAATCTTATGCCATTTGGTGATCAACTCATGTTCAAAACAATTTGCAAAACACATTTGCAAATAAACCGAGAACCCATGAGATCAATCCTCTAGCCATGTAAGGATCAACACATGATCCCAACACTTTGCAAAACACATTTGCAAATACCAACACATGCTCTAGGATCAAAACCATAACCTCCAGATTATTTGCAAAACACATTTGCAAATAGAAAAATCATAAACTTTACTTAGCCTTGTGATGATCAACACATGATCAAATCACAAGCTAAAACACCGATGCATGAGCTCTCACCTTTTGCAACATATGCAAAACTTATCTCTATAAAAAAATCACATAAACCAAATTACATGAGCTATCTCCCTTTTCGCAACACATGCAAATCCATAGCTCAATGCAAAAACCAAATCGATTAAGATTCAATAAGAAGCGAGCATGAGCTCTCTTATTTGCAGCACATGCAAATACTTAGCTCATGCAAGAACCAAATAGAGAGTGAGCTAGAGTGAACCGGATTGAGTTCATCAACATATGATGAAGCTCAAGCTAAAATACTTAACCCCTCTTAATAGTACGGCACCTAACTAGCAACCCGGTCTCCCATCTAAACACCGAGACCGGTAAAAGACTAGGAACACATCCTTAGCACTAGCTAGTTATACCTTTGCTTCTAGCACATCCACTTAGAGTTTTTATGATTTCCATCATTTTCTCTCCAAGTCGGGATCTTCGTTTTGTTCATCAACACATGATGAACCCCCCTTGTCTTAGCTTCAGGATCCTCTCTTGATGCTCATCAACACATGATGACGTCCTTTTCCCGTTCATCCATCTTAACCTTGCACTTATCCTATTTCAAACTCATTGAAAGTGTTAGTCCGAAACACATGGTTGTCTCAATCATCATTGCACTCCATTAACACATAATGGATGCTCCCAAGATCCTTTGATCTTTTTTCTTTTGATGATTGACCACAACCCAAAGACAAATGATTGAAAGATTAATTGTGTCTTGAGTATACTTATGCAACTAATGCTTCATATACTCAAGAACTTTCGATTGCCCTAGTATCAACAAAGTGAACCATCAACACATGACTAGTTCTTTGATGATTGAATGGCAACCGAACACAATTTAAATTGTATTTAAATTATCATGAGTATATATTAACTACACAAGTTAAATATACTAAAACGATTGTTTCAAAGTCTTGATCCTTTATATGTTATTTAGTAATAAGACATGGATTAATACTATTGAAACAACAAGTTAAATTATAAACTCCCCCTAGATGTGTGCATTCTTGTAATATATGAATTAGGAACATAATGCACATATTTGGATTAAAACAATGGAAGAGTTCATACTTTAACTTGAATCCGAAGTATGCATTAAGACGATAGAGTGAATACAAGTGCGGCATACCTTAGGTTTTCCATTTTCCATCCAAATATGAGACTAATAAGAGTTAAGCGCACCAAAAGAGTTAGTCTTATAAAAGATTTGTCATTACTTAACAATTGAGACTAATCAATATTATGATTATCAAGAGAGTTAGTCTCAATATTAGATTTCTCATTAACACCGAAACCAACTTAATGGAGATTGAACTTTCAACGGTGAAGAGCAGGGCGAAGTCAGAGCGGGTTGACTGCGGGAGACAGGCGCGACGACGAAGCCCGAGACGACGGCGAAGCGGAGGGCGAGGTTTCCCACCGCGTGCGAGTGGGGCGAGGAATCCCACAGCCTCCCAGCCGTGTGCGAGTGCACGAGGAGACCCAGCCTCCAAGTAGCGTGGGGTGAACGATGCAATCTTGTACGCGATGCGGTCCTGTACTGATTGGTTCGGCTGAATTGCTCGTATGAGATGGTACAACATCTTTAAGGAATATTCCAAGAAACTGTACCATCTCATCCTGTACCAAATGGTTCCGTTTAGCCAACCAAACGTAGCGACAGAACCAGATCCTGTACGGAACGGTTCGGTTCACCCTAGTACAGCTAACCAAACGCACCCTAAGTTGACTTGGGGGTTTTTCGTTGTAGGCGAGGGCTGTGGTCAGGGAGGGGGGCGGGCGACGCGCCGCGCGGCATCGCGGTGCACCCCAGTAGTAACGAACCCGTCTGCTCCACGACCAAGGGCTACAAGTGCGTGATCGTGCTCTTCATTGGCTGACTGACTGACTGCTTGTTGGTGATGAACTTTTGAGGCTGGTTCGGGACTTTGGCGATGGATTGGGAGATTCTGAGTTGGATGCTCGTGCCCTGATCCACATTTGTTGAATTGGGCTTATATGCCGGGGGTTAATTGTGATGCGGAATGCTGGCTAGGTTGGGTAATTTTGTGTAGGGTGTTGGTCTATTGAGGCTGCAAGAGGTTCTGTGTTGTCAATTTGTAGCTAATTATATTGATGTGCGGTCACCATGAGTGGTATTTCAGCAACTGAGCTGATTTTTTTGTAGTTGGTTGCTGACTTGCTGTTCCAGAGAGGTTCAATTAGGGCTCACTGTAGGTAATCTAGAGAAGCAAATTGTCTCGGCGCTCTGGAGTTTGTGTGTGAAAAGCAGCTCAGTTGGAGTTAGTTTGAATGTTGGAACCTAAAACTATAAGGGCCATTGTACTTTTTTGGTGTCAAAATGTTTGATGGGCATGGTATTAGAATTTTCAGCGGCTAGAGCTGAATCCAATATGTGGTTTCGATTCTTGATGTGGAGGTGCCAATTTCGTCCTGTATAGTTTAATTTGGATCAGGAGCGCACTATCACAATGCTCTAGAATTATTGGCTTCAGAGTTTGATAGTTGCAGCTTGCAAGCACCGCAAACTTTTTTATATAGTTTGATAGGAGGAAGGTATGAGATCTGAATTTGGTTCTTGTGCTCTGTTCTTCTTGTGTAGATCATGGAGTACTTTCTTGAACAAGAACTTATTTTGCTAGCTCTGATCATTCACTGCCTTTGTGGTTGGCCGCAGGAGAAGATGCTGGAGGACGAGCACAAGCTGTTGACTTTTAGGACAGTAATTCATTGATTATAATTTTTCACACAAATTCCCTACATATATTCAGTTTTCACTGAAGGGTAACCACACTTTTCGCTTTGCTGAAAAGAAACCTGAAAGCTGAGAATTTACTGAAGCTCTCCTCCTGTTTCCAGCACCAGCAGGATATCGAGCTGAGCGGCGGCATGAGGGAGCTGGAGCTCGGTTACCATCATGGCAGGGATTTTGCTCCCTAGATGCCACTCACCTTCCGAGTACGGCCCAGCACCCCAACCTGCAGGGAGACAACTAGGCTCTGTGTCCCACCGAGCCACTCTGAACTGAAGCCCTTTACCCGCGGCCGCTCACTTGAATTTCTTCATGCATTGTTAGATGTATCTAAATCCATCAGCGATCTTTTCTTCAGTTTTATGATTTTTTGGAAATTTTCTCTTTTATTTTTGGAATTTTTCTGATTATGATGTTTTATTCTCATTCACTTTCCTTCGTTTCATTGTTTGGTGAGGCGCCAACCAAAATGCCATGTGGGTTGGGTTGGATTGGGTTCTAAGGGATTTTTGGTGGGTTGGGTTGAAAATTCTGCTTCTTCACTATCGGTTTGGGTTTGGGTTGGGTTTGTGCCCATTAGCACCCCGTGCTCCACCTTCGGGCGTATCCTCTTCTTGCCCTTTGGCCTTCGTCGACCTTGACACCAAGGGAGCCGCTACAGCTCGAGGAAGACGTCGCCTTCTGCAGATTTGGCCGGGATCGAGCCAATCTGACTGCTTCTTTGTGCCTATTTGATCTCTGCAAGTGACCATGAACCAAAGTGAGTGGATTTTACTCATCTTTTTTTTTGGGTGATTCTGGATGTGAACGGCTTCATTTTTTCTTCCTGTGAGATCCTGAGCTGCGTAGGAGATATTGATTCCTTATCTTGTAACTTGTTAAAACTTGGTCGATCTAGTAGGAAGATGATGTTTTATCAAGTTTGTGCAGCGAATTTAACCCATCATAGTCTGTCTATTTCACCTGGAAATGGAATTCAATGCCCCTTTTCTTTTTGGGGTAGATTGATCAAATTAGGTGTTTATCTTGTTCTTTTCAACTGCAGGGACCAATTATTGAATCATGTCAGTCGTGTTAACAGCTATTTAAGTAAAGTTAAATCGTTGGTCAAAATTTGTTAAGTGCCTGATAGGATGGTTTGATCAGCATAGGCTCCCTTCAAGTCCCTTGTATGATTTTTGCCCTCTTCCTTCTCACAACACTTTAATGTTCTTGAACTGAATCTTTGCATGATGTATTCGCTTTGTTCTTACTCAATGTTTGCAGGATGTATTTACCTTGTTCTTGACTGAATCTTTGCAGGATGTCTTTGCTGAATTACAATCATCAAATGGTGAGATTTTTTAGTAATTGTTTATGAGAGTTAATATATTTGTTAGTCTCATGTATGCAAAATGGCAGAAACGTACTTTAGTTTTTCTCTTGGTCTCCTTTAATTTAATGTGTAAAATGTTACTCTCTCCATTCATAAATATAAAGCATATTTTGACTTTGCACAAATATTAAGGTTGAAGTGAAATTGAGAAAGTTATAAGTAAAAATGACTTAGATACCTCCACTTAATTGTCTTGAAAGATGAGGGATAATAGTTTATGTGTGATGGTAATGAATAAATGCATGTAGTTCAGAGAGAATAAATAAGGGTATAGTAGAAAAAACCTTATTAAATTTATTACAAACTTGAGTTTTTTTAATAAGATTATTCAAACTATAGGTCTTATATTTCTGAACGGAGGAGTATAACAAATTATAGTATATGGCAATAGCTTGATATGATGCCTTGAGTTTAGGATTTTCTTTAGTAAGTTGAACAAGGTTGCAGTTTGATTTATTGGTAAAAGCTTGAGTTGCAAATTGTGTGAAGGCTTGAGCGAAAGCTCAACTGAGCTCGACCCCAGTCTATGCCACGCCCTGCTGTCATGAACAGCCGGTCACCGCGGCCATGAACCAGATGCGAATTTTTTTTTAAATAATACTATTTTTATTCTATTTTACAAAAATAATATGCTGAATTTTTTTTTACAAAACTACCCACCTGTCGCCATTTCAAAACGCGACAGAGAGTCTGTCGCCATTTAAAACGGCGACAGACAGTCTGTCGCCGTTTCAGATAGGGACAGACTCTCTGTCGCCATTTCAAATAGCGACAAATAGTCTGTCGCCAATTGAAAAAGCGATAGACTTTGTGTCGCCATTTCAAATGGCGACAAATAGTCTGTCGTCAATTGAAAAAGCGACAGACTTTGTGTCGCCATTTGAAATAGCGACCGTTTCAAATGGCGACAGAGAGGTTTAGCCCATTTTTTTATTCGAATTGTAATGTATGTAAATTATGAGCTGTAGTGTAGTTAATAAAAAGTCAGATTAGTTGTTGTGATGTTTTACGAGAGGAGATCAAAAGAGTGCGAATCGAGATCGGGAGAATGATTTTTAGCCTTTTGGCAGCCCGTAAAATTTAATGTTTAAATGTAATTTTTAGGAAGAGTAGACCAGATTTGCTCTTTGATATGTGCACTACCATATTCTGAGAAAATATTTAATTTACACCTTGCTTTGCATTTAATTTCCACTAGTGCAACAACCCTAAGTATTATAGTCGACAACAACGCATGTTATAAATAGTTCCACGAAGCACTTAAATTATTTGTTGAACATATATATAAGGGCACATACATCGAAAGTTCAGATGATAAAATAAGCAATAGATAGATTATATTGCAAGGGCATTACAACGATGTGAAATTGCTTGCGAACTAACTAATGAAAGCATGGTTGTCATGGTGGAACAAATGATCGTTCGCCTATCCGGTACAAATAGAATGATGTCCCACATTTTTCGCATATTACCCGACCGTGTAAATTTGGAGATTTGTCCTCTGACACCGCTCAATCCCCACTATGAAAGAACTCCATGGGGATCCGCAGTGCTCCTGTGTGTCGCCGAATGGGTGGCCTATGCCGACGTCTCGGTGTGTAAGACCGAAATTTTTGGTCTTTTGATGTGGATTTCGCCTCCCACATGGGCATGTCATCCCACCCCGGCGCCCCTTATGTTATTACCACTGGTTCCCGTGATGGTCTCGCGTGAACGCGTCAAGGATTTGTTGCGTGGTGCGGACCTCGGCGGCCGCTTCCCCTTGTCCTTCCTCTTCGAGAGGAGGTACCTCTTGCACCTCGATGTGTTGGCCGTTGGCGGACACTTGCCGAGACGCCGCTCTGCTTTCGCTCGCACTCCACCGTATGGTGCGGGAGGTGTGTGTTGGGCTTATCGTTGTACAACCGAAGCGTGCCTCGCAGATCAATGCAAGATGCCCGTGTTGGCCGCTGAATAACACCGAGGCGCACTCGGGTCCGCTTTTTCGGCGGTAGTAGCACCACGGGAGGGTTGCTCCCCGCTATCCCATACGGAAGTTTGAGTTGTGGGTGGTACGTCTCCGTGTCCACCCGCTTGAAGTAGCCGCACCATTCATCCTCGCCAAGGGGCACCGGTAGAATCTCCTGTCCGCTAGTTCATCGTGGCAGGTATCAACCACTGCCTGAAGGCCGTGTTCGCAAAAGTCAGGGCTTTCGGGTGGCCCCTGAGGAGGTTTCTCCTTTGACTCGAGCAATTTCACAATTTTCTTTTTGAACTCCTGTATGCGATGAACTGGTTTAGAATTACTACTTTGTGAGTGAAGCATGAGTTCGTCACATGAAACTCACCGATTGGTTGGCCTCTTGCCCACCGGCCCTGAACTCTGGTCGCTCTAGAATGGGACGATCTCGACGGCCTCTCCCACCGTTGAAGTTCTCGCGAAGCGGGTTGGCGCCGTGGCGCTTGTAGACAAATTAAGTAGTCACGCTGCTCGGCCGCCGATCCATTGGAAGAAGCAACACCGGTCCTTATGCCGAGAAAAGAAAGAATGATGCATGAAATGGTACTGTTAGCCTATATTTTATGGATACAAGTAGGTTTACCCGTAAGGGCGCACAATGAGAGTGAGCGCGGCGGCGTCTCTCGTGGGTAGATTGCATCATCTTCGCCGGAGGTTGCGATCGCATTTGGGTCTAAGCAACTCCGCAGAATCTGGCGCGCACGCCATCGTATCCGGTATTCGGGCGGATGACTTCGCTGTCAAGAGGCGACAGAGAACGACATCGTGCCCTAATTTGTGTAGATTCAAATGGCGTGTATTGCTTGTTTGGCGGTGTTGCATGTGTAACCCTAGGCTGGTTTTATAGTGGTGGTGAGTGGTTACTCCGCACGACTACAGCACTTGTCCAGTTTGACGTCCTGGCATCCTCTGTGAAAAGCTGCACGACATGTCACCCATCATCAAAGCTGCACCACTCGCCACCTTCGCGAAAGGTCGCATGACTTGTCACCATCTGAGAAAAGCCACACGACCTGTCATCACGAACAAAAGTAGGCAGTGAGTGGTCACTTTAAACTATGCTCGCATGTGTGACAAAAGCCCTGTAAGTAAAATAAAGAGAGGTCTGTCGCCAGGTGGTCAAATCGGCCTAAAAGGTTGAAAGCATTGCGCCCGTGAGTTGTCTAATCGAGCGTGAAAAGTGCTACAAGGTCGCATCGACCGACAAAGTAGCTACGTGTGTCTTTGTCCTATCGACGTGACAAAGGTACCGATAGCATATTTACAAATAGCGCCACTAAGTAAAAGATTATATATAGCACAAAACTTCATAAATAAAACTAACATATGTGATATTACATGAGCTAAGGAAGTAAAAGACGATATTGTTTACGGTACATCATGTGTAAAAGAAACAAACTAGCTAGGGCCCCTACGCGGTGCAACACTCGTGTGGTCCAGCCTCCACGACACGCACATGTCAGACGGATATGTGAGTGGTCGAGGCCCGCCCACGAGTACTCCTAGGAGGCCGCATCGGGTCAATGGAGTAGTGGCGCCTGTGTTTACCGAGATGGGCCGGGGCCGATGGGTCGGGAGGGCGCGAGCCGCGACGAACCAAGTACCACACCGCGGATCGCTTATAAGGATCCGGGAGAAAGTCAAGTCCTCGTCCCGAAAAGTACCGTAGTCCCCGAGGTGCTCGTGACCGTCGTCGGGCGGATCGGCCGCCGTTGACAAACTTTTCAAGTTAGAACGACACGTTATGTGAACAACAAAATATATGAAAAAATAGACCACCTGTTGTACCTGCGGTCATCGGATGACGCCGGGTCCGGTGACATTGGAGCCCCTGTGCAGTCCGGACGAGGCGGTCGGGTCCGCTGTGTCGATAGTGTCCCCGTGCGACGAGCAGAACAAGACCCATCCGAAGAGCCACAGAAGGTACGCCTCCAAGTGCCGGGCGATGGCCTGCTCCCCAGCTCTGGCTACCATCCTCTCGGGCTGCAGAAAGTAATGGTTAGGTTGTTAAATGCAATGAAAATCACACACGGTGAGTTAAATCAGATACGACAAGGAAAAATCACGCTTACGTAGAACTACACAAGCCACCGCTGCGTCGGACCGTGCGCAGCTGCGAAAGTCGTGTACTGTGGCTGGGGTAGCACCCCCTGGAACCGACGGAGGATATCGCCGCCACTGGGTGGACGCCTCGCAGAACCACCGCATCCCCGAGCAGGCGGTGCCTGGAGGTAATCGACGCCCTCTAGTGTCGACGCCATCTCACCACACGGCAGTGAAAGGTGTGGGTCTCAGCCGCCACCGGTCCACTAGAGCGATCGGCAAGCTCTGTCGTGAGGGAACCGCCTAGAGGCACTCCGTCGGTCCTGCAGATCCGCGGCGGTCGCGCCGACCATACGGCAATGTAGTAGGCCACCGCCTCAACCCGCAAAAGAATGTGAGAAGTATTATTGTGGTGTCGAAAGGGACATGAGTACAACATCACTGATTTAAATTGAACTAACTCGGGATCCATCGCGGATCGAGATGCCACGCTCATGGGGTGCGCAAGCGCAGGCCCCAAGCTTCAAGGCCGCCTCCCATCCTGCGGGGCAACGCCGCTAAACGGCTCCGGTGAGTAGCGCCGACCGACGGTCAAGCAACTCGCATAACCGTCTGCCGCCATGCCTCGCAAATAAAAATGTTTATGTTACATAAGGTGTAAAAAGGTGCAAAATAAATACAACAAATACAAATAGAATATGAAAGGAACAAGTATCACATAATTTAGAGCACACGCATAAGCGTTAAAAGATACAAAATGAATACAACATACTACACTCTCATTTAATCAAGTACAATAATATTCATATTACATATTTTGACCACACGCATTTAATTCGATACAAGTGCTAAATTCTAGTGCATCGAAGTAAACCATAGTTCAGTACGGAAAGAACATATAACATTTCACGGCTTCTGAATCTTTGGGCAACTCTTGATAGAGTGCCCTGTCTCCTTGCAAGCAGAACATTTCTTTACACGGCGGCCACTTTCGGCGGCGTCCATATCATTCCTTATACGCTGGATTGCCTTCTTCCTACTCCCTTCACCGCTCATGTCCGGGACCCAACGTGTATCCTCCGGCTTTTGTGCTCGTGAATAAACCCATCACTCGGAAACCGTACATTTCGCGCTCCAAGTTGCAAAACCATGCTTCCTTACTAAAGAATTGAGACATGAATATACCGATCCATATGAATCATCGAAGCGAGCAGCCATAACATGGGAGCATGGTCTGTAATAGACGAGGCTTATTGCAGTGCAGCACACAAGTTTGCCTGTGTATGATGCATTCGTGAGCAACTTTCCGCGGTCGTCCCCACGACCGCTTTCTCCTTGCACATCACCTCAAACGGAGCTACCTCGCACCCATCTTCGTCGCGTGCATCTCCCCTTCTTGCCTTTGTCCTCCATGTATGCGTAAATCATCTCCGAGTATTTCATAGCAGATCGTTCATGCGCGTGATCGCCCTTGCATGGCGATCAACGGTACTTTGTGATGCCATGAAGAACACCTCAACAATAGCAACCAAGGAAGGGTCTCAACCTCGTGATCGCCAGCTTGTAAACCTCCGCAAGGTTTGTTGTCATGACACCATACCTCACACCATCGGTGTCGTAAAGCGAGCCCATTTCTCCCTAGGCTCATGCTCTATCCATTCGGAGAAGCGTTTGAGCCCTCCCATTCCTTCGAACCGGTGGGGAGGGTGGTGCTGGTAACTCCTCCAAGACGACCGGGCCTCCCTAAGGTCGGGCTACCCTCTTCGCTGCCTCATTGTGTGCCTCGATGTCACTCATCCAATTTCTTCTAGAGTACATCAAACTTTCTCTCTGGTTCCGTCGCAGAGCCTCTTGAAAAGCTTTGTCGCCTCCTTGTTCCCGAATCGCTTGTAGAAGTTGGCACCCATATGACGCTTGCACCACCTACTACGCAAATCAGGCCATGGATGAGTCTCATCCACACCTTGCTTCAACTGAATAATTGCCCTCAAAAGCCCGGAATGCCGATCGTGTATGATACACACTCCAGGCCGCTGATGAACGACACCGGCTTTGACATTCCGTAGGAACCAATTCCAGCTATCTGTGTTTTCACCCTCCACGAATGCGAGCGCTACGGGGAGAACTTGATTATTACCATCCACTCCTATGACAGTCAATATCTACCCTTTGTATTTACCAGTCAAAAATGTCCCATCCACACATAACAAAGGACGACAATGCCTAAACGCATTGATGCATGGACCTAAAGCGAAGAATGCCCGCTTCAAAACCATCTTCCCAGAGAAGCGCTGCGAAGGATGCTCACAAATGTCCACATAAGTTCCAGGATTTCGCCCTTATCACCAAGCAAACCCGCAAGTTCTCGTAGGAGTCTTCGACGCGCCGAACCGTGTTTCCAATGCCTTCGCTTTGCTCTCCATGCCTTCGTAGCTTATTGTATCTTTGGAACCTCTATGTATTGCGAGTACGATGGCCCGTGGCTCTAAATCTAGGTTGCCTACAATCTCTCCGTACATTGCATTGGCAATAAAGCCCGATGATATGTTCCGATGTGATCGCGCAGACTCGCTAGTACACATGTATGTGGAACGACTATAGAACACTTCCAAATGGTGTCCCATTTAGGCTAGTACGCATGGAGCGCCACGGGCAACCTCTCGTCGCATCTTACATCATACACCCGCCGACGGACTTTACAACCTTGAAGGCTCAAGAACGATTAATCGACCATGCTATTATCGCTTCTTGAACCTCACTCTTATTCTTGTAAATTGCATCTTTTCTCACCTCATTCTAATCATATCTGCAAGGAACTGCTCGTCATCGCTCACCACCACTGTCGAACTGATACTCATCCCACTCTGGGAATAGATCTTCACGGCTTCATCATTACTTAAAGCCTCATAGTCCTAATTCTCTGTGTCCATCGCTCACCATCGACTCAATGTTTTCGCCTCGTCGCCATGCCCATTGCTTCTTGAACATCTCCCTGCAACATCGCCTCTCACCTTGCACTTCAGATCGACCCAACCTACATCCCGCTCTACTAAGCCTCTCTACTTCTACTACTCTCCCCAACTTCCTCTGGTTCTTCATCAACAACCTCTTGTCGCGTCGCATGGCCGGTATTGACTTTCTCAAATGCTTGTGCCAATAACACTAATGGCCATCCTTTCTCAATTGCAATTTTACGCATTTAACTCCAAGATTTTCGCCTCTCATTTCCATTAACTCCCAAAGACGTGCAACCTATTCTTCGCAAACTACTCCATGTAACTTCGTAACATGCAATTCACGGTCCAAAGAGAACATGTGGTACAACCATCTCATAACCGTAGCCCATGAACGCCCCTCGCGTGACAAAGCTAGCCTCTACACTTGCGAAATGACTTAGATCTACCCCTTCAACACCCATGTGTGGAACTCCTTCTCCATAATATATTTTAAATTGCACTCTATCATCCATACCTGTCATGCAAATTCATCGAATTCTTAACATTTGCACAATTTAACGCTACATTGTACGACTAATAATGATCACAAATTTGAATTCCAAGAACATAGTTTAATTCATTCTACTTTCGGTCCATACTTTCCGGCCAGCGTTTAATCAGTACAGTTGCAATATTTCAATTCTTACAAATTCTTCAGATTCCGTGATTATTTTCAAATTTCTATGAGAACATAACTAAACTAATGTGTCAGGAACCTCTACAGATTGAGTTATTTTTCGGTCCTGACAATTTTAGCCACCCAACTCTACATGACATCTCCGAATTCTAAGTACACAAATAATCGAATTTGATTCTACATTTCGATCATTTAAAATTTATCCGAATCTCTAATCAAAAACTATTATTACAATCTAAATTTTAATCCCTACCTCTAGGTCATCCCTACATCGACTAATTACTAACTAACTCGCATAACTAAACATCTGTCCATACCGACATAACTATAAATTCCTGACTAATTCATCTAACTAAACATCTATTCTTACCGAAATAAATATAAATTCCTAACTAAGTCAACTATCTAAACAACTTGCATCAGGTTCTCATTCCTAACTAAGTCATCTACTCTATTTAATCTGATTACTATATTACATATTTAACATTTAAATACTTAAAAAAAATTAGTACCTAACGAAATGCACATCTCCTTCCCTTTCTCCTCCTCCTCCTCTCTTCTTCTCTTCTTCTTTTCTGTTTTTTTTCTGTGCGCGTGCTGGCTCGAGTGGGGGGCAGGCCGCGTGCGGGTTATATAAGCGCTGTCTGTCACCATTTCAAACGGCGACAGAGAGTATGTCGCCAGTTCAAATGGCGACATACAGGCTGTCGCTATTTAAATTGGCGACAGAGGTGACGGTTGCTCTTTGTCGCCATTTCAAATGGCGACAGAGAGTCTGTCCCTATCTGAAACGGCGACAGGCTGTCTGTCGCCTTTTGAAATGGCGACAGGTGGGTAGTTTTGTAAATTTTTTTCGGCATATTATTTTTGTAAAATAGAATAAAAATAGTATTATTTAAAAAAAATTCAACCAGATGCACCCATGCCTAGACGAATACGTCCGAGGCTCTAACATCTCGACAAATTTTAAAAGGTAGAAAAACAAAAATTTTAGAAAAATTTAAAATGGAATTAAATAAATTTTTTATTCAAATCAGGATTTTAATTTTAAATATAATCTTTTTCCTCATTTCCTTGAATTCTGGTTTAAGAAAAAGAATAATTGCAATGTTGAAATCCTTTCTTCTAAAATGAACAAACCATGAAAATGAGTTTGAAGTATGATCTTATTTTGAATTTCCATCTTTTCTGAATTTTGTTGAATTTTATTTTTTAAGAAAATCTTTTATATTGATTGTTTTCTCCTCCTTCAAAATGCAAAACCCAAAATCCCATAAGAAAAAAAATCTGGAAAAATTTATATGAACCCCAAATCATCTCCAGGGCATCCCCAGAAACTTTCAAAGACATGTGAACATATTTATTGATGAAAAGAAATCAAGAATAGTGACAAATGTCTCAAAACAGTACACATGTCAGAATTAAATAAATATATATAAATGAGTTAATCATTCAAAATTTTTATGTCATCATCATCAGTGTCTTGGGAACCTACCTGAAACTTTTCAAAAAAATAAAATATCATTTGTAGTGTCTAAAATAAAAAACTGAAGAACACAATAACTGACCAGATCTATGTAAGAATTTAACAAAAATCTCTATAGGTGATCATATTCTTAAAATTTTATGGAAACCTTAAAATATCCATGGGATCACAAAAAAATTTGGCAAGTAAAATATACTCCATTTCCATCCTCAGAAAAATCAAGAACAGAGAGTGATAAATTGTAATAGTCACATTGTAAGAATTTTAAAAATTACACGAGTCAAGTCATGAGCTGAAATTTTTTTAGCAGGGTAAAAACTATCTCTAGAAAACTCACAAAAATTTTCAAAAAGTTTAGGCAAGGAATGACAGCTCATTTAATGTGAAAACCATGAACTCTGTTATGTTCAGTTAGGAATTTTCCAGTGAATTCTCAATGTCTCTCTGCCATGTGGGTCCCGCATTAGCTCTGGCCCACTTGACAGAAGCACAGTTCCCTCTCAGCCTTGCCCTTCCTCAGCCAACCACTGCCCTGCCCCCTCACTACTTGCCTTACCCCAGCTGAACGTTGCTCCATCTCTATGTCCAAACCATGCCACGACAATGAACGACGATGATCTTGCTGTCACGACAGAAAATCGCCGCGCGAAGATTCCATCCAACGCTGTGTGAACTCAACTTTGCTTCGGCGCCACATTGCACAACGTGATCTTCGCCATGCCCTACCATGGCAGAGCCACCCATGCCTTTTCCCTGCCACGATAGTGGAAGACCCGGCTGCCATCACTTCTGTCTTCGGCTAAAATACGGCGTTCCCTAGCTTGCATCCACACGGCGTGCCAAGCCTTCCCATCGCCTATAAAGCCGGCCAATGGCCACCACTAGCACCCCACACACCCCAGCACCAGCTCTCCGAATCTCTCTTTGCTCGAGTTTGCTTAATTGTTGACATTGCCTGTGAACTCCAGAAATTGGGCCACAATGCAATTGGAGCAACTTGGTGAAACCCTTTCCTATTCTTTCGGCATGGAGCATCACCGAGACCACCTAAACCTCTCACTTTTGTTTGATTCCAGCTCTGAACCTTTGAAGTGCCACCGCCGTGGCACTCGTCTTCTTCAGCCCCGGTGTACGGCGACAAACATCTACAGCCATCCTTCGCCATAGCTAATAGGACAAATGGATTTCTAGGGTTCGATGAAGCTTACTCATCCCTTCCCTAAACTCAAGCACCTTTCAGTTAGCCTCTCTGTCACTCGGCCATGGCGACAGTCGCTAGAGCACGGTGGCGGACCACTTCCGGTCGCCGTTGGCCATCACCACTGGTACCTCCGGGCACGTCTTGACGTCATGATGCCTTGGTTGCTTCCCTATTTTCGGTCACTGGCTAGTGGGGCTACTCTATCAGCCAGTACGGTACTTGAAGGCCTTTCAAAATGAAGGAATACGCTTTCAAAACCAGAAAGCGTATTTTGCGATTTTTGGGTATTTTTCCAAACCTTAGCTCATTCATTAGTTTATTAGTTTCATATTTTAAGTCCAATTCAAGCAAAATAAATTTATAAATTCATGTAAAATCCTAATATTTCAGAATATGCAAAAATATTTTATTTTTTATCTCGGTTTAAATTATTCAAATTTAAATTCAAACAAAACCCTAATATGGCACTATTAAAAATATGAAAACACTAGCTCTTAAAAATATGAAATAAATTCCCAAAAATATCTAAGACCATAAGTAGTCCATTTATGCAAAAATATCTACTTCTTAACTTCTGAGCATAAGTTAAAAATTTAAAATTAAATAGAATATAGAATATACTCTATTAAGATTTTTTGCAAGTTAACTTTAAAATAAATGAAGAAAAATTTAAAATATTCCAGAGATCATGAGAACCCCATTTCTACGAATAAATCTGAATTTAGACTTAGTTTGTATCAAACTTTAACTAAGGTAAGTATTCATTATATGCCTTATTCAAATAATTGTAACTAGTGCAAATAAATTAAAATTTTGGTGAAAATAAGTTATAAACCGTGTAAAAATCATAACTCCTCTGTTTAAATAAAAATATTTAATATTCGACTTAGATGAGTTTAAATTCATAAATAACTTTGTTTCCTATGCATATGTATAATTGGTATATAAATGAAACTCATAAATAAGTGTTAATGTAAAAGAAACCAAGTCCTTAAATGCCTTACAGAACTAGACCATTTAATAGTATGTAGAAATCATTATGTTTAAACCTGTGTAAGATCGAGGATGCCGACTAGAGGGGGGTGAATAGGCGGCTTTAAAAATTTCTTCTACGATTAATTAAAATTTCGCCTAAGTACCCTTATGTCAAAACCTAAATGATAATAGATACGGAAGCGATAAACTAAGGTTTTGACAATTAAAATCAAAGTCAACTAGGGTTACTAAGTGCACTAGCTAATTATGTCTCTAATAAGAATATACAATCTTAAAGATAATCAATCAAACCATCAATTCTATGAATATAAATTGCTTAAGTATAAATAAGGAATAGAATGCAAATCACAAGAGACACACCGATATTTTACCGTAGTGTTCGGAGACTTGCCGGTCACCCCTAATCCACGTTAAGGCTAGCCTAAACCACTTTGGATCGGCTCCACGAATTGAGCACCCGCCTCGATTCCACTAATGGTAGCTCTTTCCCTCTCCGGGTAGGTGAGCTCCAACCTTCACAACTTTGCTGGGCCTTCTCACAATCTCCTTGAGAAGGTCACCTCGCACGACGCCTCCACACGCCATCTAGGTGTCGGCAAACATCAAGAGTAACAAGTCAAGCCCTCTAGCTTGAGCTCCACCAAGTACAATACATGTACAATGGTGATCACCGAGTGCAACACATGCACAAGGCACCCTCAAGTGCAACACATGCGCAAGAGGCTCTCAATCGTCTCCTAATTGCATCACATGCAATTAGAGCTCACTCTTAGCTCAAGAACCAAATTTGAGAATGCACACAAGCATAAGACCACACAAATGCTCAATAAGGCCAACCATGACCAAATGCTAGCCCCCAAGGCTCCTTATATAGCCTCCACAAGAAAAACTAGCCGTTGGAGGGCAAAATGGGGCAAAATACCCAGGAGACCCGGTCATACCACCCTAGGGCTGGTATGACTGGTCTCTGGTCCAACAGCTAGTAAAGAATAGCCGTTACTCAGAAAACCCGGTCATACTGAAGGGGGTCCGGTCATACTGGACCCCAAAAATTGCCCTTCGGCCAAAATACATACTCTCTAGAAAAAACGCACCGAAATAGCCCTGGTGATACCAAAGGGCGGTCATAAACTATAGAATAAACTCCATTAAATATGTGCATATAAATAATTGAGTGATGGAAAGGAGTCAATACTTTTGAGGCCATCAATTATAGAATAAACTCCATTAAATATGTGCATATAAATAATTGAACTTTCGAATCAATATGCACATATTCAATTTTTTAGATTGCTTTGGAGTTTGTCCTATATTAATATAAGTATACTACAACTACACAAGTTTTATATATATACTCAAGAGTTTGTTTCAATGTAATGATCCTTGATATAGAAAGATGAATTAGATCAATACTATTGAAACATCAAGGTAAAGTATGAACTCCCACTAAATGTGTGCATTCATGTATATATAGAATTAAAAACATTATGCACATCTTGAGGTTTCAATAATGGTAGAGTTCATACTTTAACTTGAATCCAAAATATGCATTAAGATATCATAAAATGAATACGAGTGCATGCCTTGGGTTTTCCATTTTTTAATGAGATGAGACAAATCAAAGATATACTCAATGTAACATCCCAAAAATTTGGCCTATAATTTCACTTATGTGCATTTTGGTGATTTTCTGAATTTATTGGATTTTCCGGAAATTATTTGAATTTATTTTAATTAAGTATAATGAACCTTTAGTGAAAACTAAATGTATATATAGATAAAGTTAATATAAAGTTTTACCAAAAATATTTTATTTGAGCTCAGAATGTCCCAAAGTATTTATGAGAATTTTCCTGGATTTTTCCTGATATTTTAATTGCCTTAAATGAATTAATCTAATTTCGGGAATTATTTTAAATCAAAAAGCTTTTGAAAAATCTTGGAACAAGATCTTGGGCCAAGCCCAAGATCGCATGCGGCGCTGCCCATCGCGTGCGGCCGTCGGCCGCTTCGCCGCCGCCGCGGTGACCGTTGGATCCAGATCGACGTACCGTCTCCTTCGCGAAACCCTAGCGCCCGGCCGTTGGATCAAGATCACG
This sequence comes from Otatea glauca, assembly GCA_036346275.1. NCBI lineage: Eukaryota > Viridiplantae > Streptophyta > Magnoliopsida > Poales > Poaceae > Otatea > Otatea glauca. The sequence goes on along the minus strand of CM070713.1, from coordinate 44,915,996 downwards.
CGTGAGGATTCCTTGCGTTGTTTTGGTAAGTTTAGATCTCGCCCGTTGGATTTGGAAGGAGCGGATCGGATCGTATCGCTTCGGATCTAATCGTAGCCGTTCATCGCAGATCGGATGGACCGCAGTCATCGTCTCCGATTCGGTTTCCGAATCCGCCGCCGCTTGCCGTCGCCGCAGCGTGATTTTAGGGTTGCCTTTTCTCGGCGTTCACCGTGGCTATTTAAAGCGCGAACCGCACCCCGAGGATCGCCATCCCAGAGCGCATCCGCCAGTGCTAGCCCTCGCCGTCGAGTCGCCGTCGACCGTGCAGTAGAGCTCGCCGCAGTTTTTAAATAGCGCCACGGCCGTTTTCTTTAGTTTGCGTCTCCGTCTGCCGCCGTTCGCCGAATCGGTTCCAGATCCGCTCGTCGCGTCAAGCCGCATCGGTAGCCACTTCATCTCGCCGAGTCGCTACCAAACGCCGTTCGAGGTCGTCGTCCTCCGCTCCGGTGCGCGCCGCCGCCGCGGCCGCCATCTTCGTCGGAAGCTTCATCGGCCGTTGGATCGAGTTTGTTCGGTTGAGATCGCGCTGCGTGTGCGTTAGAGCGTTAGCCGTTGGATCATCGCCGATGTACGCCGCGTGTCGAGCATCGGCTCGGGCGGCGTTGCGCCGACCGATCGCGCGCGCCGCGTGTCGGGCACGTGATGCGAGGCGCCGTGAGCCGCGTCCACGGTGGACAAGAGGCGGTTCCGTGGACCGGGTCTGTGCGCCGAGGTGACGTGTCAGCGCCTGATTGGCTCGGGCCAGGGCTGACGTCAGCATTGCGCAATAAAGATCTTTTCCAATAGAAAAATAACTCGGAAAAATCGGTTTTCCTATTTTCTGTATTTTCAGTATTTATTCAAACTTCAAAAGGCTATATCTTTTGCATTTTAACTCGGATTTGAGTGATTCAAATTTCTAAAAATTTGTAAAATCAAGATCTATTTATTGGTGAATTTAATTTTATTTTTGGAGTTTGGTTGCTCTCTGGTTTGGTGTTTATTTGCTATTTTGGCATCGTTTCGCGTAGACGTTGAACTGCTCGGTGATCCGGAGGAAGATTCATCGCTTCAAGACCCAAGCTCAGAGCAAGACCAGCACCTACTCCAAGGCAAGTTGTGCTTTGATCATGTTGCACCTAATTTTCACCAATTGCTATTTTGTCTCTTAAACTTTATGCATGATATTTTATGTGTATAAATGATTTCAATTAATCTGGGAATTAGATAATATGCATATTTGAATTAAATCATACCTTGCCAATTTTATGCCATGATCTATTTGTCACCCTAGGATGTGGAATTATAGTTGGTTAATATTGATAATCAACCTGGGCTAGTTAGACCGTCATAGATTGCTTAGCCATGCCACGTCATCACATGTGTCCGAATGTTGATACTTAATCTTGACTAATGGAATATGGAACAATGTTTATGAATTGGTGTGTCATGTGCTGTCGCACCGTGATATCAAGTTGTCGTGGTGAGGAGGTCACACATCTAGATTGAAATGTTGATGGCATGTGGTGCTTGGTAATCAAGTGGGTGGTAATGATTTTAGATTGGGGCAAGTGGCAAGGCAGTGTGCCAAGGAGGGCCGAGGATGGCAGGGTATGTGGAAGTCTTGCCTTAATCACTTTAAGGACTTAACCTTGTGCCTTTGACCGAGCCCTTCTTGCAACCACATGTCCGAATGGGACAATTTAGTGAATAATTTGTGAAACCTAGATTTGATCTTGTCGTGGTGAATAGTGAGTCCCGGTTACGGTTTAACTCACATGGCGCAAGAGGGGGCCTGTTGTGGTGGTTTAACCCTTCGTTGTTGAAACCTTGCCGAGCAAGATCTTGGGTCTAGGTGTAGCATTGTAAAGGCTTTGTTACGATCACTCGCCTTGGTGGTGTTTGGTTGTATCGTGTGGGTAAAGTGCATAACCTCCGCAGAGTGTACAATCTATTCGAATAGCCGTGCTCACTGTATTGGGCAATGCTCGAATTACAGTTAAGGGTTAGACTTTTGTTAAACAAAACCTATTGGGATGGCAAGGTGCCATGGAAAGTGGAAAATAATTTAGGATTGAGAAACTTGGTTACTTGTAAATGCTGAATTTATTAATTATCTGTATTTATTTTACTGCTTTCCAATCTATTTACTATATTCTTGTTAAATGCTGCTTTACTGCAAAATAGCCATATTAGCCATTCCTTTGGATTAAGCCAAGCATATAGAATATTAGACTTGCATTATTGTGCACAACTTGTTGAGTGCTTTATGTACTCACCCCAACAACAACAACTTCAGAAGAGGAGGAATCTACGCCCTTCGTGGAGGAGGATTATATGGATGCGAATGCTTAGGGTCCGAGCCTCATCAGTTGCCTGTGGCGAACTGGAGCGCCACTGCGTTTATTCTATTTCCGCTGCTTTTCATTGATACTTTTTATTTAAGCCATGTGAGGCATTATTCATGTAAGACAACAGTTATTATTAATCATTGAAGTTTATGCTATATTTCGCTGTGTACGACTATGATAGCATCTATGTTGCGCCTGTGTGCACTAGCGTGATCCTGGACTAGTGCGGTATACACAGAGGGTCCGGATTTGCAAATTCGGGTCCCGACACTCAATAAAAGAGTTAGTCTCATATTTGGATTTATCAATATGATCATGAATATTGTATCCAAGGAATGCAACAAGATATGATAGTATGAACTCGAGTGCATACCTTTGATATTTCCATCTTTCTCATCCAAAAGAAACTAATAAGAGTTAAGCTCAACAAAAGAGTTAGTCTCATAAAAAGGATTTGTCATTAATTAATAATTGAGACTAATCAATATTATGATTATCAAAAGAGTTTGTTTCAATATTAGATTTGTCATTAACACAAAAACCAAACTGATGGAGCTTGAACTTTCAACCTGATTTGCACATAATATACCATATAATGATTTTGATTTAACTTTATATATACCCAAATAATTTTAGCCTCTTGAATTCGTAAAAACAGGATCCCAAACCTTTGTAAAACACAGATTCATGCCCAATAGTAGGAGTTAGACCTAAACCCTAACTGCACTCACAAACCTAAAAAGAAGTCTGATCCTATATATATAACTTAAAATGTAGAAACACATAGTATAAATGAAACAAATCTAAAATAACAAGAAACCAGTTGGATATACCCCATAAGCCCAGATTATCTGATCCCACAAAAAAATATGTCTTTATGTAATATGCACATAAGGATTTGAAACATAAGCAAAGAAATATAAATAAAATATTACAAATAAATGTTAGATCATGTAGAACCGGTTTCAAAGGTCAAGACTATCTCAATCTGCTAAAAGAATTTAATGTTTGATTTAGTTTGAATTAAGTTCATAATAGATTTCATTTTCTATGTACATAAAAACTAAAACATTAATAACTTTCACAAATGAGAGCTAAAATATGCAAAACCAATTTCAAGACACTTCTAGGGTCAAAACCTATTAATACTACAAAAATAGTTGCATATATATGTAAGTTGCATTCGCAAACCTAAAACGAATTCTACCTTCTTATAACGTAAATTTTAGAAATACATAAGATTAGAAAATAAATAGAAGATCACAAATAAACACTAATACCAGTAAGTCCAGCTTAAAACTACTCTCTAAGGAAAGACTGTCCTATTCTGTAGAACCAATTCTAATTAAACATGCTTTGCATCTGAATCCTATTAAGAGCATAACCCTGTATAATACAAACTCTTAAGATCCATAATACAAACGAGTGAACTCAAATAATGAGAAATCAGTATTAAAAATGTTTTTATCACTAGAACCTTCTCTTTAAGTCTTATTTGAATTTGGTATTATTTGATTTCTTTTTGCCTCTTATTGTTATTGCTTCTTATTGCGTTATACAATATGATAATCACGTGTAGATACCATCGTACACGAAGCTTCTACTGAAGACCTCGACCCCGAGTCAATTTCTGAACCAACAAAGCAAGGCAAGCACCCCCTTTGATCATATTGACCCCAGTGTTTTAATTTTGTTTTGTTTTGTCAAATCTATTTATGCATGCACGTATTTTCTGTAAATTCGCTATATTGTGATACTGGTAGATACACATGTTATCTCATGGAAGTCCTTAATAAATATTGAACTGTGAGCCTTGATAACCCTAGAATAAGATTAGATAATACATAATATCAATATGGGTATATGCGATCACATATTAATCATGCTTAGCCCTACTTTAGTATTGGAAATTGAAATAATCAGATTAAAATTTTTTTAAGAATTTAAAAAGGTTGGATATGACATTAAAGGTTGCTGATATTTTGGTAAAAATAAAAATAAAACTATGGTTTGACGCAGGTGATTATTGGCAATAGCCGGATGTGCATGGGACTTGCACGTAGTGTAGGGGAGATTATTGCCTGGATCGGATTAAGGACCGAACTATGAGACGCTATCCAGCCAAGAAATAAGTACAACCACAAGTGCTGGTATGAGACGGCCTTAACCTATTAAGTTACATAGAGTTAACTTTGCACATTAGAAGGCTGGAGTAGTATGGGCTCTTGGGGTAGGTTTGCTCGTAGGGGCTTCCACACAGATGTGCGGGTAAATGTATACCAATAAAACGGTGTACGACTTGCTATAAGGAGAAACGGTTATGATAGGGATGGACTGCCTGAGTTACTATGTGAATGACAGGATGGACTATCATGTCTTGGGTGTGTGTTTCTACTGCCATAACAAGGATTTGACATCACTGGACTAGTGCAAAGTTAGATCTATGTAATGTAATGGTTATGTTTTGATCTCTCTTAGGCACACCAAAGCAAGTGTGCTAATAGCTTGCACAAAGAGTTGATCATTTCTTGTGGGTAAAGCTGTACACCTCTGCAGAGTTTAAATCTTTTTGAAAAGGCGTGCCCATGATCGGTCATGGGTACTTGATAAAGTCATTACATAGTTAGTTGTTTTAGTATTTTCAAAAATGGATGATTTGGAAACATGTGTTGGAAAGTTTACCTCTCAAGTGATTCAATACTATGTCATCTGTTGGCAAGGATTGGTTTCAGCTGTTGTACCATGTGTTGGTAAAGACTAGTTTTATGCCATGTATTGGCAATTGACGATTTGATTCACACGTAATGGAGGACTGTGAGTTGTTATATTTATGCTATTCTTACTTGTTATTTTATATACCTGTCAAATTGCTTTTACAAAATTCTGTTTGCAAATCTATTACTCAGTATTTACAACTCAAATTTTCTTTATGCAAAATAACCATAGAAGCCTCCTTTGACATAGCCTGCATTTACTGCATTTTTGCGATATACCTTAAGTCTTGCTGAGTACGAAAGTACTCACCCTTGCTTATTTGTTGGTTTAGTTGAAGAAGAGGCCCCGATGATATATGCTTCGCCGCAGGATACGGGAACTTCGATGACGCGATTTTCTAGGGTTTATACCTTGTCAGTTACCTGAGGGTTGGATGTGCATACTACGAGATTTTTGTTTCTTTCTGCTGTAATATACATTGAATTGTAAGACTATATTGTATAAATAGCTTCCGCAATAAAAATATTGTGTATGGATGTGCTACCAATGTTGTAAATATGCGTACTAGCCACTGATCATGGGGCTAGTACTATATGCACATAGATCATTTTTCTTGGTATTCTGTATCAAAAAGGAGGGTTGTTACAAAGGCCTGACCAACTGGAACAAGGCGATGGAGGTTTAGTTAGCATGCCATAATTAATCTATGACACAAACAAAAAAACACTTATGTTAACTATACGCCATAAGAGAGGACAGATCGATCGTTATGGTTTTACCACTACTACAGAATATCTCATCACAAAAGGTTCAAAATCGTCATCTCAAACAGTTTAGTTAACCATCAGTAACAAAGTGTTAGTGATAAAAGGGCACATCACAGACGGTTTGAGAACCGTTTGGGAAAATTGTCATCACATACGGTTCTAAACAAGAACCATCTGTGATGTGTAAGTCATCTCAGACGGTTCTAAATAAGAACCGTCTGTGATGACACAAGCATCACATACGGTTTCAAAGTGGAACCGTCTATGATGTCTCTTACATCATAGACGGTTATAATGTGGAGCCGTCTGTGATGTTGGTCTCATCACAAACGGTTCTTATTTAGAATCATCTGTGATGTTGTGCTTTTACTATTTACACTTTTCTATTTACTAGCTAGCCTTAGGAAATACTATCCATGCACTCTGAAACAAAACATATTACATAATTTACATCATAAGCATATTATTACGACATACATTTTACAAATCAACTCAGATTACATATTACACACTACGTACAACGCATCCATTTCTGAAATCAACTCAGATATATTAATCAATTGAATCCATAAGTACAACTCAAAATTTCACAGCACAAGGTTCACAAATTAACCCAATTGGTAACTAACAAATTCACAACTCATCAGGTGAGGCCGAGTGGCACTCGTCTTTTGGATTTATAACCACACGCATCAAGAAGTCACAGAGTTGTCCTTGAATTCATAGCAAGTCAGCCTATTCCAATGCAGATTCAGCGTATTTCCAAGCCTGTCTATGGGAAGAGTAAAGTCTTGCATCTATATAAATTGGTAAGTGGAAACAATTATTGTAAGATTGACAAATCTTCAGGAAATTGGTCTTCTTTGCGCCAATGAGGATTTTCATGTAGTGGAAAACGTAGAATCCACATTGGTTAGTGGCCTTTGGTTGCTGGTGGCACTACCAAAATATGATTGGTTAGTTCCGGAGGTATTATTATGGAGTATGAAGGATTATTGTGTGCTAGCGGATACCGAAAACTTATGAACGTGCTTAAGCTGCGACGAGTCCTTGTGTGGCCCTCCACGAGCTCTGTAGACATTGAATGATGTCTCGAGTAATTTTGTGATAGGCATCAAGTCGTGGGTGCTGCCTTTTTTGAAATCAAGGTAAAATACTCGGTTCTGTCTTCGTATAATTACAAGTAGAACCCAGTGAAACCTACACAAGTATGTCGTCATGGTCATTCAACCTAACTTCGAGATACGTATAAAGTACAAATCAATAAATATGGCAATTGGATGACGCACTTACCCCGGGTTGTAGGGTAAAAGTATGAAATTTTTTCCGTTGAGCTAGCAATGCGTTTTCCACGTACTCTTGGATGACATGTAGATTTTCGTCTATGGTTTGTTTGGACACCATGTGTAGGTCGAGGAAACCCATCGATTCTTTCTCTTTTTTTTGCTTCAATGATCATATATCTATATATTCAAAAGCAAGGATCATATATATATGACATTTATCGGTATGACACAAAAATGTAGACCATAATTGCACACACTTACAATGTCCAGCATTTAATGAGTGAGGCATCAAGGGCATCGAGGTTGTAGAGATCGAACAAGTCATTGAAGCTGACCACAAAGAAGCCCACTGAAAACTGGTGCAAGAAATGCTCCTCCTTGAAACTGACCGAAATACTCGATACTCGTTGTGCCACCGGCATGTTGGCTTGTTCTATGCACCAATTTTGTGATCTAACATAAGCTATTGTAAGCATCTGCTGACTCTATACCGATATGAATGACTGTCCTAGCTCCAATTACCACGCCAACGGGGCCAACAGAAAGTCAAGGGCCTCTATGGTTCACTTCGATTTGACCTTGTTGCCGCCTCGCTGTCTATCATAGGTCGTCTTTATAGGAGATGACTGGGCCTGAAGTGAAATACTAGCCTATGTCGTACAGGGCACGGTAGCCGACTTAGTGACCTGCTTCGGTGCAGCACGTGGCTCCGGTAGTGCTGGTAGATTCGGCGCAGCAGGTGGATCATGTTGTGCGTGTAGCTTCGGTGATGTAGGACAGTTGTTAAAGGAGATGTCCCTCTTGGGCCACTGGATAATTCTGCCAATGTCATCTCCTAGTGTCATGATCTCATCGTTTGGTAGCATCTCCAGCATAACGACCTTGCAAATTTCATGTACACCATCGACTTTGACCTTTGCATAACCCGAAGCTATCATGCGTCCATGCACAATCGACCCTCGACCAAATGGATATGCACGCCCCCAAGTAGCCTGTTGGGGAACAAAGCCATTGGTAAGTCTCACTTGGAGATTACATGGCATGGCCATCTACATAAGGGTAAACAATTAGCTAACACATCCAACAAGTCTATCTATGGATCATTCCAAACATATATATTACCAGGATGTCATCGACATGAAATTTGGCATCGTCCACGTCTGTCTCAAGGGCGAACATGTAGCTGCTCCGATGGTTAGTTGGGCTAAATGGCGTCTATGCTTCTGGGGCTTGCACGTTCCGTACGTGTCTCTCCGTAGCCCCCCTGTACTCCATCCTTTCCTCAAGGTTTCTTAGCTATTCATTGAATTGCGCTCTCAGCCTTTCCTCAACCCTTTTCTCAATGATTGGTACTAGCTGTTCCTCATGCTCGGCTTTGGTTCTCTTCCTACTTCGGTACGTGTCGGAGTCTTATGGGAATCCCATTTTTTAGGGAACAAAAACACCTTTGCCTCACGCACGACCTGGGTGCTTCTTATTTTCTAAGGCCGTGGAGAGTATATCTTTCTCCCTATCTGCCTGGAAAGAGCCCTAGGAAAATTCTGTACTCAATGCTATCTGCATCCAAGATCCCAACATGTTACTTCACTTATGAAGTTATATGTGGATTAATTACAAAATATGTAGTTCAATATCTTACCAAACGTTGGGACACTTCCTCGTCTGCGGGGTTTGCAAAGGACACACCGCCTGAAGACATGAGACGTGAACTTGCTCTTACCCAGTTTCGGGCGCACGAGTCTAAGATCGAGGCAAATGGTAGGGAGGCCTCCTTTTGGATTGCCTCGTCGTCCTCCCTCCTCCATTGCGTGATCTTATCCGCGTACCTAGTGGTGCCAAGTCTGTGCGGTTGGGTGTTTTCTGCCTAGACACCAATGATGATAGGTACACATCAATATTGTTTTCAGGTTGCTTCGGGCCTTGAATAAGTATAGACAATAAAATGTACTTTCGCTTCATAGACAACCAAAGAGGAAGGTTGTAGATACATAGATTTATAGACCAAGTGTTATGACTGCTGCTCATGTTACTGAAAGGATTTATTCCTTCTATACTCAATCCAAACCTTATATTCCTCGGATCTGCAGCGAATTCTTGAAACCTCCTATCGATGTTTCTCCAATGGGTGAAATCAGCAGGGTGCCTTAGCATTCCATCGTTCTTACGCTCCTCCGAGTGTCAACGCACTAGTTTTGCCTTATTTGGGTTCGCAAAAAATGCTTCAAATGAGGAATTATAGGTAGATACCACGCCACCTTAGCAGGAGGTTCTTTCTTCACCTCGATGCCTTTGTTATCATCATCTGATTGAGTTTTATGCTTGTACAGGATTGCGTTGCACACCAGACATACATGCAAGTTTGCATACTCTTTGCGGTAGAGGATATAGTCGTTCGGACATGCATGTATTCTTTCTACTTCTATTCCCAAGGAACAAAGAATCTTCTTGGCTTTGTAGGTCGTTGTCGGCAACTCGTTTCCCTCTGAAAGCATGTTCGCTAATAGACCTAATAGCGTCGTGAAACTTTTGTCGAACCAACCGTTGCTTACCTTCAATTTCAGCAGTTCAAGCACGGATGACAACCTTGTATATTTGGACTTACAGCTGCGGAACAAAGGTTTCTTTGATTCATCCATCAAGCCTTGAAATTTTTCATACGAGACTCATCACGGTTCCCTTCTACATCTGATCCAGATTGTAATCGTGAAACCTATCCTTATCGAAAGCACAATTGATATCATTCAGCGTATCATTGACTTTGTCAACGATGTTAATACTACTTGATTCCTATAAAATCTGATGTTCACCATGACTGGTCCAACATGTATACTCCCTTTTGAAACCCCTTAGAATCAAGTGTTCTTCGATCTGCGCTGAGTTTCAAAACATTCTCAAATTCTCGCAGTCAATGCATGGACAAGACATAAATTGCATCCCCTTGTTAAACATATCCTCCTCTACAGCTCTTATAAAAGCAGATATGTCATTAATGTACTCGACACTCGCACGGTTCTCAGCGTACATCCAGCTTCGATCCATCTATGCTACGTATATAACAATAAGTGTTAAATAATGAATTAAGTATACTAGGAGTGCACATACACACATTCTTAAATTGGAGCACAAATTAACTTGCTAAAATTTACTCTAAATCATAAACCATGCTAGATCTAAAGAACAAACGGATCTACAATCTACATATAAGCTACATTTAAACTTGCCAACCTAACTTCTTAGATCACATAGAACAAATGGATATATATGTAAGCTACATTTAAACTTAGCATCTTCAATTCTCTATTTACCTAGCTAGCTACATCTTCAGTATAATGTAGCTAGAATCAATTACTACTGTAAATCACAAAGAACAAATGGATCTAAACCAAGCTAGATCTTGAATGTAATGCAATTAGAACCAATTACTAACCTTAAATCACCTAGAACAAAAAGATCTACAATCACACTTCCAAATACATAGTATCCTTTCACCAAATCGCCTCTCAATCACAGCCATCTCAAAAATAGCTCGAAAAATCCTAAAAACACTAAGTAGGTCTGAGCTCTCTGTACTTATTTCTAGGAAAATCTCATCACATACGATTTTAACCAAAAACCATCTGTGATGACTGTGTTAAAACTGTCTGTCATGAGACTCACATCACTGACTGTGGTGATGCGAATCTCATCACTGATAGTTTTTTTTCTAAAAAATCATCAGTTATGTCAATGGTAGTCATCATTGATGGTTTTTTTGGGAAAAAACCGTGGTTTTTAAAAACAGTCAGTGATGAGGGGTCTAATATAAGTCTTTTTTATTAGTGATACTCTTAATCTGGGCACTTTTATTGATACGATGAAGAGAAAAAACAACGAGAAAGTTCAGTTCATACCTAGTTAGAATCTGCCCGCAGGCCTCAAAATAATATGCATGCTAATCTCCTTGCGCTCTAAGCTGCTATGCATGTATTACTCATTACTCTCTTTTAAGTAGTATCTTTTTATATATTAATTGGAGGCCTTCCCAAACCCCCACGTTAAGAAGAAAATGCTAGAAATTTTCACGTTAATCTAAAAAAAATGCTAGAAAATTCCACATTATTCTAAAAAAAGAGAAAATCTTGATCGTCCAATCTCCTTAATCATTTTCATCCACGGCTTAGATCTATTTATCTATTCATAAGAGATATATGGTAAATCAGAGGAGTACCATATACTAATTGGAGGCCCTCCTAGAAGCTCCCATGTTAATCACACGTTAATCAGAAAATGCTAGAAATTCCCACATTAAAAAAATTTGCTAGAAAATCCCACATTATTCTAAAAAAAGAAAACCTTGGTCGTCCAATCTCCTTAATCATTTTCATCCACGGCTTAGATCTATATTTATCTATTCATAAGAGATATATGGTAAATCAGAGGAGTACCATATGGAAGGGAAGCTTTGCTTTCCTTATCTACTCACCATCTTCAAGCTCCTAATAAAGGAGCAATGACCTAAAAATAGAAAGGAAGATGAGAAGATATTATTGCATACGTTACTGATTAGATCTATTTATAGAAATTGCTAGCCATGCAGACGCACGGGTCGATGACTAGTAAGTGATAACAAGGAGAATGATGGCTTGGGTTTAAAGATGGAGTTGAGCGACTTATATTTAGAATTTTTGACTAATGGTATTGGGCTTTAATAGGATTGGCCAGAAATTCCTTGAAAAATTAACCAAAGAAAACAAAAGGATATCGGCGACCATTGTGTATGATATAGAGTAAGACTAGAGAGTAGTATATATATCGTTCGGATCAATCCGAACGGTATTACCATCCAACCATCTATCCTGACTCGGTCTACCCTCCCCTTCTACTCCTCCCTCCTTCCTCTTCCTCACCCGCATTGTCTCAATCCCCTCTCCCACCGGCTACTCCGACCAACCTAATATTCTCTTGGCCCTCCCCTTGTCGTCTCGCCCTACAACACCGCTTATCACCCTTTGTCACCACCCACCACTGAGCCACCACTGCTCAACCCCCGTCTACAACTGGGGGAGGGGTGTGTGGTGAACCTATCGACGGCGACGGCACCATCCCCATCGGTCATCAATGTAGGGTGAGTGAAAGTGAGCAAGAGCGAGTGAGAAGAAGATTTCGAGAAAGTTTTAAGACCAAGTTTCAAGAAGTTCCATATTTCTTGACTCAAGTTTCAACCCAAAAGTTTCACGAAGCTTTAGTGGGTTTCATCAAGTTTAATCCCAAAAGTTTCAAGAAATTTCAACTCAAAAGTTTCAAGAAGTTCAATCATGTTTCAATAGTTTTCAGATGAACAAACAAAGGAAAAGTAAAAAAAAATCCCTAGCATGCTCACCTACTGCCGCCTCTCTCGCTCTTGATACTCGCCAGTACAACCGCCTCTTCCCCTTGCTCACCCAAGGGGGTGAAGCTAGAGCTCAAGGTCTCCCGTGGCGTGTGTGGCGGCGAAGTGGAGCCATGTGGTGTCATGGTTGCTGGATCTAGTGGATCCCATTGCAGGCGATGAGACAAATGACCATATCTGGTTGCTCCTGTCGCCGACGTCCTCCTGCTGCCATGCATGGCGTTCTTGCCATGTGCTTGAGCCTCAGCATTGCATTCGCTCTAGTCTTATGTACTATGCTTGCCATTCACTCCGACCACGCTGCCACACACGGTACATTCTCACCGATGCCCTACCCAATGTGCTCGCCGTGCACTTGGGTCGCACCGCTGATCTTGTCCCCCCTGTTTGCTGCTAGCTTCTCTAGGACGAACATGGAGAGAGAGAGAGGGGCAATCAGAATGGTCGCATGTGAGTGACGCGGTGAATGGAAAGGTCTAACGTGGGGTGGATGGATAAGATGTTGTGCGGTTAAGGATCAAATCGAATGATGTGCTGTTGAGTTTGGTCGTGACGGTATACTGTATAGTAGTTTTTATGCACGATACATAGCTGACAAACATGATAAATTGCCAAAATTTGCCAGTTACGGATTTATGTAAAATTTAAGCTCCGAGCTTTTATTTAAAAAAGACACAACGTTGTAGCGGCGATGTGCGCTATTTGCTAGCCTGGTCGGATGTGATAAAAATGTTGCAATACTTTGATCAGCTCTCGGCATTCAGTGTTGAACGACGCATGGTCATAGTAGCTACCGGTAGTTGCTACTTGCTAGGAACAAGCTCTAAACAATCTGCAAATGCATTTTTGCTGGCACAGATTCTCTGTGTGAAGACTAAAGAGGGAAAGTTCAGAGTAACGCAGCAGCTCAAACCTGACCAGCAATTCGACTTGCAGCCCCTTCTTTTCATCTCTTTAAATCGGCATGACTATCAACATTGAGGTGATGATTCTCTCACTGTGAACAACAAGTAGTCGGCTGCGTAATCATGGCATGCCGCAATGCATGCCCATGCCCATTTCTGAGCAAGTGATGCAAGAAATCATCATGTCAAGTACCGAGCTCAGATCTATATCTATATCTATCTATATATTTATTCTTGGGGGCATGCGCGGTTGCCCGCCACGTGTGTCACAGTGAGTTTTTACAGTATGCCACTGTGCTTAGTGCACGTAGGTAGGGGTGTAATCGGATCGGATAATTTCTGACCGACCGGATGTGTTCGAATCGGATTCGGATAATTTTTTCGGATAGTTCTCGGATTCGGTATCGGTTTCAGGTAATTTGTTTCGGATTCGGATTCGGATTCGAGAGATCAATATCCGTCAGATCGGTATATTTCAAACCTTTTCTCGATATGTCCGATCAATTTTATTCGGATATCTGTTAACCACTTAACTTGTTCACCCTAACTTCCTAAGTCCCTAACCGGCTAACCCTAGATCTCCCCTTCTCCTGTAAGGACCCGAATCCACTGATTCGAACCCACTGTGTTTATCGCACTAGTCCCAGGATCAACGCTAGTGCACACAGCTCAACATTGGTACATATCACATCATACTCAACGATAATAGAAATAGTAATTCATTTATTGATCTAGCTAAATGTATGATCTTATGACCAACTTACATTATTAAGCCACACAGGGCAAGACTGGAAATATAAGCTAAGAATTAAGCAGCGGAAAGTAGAAAACGTATATAGCTCATCGGTTCACCACAGGCAACCAACAAGGCTCGGACCCTAATGACTCGCGTCCTCTTGGAACTCCTCCTCCAACACAGGTGTAGATTTTTCGACTGTTGATTATTGGTGTTGGCAAGGGTGAGTACTTAAAGCACTCAACAAGTTGTGCACAGAATGCAGTTCTATGTAACTATATGCCAGGCTTATTCCAAAGGATAGGCTATCATGGCTATTTTGCAATAAGCAGCATTTATGAACCAATACAGTAAATAGATTGTAAAGACTGTAAAACAAATAACAATAATAGATAGATTCAGCATTTTTGAAGTAAACCAAGTTTTGAATCCTAAGTCAAATTCCATCTTCCACATGGCATTCTGCCATCCCAACCAAGTTGTCCATTTAATTAAGCTAACCCTTAACTGTAATTCCCGAGCATTGCTCAATACCGCGAGCACGGCTATCCGAATAGTTTCACACTTTGCAGAGGTTATGCACTTTACCCACACGATACAACCATATACCACAAAGGCGACTGATTATAACAAAGCCTTTACAATGCGCTGGCTTAACCCGGTACCACCCGCTAAGGTTTCAACACTGGTGGGACTGGTTACCACATCCAGGGCCCCCTCTTGCGCCATGTGAATTACTCCATAGCTCGGAAACTCACACCGACCACGATAGTAACGAAGTTAAGACATTGCAAATTACTCAGCTAGGCTGGCCCATACCAGACATGTGGTTGCATGATTGACTCAGGTCAAAGGCTTGCAAGGTTAAGTCCTTAGAGTGATCAGGGCAAGACATCCACATATCCTCTGCCCATTGGGCCCACCTTGGCATACTCGCCCCTTGTCACTTGCCCCAATCTAAGTGAATATCACCCAAGTTGATTACCAAGCACCACGTGCCATCAACAATTCAACATCGTTGCGTGACATGACTCGCCACAAACAAATCAATCTCATCGTGTGATCCCACATGACAAACAAGTTCATAACATTGTTCCATATTCCATTAATCAAGATTAATTATGAATGATTCCAACACAAGTGATGACGTGGCATGGTTAAGCAACTAATACGGTCTAACCATCCCATGTTGATTATCATTACTAACCAACTATATTGAACCAAACTAGGGTGACAATAGATCATAGCATATGATGACAAGGTAGGGTATAGATCAATTTGGTAAATAGCTAAGCCCAATTTAATTTGAAACAACTATATACTTGAAATAATATGCAATAGGGTAAAACAATTAAAACAATTTTACAAACATGGGTTCAACATGATCAAAGCATAACTTGCCTTGGAATACGTCCTGATCTTGATTTGGAGCTTGCTCTTGAGTTGCTGGATCTTCCTCCGAAGCGTCGCACAATTCAACGTCTACGTGTACCGAAGGAGAAAAGCAAATAAATACCAAAATAGAGATAAATTGAACTCCAAAAATCAATTAAAATTCACCATTAAATAGATCTCAATTTTACAAATTTTTAGAAATTTGAATCACTCAAATCCGAGTTAAGATGCAAAAGTTATAGCCTTTTGAAGTTTGAATAAATACTGAAATTACAGAAATTAGAAAATCAGAATTAACCGAATTATTTTTAAACTGAAAAAAACGATTTATGACGTCAGCGTGACCTCATGATGACGTCAGCATTGTAGAATTTCCCATCGGATTATTTTCCAAATGAAAACGCAATTATGACGCAAGCATGACGTCAGCGAAGATCTAGAACCAACCAGAACGTGACGCGTGTCTCGGCGCATAGACTCGGTCCACGGCGTGGCGCTGGACCACGGTGGAGTTGGTCCATGACGCCGCCTCAACGCCGGCACGCGCGCGGCGCCGATTGGTTCACACACGCGGCTCGATCTGGCCCGATGAAGATGGATCGGATGGCCACCGGTTGCTTGCGACGTGGCAGCGCGTCGACCGAAGGATCTAGATCTGACGGCCCGGAACTTCTTGACCTGACGATGGAGGCACGACGACGGTGTTCTCACCGGACTTGAAGACGACGACTCCAACGACGGCGCAACGGTGCTCCTCGACGACCCAAAGCAGCAGCGCGAACGCGTCTCGGAGCGGGGTCTTCGGCTCTGGCTCTTGGAACGGCGGAGACGGCGAAACGGCGGCGTTCTTGGGCAAAAACCGCAGCGGCCACCTCCTTCAACTACGGCGAGCTCCCACGCACAGACGACGGCAGCACAGGGCTCGGGAGTTGCGGAAAACATGCGGCATGAGGTGGGAATTTCAGCGCCCGCGTCGGTGCTTTAAATAGGCGCATGGGGAGGCGTACGTAGCACGGATTTCGGAGTTGGTTGTGTGGCGGCGGCGGACTCCGGCGGCGATACGGAGAGCGACGCGGCCTCATCCGGAGCGTCCACACGGCGCTCAACCAACGGCCCTGAGCGCTCGGCGACGTGGCGAAAGCACGGCTGTTGGATCTCGATCCAACGGTCGGTTGATTTGGGTTAGGGTTCCGGCGGCAAAACGGGCTGCGTGGGCTGCCTGGGACGCACAGTTCGCGGGCCGGCCCAACACTGTTCATGGTTTTTTAAAAGAATTTTTCATTTAAAATAATTACAGAAATTCATTTTATTTGTTTCAAGCAATAAAATAATCAGGAAAATTCCAAGAGAATTCTCAAAAATACTTTGAGATATTCTGGACTTAAATAAAATATTTTTGGCAAAACTTTATTTTAACTTTGCATAAATTTAATAGTTTTGGACAAAGGACCAATATACTTAATTTAAAATTAATTCAAATAAATCCAGAAAAATCCAAATAAATTCCAGAAAAATCATAAAATGCACAAATGACAATAAAATAATATTTAGGTGAATTTTGGGATGTTACAAACCTCCCCCTTAACAGAATCTCGACCCCGAGATTCAGGGCTAACTAGAGAATAGGTTTGGAAATTCTGACTTCAAATCCTCTTCACGCTCCTAGGTTGCTTCACTTTCGGAATGATTGCTCCACTGAACTCTGCAAAAGGGAATAGACTTGCTTCTAGTCTTGCGCTTCATAACATCCAAAATTATGATTGGCTGCTCCTTGTAAGTGAAGTCTTCCTGCAGTTCTATTGCATCCAACGGGGTTTGTTCTGCTGGCACTCTGAGATATTTCTTAAGTTGTGACACATGAAACACGTCATGCACTCCTGCCAAAGACTGAGGCAATTCCAACTGATAAGCTACCTCTCCTCGACGGCTTAAAATTTTGAACGGACCAACATATCTTGGTACAAGCTTCCCTTTCACGTGAAACCTTTTAACACCCTTAAGAGGGGTAACCCTGAGATACACATAATCCTCTGGCTCGAAACTCAATTCTCGGTGTCGGTTATCGGCGTAGCTCTTTTGCCTTGACTGCGCTATCTTCAACCTCTCTCTGATCATCGTAACTTGATTTTCTGCTTCCTCGAGAATATCTGGCCCAAACACCAAACTCTCTCCCGTCTCATTCCAATTTAACGGAGTACGACAAGCACGTCCATACAATGTCTCAAACGGTGACATCTGTAAGCTAGCTTGATAACTATTATTGTAACTGAATTCTGCATATGGTAGACATTTATCCCAAGATGTAGCATAAGCTAAAGCACAAGCTCTCAACATATCTTCCAAAATCTAATTTACTCTTTCAGTCTGACCGTCTGTCTGCGGGTGATATGCTGTACTGAAATTCAGGCGAGTTCCCATTGCTTCATGCAACTTGTTCCAAAATATTTAGGTAAATTGGGTACCTCTGTCTAACACAATCTTTTTGGGCACTCCATGCAAACATACAATCCTTGACATGTACAGCTCTGCTAAACGATCTCCTGAGTAGGTGGTCTTCACCGGGATAAAATGAGCGACCTTGGTCAACCGATCCACAATAACCCAAATTGAATTATAACCTCTCTGAGTCTTAGGTAAACCGGTGATAAAGTCCATACCAATTTCCTCCCACTTCCATTCAGGAATTTTCAACGGTTGCAGCAAACCAGCTGGTCTTTGGTGCATGGCTTTTACCCTCTGACATACATCGCATAGAGCAACATGCTCAGCCACCTCATGCTTCATATTAGGCCACCAAAATCTCTCCCTCAAATCTTGATACATTTTTGCACTTCCTGGATGAATCGAGTACTTAGAATCTTGAGCTTCTTCAAGAATCAGTTGCTTCAGCTCCTTTTTATTCGGTACACAAATTCGGTCTTTGAAGAATATGGTTCCCTGCTCATCTAGAGTGAAATCCACTGCTAGGCCTTCGTCTTTCTTGGACTTGACCTTAGTGATTTTCTCATCATCTTTCTGGCCTTCTCTGATCTGATCCTCAAGTGTTGGTTTTACTTCCAGTGCAGCTATACTTCCTTGCGGAACAACCTCCAGCTTTAACTTCTGAAATTCCTTACATAGCTCTGGTTGATCATCCATTGTCAGCGTATTTGCACTATGCCTCTTTCGACTTAGAGCATCGGCTACCACATTAGCTTTTCCAGGGTGGTAATGAATTCCCACATTATAATCCTTAATTAACTCTAGCCACCTTCGTTGTCTCATATTAAGATCTACTTGAGTGAATATGTATTTCAGGCTCTTATGGTATGTATATATCTCACATCTATTTCCTATGAGATAACGACGCCATATCTTCAAAGCATGCACTACAGTAGCTAATTCCAAATCATGCGTCGGGTAATTCGCCTCATGCGGCCTTAACTGCCTTGACGCATAAGCAACAACTTTGCTACTCTTCATCAATACGCACCCCAGGCCTTGCTTTAAGGCATCGCAATAAATATCAAATCCATTCTGCACATCCGGCAACACTAATACGGGGGCTGTTGTCAAACGCTTCTTTAGCTCCATAAAACCTTTCTCGCACTCAGGCGTCCATGCAAACTTCTTTTCTTTCTTCAACAATTGCGTAAGGGGTTTGGCAATCGTCGAGAATCCTTCTATGAACCGACAGTAGTATCCCGCCATTCCCAGAAAACTACGAATCTGAGTAACAGACTTCGATTGCTCCCAATGCAGCACAGCGTCCACTTTGCTTGGATCGACCGCAACTCCTTTAGAAGTCATTACATGACCAAGGAATTCAACCTTCTCCTTCCAAAAATCACACTTGCTAAACTTAGCATACAGCTGGTGTTCTCGCAGCCTCTCTAAAACCATCCCCAAATGTTCCGCATGCTCTTCCTCTGTCTTCGAGAAAACTAGGATATCGTCTATAAAGACTACCATAAACTTATCCAAATACTCCATGAAAACCTTATTCATCAGGTTCATGAAATATGCGGGGGCATTAGTCAATCCAAATGACATTACTGTGAACTCATAGTGTCCATATCGCGTAGAAAACGCAGTCTTAGGCACATCCTCCGCTCGAATCTTCAACTGATGGTATCATGAACGAAGATCTATTTTGGAGAAAACTCCGGCTCCTCTTAGCTGATCAAATAAATCGTCGATCCTGGGCAATGGATACTTATTCTTGATCGTTACTTCATTGAGTGCTCGGTAGTCGATACACATCCTAAGACTCCCATCCTTCTTACGAACAAACAAAACCGGTGCTCCCCACGGTGATGAACTTGGTCTAATGAAACCTTTCTCTTGTAGTTCCTCAATCTGCTTCTTCATTTCCACTAACTCATCGGTAGGCATCCGATATGGTATTTTTGATATCGGTGCTGTCCCTGGTGCTAACTCGATAACAAACTCGATATCGCGGTTTGGTGGCAACCCTGGTAAATCTTTCAGAAACACATCCGGGTATTCTCTGACTACTGGCACATCCTCTATGCTGTTGGCTTGCACGCTGTTGACCACTAACTGCCCATCACGAACTGCAGTCGCTTGAAATTCTACCTTCTTGCCACTGGGGCCTTCCGGTTTCACGATCCTTCGGCCACAATCCAGAACAGCCTTATGTTTGGACAGCCAATCCATTCCAAGGATAACATCTAGGGATTGGGCATCTAACAAGATAAGATTCGCTAGAAATTCTATCCCATCCATAAGCAACTTAACTCCCAAGCACCCAAGGCTAGATCTAAGCTCAGATCCTGGGGCTTGGACTAACATCACACTCTTAAGATTCACCACTTTAAACCCATTATTGGTTGTAAAACTTTGAGAAACGAACGAATGCGAAGCTCGTAATCAAATAAAGCGTATGGCAGTCTTGAGTTAACGTAAACTTACCCAAGACGACGTTCGTAGCCTCTTGTGCTCCATCTGCGGTGATGTGGTTGATCCTACCACGCTACCGTTGATTGAGGGGTTGCTCGGCTTGACTGGCGCACGAGTTCCTCCGGAAGCGGTGCCTTGGCAGTGTTGTTCCTGTGTTAAAGCGGCGGCGTGATGCCTCCTCTCTGTGGACACCTATTAGAGAAGTGCCCTGGCTCATTGCATGTATAGCATCTCTTGATTGCAGACTGCTGACTCCCTCCTGGTGCATTACTGCCCTGTGCTGGCGTCTGAAAGTTCTGATTAGCAGGGCGAGGTGCAGGAGTTGATGCCTTGTTTACAGCTGATGGTTGGAATCTGGTAAACTGCTGCGGTGACATTCTCAGACGCAGGTGGTTGGGACGTCCACCCTGATTAGTCATCAAGCGCTTTCGGTTTTCACCCAGCTCTTTGCGCTTGTCCTTCAGAATCAATGCCTTGTTAACCAACTCCTGAAAGTCTGGAAAATTGTGGGTGATCAGCCCTACTTGCAGTCCTGAGTTTAGTCCCTTCATGAAGCGGATCGCCTAGCTTTATCGATCGCTCGTCTTGAGGGCATAGCGAGCTAAGCGAGTAAACTTGTTGGATATTCGCCACGGGTTGGCCTCCTTGCTTCAGAGCCCTGAACTCTTCTTTCTTGAGATCCATCATTCCTTCTGGAACATGGTATTGGCGGAAAGCAGTGGTAAACTCATCCCATGTGATCTCCTGCGGGGCTTCGTGCGCGGCACAAAAGTTTTCCCACCACTCTGCGGCTGTTCCTTCCAATTGATGAGAGGCGTAGAGCACCCTCTCATTGCCCTCACATTGAGTGATATGAAGCTTCCTCTCGACGGTCCACAGCCAGTCATCGGCTTCCAAGAGATTAGCATTTCCTGAAAAGGTTGGTGGCCGAGTCCTCATAAAATTTGACAGCTTTGAGTACGGCCGCGGCCCACCATTGTTGTGCTGGTTCACATGATTGTTATTATTTGCAGCCATGTTAGTCATCTGTTGCATCATGGTCTGCATCAATTGAGTCTGTGCGGCAAGAAAAGCTCCCAAGTTCTGCATATCCACTGGCGGTGCTTGTTGCGGTGGTGCTTCTTCGTTGGGATTGTTGCCTGAGCGCAGACCACTTCCTGAAGCTCCGTTGTTGCGGCGAGTGTTCACCATCTGCTTGATTGCTTCTTGAGTTAGGAAAGATAGATGTAGCATAGATAAGATGCAAGAGTTTCTAAGGCGGGGGAACAGGTTAAACCCAACTTAGACAATCTTTATTAATACTTGGTATGGTTGCTTACATTGCCTAAGGGCTTTGCAACACATACTGCACACTCAGCAGATAATTAAGAACCAAACTAACACGAAACCTTAATGTCTACTAAAAGGTAAAGACTAACTTAAAGACGCGACTCAACACTCGAGTCTCAACACAACTCTAAGACTGACTCTCACTCATCCAGCCACCCTGGCTAAGATTGATCCGGCGCATATACCGGTGGGTGGGCTGGCATAGGAGCAAACCTATCCTGGTGACCCTCTGCTGGCTCCTCAGGCTCCCACTCACGCTCCTCCGGGTCTTCTTCTTCTTCTTCAGCGACCTTGTCCGGCTCCTGAACGACCTGGTCCGCTAGCTCCTCGGCACCTGTAAAGCCTCCTCTAGCTCACTGATGACTCTGGCTACGGCATCACGAGTCTTCTGAAGCTCTCGCTCAGCCACCCTCAGTGCCTCATACACTGTCTCCAGCTCCTGCGCAGTGTCCCTCAAGTGATCCTCCTGGGCGATAGTGAACTCAGCAAGATGTACTGCAGTAGCACACTCGCTCCCCACGATCCGTCGGTGTCGGCATGCTTGCACATCAGGGTGAAGTCAGAACACTGAGTCGTGAAGCTCGTCGGCATAGTCACGGCAGACACGGCGAAGAGCAAGTCGGGCAAGCTCCTGAATCGCAACCTCGTACGAGAACCTCCTTGCAGAAATGCTGATCGGCCTGCTAGCTTCATCATTCTCCCGAGCGTAAATAATCAACTTGCAAACAAATCCTCGGTGCACACCGTTAACGGAGCAGCTGCCCCCTTGGTAAAGCGGACGATAGAATCCTCCAAGCGTCTGAAGAACCCTCCACAGCTCCATGGCGTAGCCACCTGCTGACTCTTCAAAGGTCGGAACGATCAGCATCTGCTCCACAAGAAATTTGAATAAGATCTCCATCCGGACCAGCAGTAAAACGGTAAATTCAGCAAGGCGAGAAGTAGAGAATGGGATGAGTCAAGAGTGTGTTATTAGTCAAATTTAAATTTTTCCTTTAGAAAATAGTTTTGGACACAACCCGGACTCCTCCATACTATCTATGGCCAAGACCTACAGTCAGTATGCTCTGATACCACCTCTGTAAGGACCCGAATCCACTGATTCGAACCCACTGTGTTTACCGCACTAGTCCCAGGATCAACGCTAGTGCACACAGCTCAACATTGGTACATATCAGATCATACTCAATGATAATAGAAATAGTAATTCATTTATTGATCTAGCTAAATGTATGATCTTATGACCAACTTACATTATTAATCCACGCAGGGCAAGACTGGAAATATAAGCTAAGAATTAAGCAGCGAAAAGTAGAAAACGTAGATAGCTCATCGGTTCACCACAGGCAGCCAACAAGGCTCGGACCCTAATGACTCGTGTCCTCTTGGAACCCCTCCTCCAACACAGTGTAGATTCTTATTTGTTGATTATTGGTGTTGGCAAGGGTGAGTACTTAAAGCACTCAACAAGTTGTGCACAGAATGCGATTCTATGTAACTATATGCGTGCTTATTCCAAAGGATAGGCTATCATGGCTATTTTGCAATAAGCAGCATTTATGAACCGATACAGTAAATAGATTGTAAAGACTGTAAAACAAATAACAATAATAGATAGATTCAGCATTTCTGAAGTAAACCAAGTTTCCAATCCTAAGTCAAATTCCATCTTCCACATGGCATTCTGCCATCCAAACCAAGTTGTCCATTTAATTAAGCTAACCCTTAACTGTAATTCCCGAGCATTGCTCAATACCGCGAGCACGGCTATCCGAATAGTTTCACACTCTGCAGAGGTTATGCACTTTACCCACGTGATACAACCATACACCACAAAGGCGAGTGATTATAACAAAGCCTTTACAATACGCTGGCTTAACCCGGTACCACGCGCTAAGGTTTCAACACTGGTGGGACTGGTTACCACATCCAGGGCCCCCCCTCTTGCGTCATGTGAATTACTCCATAGCTCGGGAACTCACACCGACCAAGATAGTACCGAAGTTAAGACATTACAAATTACTCAGCTAGGCTAGCCCATACCAGACATGTGGTTGCATGATTGACTCAGGTCAAAGGCTTGCAAGGTTAAGTCCTTAGAGTGATCAGGGCAATACATCCACATACCCTCTGCCCATCGGGCCCACCTTGGCATACTCGCCCCTTGTCACTTGCCCCAATCTAAGTGAATATCACCCAAATTGATTACCAAGCACCACGTGCCATCAACAATTCAACATCGTTGCGTGACATGACTCGCTACAAACAACTCAATCTCATCGTGTGATCCCACATGACACACAAGTTCATAACATTGTTCCATATTCCATTAATCAAGATTAATTATGAATGATTCCAACACGTGATGACGTGGCATGGCTAAGCAACTAATACGGTCTAACCATCCCATGTTGATTATCATTACTAACCAACTATATTGAACCAAACTAGGGTGACAATAGATCATGGCCTATGATGACAAGATAGGGTATAGATCAATTTGGTATAATAGCTATGCCCAATTTAATTTGAAACAACTATATACTTGAAATAATATGCAATAGGGTAAAACAATTAAAGCAATTTTACAAACATGGGTTCAACATGATCAAAGCACAACTTGCCTTGGAATAGGTCCTGATCTTGATCTGGAGCTTTCTCTTGAGTTGCTGGATCTTCCTCCGAAGCGTCGCACAATTCAACGTCTACGCGTACCGAAGGAGAAAACCAAATAAATACCAAAACAAAGACCAATTGACTCCAAAAATCAATTAAAATTCATCATTAAATATATCTCAATTTTACAAATTTTTAGAAATTTGAATCACTCAAATCCGAGTTAAGATGCAAAAGTTATAGCCTTTTGAAGTTTGAATAAATACTGAAATTACAGAAATTAGAAAATCAGAATTAACCGAAT
This sequence comes from Otatea glauca, assembly GCA_036346275.1. Lineage (NCBI taxonomy): Eukaryota > Viridiplantae > Streptophyta > Magnoliopsida > Poales > Poaceae > Otatea > Otatea glauca. Next base: position 44,891,301 of record CM070713.1, on the reverse strand, counting down.
TATTTTTAAACTGAAAAAAAACGATTTATGACGTCAGCGTGACCTCATGATGACGTCAGCATTGCAGAATTTCCCATCGGATTATTTTCCAATTGAAAACGCAATTATGATGCAAGCATGACGTCAGCGAAGATCTAGAACCAACCAGAACGTGACGCGTGTCTCGGCGCATAGACTCGGTCCACGGCGTGGTGCTGGACCACGGTGGACTTGGTCCATGACGCTTCGGCCTCAACGCCTGACACGCGGCGGCGCCCGATTGGTTCACACACGCGGCTCGATCTGGCCCGATGAAGATGGATCGGATGGCCACCGGTTGCTTGCGACGTGGCAGCGCATCGACCGAAGGATCTAGATCTGACGGCCCGGAACTTCTGGACCTGACGATGGAGGCGCGACGGCGGTGTTCTCACCGGACTTGAAGACGACGACTCCAACGACGGCGCAACGGTGCTCCCCGACGACCAAAAGCAGCAGCGCGAACGCGTCTCGGAGCGGGGTCTTCGGCTCTGGCTCTTGGAACGACGGAGACGGCAAAACGGCGGTGTTCTTGGGCAAAAACTGCGGCGGCCACCTCCTTCAACTCCGGCGAGCTCCCACGCACAGACGGCGGCGGCACAGGGCTCGGGAGTTGCGAAAAACACGCGACACGAGGTGGGGATTTCAGCGCCCTTGTCGGTGCTTTAAATAGGCGCACGGGGAGGCGTGCGTAGCGCGGATTTCGGAGTTGGTTGCGTGTCGGCGGCGGACTCCGGCGGCAATACAGAGAGCGACGCGGCCTCATCCGGAGCGTCCACGGGGCGCTCAACCAACGGCCCTGAGGGCTCAGCGATGCGGCGAAAGCACGGCTGTTGGATCTCGATCCAATGGTCGGCAGATTAGGGTTAGGGTTTCGGCGGCAAAACGGGCTGCGCGGGCTGCCTGGGCCGCACAGTTCGCGGGCCGGCCCAACACTGTTCATCGTTTTTTTTAAAGAATTTCTCATTTAAAATAATTACAGAAATTCATTTTATTTGTTTCAAGCAATAAAATAATCAGGAAAATTCCAAGAAAATTCTCAAAAATACTTTGAGATATTCTGGACTCAAATAAAATATTTTTAGCAAAACTTTATTTTAACTTTGCATAAATTTAATAGTTTTGGACAAAGGACCAATATATTTAATTTAAAATTGATTCAAATAAATCCAAAATAATCCAAATAAATTCCAGAAAAATCATAAAATACACAAATGACAATAAAATAATATTTAGGTGAATTTTGGGATGTTACATCTCCCATGTTCGCCGAGCGTCCCAGCCCGTGGCGCCGCCACCCTATCGCCGCGACGTCGCCGCCCTTCGCCCGTCCCAGGCCTCTCGGTGCCCTCCACCCATCTCGCCTCCCGGCGCCCTCCGCCTGTCTCGCCTCCCAATGCCCCAGCCTGTCATGCCGCCCTCCGCCCGTCTCACCTCCCAGCGCGCTCCGCCCTTCGCCCATCTCACCGCGCATCGTCCTCCACCCGTCTCGCCTCCCAGTGCCCCAGCCAGTCACGCCACCCTTCGCCCGTCTCACCTCCCAGCACCCTCCGCCCGTCCTGCCACCCTTAGCCCATCTCGCCGCCCGGTGCCCTCCACCCGAGTCCTGCCGCCCTTTGGATCCAGCTCGAGCCTCGACAGTCACCGTCTCCGTGCAATCTGCTTTACATTTGTAATGTTCTTGAATACAATAACTTTTTTGCTTTACATTTGTGTGTATTTACATTTGTAATGTTCTTGAATACAACAACTTTTCTTCTTAGCTAGTTAATTTGTGGATAAATTGCTTGGCACTGGAATTATAATTGCTTGAATTAGTTAGCAATTTGGATGGGAATGGCATATATGAGAAATTGATCTAATACCATCATTCTTGGTATCCATTATTCTTGGTATCAGGAGTTCAGGACGACGATTGATTCTGGTTTCCATTCCGGCCATAAGATGGTGTGCAATATAGTACTTCTGATTATAATTTAGTTGACAACTCGCATTTTAATGTTGGATTGGATTTAAGATGGTGTGCAATACAAATACTCATGGTGGTTCTGAAAGCAAGTGATAGGGCCGGAATGGAAACCATGGTGGTTAGTTGTTTGTATTGCACACCATTTGAAAGCAAGTGATAGGGGTACACCATCTAAAAGCAGTTGTTTGTATGACACTTTTCACCTGCTGTTTTTAGCAGGAAATCATTATTTCATATTTTTATGTGGTTATCATTTGGCATTACAATTTGACTTGCACTGTTGAGAAGCAATCTCTAGTAATAGCCTAATATATGAAAGTTCTCATTTTATCATTGTGGTGACATGATTATTGTTGTTTGCTTTCAGGGACTACATTTGTTCCTTGATGCCATAAAGAAATGATGCTTTAAAGGACTAAGTAGAGCTCTGTATTTGTAGCCGGTTTCAAGGCAATTCTTTTCAAGGTCCTCTTCCGGTTGGATCTGAATTCGCTCAACTTGTTGTATGGATCTTGCCTTCCAAAGCTTATTTTATGGAACAAAAGATTTTCATTATTCATCTTGCTAATGTTTTCAAGTTTTGTTGTGACCAGATTTCTCAGGAACAATAGCCTTTCAACCTTTCAGGGAGCCTTTCAAGCTCAATAGGATCTTCGCTTAAATCAGTGAGCTAGCCAATTCACTGCACAATATGCTGAAATATGTTTGTTACCATCCTGTTACCATAAGCTTAATCATTAGTTCATGTCTCATGGATGCTCATAGTTAAGAGGTTGCCATTCAATATTTCAGGTAGAGAAAAACTAAAAAATGAAATCTTGAACATATATTCTGGCTATCAGGATTACTACAAGGCCCCTATATTCTTTCTTTTAAGTTTAGCTTTTCTTTTAGACGAAGTGGCCAAAGCTTCCAACTGCATCATTTCAAACACCATAGTTCCTATCCGGCAGGAAACCAGAATCACAGTCCAATGGTTTTGATGTGTTTCTTTTGCTTCCAAAGCATCACCTATTGTGATTTTCTGATAGCTACTTTGCTTTAGGACCGGTTCGATCTCATAGTGGCATTTTGTCGTACTGGTTGGGCATTTGGTTAAGGGTGGAAAAGAACACCAGGCAGAAGGTGGCAACAAGGAACAATCATCAGGTACTACCCTGGAAGTGAGTAACACCCAGAAAAATCTAAAAACAAATAAAATAAGAATTTGAAATTTAAAAATTTACTAAAGTAAAAATTTGATTTTGAAATATGACTTAATTTTGAATTCTCGCCTTTTCTGAATTTTAAAATTTAATTTCTTTACCGAATATCGGGACCCGGATTTGCAAATCCGAAACCCTCTGTGTATACTGCACTAGTCCAGGATCACGCTAGTGCACACAGTAGAAACATAGATGAAATATCATTCTATACAACGAATTAACTAAGAAGAAACAATTTATTATTAAATAAAGCAAACGACCTTATGGTCAATGTTTACACCACTATGCCTTAAGGGCTTAAGAAACAAATACTATTGCAGCGAAAAAGATAACTTGAGCCATTCGACATGCCACAGGCAATCGTCTGGGAACACCTTCCTAATCCACGTAGTCTTCATAGAATTCCTCCTCATGATACTCATTATCTCCTTCAGCAACTGATCAATAAGGGCATAAAACCGTGAGTACAAAAAGTACTCAGCAAGCCGTAGTGAATTGATGCAATATATTCATGCACGGCTTGACAAGGATGGCCATATGGTTCATTTGCAGAAAGCAATAACTTGAATTTAAATACAATAAATAGATTGAAAGCATATTTATAAAAAAATAAAAAAATAACTCGTAGATCAATGGTAGACAACATGAACAGAATGGCGAGGCATCACCCTACACCATCTAAAACAAGTATCCACCCATAAATTCAACAGTATTACTTTAGACAACAAAACAACAATGAACTCCCCGTTCACATCCCAACAATTCCACAATTCCACATTTCATGAAACACTCTATACCCCGTGTGAAATTCCCGGGCTTGTCCATGACCGCGGACGCGGCTATTCGAATAGTTTTTACACTCTGCAGAGGTTGTACAACTTTACCCACAAGACATGATTTTCTCCTTGTGCCTGGCCATTAGCACACTTCCTTTGGTGCGCCGGCAGAGAAATCATGACAAAGCCTTTACAATGCATTGTCTAAACTCAGTACTGCCCGCTAAGGTTTCGCCCCTTAGGGCCCCCTCTTGTGCCTTGCGAATCTACCCGTCCATCCCGGAACCCACACCACCAATTTGCAGTACTCAAGGCCAAACATTACAAATTAATCAGCTAGGTCTGTTCCATACCAGACATGTGGTAGTACAGTTAGGCCCAGTTCAATGGCGCACAAGATTAAGTCCTTAAGTTATCTCAGGCAAGACATCCACATCCCAATGTGCTAGAAAGCACCCCCTTTACTGCACGATCACTTGCCCGAGGGAAAACAATTCGTTCAACCAAGACCAATGGCAAACCCCGCCATGGTACAACAAATTTTACAACAGTGGCTAACGGCCACAATTCAATATCTCATTAAATCAAGATTAACATTATTCAATATGTGATATGGATCCCAACGTATATCTAAGCATGTCTAAGCATAGCTACGATAACCCAATGTTGGTATAATGATTATGTCCAACTGGTAGTGTCCCAACCTAGGTTTATCAATGGATACATGGCATCCCAATAGTCAAGGTGGCATAATGTCAACTAGGTACATATCTAGTCCCATGAAATAGGCATTGATACACAAAATAGCATGCAATTGTATAAAACAATTTACTTTTGCAAATATAGGATCAATATGATCAAAGGTTACGACTTGCCTTGCTGATCTAATGCTGAGTATTGGTCTTCGAAGTCTTCGTTCGCTCCCTCGGAATTAGCGTCTACCGGAAAAGAAAGCAACGAATACAAATAAATACCAAACAGAGGTTCAAACAAGCTCAAAACTGAAAATAAATGGCTCTGGAAGATAGATCTTGATTTTAGAAAAATTTAGAAACTTGAATCGCCTCAATCGGAGTTCGTATGAGAGAGAACGGGCCTCCGAAAGATTAAATTCAGAGAAAATGCTGAAAATCCGAATTTCCCGATTTATTTTTCTATTGGAAAATCGATTTACTGCGCAACGCTGACGTCAGCAACCAATTTCCCGAATAAAAATAAATCAAAAAATCCTATTAGGCTGACAGGTGGGACCCTCGTTGCATGGACCGAGTCCACAGGTTTGCGTCGGTCCACGGTAGACCGGGTCTGCAGAACAGGATTGGGAATGACGTCACCGCTGACGTCATCGCTGACAGGGCGGTTGACCGGGCAGAGCGGCTGACCGAGCGCACACGTGGACCGCTAGGGCTGAGCTGGCGGCTACGTCGGCGCTGACACAGGCGACCACGCGGACGGCCACACGTCGCACATCCAACGGAGGCATCGGATCGAACGGCAGAGAAGCGAGCGGTGATGGCTGTGACGTGGCCAAATTCGGTACACTCGATGGCGATCGGACGGCCGAAAGCTAGCGAAGGAGGATGACGGCAAGCGGCGATGCGGGCTTACCAGAGGCGAGGATGAAGGTGTGCTTTACGGTGGATTTAGCACCGGATCGGGCACGGCTTTTGGCTGATCGGGAAGAGGGGGTCACGACCGACTCGATGATGCAAGCGGGGACGGCGGAGAAGCACCAGAGAGGCCAACCGACGGCGGGGAAATCTTCGGGAGCGGCGGAGGACTCCGACGAGGTCGCATGAAGCGATGGCGGCGACTCGGGCCGCGAGCGAAAGGGCAAACGAAGCGGCGGAAAATGGCGAAACTCGGAGGGTTTGCGGCGGCTTAAATAGCGGTCTAGGGAGGCGTGAAGGGTGCGGACTCCAAGAACGGCACCGACACGGACTCGGCGACGGCGGCGGCTAGGGTTTGCGGGCGCGCGGGAGCTGGGCCAGCTGGGCCGCGGGGCGAGCGAAGCGGGCCGAGGTGGAGTGGCTGGGCTGGCTGGCGAGGCGAAGCGGAGCGGGCCGAGGCAACGCAAGCGGGCTAGGAAAACGAAAGAGGACTGGGCCGGCGGAAAGGATTCGGCCCGAAGGGAAAATTGGGAAAACAACAAAAAAAATTTGAATTAAGAAAATTCCAGAAATTCAATTAAAAGAAAATAAATTGAAATAAATAGCAAATAAATTCAGAAAAATCCCCAAAAATACAGAAAAAATCCTTGAAGCACAATGAACCCAACTAAAACTGAAAATCTTTAGTTTGATGGATAGTTTAGTCAAATTAAATCTTTGTATTATTTAGAAAATTCAAATTAAGCTGGGATTAATTCAAGAAAAATGCAAATGGTTTATTTTTGAATTCAACATCCCAAAACTCAATTTTTGGGATGTTACACCGAACTTCTCATACTGGAATATAATCTAAACCATAAGGCACTACATTTCATTCACACGATCATATACACATGTATATTTACACATATACACCTAATTCTAACATGAACAGATATTATGCATGTCTTCATAACTGCACGTTCAACTTGAATCTCATCACAAATACGCATCCAAATAAACATCAATATCACTTTCATTCAAATTCATTCATAATGTCCAAAGATTTAAAACATAACCAAATCCAAATAGCATACATCAAGATTTACATTTCTTTTACTATGTTCCAAAGCTCATACATTAACCTCAGTGATCAAAAGAATATAGTTTGTTACAGCCCCAAACTATTACAAATCACAATCAAATACAAATCACTACAATATAGTCCAGTCCTTACAAACAAATCCCTACTCTACTGTCTTTTCCTTAGCCCCCAAGCTACTGTCAGCTCATACCAGCCCACCTATGCACCTTAACCTTGCCATCTGTACACACAAGAGTAGGGGACACGCCAACCAAAGGAGTATGTGGCGAGCTGCATGCAAGCAATGCATGCATAGTTGCCACCACAACACCCTCTTTTGCCCATGCTTCCAGCCAAATGGCAAGAGGGCATGCTGCATGCCTCCCAGCTGTCCCCAGTCAACCCATGAGTTCACCCTGCAAAGCCACAGCTTCACTCCTCATGTCGGTTTGGCTGCAGTATAAAAAGAACGGACTTACTAGTACATTCACACTCTAGCTCAGCACCTCATCTACCTCACCTCAGTAATTACTGCCCCTAGCTAACCTTCTGTGAAGTCAAGAAGTAGCCAGGGAGGGTTGCAACAGCCATCAACCACCTTTTTGTCCATCTCAGCTTCTCTGCAACAATAAGGTGCCAAGTATTATCTTATTATTCCTTTCATCATAATCCAGTATAAGTTAATGCAAGTTACTTTATTACTTTAAAACCCATGTATGTAAATGAGCAACATTTTTAAGCAGTTTTAGAATCATCTTAAAAGTAGGGGCTAAAGATTGATGACATGACTGCATGTATAATAATCTCAGTTCTTATGAACAGAAAACACAGTAGCAAGCGCACTAGTAATCTCATGTTTTCATTTGGGCAACCCGACTTAGACCTATAATAAAACCAACAAAAATGGCTATATGACACCATCTGGCTACAACTCTAATAAGCTTGAGCTAACTAGAATCTACTAAATACTTTGTGGCAACAATAGATGTTAAGTAGTGTTGGACTCTGCACGCATGTGTTGATAACATTAAGCATATATATATATATGGTTTCAGCCCTTGAGTATGTTTAGCCGTCAGTCAAGCAAGGAAAGATTAAGCAAAATACACATACATTTGATCTGAAGCTCAAAGCTAAAATGTTGCGCCCTAAATGAGTCTACCTCGACCTATAATGACATGCATGATATTCCATAGTAGTATTTCACAACTACTACCAGAGAAGAAGAAAAAATCATAATACAAATACTTCACACAGATCCATTTTCTAATCATCAGTTGATGCATACTTCCCTTTTCCATTCAAAGAAAATAAGTGATTCTCGTTCAAGTTAATCAAAGCACAAATCAGCATTTCTGGTAAACTAAGCCTTGCCTTTAAGTGAGATCTACGTTTGCACTAAAATGACAAATCATGTACATTGGTACTCTAATTCTTGCAAACAAAGGATTTAATAATCAATAACACATGAGCATAGACATGGACCATCAGATCAACACTACATTCTGATTGCATAATATAAACAGCCCTTTAGCACTAATCATCTCACTAGCAAAGGATTCATGTATATGTATAAAAACACAATGCTACTCAGCAACTCAACAGGATGTAATTCATATAAGTCTTTGCTCAACAGAATTAATACAAAGCTAGTATCTTTGAAACCGAATATTGATCAATAGGCATAAATATCACTGTGAAGCACATAAGAAACATTGTAGTCTATACATACATGTATGAACACAAAAGCACAGAGATTAATTTCTGAATCATACAAAGTTAATCACGGAAGTCAAGTACACATCATCTATCTCAATCACAGCACAGCAAGTATTAATCATGGGGCAGTACACAATCTTTGAGCACAAAAGTTAAATCATAACTGACAGGCAATTACTAAATCACCACAAACAGGATCTGTGAATAAAGAGCATAAGGAAATTGACCCCAAGGTCTTCAACTTATACAATCAATTCAGGCATACATCCATAGATAAACATTGAACCAATGCAAATTCATAGCTAGTGCTTGCAGTTCATGCATGCGCAACAAAGGTAAAGGAGGTAGGAGTTTGGGTACTTAGCTCCTGGGAAGGGAGGCCCTTGTCCATGACCGAGCCGTGGTTAGGGTGATGCGGCCGTCATGGCCACCGGTGTTGAGGGCCCCGAATTCGGTGGCACCCGGGTGAGGCGACCTGGGGAAAATAGAGAAGAGGATGAGCATGGGGGAGGAAGAAATAGATAAAGGAGGAAGGGGAGAGATCGGGCACTTAGCTTGGCGGTGGAGGTAGTCGTAGCAGTAGCATCGACCGCTGCACCACCGGAGCTTGAAGGAGTCGCGAGGAAGACGTTGAGACGTCGTAGCCGGAGAGGGAGGTGCCAGATCCCATGGATCTTGTGGCTGCACCTTCGGGTGGCTGGTGGTAGATCCGGCGGTATAGGGGCTCACCCGAGCCAGGCCGGCGGCGTGAAGACCTGAGGGATGGCTTGGAGTTGAGTGCAAGAGAGGAGAGCACAAGGAGGAGGCGCAGGCGGTGGCGTCCGGCGCAAGGAAAGGGGCCAGAGTAGGTGGCGGCAGAGAGAGGGGCGTGGACCTCGGGAGCGCAGGGGAGATGAGTACGAGAGAGACAGGGATGAGGGCGAGATGGGGAAGGGCGATCGGGTGCGGGCCGTGCGGCGGCTGGAGGTGAGTGAAGGGAGAGAGAAAGAGGGAAGCTAGGGTTAGATAGGAGGGGATTCGGCCGGGCCAGAGGACCGAAAGAAAAACGGGCTGGCTGGGCCCAAGTGATGGCCTAGCCTGCAAATAAAATAAATAAATAAATATATATATATAATGATAAAATAAATTAAAATAAAATATGTATATACATAGAGAAAGAAATAAGTACATAAAAATATAAAATAAAATAATGTCTCAACTTGAGCCAAAATAAAAATAAAATAAAATGGACCAAGAAGAGCAGTAGAAAATAAATCTAGGTTATATTTTCCTTTCTTTAAATTAATTCAAACTTTAAAATACAAATACATTTAGTGATTGACACAAAATGCACAATAGTCACTATAAAAGTGACTTATATTATAAATCCAAATAATTTTTGCATCTTGAATTCGGAACAAAACACATGCAATCAAGAAACCCAAACCTAAAACCACACATGTTCTATGTAGTAGACTTCTATTTGATTTTCCATCTGCTTTCTTTTTACCCTTATTAAAAGTTGTTATTCGCTATATTTTCATTGATCTACGTGTAGACTTTGACGTTCCAAGAGTCTGCAACGATCGACTTTGACTTTACGACTGAAATCAACGACCAAGGCAAGCACCCCTTTGATCATATTGATCCCATTATTAAAATTTCATTTGTTTATCAAATTGTTTCATGCATGCGCTTATATTCTGTAAATTCGCTATTTTGTGGTATCGGTAGATATACCCATTGATTTATGGAACTTCCTTGATAAGTATTGACATGTGAACCTTGATAAACCTAGAATTAAGGTTAGACAATATATAATGTCAATCTGGGTATGAGCGATGAATAATAATTATGCTTAGCCATGCTTTAGATTTGGGATGAACAAAATGGATAAACTGATCAGATCAAACTTTGGTATTTTGAGACATGATGATGGTTACTGGTATTTTGGTATAAAAACTCAAAACAAAACTATGGTTTAGACGCGGGCAATTACTGGCAATAGCTGGAGGTGCATGGATTTGCACGTAGTGTAGGGGGAGATTATCGCTTGTGTCAGATTAAGGACCGAACTATGGGTTGTTTTCAAGACAAAAATTCCGTACAACCACAAGTGCTGGTATGGGACAACCTTAACCTACTAAGTTACTTAGAACTAGCTTTGCACCCTAGAAGGCTGGAGTAGTACGGGCTATTGTGGGCACCCAGAAATACGAATCGATCCTTGCTCGTGCGTTGGACTCAGATGTGACACCCATACTCCACTCAAGTGTATGATCACTGTCACCCAAAAGTTTCGTGCACGGAGTATTAACCAGATGGCCCTCACTCAAGCAAATATGAGCCACCTAGTTGCACCGTACACACTTACGCAACCAAGGGAGTTTCAATTCCATTCCGAAAAACCATACCGGAATTGAAAGCAACTCATCCAAGCATAGCACTCACCGTTCGTCTCAGAACCTTGGTATCGCCCACACTCACCAAGGGAAGCGCGAGCAATAGCTATAGAACGACGACCGCTCGAGTTTATGCATTAGATTGTTGAAAACAATTCCAGGTATCCAGATATGTGCCTAGTGCTAGTTCCCAAGATCAACGCCTAGCACCCACATATCCCGCATTCGAGATGTATCGCAACACATACACACAAGGTTAAACAGTTGGAATAGCATAAACATAAACTACAACTATTACAACTACTTACTATTACAAATAATGGCCCACCAGCCAAATATTACAAGTCCAAAAGTAAATTACAACGGAGAACAAACATATACCAAAATGAGGACAGCGGTATGCCCATCCGATAACCCATAGGCAACCGACTTGAAAAAGCCCAAGTTCATCCATCAACATATTCGTCGGACCCCGAAGTAAAGTATGTGTTGACGGGGTGTTCTTCCATACCGTCGTCTATATTGTTTAGATTAAGCAACCGTGAGTACACGTATGTACTCGCAAGACTTTAGTGTATGGAAATATTGTAAATGCATGGCTACAACAAGGATAGCAAGCTTCTACACTAGTCTCATTTTCAGCATAAAACATATTTTGTTTAACAAGTGAATGTTGCATAAAACGGTAACGAAATTGTAAAGAGCATTTAATAAGAGCTAATAACAATAAGTACAGTTCATATCCATCATTCCATAGCCCTCCTTGGCTGCGAATGGAGAGTAAAAACAGCCACCCTTGGCTCATGAGTATACCCATCCATTCCAAAACCATTTCCAAAAGTTTCTGCCAAAAACAAGACTATACTTGACATTATTTTCCCAACTTGCTCATGACCGCGAGCACGGCTAATTAATTAGATTTTAAAATCTCTGCAGAGAGTGTACACTTTACCCACATGACACATTCTAGCAATCATGTCAACCATGTCACGCGGTACTTCTCGTACCCGTTTTGCTAGACTGTGACTAAACCGTTCAAATAGCTAAAGCTTAGCCTTGCACCAGCGACAGTGATGTTAAACCCTTGCCATAGTTCCGGAGATCCTGAACCGATGGTGCCCCATCGCGAACTCTCAGTTGTATTGGAATGCTTGGGGCCCAACACCTCGGTGAAGGGAGTACCTAGAACAATACCAGTCCGTCGGATCGTCCATACTACTTCGGCCTACCAAAATTCAAGGCTAAACTCTAACTAGTCTAATGAGTTTAGGCCATCCCATACTAGCACATGTTGTTGCACCAAATTACTTAGGTGATAGCATCAAGTTCGATCCTTAATTGACCCGGGCGAGAATCTCCCCCTAACTATGCGTGAGGTCCTTTTCACGCCTCAAGTTAAGTAATAACTCGCCCACTTCTAAATCATAAGTTTGCGTTTGATTTTTATCAAAATAAGTGGAAACCATACCGTGGTTCCATCCATTTAAACAAAGTTTGCTCAAAGTAGTTGAAATGTGTCCCATTATTTAAAAGTCGTTCTAGTGAGCAAGTCTAAGCAAGTACATAAGTTATTTCGCAAGTATTACCCAAGTGACATTAAGTATTGTCTAATCCAATACTAGGTTACAATGGCAAGTGTTCAAATGACAAGGTAAAGGTAATGCATACAATTGGAATTAGCTATCATTAACCACAACATAGCAAGTTTAAAACATACACGCATGCATATAGTTTGATAAAACAACATAAATTTGAAAATATGGGATCAAAATGGTCAAAGGAGGGTGTTTGCCTGGTTGCTCTTCTTCTGGATTATAATCCGGGTCGTAGTCGACGTCGTTAAAGACCGAATCCGAATTATCGTCGTTTATGCGCTGAATAATAAAAATCGATACAAATAACATCATATCAAATGGAGCAAAAAGAAATCAGATATAAATACCAAATTAAAACTTACCAAGAAGAACAAGGTGATTTTGATTTCTTGATTTATCACTTTCATAAGGATTTCATTAGCATTTTGCTTATGTGAGCCCTTTTCATGAATGTGATACTTTCATCTTTTATTATAAGAAGCTAACGTTATAATCATAGCTAGGGTTATTTATGAATTCAAGAGGCTAAAATTATGTATCTTTATATTTATACCTTCGAATTCTAGATGCTAAAATTATTTGGATTAACGAAAGTAACATTAGTTAAGAGGTTTTGCTTGATTGGTACTTAGCTTTAAGTGTTCATGCATGGGAGTAATTCCTACATGTTGGATCTGAAATTTTAGGTTATTTTCTGATACTACTTGGTTATGTGATGATTCTTGCATTGCCGATGTTTTGGTTTAAAACTTCCGATTTCATTCGTCCATATAAACGATTCTAGCAACGCCATCTTTTAGGGTTTTTGCTCTAGTAAGTTTTATATGATAGCAAGTTGAAATTAAAATATTTTTCCATATTTTGGTTTTCCATATACTGGTGTATGATTCTGGGTCAATTCCCCTAAAATTTATGTTTAGCCGAGTTGTTTTTCAAGCTACCGAAAGTGCTTATGTGATTCTGAAACTGCACAAATTGTGATCATTTAGGGTTTTTGCTTAAGTAGGATTCAGATGCAAATCAAGTTTTATTTAAGATATTTTTAAGGAATTTGGTAGTTTATATTCTAAACTCTGATTCTGAATAACTTTCCTTTAAATTTGCATTTGGATGAGATACTTTACGGATTGCCAAAAAGGCTTAAGTATTATGGTTTTGGTGCAGTTTGTGATCTTCGTAGGTGTTTGCGGCGACAAGTTTTATATGCTACGCAGGTTATAAATGAAATATTTTTCCATATTTTGGTAGCATAAATACTATAGGATACTTCTGAGCTTTTATCCGCATCGTATTCGTATCTGGTACTATCCGAATCCAAAAAAAATATGATTTAGGATATGGAAAGAGCGATATTCGACCGAATCCGAGCCGATTGAACCCCTATACATAGGCTCATATATTTATTATGCATCACATTTTACAAAAGACGCATAGCTCAGCTGGCAGAGGGCTTTCGGTGTGTGTGCTTCAGCTTTGCTGATTTAATTGAGGTATTAAATCATGTTTTAATTTTTTTTGAAACTTTTAAAAGAGTCCACAGAGCATGCCTAACATACCATAAAAAATTTGGATCATGATCAAACTTGTGCGATTTTTAAAAATTTTGACAATACTACTAATGCATTTAAAACAACTTCACTGATTTAATTCAGCTACTAAATTTGAAAATTCTTGAAAAAATTTTAGAAGGGTCCTGAGAGCATGCCTACAATACCATAAAAATTTAGATCATGATAAAAATTTTATGATTTTTAAAAATACTGACAATGCTACTAATACACTTATAGCAACTTCACTAATTTAATTAAGCTACTAAATTGGCAAATTCTTTAAAATTTGTAAGAAGACCCTGAGAACATCCTAAGCTACCATAAAAAATTTGGATCAGTATCAAAGTTTTACGATTTTTAAAAGTTCTGACGATGATTCTAATCCATTTTAAGCAACTTCACTGATTTAATTGAGCTATTAAATTTGTAAATTTTTGAAATTTGTGAGAAGGGTTCTGAGAGTATACCTAAGCTATCATAAAAAATTCAGATCATGACTGAACTTTTGCGATTTTTAAAATTTTTGACAATACATTTCAAGCAACTTCACTGATTTAGTTGAGCTACCGAATCATGTAGGAAATTTTTGAATTCATTTTTTGTGTTTTTTAACAGATTTCCTCTCTCTAGACCGTCCGCAGCAACGCGTGATATTTAACTAGTAACTCTATATTCTTGTAACCGTACAGACGCCACGCCCCGTGTCAACACGTGGCGCTTGGAATGGTAGGAACTATAGCGCTTGCTACAGTACATCTACAGTATTTTACTCACTTTTCCCCATTTTTGGGAAACATTTCTCTCTGTTTTTGCATTTTTTTTTGGAAACATTTCTCTCTCTTGTTTAAGATAAGCTACAGTATTTTCTTTATTTTATTTGATTCTAAAAATAAATTGTCCCTCGTCCCACAGCAACATGCGGGGCTTTACTAATAACTCTATATTGTTGTGTACATGAACGCCAAGCTGCCACGTGGAGTGTTTCACGGTAGAACTACAGTGAATAGCTATAGTGTTTCTACTTATGTTTTTTCATTTTATTTTATTTGTTTTTCATAAAAAAATCCTTCTCTCTTAAAATTAAGCTTTTTTGTTTTTTAGCCTTTTTCACCTTCGAAATAATTTTTCTATCTCTGTTAAAATTGAGGAGTCGCCCACGGCAACACGCTTGTTTTAATCTAGTATCTTTAATACTTCAAGAACCTACCTTCAAAAAAAAACTTCAAAAACCTAACCTAGATTGATGCAAGAAGTCAGCATTACA
This sequence comes from Otatea glauca, assembly GCA_036346275.1. NCBI lineage: Eukaryota > Viridiplantae > Streptophyta > Magnoliopsida > Poales > Poaceae > Otatea > Otatea glauca. The sequence goes on along the minus strand of CM070713.1, from coordinate 44,876,151 downwards.
AACGTGTTGACAATTCTCCAACTGGAATTGGTGGTGCTACTTATGACATTTTTCTTTCACACTCAATCCACGAGCATCATCAATCTTACTAGAAAAGAACGTTGACCAGACAAGTGACACCAGCTATGTTGCTTGGATACGGATACTGATGCATGATACGTCGACACCATACTACATCATTTTCCCAAAAACACCGATACGACGATATATGTGTGTATATACACGAAGCGCTATTCTGCACACGAGTGTAGAATAGTTATTCTATACATCAGCCGGATGAGCGTGTCTAAACCATCCCACGTACGCCCTTTTCGTATGTTAACTAAGCCAATTAATTACGTGGCTAACCAACTAGCAAATGTGTTTCTTTGTTTGTACTATATTCTTGTTTTATTTGATTTAGCCATAACTTTTTATTGGCAGCTCCAATTTACAAACGATTTTTACGAGTAGCTTACTAACGATGAGAGGAACAACATGATATAAGTCTCGCCAATAAATGCCACATGAATCAGATTTTACTGCCAAATGAATATCAATTTATTGAATGTGTTATTAGATTTTACTGTCATGCTACAACTAGTTCTCTGTTGATATCCTAAGAGGTTCAGCAACCTCTGGAGTCCAAGCAGCAGTAAAATCTAACAACATATTCAGTAAATTGATGTTCATTTGACAGTAAAATCTAATGCATGTGGTATTTATTGGCAAGACTTATATCATTATATTCCTTTTATCGTCAGTAAGCTACTAATAAAAATCATTTGTGAATCGGAGTTGCCAATAAAAGTTATGGCTAAATAAAAAATAGTAATTCTAGTACAAACAAAGAATCATATTTATTAGTTGTTTGGCTACGTAATTCATTAGCTTAGTCAACACATGAAGTGAGCGTCACAACAAACAAGACATTGACCGTGTGATAGATTTTATTGTCAAATGTATTCTAATTTACTGGACATATTGTTAGAATTTACTGTCATGCTGTAACTAGTTCTCCGGTGATATTCAGGAGGATTCAGTAGCATGTGAAGTAAAATATAATAGTACGTCTAGTAAATTGAAGTACATAACGGTAACTTTAGTTGTCTAGCCATTCTTCAACAGTAGGTAGGTATTTCTTTTTTGCTGTATGAAACCATGGCAATTCATGCTTAGGTCCTGTTTATTTGGATAAGTGGTAATTTCTTGAGAGATTTTGAGATTTAGTTCAAATTTGAACTAGATCCTAAAATATTTCAATGAAATACCCCTAATCCAAACACCCCCTTAAGCTTCATTTCCATGCGTCAAAAGTTGGATCAACTGCTTTGAGCTCCATTTTGTTTTCTCTGGACTATAACGAGCAGATACAACAAGGATCACACAGGTTGTAGAAAACCACACGAAATTAGCCTTTTTTTTATGAGTGCAATGTGCCTTGACAAATAGGAAACGAACAGAAGTTACAGAACAGAACAAAAACAAATTAACCCATCGTTATCCTGAGATCCTACCTGCCTCACATCTTTAGATTTTACTTTCGAATCTTACCATAGTGCATTATGATCGTGTGATAGCGGTAATACGAAACGGACTAAAGTTATTGTCAAATGCACTTCAATTTACTGGACGTGTTATTGGATTTTACTGTCATGACGGTAACTCGTTCTACGGTGATATTCTAGGAGGGTTCAGCAGCCTGTGCAACATTAAAAGCTAATAACACATTCAGTAAATTGGTGTTCATTTGGCAGTAAAATCTTATTCATGTGGTATTTATTGACGAAACTTGTATCATTATGTTCCTCTCGTCGTCAATAAGCTATCAGTGAAAACCGTTTGTGAATCGGAGTTATCAATAAAAAGTTATGGCTAAATCAAAGAAAAAAGATATAATACAAATAAGGAATCGTATTTATTAGTTGATTGGCTCGTAACTCATTGGCTTAGTCAACACACGAAGTAGGCACTACACTGATTAGTGGATACACGGGCTTGGTCAGACTCAATTGACTGGCTAGAGCGTACAATAGGCTATTCTACACATAGTTGAAGAATAGTATATATATACACGTATAATAATAATAATAATAATAATAATAATTCTTATAAAGAAATAGTTCAACCACTTTGTACATAATATGACAATCATATATCACATAAGTCCACAACCAGTTCATAGATAATACGTCGACATACAATTAATTAACTAAGTAGAAACAGTCAAGAATTCAAGTTCAACAGACCGTAAAAATACGTAATAAGATAGCCAGGTAAAAGACTTGACATAGCATTAATGTCATTGTTGAGGAACCTCGCTATCGAATAGTCCGGGGTTCCCGAACAGATCTGAAGTGGAGAACAGAAAGAGAGAGACACACGTGTTTAGGGAGAGCGAAAGCGGAAATTCTTTATTGCTAATGAATTTCTGTGTACATGGGGACCCCCTCCTCCTTTATAGCGCTCTCTAGGGTTTGGCATTAGGGACCACATGGGCCTTGGTGGGCTTTAGGGTTTCTCAACACTCCCCTTGGGCCCTTTGCGCGAGATGCATATGCCTCATTAAAACTCCAGAAAAACCCAGTGGGAAAAATACTTGGAGAAAGAGTACATAGCATACGCTTACTATGTTGCACGAATTGCCTCGTTAAAACCTTACGCAAGAAAACTTCATGAAAAACTTGCTAAGGAAAAAGAGTACAATTCTCCCAACTTCAATTGCTAATCTTGAGATTCATGTTGGGTATTCATAATTCATGCTCAGATTCATGTGGGAGTATGTGACATATCTCCCCCTGAAATCTGCACTTCTCTAAGTCTCATCATCCCAATTCCTTTCACGCACCTTTCAAAGGTAGATACTGGGAGTGATTTAGTGAACAAATCTGCAAGATTTTCACATGACTTAGTATGCAATATCTTGATCTCGTTCATCTTATGCAATTCATGAGCATAGAAGAACTTGGGGTTGATATGCTTCGTGAGATTGCTCTTCACATAACCCATTTGTGCTTGGGCAACACAAGTGCATTATCTTCATAAATTATTGTAGGAGTTTGCTCAATGTTCAAACCACATGACTTACGGATGTGGTGAACCATTCTTCCGAGCCATGCACATTCACGAGATGCTTCATACAAAGCGATGATTTCCGAGTGGTTTGTCGACGTCGAGACAAGAGTCTGCTTAGACGACTTCCAAGAAATTGCTGTTCCTCCACATAGGAAAACATAGCCAGTTTGGGACTTGCCAGTATGTGGGTGCGATAGGTACCCAAACATCGGCGTAGCCAACCAAATTCAATTCATTGTTTCTTCGAAAAAGCAGATCGAGGTCTTTGCTTCCTTGGAGGTAGCGGAAGATATCCTTGATCCCTTTCCAATGCCTTTTGGTGGGTTACTCAGATCAGATCGAGCTAGCAAATTCACAATAACGCAATGTCCGGCCTAGTGCTATTTGCAAGGTACATGAGCGCTCCAATTGCACTCGGATATGGGAATTCTGCTCCCGTGACTTCCTCCCCTCTTCTCTAGGTGCAGTATGGGTCTAGGTCGCTTGGAGTGACCTTCCCACCATTGGAGTCTTTGCAGGATATGCCTTTTCAAATCCAAACCTTTCCAACACTTTCTGCGTGTAGGTTGATTGATGTACCAAGATTCCTCCTTGGACATGTTCAAGCCGCAAGCCTAAACAAAACTTGGTTTTACCCAAATCTTTCATTTCAAACTCGGACTTCAAGTATGAGCATGCCTCTTCAATTTCTTCATCCGTCCCAATGATGTTCAAGTCATCTACATAGACGGAGATTATACTGAGAATCCATTCGGGATCATCAGATAAACACACATGGACAATCTTCATTTGTTTGTGTAGCCTTTCTTGCAGAGAAAGTCACTCAGCGATTGTACCACATTCTTCCGATCGCTTCACCCATACAGTGATTTCTCCAATTTCACACTGCATGTGTTTCTATTTGCTCCATCTTGGTTGGGATAGGAATTCCTTAGGTACTTTCATGTATATCTCGAATCCAAGTTTCCATCTGGTATCTGTGACAACATCCATTAGCTTCATTCTCAACTTCAAGTTGACGCCATTGAGATCAAATATCTAAAGGTAATTCCTCCCATGACCGGAGAATAGGTTTCTTCATAATCAACTCCGGACGTTGAGTAAAACCTTGAGCTACAAGCCTTGCTTTGTACCTTACAACCGTTGTTTTCATTTCTCTTCCGAACAAAGACCCATTTGTGACCTCACGGGTTTACATGGGGAGGTGTGCGGCATCGGCTCAAACACCTCTCTCTTGTTCGAGAGACTAACTCTGCAGTTGATTGCCTTTTCCATTCTTCCCAATCTAGCCTTTTCTTGCACTCGCGAGATGCGAGGCTCGGGATCATGATCAATGATCGAGGCAATCTTCTTTGAAGTATGCATCAACGTTGGTCGTTGCTCTATTCAGGATTCTCCGTTATTACAAAGTTTATGGCCATTTCTTCATGGGGTGCTTCATGCACTTCTACTTGCTCTTCTCTGCTTTTCCCTATCGCAGGAGCAAGTTCCTTTAGCTTTTCATCGCCTATGTGTGCGCACACATTATTTCCGCGCTTCTGCAGTGGAAGATTCAAGTCCGAATTGCCTTTCTGTTGGCTTCTTTCCAGTGCTGTGTCTCAACTGCTCCCCTTCTTTCCTTGGGGCATTTTCGTGATTGGTTGTGGTAAGTCCTCTTGCCCAGCTTTTCTCGCACGTCTCCGGTACTTTGGGTTTGAGGAGCCAGATTGCCTGCTCTTTTCCTTTGAGGCCTCTGAACAGGTTGAGGGATACCTTCTATTTTCTTTGGTATTTCCACCCTCTCTGGTGCATTCCTTGCGGGTACATGCGACTTAACCACGCCCTTCAGATCACAAAAATGATCAGCGGTTCATTTGCTAAATTCGCAAATCAATTATCTTTCGACTTCTTGATTTGCTTCATTAGTGCGGGGTCATGTGGGATCCCGGTGGAATGCCATATGATTTCCGCATTTTTCATCCAAAGGTTGATTTCTCCCCTAATGACGGAAACGATCCTCGTCAAAGATGCAATCGTGAACCGGTCAGTATGCAAATCTCCGATCATGGGTTCCAAATACCGATTATGGATGCACTTTCATAACCAACGATATCCCGACTTGCGGAGAGGGCCCATTGCGATCCGAGGGGTGGTATAGGTACATATACCATACACCCAAATTTTCTAAGATGGGAGATCTTGGGATGATCCGTGCACAAGCCGCATAGGAGAATGGATGTTGTAGGCCGACGGTCTAAAATTGATAAGAGCTGCTGCGTGCAGATCGCGTGTCCCCAACAAGTGTTGGGCAAGTTACAACTCGCAAAAGCGGTCCGCAATGAACTTAATCCTCTTTATTAGTGCTTACGCTAGTCCGATTCGCGTATGGACGTGCGGTACGGAGTGCTCAATCGCTATCCCTGTTCTGTGTGCAATAATCATCAAATGCCTTTGAAGTAAATTCTCGGCATTGTCCATTCTAATGGACTTCACGCGATGGTCGGGAAAGCATTCTTAATTCTTATGATCTGCGAGATCGCTTTGCAAAAGCATGGTTTCTTGTTGACAACAAGCATACATGCGACCATTTCGAGGAAGCATCGATGAGCACCATAAAGTATCGAAGCGGCCTCGACAGGGCTGAATCGGACCGCAAATATCCCCTGGATGCGTTCCAGAATGCAGGATTTCACTTTGCACTTTCATGACAGAGGGTCTAGTTATTAATTTCCCGGTGGCACATGCAGGGCACACAAAATCTTCATGATTCGGGAAATTCTTAACGTTAATGCCATGACCTTGTGAGTTGTTCACTATATTTCTCATCATTCTAAGACCAGATGACCTAATCTACCATGCCATAAAGAAAATAATTGAGCTTCTAAAAGCAGTCTTCAAGGAAGTATACACTTGGTGCATGAATATTCGTGTAGTACAACCCGATTCATATGAGGGACATTTTTCTAATACCATTTTTCCACATGCCGCGTGCTTCACAATGCACAAGTATTCTTTGCCATTTTCTTCATTGGTTTCTACGTGAAAACCATTGGCGCGGATGTCTTTAAAGCTTAAGAGAGTACGTGTTGATTCAGGGTACAAAAGGGCTTCTTCAATTACCAAAGTTGTACCCATAGGCAATATAATAGTGGCTCTTCCGAGCCGATTACATATGAGTCGCTTCGCGATCGTAGTAATCTTTCCAAAGCGTTCTTCGTGATCGATCGAAATACTTAGACTCTCTTAAGATGGTATTTGTTGTGCCACTATCAACAATGCATATCTCTTCCATTTGGGCGCTACACGATTTCTAGATAAAAGAAATATAATTCTAATCAGATAGAGGCAAACCAATCCAAATATTACTTGCAAAATTGAAGAATACTGGAATAAAGAATAAATTGCATATATATTCATGAGAGAAGTATGCTCTTTTAGAGCTTACTATTCATTATTCAAAGAAAATGCTAACAACCATAATCTAAAAATAATAATGCGATTCATGCATTAGCGGGCTTTGGACTTTCCCTTGGCTCGAAACTTCTCTTTTCACCTTGCTCGCCCTTCTTTCTATGAATGAGCTTTCTCACCTTATAGCTATTGGCATTAACTTACGTGCGGTGCCCTTCCAGTGGTCGTGAGACATAGTTCTTGCGTAGAACATTGTCTCGCGATTCCAAGAACTTGCATTACATCAATCGATTCGCTATACTCCTTGTATGCGTCCGACGATAGTCTGCGTGCACTCTGGATAGCATTTAGGTGGAAGGTAGAGAGAGTTTTCTCAATCTTTTCCTCATCAGTGATCTTCTTGCCACATAGGGAGAGATTAGTACCAATTCTGTGCAAGGCTTTGATCGTTCTGCTCGACGGTAGGTTTCGCGTCCTGCAAGGACCCTAGACCAATCGCAGCACGGAGCTTCTTGCCCCAAGAACGATCTTCACGTCCGATGCCCAAGTGAGGTAGTTCTGACCGTGCGGGGCCAGTTCTTCAAACTCACGATTCACGATGCCAGACATCTTCATGATTTCAAAATTCCGACATTAGATTACTGCGTGTAATCTAATAGAAAATGGTTGCAATAAGCATAAAGTACAGAAAATAAATTCATATGCATTGCAATATATTAAATAAAGCAACGGATTCAAAATCATAAAGAAAATTCATAAAACAGAGAAATAAAGCAAGAAAAATTAAAAACAGAGCCAAATAAATCTTCTAGATTTTCTGGCAATTTTTCAAAATTTTCTGCGATTTTTCTGCAATTTTTCTTTTTTTTTCTTTCTTTTTCTTTCCCCCTTTTTTCTTTGTTTTCCTTCTGGCCGAATGGCTTCGTGGGCCTTGCCCTTCACCCGGCCAACTTGGAAACCCTTCCCCCGCCTGGCCTGCCTGGCCCAAAAAAAAAGCCAAGCCAAGGCAACCGGCGGCTAGGGTTCCCATCCCCTAGCCGCCATATGAACATGCTCCAAAAAAAAGAACAACAAGCCCGTTCGGCCGGCGGGGCGACTTCTAGTCGGAGCAAGCACGGCGGCAGGCGAATATGCGGCGCGCAGTGTGGGCGGCGGCCGGACCGAGCGCTGGGCGGGCGGGCTAGCGGCGCGACGGCGGCTGGACCGGCCGGGCGGCCGCTCGGCGGCTGCGACGACCGGCCGAACCACGTCGGCAACGAAGTCGCGGCGGGTGCGCGCCGCTTTGGGCGATCACGGCAAGAGGCGGTGCGGGCAAGACGGAAACCGAGCATCGGCGGCGGCTCGAGAGCGTCGGTCGAAGGCGGGCGGGCGCCGGCGCAGCCGACCGAGGCGCTGGCGCGCGCAGCCGGAGCGGCCGAGCCGGCGGCAGGCGCGGAGGCCGATGCGGGCCGAGGCCGACCGAGCGCGGCGAGCCGGCGGCCGAGCGAGGCGCGACGCGCGCTGGCGGCGGCCGCGAGCCGGCGGTTGACGAGGCGGCAGGTCGGGCCGACGGCGCGCAGCCAAGGCCGGGCTGCGTCATCTGCGGAGGCCGAGCCAGGTGGTGCATCTGCGGTGCCGAGCGCACTCTGGCGGTGCCGGCTAGCCGGCCGGCGGATGCGAGCCGCGAGCCTAGGCGGGCGACGCGACGGGCGGGGCGCGCGGCGCTGCCGCGGGCCGCCGTGCATCGGCGCGCGGCCGAGCTTCATGCACCGGTCGGCTTCGCGCGCGCTTCAAGCCATCGGCGGCGGCTGGCCGGCTTTGCCGGCGTGCACGCCAACCGAGACGCGTGTTTTTTTTGTGATGAGCAGTGAATTCATGTATCGTGGGCCGTCTTGCGAGACGCTCGAGCGTTCTTCGTGTAGCCGTGCCACGAGGATAGATGCATGCATAGAAAAGAACGATTAGATTCAAACGCTAATCCCACCTTTTCTCACCTTTTCAATCTGATCTCCGGTAGAGCTTCGTGCTGATAACGTGTTGAGGAACCTCGCTATCGAATAGTCCGGGTTCCCGAACAGATCTGAAGTGGAGAATGAAAGAGAGAGACACACGTGTTTAGGGAGAGCGAAAGCGGAAATTCTTTATTGCTAATGAATTCTGTGTACATGGGGGGGACCCCCTCCTCCTTTTATAGCGCTCTCTAGGGTTTCGGCATTAGGGACCACATGGGCCTTCGGTGGGCTTTAGGGTTTCTCAACAGTCATGTCTAAATATAGATCGAGTGTGCCTTGCTGGGTCAGATAAGGGGTTCTAGTGTTGATAGGTATTAGGGAAGTATCAAAATAGTATCGGGAATTTTTTTTGAAAAAAAGGAAATTCACCGATACATGCATAATATTAATCGGGGCTGTATTTGTATTCGATATAGTATCCGATCCTGTTATACCAGTTTTGTGAATATCGGTGTAAGGTAGGTGACTAGTAAGACTTAATGGGCAAAGCCGATGTACCTGAAATACACTTGTGCTTGTGCTAAAACGAATTAAAGGCCTTCTGTTAAAGGCAACACCTGTTCTTATATTCTGTTTGCTGTCAGTAACAGAAAGTGTATTACTCAACATTGTACTCAGGCAGACAAGTAGAAATCAGATCACTATGGTATCTGTTTTGGATGGATTTGTTGAAAGTTCCAAAACATGCACATAGCTGTGCTGCGGCCAACATTTTCTCTACTGTCTTTGGTTCACGTATTGACTAACAAAACACAATACTTGGGCTGACAAGAGCATCTGGTTCCGACAAACTGTTGAATCTCCAATAGTTCACCAAGAGGCAGTCATCAGAATACCAGATTCTGCTTTGAACCGCTATTTGTTTTTCTGCACTTGGATATCGCGTACAGGGAAAGAAAATCGGACAACATAAGCTAGTACTCTTCTGGTGTAGAATATATGATCGATGTCAAGGGTACACTCAATTTTCTCAATTCAGTTATTTTCCAGTGTCTTGTTGTTGAATGATTAATCTAAAAGTAATGGTTTAACCACTTTATAACGTTTTCATGCTTTGTAAAAATGAGAAAAATTACATATTTACTATAGTTATCATTTGAAGTAAATAATTCGTCTCAACAAACTTTTCTTAGCTAGTGATTTTTGTTGGGATAGAGTTTGGTTAGAGTCAAATTCGGGATAGAGTTCGATTAGAGATAAATTCAGCATAAGTTGTTAGTCTGTTGTAATCTCTGTGCTACAAATAAAGGGTGTGGAGATCCTACGAGACAACACACAATATTCCCAAATTACAACATGGTATCAGAGCCAAACTATAATTACCTCTGAGGCATCGCCGCCACTCTTGATCCAGATCCAAATTTGATCCACTGTCACTGTCCTCCACCGACTAGCACCACCACCATCACCGAGCGTCTTCAGGCTACTGTCACTTGGGGCCGCTGGGCCATCGTTGCTGCTTGGCGGGGCTGCACTGAGCAGCCTGGGCCTACACCGTGTGGACCGCAAGCTCAGGACTAGGGGTGCGGCAGACTAGAAAGGGTTCATATACGCGCCGTGGAGGAAGTAGAGGCCAGGGTGGAGAGGAAGTCACCAGTTTTTTTCTCTGAAGAGAGGCGGAGACGGAGAGGCGCCTCAGGCTTAGATAAGAGAGGCGAAGAAAGGAGAGAAATGGTCGGTCGCGGCTGAGAGGAAAAGAAAGGAGAGAAAAGAAGAGAGAAAAGAGAGAGGAGGAAAAGAAAAATAAAAAGGAAAAAAATTAGAGATTTGCTTCTTGGCTATGTACACATGTATGTGTATGAGAGATGTTGGTGCTACATCCGTGATTTGTGTTGAAATCAATACTTGAAGGGTTGTCGTAATTGTGCAAAGACGCGCGACGTAGTTTGGTGGGCAGGATGTGTTGATCAAGATTGGAAAGGAGTAATTTCTGTATGGCTGCTGGATCTGGTGTCGTTGCTAGAGTTGTGAGATTTGATGCACCTTCTTGTTGACATTGTGTGGGTAAGGAAGAGCAAATTGAAGGAAGGATGTGTGTGCATGATATGTTGTTGCATGTAGGGGGAGAGACAGGAGAAAAGGCACGTGGGTGTTATGTTGTTATCCTGGAGGTTATGGTTGAGGTAGAATTGGTCTTGAAAGTTTTGGGCCAAGGTAGAGAGGCCATGAAACCAGGGGAGAAGATGGCTTAGGATCTGACTTTGGTGGTATTGGTAGCGGGAGTGGTTTTGGGTGGAAAGCCCAAAGATGATATCGGGCGTGTGCTGATGATGGTATTCGTAGTGAGAGTAGAAGCTAGTGGTAGCTCTGATGGAGGCTATAATTATGTTTTTGGTGTCGGTGGTAGCTATCGAGATGTTGGTGTTGGTGCTAGCAGCAGCGTTGCTGGAGAGGTGCGGCAGATGTGTTGGTAGAAGTAGAGGTCAAGGTAGTCAAGGATATGTTAGGAGGGGTAGTGAAAGCCGAGGTGATCGGGGATATGTTGGGAGAGATGGTGGAGGCCGGGGAGGCCAGGGGCTAGAGGTGGAGACGGTAGAGGACAAGGCTTAAAGCATCTGGGTAGAGATGGAGGAGACCAAGACTGCAGGTGTAATGAAGAATGCGAATGACTTGATGTCAGTTGAGATGCGTTGAAGGTAGCCAAGGTGATGAATCATAGAGGATATTGTGGTAAAGTAGTGTAGGTTAAGGCAATCGAAGGTTGCGTCGGTTTGACAGTGTTGGACATGGCGTGGGTGGTGTGAACAGCAAGGATAACGGTTTTGGAAGTGGTATCAATCATAGCACTAGATTCAACTTTGGTAAAAGTGGATGTCTTGATTATGGTGTTTGCTATTATGTTGGCTATATATTTGGTAAAAGTAATCCTTGTGCTATAAGTAAAAGGTGTAGAGTCTTATGGGACAACACTACAAATACAACATTTTTTACAACACAACTGTAACACCCCAATTTTTACTTTAAGTGTTATTTTATTGTCATTTATGCAATTTGAGATTTATTGGGATTTTACTGGATTTATTGGAATTTATTTTGAGAATTAAGTAATTAGCCTCTTTGAGAAAACCAATTAAATATCTGCATAGTCAAAATAAAGTTTTACCAAAAATATTTTATTTGAACTCAAAATGTCTCAAAGTATTTATGAGAATTTTCTTGGATTTTTCATGATATTTTAATTGCCTTAAGTGAATTAATCTAATTTCAGGAATTATTTTAAATCAAAAAGCTTTTGAAAAAAATCGGTGAACGAGATGGGCGAAGTCAGCATTGTAGACGACCAAATTGCGGCGCCCGTCACCGTTCGCCGTCGCCGCGCGTGTGGACCGTTGGATCCATATCGGACGGCTGTTTCTTTCGCGAAACCGTAATGCGATCGGCCGTTGGATCGAGATCGTGCGGTTGAGATCGTGCGGCGTTGTTTTGGAAAGAATTGATCGCATCCGTTGATTTTGGAAAGTGCGGATTGGATCGGATCGGCCGAGATCTAATTGTGACCGCTCGTTGCAGATCGGACGGCTCACGGTCGTCGTCTCCGATTAGGTTTCCAAACCCGCCGCCGCACACCGTCTCCACCACGGAGTGCTAGGGTTGCCATTTGTGCGCGCATGCCGAGGCTATAAAAGCCGCAGCCCACACTCCGATGTTCCTCGTCCCCTTGCGCAGCCAGTAGCACTAGCCTCTTCGCCTGTTTCGCTGTCGTCGTCGCCCAAGAGCTCGTCGTAGTTCTTTGTAGCGCCGCCGCGAGTTTTTGCGTTGTTCCGCCGTCGTCGAGCCTCCTTCCACCGAGTCGGTTCCAGATCCGGGGTCGTCATTCCAAGAAGCGTCGATGCCTCCACTTCTTCTTGCCGGAGTCAAGCCGAAACGCCGTTCGGGGGGTCGTCTTCCTCCGCTCCGGTGCCAATCCGCCGCTGTGCTTCGGAGCTTCGCGCAGCCGTTGGATCTTCACCGGACCGTCCAAATTGAGCCACATCTCTGTAACATCCCAAAATTTGAGGTTTGGAATGTTTGAATTCAAAAATAAATTATTTGCATTTCTCTTGAATTAATTCCAGCTTAATTTGAATTGTCCATTAAAGAAAGGATTTAATTTGGTTAATCTATTTATCAAAATAAAGATTTTCAGTTTTAGTTGGTTTCATTGTGCTTTAAGGAATTTGTCTGTATTTTTGGAGATTTTTTGAATTTATTTGCTATTTATTTGAATTTATTTGCATTTATACGAATTTCTGGATTTTTCTTAAATGGGGAAATGTTTTGTTTCTCAAAAACCCCTCTCGGGCCGAATCTCTTCCGGCCCGGTCCGTTTCGGCTCCGCTTCCTTGGCTGCCGCTGCCGCGGCTGATCGCTCGCCGCCCGCTCGCTCGCCCGCTGACCAATGGCTTAGCTCCCGCGCATCGCCGCCAGCCGCTCGGAAACCCTAACCCTAGCCGGTCCAGATGGAACCAAGTTAAAAGTTCAAGCCGCTTCAGATCAGTACGAAGGGATTAAAGTTTGTAGTGCCAAAGGAATAAGTTTGGAAGATGTGCTAGTCGCCAGCGAATTTCCTGATGTGTTTCCGGATGAGTTGCCTGGGATGCCACCGGACCGAGATATATAGTTCTTGATAGAACTAGTTCCTTGAACATCACCCATTTCCAAGAGACCTTATAGGATGCCTGCTAATAAGTTAGCCGAGGTAAAGAGACAGATTAAAGAGCTACAAGATCAAAGTTTTGTTCGACCAAGTTCTTTGCCATGGGGAGCGCCAGTTCTTCTAGTTGAAAAAAAAGATGGGACTCAGAGAATGTGTGTAGATTATCGCTCACTTAATGAGGTCACCATCAAGAATAAGTACCCTCTGCCGAGAATCGATGATTTGTTTGACCAACTTCAAGGAGCCGGAGTGTTCTCGAAGATTGACTTAAGATCAGGTTACCACCAGTTGAAGATTCGTCAAGAGGATATACCCAAAATAGCTTTTGTTACTCGGTACGGACAGTATGAGTATACTGTGATGTCTTTTGGATTGACCAATGCCCCTGCTTACTTCATGACCATGATGAATAAAGTATTCATGGAATATCTGGATAAGTTTATTGTTGTTTTCATTGATGACATTCTGATCTACTCCAAAAGTGAGGAAGAACATGAGGATCACTTGCGCCAAGTTTTAACGAAGCTAAGAGAGAACCAGCTTTATGCAAAGTTCAGTAAATGTGAGTTTTGGATGACAGAAGTTGCTTTCCTAGGACATGTCATATCGGCAGGTAGCCGAGGAGGTGGCGGACCAGGTCGTTCAAGAGCCAGATGGGGTCGCCGAAGAAGAATAAGAAGAATAAGAAGAAGACCCAGAGGAGCGTGAATGGGAGCCGGAGGAGCCAGCAGAGGGTCACCAGGATGGGTTCGCACTCATGCCAGCCCACCCACCGGTGTATGCGCCGGATCAGTCTCAGCCAGGGTGGTTGGATGAGTAAAAGTCAGTCTTAGAGTTGTTTTGAGACTCGAGTGTTGAGTCGTGTCCTTAAGTTAGTCCTTTCCTTTTAGTAGACGTTAAGGTTGCATGTTTAGTTTGGTTCTTAATTGTCTGCTGAGTGTGCAGTATGTGTTGCAAAGCCCTTAGGCATTGTAAGCAACCATACCAAGTATTAATAAAGATTATTTAAGTTGGGTTTAACCTGTTTCCCCCGCCTTAGAAATTCTTGCATCTTATCTATGCTACATCTATCTTTCCTAACCCAAGAAGCAATCAAGCAGATGGTGAACACCCGCAGCAACAACGGAGCTTCAGGAAGTGGTATGTGCCCAGGCAACAATCCCAACGAAGGAGCACCACGCAGCAAGCACCGCCAGTGGATATGCAGAACTTGGGAGCTTTTCTCGCTACGCAAACTCAGTTGATGCAGACAATGATACAACAGATGACCAATATGGCTACAGTCAACAACCCTGCTGCCCAGAACAACAATGGCGGGCCTCGTCCTTACTCCAAGTTGTCAGACTTCATGAGGACCCGACCACCAACATTCTCAGGCAATGTCAACCCCTTGGAAGCGGATGATTGGCTGAGAACCATTGAGAGGAAGCTGTACATCACTCAATGTGAAGGCCATGAGAGGGTTCTTTATGCATCCCATCAGCTAGAGGGAACAGCTGCAGAATGGTGGGAGAACTATTGCGCTGCTCATGAGGCACCTATGGAAATCACATGGGAAGAGTTCGCAACAGCCTTTCGCCAGTATCATGTACCGGAAGGGATGATGGACCTGAAAAAGGAAGAATTCAGGGCGCTTAAGCAAGGAGGCCAACCGGTGGCCGATTATTTGAATAAATTCACGCAGTTAGCCTGCTATGCTCCTGAAGACGTAGCGACGGACAAGGTCAGGCAGTCCCGCTTCATGAAAGGACTAAACTCAAGGCTGCAGGTGGGGCTAATTACCCACACTTTTCCGGATTTTCAAGAATTGGTAAACAAGGTTTTGATTCTGGAGGATAAGCGCAAGGAGCTTGGGGAAAATCGCAAGCGCTTGATGACCAACCAAGGTGGACGCCCTAACCACCTGCGAATGAGGATGACACCGCAACAGTTTGCCAGGTTCCAACCGCAAGCTGTTAATAAACCAGCAACACCTGTGCCGCGACCACCAGGACAGAGTTATCAGACGCCGACCCAAGGTAACAATGCTCAAGGAGGAGTGCAGCAGTCAGCCGCTAGAAGGTGCTACAGTTGTAATGAACTGGGGCATTATGCTAATAGATGTCCCCAGAAAGGAGGTATCACGCCAATACGTTTCAACCTTGGAACGACGCCTGCTAAGGCACCGATGACGGGAGCGAACCGAGGAACTGGACAGGCAGGAGCAACGCCTCAAGCTACTATTCGGGGCAGAGTCAACCACATCACCGCAGATGGAGCTCAAGAAGCGTCAGACGTCGTGCTGGGTAAGTTTTTGGTAAACTCAGTACCTGCAACAGTCTTATTTGATTTGGGAGCTTCGCATTCATTTATCTCTCGGGCTTTTGCATCTGGAAATGGTTTGATTGTGAAAAATCTTAAATGCGAGATGTTAGTCCAAGCCCCGGGATCTGAGTTAAGATCTAGCCTTGGGTGCTTGGGAGTTAAGCTGCTAATTAATGGGGTAGGGTTCCTAGCGAACTTGATCATGTTAGATACCCAGGTTTTAGATGTTATCCTTGGTATGGACTGGTTGACCAAGCATAAGACAAGATTGGATTGCGATCGAAGGGTTGTATCCATTGAGAGCCCCGAGGAGAGAAAGTGGAATTCCAAGCGACAAAGATTCGTGATGGTCAACTAATGGTTAATAGCGTAAAAGCCGTCGGTAGAAGAAGTGCTAGTGGTCGGGAATACCGGATGTATTTCCGGAGGATCTGCCGGGGATGCCGCCAGACCGTGACATCGAGTTTGTCATTGAGTTAGCGCCGAACAAAGACCGATAGAAAAAGACCCTATCGGATGCCTACTAATGAACAAGTAGAAATGAAAAAGCAGATTGAAGAGCTGTTGGAGAAAGGCTTCGTAAGACCAAGCTCATCGCCATGGGGAGCGCCAGTTTTGTTTGTAAGGAAAAAGGATGGAAGTCTAAGGATGTGTATCGATTATCGAGCACTTAATGAAGTAACAATTAAGAACAAGTACCCGTTGCCAAGAATCAACGACTTATTTGATCAGTTAAGGGGAGCAGGAGTCTTCTCCAAGATAGACCTTCGTTCAGGATATCATCAACTGAAGATTAGAGCAGAAGATGTTCCGAAGACCGCATTCTCGACGAGATATGGACATTATGAGTTTACAGTTATGTCGTTCGGATTGACCAATGCGCTGGCATATTTCATGAATTTGATGAATAAGGTTTTCATGGAGTACCCGGATAAGTTTGTTGTTGTCTTTATAGACGATATCCTGGTTTACTCGAAGACAGAAGAAGAGCATGCTGAACATTTGAGGTTGGTTTTAGAAAGGTTGCGAGAACAATAGTTGTACGCTAAGTTCAGCAAGTGTGATTTTTGGAAGGAGAAGGTTGAATTTCTTGGTCATGTGATGACTGCGAAAGGAGTGGCAGTAGACCCGAGCAAGGTGGAGATCTGCCCCGCACCGAGCACCAAGTCATTACTCAGTGCGTAGTTTTCTGGGAATGGCAGGTTACTATCGACGGTTTATAGAGGGATTCTCAACAATTGCGAGACCTCTCATGCAATTGCTGAAAAAGGAAAAGAAGTTTGCGTGGACGCCAGAGTGTGAGAAGAGCTTTGAGGAGTTAAAGAAGCGTCTGACGACAGCCCCAGTGTTGGTATTGCCTGATGTTCAGAATGGTTTTGATATATACTGTGATGCGTCAAGACAGGGTCTTGGATGCGTATTGATGAAAGAAGGTAAAGTGGTCGCATATGCGTCAAGGCAGTTAAGACCGCAAGAAGGAAATTATCCTACGCATGATTTGGAATTGACTGCCGTGGTGCATGCCTTGAAATTATGGCGTCATTATCTCATTGGAAATAGATGTGAGATATGTACGGACCACAAAAGTTTGAAATATATTTTTACTCAGTCAGATCTTAACATGAGACAAAGGAGTTGGCTGGAACTGATCAAGGATTATAATATGGGAATCCACTACCATCCAGGAAAGGCTAATGTAGTGGCTGATGCCCTGAGTCGTAAAAGCCACGTTGCAAATATGATGGTACAAGAGGATCAATCGGAGCTGTGTAAGGAGTTTCAGAAGTTAAAATTGGAAATGATTCCAGAAGGATTCATTGCTACATTGGAAGTAAAACCGACGCTTGAGGATCGATTCGGAAGGCGGAAGGATGATGAGAAAATCGATCAATCAAAGCTAAAAAGGATGAAGGATTAGCGCAACTTTTACTATGGATGACCAGGTACCATGTGGTTCAAGGGTCGAATCATGTGCCACACGCACTGGAGGTTAGCAGATTGATTTTGGAAGAGGCTCACGATTCCAAGTATTCAATCCATCCAGGAAGCGCCAAGATGTACCAGGACTTAAAGGTGAGGTTTTGGTGGCCGAATATGAAGCGTGAAGTCGCTGAGCATGTTGCCTTGTGTAATATATGCCAGAGAGTTAAGGCAATACACCAGAGACCAGCAGGATTACTACAGCCGTTAAGGGTTCCAGAATGGAAATGGGAAGAAATCGGTATGGATTTCATCACTGGGTTGCCAAGAACTCAAAGTGGGTATGATTCTATATGGGTCATTGTGGATCGATTGACCAAAGTTGCTCACTTTATTCCAGTTAAGACAACTTACTCAGGAGACCGGTTAGCAGAATTATACATGACCAGAATTGTGTGTTTGCATGGTGTGCCTAAGAAAATAGTGTCAGACAGAGGTACTCAGTTCACCTCGAGATTCTGGGATAAATTGCATGAAGCTATGGGAACGCGATTGAACTTCACTACAGCATATCACCCATAGACCGATGGTCAGACAGAAAAAGTAAATCAGATTTTGGAAGATATGTTGAGGGCTTGCGTTTTAGCCTACACTAGTTCATGGGACAAATGTGTACCATATGCAGAGTTCAGCTATAACAACAGTTACCAAGCTAGTTTGCATATGTCACCATTTGAAGCTTTATATGGTCGTGCTTGTCGTACCCCGCTGAATTGGAATGAGACAGGAGAGCGTATGATATTTGGCCCTAATGTTCTCAAGGAAGCTGAAGAGCAAGTTGCCATGATAAGAGAGAGGTTAAAAATCGCGGTCAAGACAAAAGAGTTACGCTGATAATCGACGCCGTGATTTGAGTTTCGAGCCAGACGATTTTGTGTACCTTAGAGTTACCCCTTTTAAAGGAGTTAAAAGGTTCCACGCTAAAGGAAAGCTTGCCCCAAGATATGTTGGACCGTTCAAGATTTTGAGCCGTCGAGGGGAGGTTGCTTACCAGTTGGAATTGCCGCAGTCACTGGCAGGCGTGCATGATATGTTCCATGTGTCACAACTCAAGAAGTGTCTTCGGGTGCCAGCGGAGTAGACGCCTTTGGAAGAGATTGAGTTGCAGAAGGATTTGACCTACAAGGAGCAGCTGATGAAAATTTTGGATGTCATGGACCGCAGAACCAGGAATAAATCAGTTCGTTTTTGCAGAGTTCAGTGGAGCATCCATTCTGAGAATGAGGCAACATGGGAGCGTGAAGAGGACCTGAAGTTAGAATTTCCAAACCTATTCCTTAGTTAGCCCTAAATCTCGAGGTCGAGATTCTGTTAAGGGGGGAGGTTTGTAACACCCCAATTTTTGCTTTAAGTGTTATTTTATTGTCATTTATGCAATTTGAGATTTATTGGGATTTTTCTGGATTTATTGGAATTTATTTTGAGAATTAAGTAATTAGCCTCTTTGAGAAAACCAATTAAATATCTGCATAGTCAAAATAAAGTTTTTGCCAAAACTATTTTATTTGAACTCAAAATGTCTCAAAGTATTTATGAGAATTTTCTTGGATTTTTCCTGATATTTTAATTGCCCTAAGTGAATTAATCTAATTTTAGGAATTATTTTAAATCAAAAAGCTTTTGAAAAATCGGTGAAACGATCGGGCGAAGCCCGGCGTTGCGACTTTGTTAGTCGTTTCGCCGCCTTGCGGTGGACCGTTGGATCCAGATCGGACGGTCGTTTCTTTCGCGAAACCCTAATGCGATCGGCCGTTGGATCGAGATCGTGCGGTTGAGATCGTTCGGCGTTGTTTTGGAAAGAATTGATCGCATCCGTTGATTTTGGAAAGTGCGGATTGGATCGGATCAGCCGAGATCTAATCGTGACCGCTCGTTGCAGATCGGACGGCTCACGGTCGTCGTCTCCGATTCGGTTTCCAAACCCGTCGCTGCAAGCCGTCTCCGCCGCGGAGTGCTAGGGTTGCCATTTGTGCGCGCATGCCGAGGCTATAAAAGCCGCAGCCCGCACTCCGATGTTCCTCGTCCCCTTGCGCAGCCAGTAGCACTAGCCTCTTCGCCTGTTTCGCTGTCATCGTTGCCCAGGAGCTCGCCGTAGTTCTTTGTAGCGCCGCCACGAGTTTTTGCGCCGTTCCGCCGTCGTCGAGCCTCCTTCCGCCAAATCGGATCCATATTCGGGGTCGCCATTCCAAGACGCGTCGAGGCCGCCACTTCTTCTCGCCGGAGTCACGCTGAAACGCCGTTCGGGGGGTCGTCTTCCTCCGCTCCAGTGCCAATCCGTCGCCGTGCTTCGGAGCTTTGCGCAGTCGTTGGATCTTCGCCGGACCGTCTAGATCGAGCCACGTCTCCGCAGTCAATAGTGATTCGCTCGGGTAAGCCTTGGCCGTTAGATGTGCGATGAGCGTTCGAGATTGAGCCACCTAGGTGTAGATCGGTAGCCGTCGAATTCTCTCGCGGATGTGCGCCGCGTGTCGAGCATCGGCACAGGCGGCGTCGTAGCCAATCAGGGCGCGCCGCGTGTCAGGCGCGTGGCGCGAGGCGCCGTGGGCCGCATCCACGGTGGACCAGAGGCGGTCCCGTGAACCAAGTCCATGGACCAGGCTGACGTGTCAGTACCCGATTGGCTCGGGTCAGGGCTGACGTCAGCGTTGCGCAATAAAAATATTTTTCAATAGAAAAATAATTTGGAAAAATCGAAAATTCTATATTCTGTATTTTCAGTATTTATTCAAACTTCAAAAGGCTATATCTGTTGCATTTTAACTCGGATTTGAGTGATTCAAATTTCTAAAAAATTTTAATATCAAGATCTTTTTATTGGTGAATTTTATTTTATTTTTGGATTTTGGTTGCTCTCTGTTTTGGTGTTTATTTACTATTTTGGCATCGTTTCGCGTAGACGTTAAACTGCTCGACGATGCGGAGGAAGATTCGTCGCTTCAAGACCCAAGCTCAGAGCAAGACCAGCACCTACTCCAAGGCAAGTTGTGCTTGACCATGTTGCACCTGGTTTCACAAAATTGCTATTTTGTCTCTTAAACTTTATGCATGATACTTTATGTGTATAAATGATTTCAATTAATCTGGGAATTAGATAATATACCTATTTGAATTAAATCATACCTGGTCAATTATATGCCATGATCAATTGTCACCCTAAGATGGTTAATTAATAGTTGGTTAATATTGATAATCAACATGGGCTAGTTAGACCATCATAGATTGCTTAGCCATGCCACATCATCACATGTGTCCGAATGTTGATACTTAATTTTGACTAATGGAATATGGAACAATGTTTAAGAATTGGTGTATCATGTGTTGTCACACAGTGATATCAAGTTGTCGTGGCGAGGAGATCACACAACTAGATTGAAATGTTGATGGCACGTGGTGCTTGGTAATCAACTGGGGTGGTAATGATTTAGATTGGGGCAAGTGGCAAGGGGCAGTGTGCCAAGGTGGGCCAGGATTGGCAGGGGTATGTGGAAGTCTTGCCTTAATCACTTTAAGGACTTAACCTTGCAAGCCTTTGACCTGAGTCTTTCTTGCAACCACATGTCTGAAATGGGATAGCCTAGCTGAATAATTTGTGAAGCCTAGATTTCGGTACTGTCGTGGTGAATAGTGAGTCCCGGGTTTACGGTTAAACTCACATGGCACAAGAGGGGGCCCTGTTGTGGTGGTTTAACCCTTCAGTGTTGAAACCTTAGCGAGCGAAGATCGGGTCTAGGTGTAGCATTGTAAAGGCTTTGTTATGATCACTCGCCTTGGTGGTGTTTGGTTGTATCGTGTGGGTAAAGTGCATAACCTCTGCAAAGTGTAAAATCTATTCGAATAGCCGTGCTTACGGTATTGGACAATGCTCGGGAATTACAGTTAAGGGTTAGACTTTTGTTAAACAAAAACCTGTTGAGATGGCAAGGTGCCATGGAAAGTGGAAATTGATTTAGGATTGAAAACCTGGTTTACTTCAGAAATGCTGAATCTATCAATTACTGTATTTGTTTTACTGCTTTTCAATCTATTTATTGTATTCTTGTTAAAATGCCGCTTTATTGCAAAATAGCCATATTAGCCATTCCTTTGGATTAAGCCAAGCATATAGAATATTAAACTTGCATTGTTGTGCACAATTTGTTGAGTGCTTTATGTACTCACCCCAACAACAACTTCAGAAGAAGGAGAATCTACGCCTTTCGTGGAGGAGGATTATATGGATGTGAATGCTTAGGGTCCGAGCTTTGTCGGTACTGCATGTGAATCTGGGAGTCGCTACGCTTATTTAATTTCCGCTGCTTCTTATTTGCTATTTCTTTTATAAGCCCGGTGTGGCAATAATCATGTAAGACAACAGTTATTGTTAATTATTAAAGTTATACTATATTCCGCTGTGTTTGACTGTGATAGCATCTATGTTGAGCCTATGTGCACTAGCGTGATCCTGGACTAGTGCGGCATATACAGAGGGTCCGGATTTGCAAATTCGGGTCCCGACAACAACACAAGGCGGAACAAATCAAGATTATTTTCTACTTAACTACAAGGCAAAACGAACGAGTCCAACAGCTCATAAAGGCCTTTTTTATCTCATCCTTTGTTTTTCTTAGATATACAAACATGATACGCTGCATTTGGTACTGTCCACCAAGCAAGAGCTGGTCCAGTACTGACTTTAGAACCCTGCAAAGCGTGTAGACAGAATAAGCGCAAAGCTAAGCTGGCAGTTGGCACAACCTAAAACCAGAAAGACTAGTATGGTATTTCTCCTTCGTTGATCAGAAAACTGCAGTTAGTGTTGGACATGTTAAAATTATGGATAATTTAATGAAAGTGCATAATCAAGTCTCCTTTTTTTTCTCATAAAGAAGCACACTGTCCATGTATCATTCACGAGATATAAATTAGAGCTGATAACCGATTAACAAACCACTTACAGGTCACTCAACTCTTTATGTCCTGACTGCGATCTGTTCTTTAGCAACATAAAATAGCATATCCCGCAGAAGCATGAGAAAAGTGGTAATAATGATCTCAATTTCATGCAATTTGAAGGCGATTACAAGGCGATAAGATCAAAACTTAAGACAAAAACATCAATCAACTCCACCCAGTGGAAAGCGTTGCTTTCCATTCAGATAGAATTCGGTGTACGCTAAGTCTGTCTGAGGATGGGATATGAATCTCCTTGATGTCTGAAAAACGACGCCTCCGCTATTTCAGCATGCACCGCATCCTGCATTGGATGATGGATAACCCCATTTAGAGGTTGAAAGATCCATAAACAATCAGATTCCGGCTTGATTTCTTGTTCCCTTTCTGAGCTTGAGGCTCCTGCAGGAACCTGCTTATGCATTATGCTTTCCAGAAGAGATTTTAGAGCTACCAAAAGTTAAGAGTAGAGGTAGAGGTATAAGAGCTTAAGGTAATTTGATGGTGCCTATAGTAAAATCTCTATTGACAAAAGGTTGCTACTATTTCTGCTTTGCTTTGCTGTCCTGCACTTGGTGAATCATGCAGAGACTCATACAGGAAGTCCGTCTCCAGATCTCTTTCCACTCTTCTTTCATAGGGACAAGAATGTCTGGATCTTCTGGGGCCGCAATTAGATCGTCTTCCTACACTATTGCAGGTGGATTTTTCAGCAAGTTCGTCTGAAATCCCCCTCATGGCCAAGAAAACTTGTCTCCAAAAAAAAATTAATAGTCTTAAAAAAGGAAAACTTCTCTGCGGATAGACATTAACTGAACTGATTTTATAAAGAAAGCACAAGCTATTTGTATCTAGTATTTTCTTGGAAGACTAACATGATCAAGCTAGATAGGGTAAGCAGATACTTGTTAGTACTTCATCAGTAAGTACTATTCTAGTACAACAATATATGCAGTGCATCATTGCACTTATAATAATTTTGACGTGAAACTTCAATAGTGAATATGTACTAATATTCTGAATTAAAGCTTTGGGACTGAAGCTGCAAACATAAAATCATTTGCAGCCTACAATCGAAGGAGATTCTTTGACATTCTTCTACAAAATATTTATAAAACTGTCGTTGTTCATCGACGAGTGGCCATTGATTGTACCTCAGAGGATCTGCACTAGCCAGGAAAGGCCACTCACTCATTGGGTCTAATTGTAGTCTATCTTACTTAAGCTTAACAAAGTGTTAAGCCCTTAATGGCCACCCATAAAAAGTAACCAAAGAATGAGAATCCAGTGGCCTAAAGATAAGTGGGTGCAGATATGCGAGAATTCACAACACGGCGAAAGAATCCCCCATTGCCAATTAACAATTATCGTAGACCAATCACTCACAGAGACTTGAGCGATTCAGTTGCTGCAAATATGACTACATAAGGGAGAGAACAGGCATGGTCAGATCAATGTTCTGGCTTCTAATTAAGCAGAGCTCC
The DNA here is from genome assembly GCA_036346275.1 of Otatea glauca. Taxonomy (NCBI): domain Eukaryota; kingdom Viridiplantae; phylum Streptophyta; class Magnoliopsida; order Poales; family Poaceae; genus Otatea; species Otatea glauca. The sequence continues at coordinate 44,852,383 of CM070713.1, read as the reverse complement.
TCGCAAACGATGTCGAGGAAGAGGAAGAAGAGGTGTGCAGAACACTACTTCTACTTTGTCACACTGTCTGCGGTGTGAGTGTGAGCAGGGAAGCATGCATGCCATGCCTTCCTCTGGGAGTAGTACCAGTGGTTGGTGTGCTAGCAGGGATGCTTCGGCAATGCAGAAGAAAGAAGGCAAGTCTTATCGGCAAGGGAAGGCTAAGCCTTTCTTCCAGGTCTCCCTCTCTCCATCTAAATCTGTGTTCGTCGGAGGAGGAGGAGGGGGCTATTGTTAGTTACTGGTTTACTGTCCTTGGTCATATCATGTACTCTCATCAGTTGTGTGTTGTCATGTGTGCTATCTTTAATTTTCAGCTAGATAATGTTCAGTTGTGTGTCACGGCGTGAGTGAGCGAGAGTTATTCAGTGGGTTAAATTGTGTTTGTGGTGTGCCTTTGTGTTGAGTATGAGACGGTTTATACATTGTGTTTGTCGTGTGTATATAGTGAAATGAGTCACTGAATAAGAATGTAAGGGTGTGGTAACGTATATCTGCAGTGGTAACCTGTGCTGCTCTTGCTCTCTGATACTCCTGCCTGAGAGAGTAGCTCTTATGCAAATAAGTAACCTCCCATCCTCATTCGTAGATATAAGAGAGAGAAACAATTCTCGAGAAAAGGCAGAAAAGTTCAGCAAAATAAGTGCCTCAATGAGCTTTCTTGCATCCACATATTTAGAAAAGCGCATGATTAATTATATCTTGTATTTTCATGGTTGACATATAGTTTTGGCACAATTTTCGGACTAAAATTAAGGAAAATTATTTTAGGCATCAAATACAAATATGAAAAATAACATGCAAAATCTTCTTGGGGACATATTAATACAAACATCGTACTAGGTGTTCTATCTTAACTCTTTCATTGTAGACAAAATAAACTAAAAAATATGGAAATAAATTTTGGAGGCAGTCCTTATTGTGATATACCATCCTACAAAATTTCAAGTCTGATTTCAATTGATGCTAAAGAAACAAAAAAGGTGGAAGGTTGTTGCATATAATAATTTTCCAGTTTATTCTTATAAATTAGATCAGCAACAGTGCTTTGTCGAGTAATAAATCTATTACTAGTTTCGAATCAAAATATATGGATCCACATGCAGTGTTGATTGAAAAGTTAGTAGTTTCAAAACTGAAAAGGGAAAAGACCAGTTGAAAACAACACACACCAACATACGACAACAAGATTTCAATTCTTGTAATTCTTTTCTTTTCTTCTTCCATTCAACTTCTTAGATCTTAATACAATTACGCTATCGAAATTTTGTATAAAACTTAAACCTTGATTATTGTTGCAAGAAACTAAATCCTTCTTACCTCTAGAATTGACGATCAAAGCAGTACCTATATATATATATGTTACGCACGTGACGTTCAATCAAATACATATTAGACCACTCTATCTCAAAAGGCTAGCCATCCCGTCGCCATTAACTAGGGGTGCTAAGGTATCGAATACAAATTGAATAGTGGTTACAAATCGAATAGTGGTCAAACCACAGTCGTATTCATATTTTTAAACGAATATGAATGCGAATTTGAATGTACTCGAATACGAATACAAATTGAATGTTATAATGAATATGAATTTCAATCGAATATCTCCTCAATTCGATCAGATTCAGATATTCTCATAACTTATGTATGGCAAGATATATATGATACTTTATCATCGTACACTAGTTGAATACTCGTGAGTTGCTACGAATGAAAAAACATATCACCCGAGCATGTTGAGCTGCCATTGTTGAACTTGGGCTGCGCCACACCATCAACTCCACTGGAGCACCCTACCAATCTCTAGCCTAGACTGTATCCTTGGCTTCACCTAGACAAGCTCCGTTGTGGCCCATGTTGCGTCTTTGCCACCATGCTTGATGTGTTCGGCGTCATTGGCTTTGCCACAAGAACACATAGCTCATATTCATTGATAGAGCCATCCTGACAATTGTTGATGTCTACTGGGGGTCATCAAGCCACCATACAAACTTCAAATCGAATTCCAGAGTACCTGCAATAAAAGAAGATATTTAAGCTATTATTTAGCAAATGGGACTTTTTATCCATATATGACCACAAATTTGAAGTAGATGTTTTCCAAGCAATTGGAACAACATAAGAATCGGTAATGCAATATCACATTAAACACTACACATATTTGCAATGGAAAATAAATTCAATAGCTTACAATTCTTAGCTCCTTCTTTTAAACTGTGTGTATATAGTAAAGAAAATTTTAAATACAAGTACGGCCCAACCAGGGATACCAATTTCGCTGAAATTCGGTGAATTTTCTCCGAAATTTTGGATTTCGGGCCACCACGAAATCCAAACTACCGGCCGAATTAAAAAATTGAAAAATTGAAATTGCTACAGTACCACCCACATTTCATTTTTTTCGGGGGCGAAGTTTCATGATTTTTGGCCAGTTTTCAAACTTTTAGGGCCGAATTTGACCAGATTTGGTCCAATAACCCTTAAGAAAGTCATATTCTATGAACATTTGTTGAAAAACCGGATTTTTTAGACATTTTAAAATTTTGACAGAAACACTGTCAGATTTTTATAAAATTTTATAAGATTAATAATAATTTGAAAATTTTATGGTACTATATTTAGTAGTGTAGAATCATACATAAAATTTTTGAAATAATTAAAATTAATTTGTTATCTTTAAAAAATCAAAAACAGAATTAACATAATTGGGACAGTAACCTTGTCAGAATTTTATAAATTTTCTCGAGTGTGATCATGATCTAAAATTTTGATGAGAGATTAACAATTGCCTTAGTAACATTCTATAAAATTTTCAAAAAGAAATTCAACTTTTTTTGTTTGGTCAATCAAATCTATGGAAGCATTGAACTTCATTTGTTATATTATATTTCAAAAGTCAAAAAGAGAAACAACATAAATGGTATTGTGCCTTGTAAGAATTTTATAAATTCACGGGAGTGTGATCATGATTCAAAATGTGTATGAGATCTTAATCATTTCCTTATCACCCTTCTGTAAAGTTTTTAAATATTTTAAACCATTTTTGATTGCTAAAGCAAATCTATATATTGATCATCAGGCATTTATTAGGGCGTAGCATAGTCAGAATTTTAAAACATTATTTTAGCATGATCATCATCTAAAAATTTTATAAAAACATTAATGTTACATCATGACCATTCAAAAAAATTTCAAAATTTTCTAGCGTAGTATGAATCATTTTTCAATTTGTTCAAGTTTGCCGGTAAGCCTTTTAAGGTCTGTGCCAAAGAATTTTCTTTCACCCACTTCAGACCAAAAGAGAGGGGTTTGACACTTTCTCCCATAAAGTCCTTCGAATGGGGATATTTGGAGGCTTGACTAGAAACTGTTGTTGTAGGAGAATTCGACAAATGTCAAGCATTTCTCCCAATTTATGCTATAGGATAGCACACATGCCCTCATCATATCTTCTAGAATTTGATTTGTCCTTTTGGTTTGCCCATCCGTTTGAGGGTGGTAAGCTATACTAAAGTTTAGCGTGGTTCCCAAGAGGCTATGTAAACTTTCCCAAAATCGAGAAGTGAATTGGGAGCCTCGATCAAAAACTATGATCTTGGGCACACTGTGTAAACGGATGATGTTGTCCATATACAACTCGGCGAGCTTATCTCCTTGATATGTGGTTCTAACTAGTAGGAAGTGAGCCAACTTAGTCAATCGGTCAATAATGACCCATATGGAATCATTTCCCTTTCAGGTCTTGGGCAACCCGGTAATGAAATTCATACCGATGTCATCCCATTTCCACTTAGGAATCTTCAAGGGTTGGAGAAGCCTAGTCGACGCCGATGTTCGACTTTGACCGCTAACATATGTCGCAAATGGCGACATGCAGAGGTGTCCTTCTTCATGCCGGGCCACCAGTATTCCTTCTAGAGATCTTGGTACATCTTTGTACTCTCGGGGTGAATAGAGAGAGGTGATTTGTGAGGTTATTTTAGGATCAACTCCTTAAGCACAGGATTAATTAGGACACAAAGCTATTGTCCTCGCATGATCAACCTTTCTGAGTCTTCAGCGAATGCTGACACAGTATCTTGTTCTAGCTTACTTTGGATTTCAGCAATGGCTTCATCCTTGAGTTGAGCAGCCTTTATTTGAGCCTTGAGGGTGGGTTGTAGTTCAAGGGCAGGAACATATGCTTCCTAAACCACACCTAAGTTGAGCTTTCGAAATTCTTCTTGAAACATCGGTTGACTGATGTGGATTGAGGTGGGGATGTAATGAAGCTTCCAGCTAAGAGCATCTGCTACAACATTGGCCTTACTAGGGTGTTAATGCATACTAAGGTCATAATCCTTGATTAGCTTAAGCCATCTTCTTTGTCTTAGGTATACTAAGGTCATAATCCTTGATTAGCTCAAGCCATTTTCTTTGTCTTAGGTTGCAACATCCCAAAATTTTGAGTTTTGGAATGTCAGAACTTGAAATTGAACCATTTGCATTTTCTCCAAATTAATCAAAGCTTAATTTGAATTTTCTATTAATGAAAAGATTTAATTTAGATAAACTATTCATCAAACAAAAGATTTTTATGCTCCAATGAATTTTCTATATATTGATCATCACGCGTTTATCAGGACGTAGCATAGTCAAAATTTTGAGTTTTGGAATGTTGGGTTTATTGTGCTCCAAGGAATTTTTCTGTATTTTTTGAGATTTTTCTGAACTTATTTGCTATTTATTTGAATTTATTTGCTTTTATTTGAATTTCTGGAATTATATTAATTCGAAAAATGATTTTATTTTCGGAAAATTTCTTCTGGGCCGAATCTATTCCGTTGGCCCATCTCTATTTTCCCACGTGGCCCGCTCCGCCCAGCCCAACCCAGCCAGCCACCAGCCCGCGTCGTGTCGGTCGTCCGATCTGCGCCGCGTGTGCGGCTGCGATGCAGCCACATCGCCTATGCCGCTGACCGGGAAACCCTAACCCTAGCTGCCAGGAGTTCGCGCACCGCACGCCGTCGCTCTCTGATTCCGCGCCCTACACGCCTCCCCAGGCTATTTAAGCCGCCGCCAACCCCCGCCTGAGGTTCCCCTCTCCGCGCTGCCTCTTTTGCCCTTGGACCCGCCGCTCAAGACATCGCCGTTGCTTCGCCCGAGCTTGCCGAAGTTCGCCACTGCACCCGAAGCCTTCCGCCGCCGTTGCATCTCCATCGCTTCAGTTGCCTTCTTCGTGCTCCCCTCGTCGCACTCTCCCAGATCCTCAAGGTTTGGATTCAATCTGGTCCGGTTCCGCCATTTTCCTGCACTAACTTCCTCACGTCCGGCGAAGTAGTTCCGCCATCTTGCCGTCGATCTGGTTCGCCGGTCCGTGGCCGTTCGATCTCGCGCCAGCGCCCCAGATTGCGCCATGTCGCCGCCGCCCGCGCCCTTGTCCTCCGCCGTTCGATCCGATCGCAGCCGCCGGATGTGCGACACGTGGTCTGCCTCATCAGCGTCTACATGGCTGCCTGCGTTAGTGCCTCGTCACCGCCGCGTCAGCCCTAGCCTCTGTTCCCGTGAGCCCGGTCCACCGTGGACCCGCGCAAATCCGTGGACTCGGTCCATGGACCATGGGTCCCGCATGTTAGTGAAATAAGGGTTTTCGGATTTATTTTTATTTCGGGAAATTGATTGCTGACATCAACGTTGCGCAATAAATCGGTTTTCTAATAGAAAAATAAATCAGGAAATTCGGATTTTCTGATTTTCAGCCTTTTTCTCTGATTTAATTTTCCAGGAGCTCGTTCTCTCTCATACGAACTCTGATTGAGGCGATTCAAATTTCTAAATTTTTCTAAAATCATGCTCTACATGCCAGAGCCATTTATTTGCAGTTTTGAGCTTGCTTGAGTATCTGTTTGGCATTTATTTGTATTCGTTGCTTTCTTTTCCGGTAGACGTTAATTCTGAGGGAGCAAGCGAAGACTTTGAAGACCAAGACTTAGCACTAGATCAGCAAGGCAAGTCGTAACCTTTGGTCATATTGATCCTATGTTTGCGAAGTAATTTGTTTTATACAATTGCATGCTATTTGTGTATAAATGATTATTTCATGAGAATAGCTATATACCTAGTTGTTATGCCACCTTGATTATTGGAATGCCATGTATCCATTATTAATCCTAGGTTGGGTCATTATTAGTTGGATATGATCATATTACCAACACTGGGTTAACGTAGTTATGGTTTGTCATGCTTAGTTGTACGATGGGATTCATATCACCTGTTGAATAATGTTAATCTTGACTTAATGAGATATTGAATTATGGCTGATAGCCGCTGTTGTAACATTTGTTGTACCATGGCAGGGTTGCCATTGGTCTTGGTTGAACGAATTGTTTTCCCTTGGGCAAGTGATCGTGCAGTAAAGGGGGTGCTTTCTAGCACATTGGGATGTGTATGTCTTGCCTGAGACAACTTAAGGACTTAATCTTGTGCGCTATTGAATTGGGCCTAACTATACTACCACATGTCTGGTATGGGACAGACCTAGCTGATTAATTTGCAATATCTAGCCTTGAGTACTACCAATTGGTGGTATGGTTCCGGGATGGACGGGTAGATTCGCAAGGCGCAAGAGGGAGCCCTAAGGGGTAAAACCTTAGCGGGCAGTACCGAGTTTAAACAGTGCATTGTAAAGGCCTTGTCATGATTTCTCTGCTGGCACACCAAAAGAAGTGTGCTAATGGCCAGGTACAAGGAGAATATCATGTCTTGTGGGAAAAAAAGTACAACCTTTGCAGAGTGTCAAACTATTCGAATAGCCACGTCCGCGGTCATGGACATACCCGGGAATTTCACATGAGGTATAGAGTGTTTCATGAAATGTTGGATGGTAGAATTGTTGGGATGTGAACGGGGAGTTCACTGTTGTTTTGTTGTCTAAAGTAATACTGTTGAATTTATTGGTTGATACTTGTTTTAGATGGTGTAGGGTGATGCCTCGCCATTCTGTTCATGTTGTCTACCATTGATTTACCAGTTATTTATTTATCTTTTCATAAATGTGCTTTCAATCTATTTGCTGTATTTCAATTCAAGTTATTGCTTTTTGCAAATGAACCATACGGCAATCCTTTGTCAAGCCTGCATAAATATATTTTATTATTTCCCTACGGCTTGTTGAGTACTTTTTGTACTCACGGCTTTATGCTCTTGTTGATCAGTTGCTGAAGGAGAACCCCGAAATTCTGAGTATCATGAGGAGGAATATTATGAAGACTATGTGGATTAGGAAGGTGTTCCCCAGACGATTGTCTGTGGCATGTCGAATGACCCAAGTTATCTTTTTCGCTGTAATAGTTATTTGTTTCTTAAGCCCTTAAGGCATAATGGTGTAAATATTGACTATAAGGTCTGATGCTTTATTTAATAATATTTTGCCTCTTTCTTAGTTAATTGTTTTATGGCATGATATTTCATCTATGTTTCCACTGTGTGCACTAGCGTGATCCTGGACTAGTGCAGTATACACAGAGGGTTTCGGATTTGCAAATCCGGGTCCCGACAAAGATGGTATCAAAGCCATATCGATTGTAGGTCGTTATCCTAGTTAGCATGGTCTTCAAAATTATTTTCTAAATCAAACCAACAAATTGGTCCTTAATAGTTTTAGTCTCCTCTCGTCTTATTCTTAGGTTCTTATTCCTCTCCTTTGCTGAAACATTGATTCGAAATTTAAATTGATCTTATCTCCTGAAACTTCTCAAAGCCTCGGATCTTCTGTAAGGAATCAAATCAATGGAGACGATGATCAAGCCATCAAGCATGTCCGAGAAGACTACCATTTAAGATAGGTTTTTAGCACTCAACGGTGTTTGAGCATGTTCCCCCTTTCAATTTAGTTATGTTTAGTCCGCGTATACTAGGATTTTATTGCTTGTGTGCCTAGTATGTTGTACACTTGTCCTGAGCGGTGTTGCAACCATACCTTTAATTGTAAGCTTTATTTGCCTCTTTAATTTGTAGCCTTTTTGGTTGTATCCTTTTATCCCTGGGTATTACCTTCTCACCTAGATGACCTTACCACTTGTCTACTACTTTTCCCTCTTACCTATCAAACCCTTGTGCTGCGTCGCAGATGGTTGATACTCGTTCTGGAGCCAGTCGCAGTTCGCCAGTGGATGCTAGTACCAACACCAACCCCAATCCCAATGCACCACCACCTGCAGTGACATATCAGAACATGGAACATTTTCTAGCAGCTCAGACTTAGCTTATGAATACCATGATGCAGAATATGAACAACATGATGAATCAGCAGAACTAGACTGCAGTTGCTCTAGCTAACCTGTTGAACCAGCAGAACCAAGCTGCCGCTGCACCCCCTGTAACATCCCAAAATTTGAGTTTTGGAATGTTGGAATTCAAAATTTAACCATTTGCATTTTCTTGAATTAACTCCAGCTTAATTTGAATTTCTAAATAATAAAAGGATTTAATTTGGCTAAACTATTCATCAAAATCAAGAATTTCAGTTTTAGTTGGGTTCCTTGTGCTCCAAGGAATTTTTCTGTATTTTTGGGGATTTTTCTGAATTTATTTGATATTTATTTGAATTTATTTGGTTTTATTCGATTCGGAATTATTTAAAATCGAAAATGATTTTATTTTCGAAAACCTTCTGGGCTGATTCTTGGCCCACCGTTTCCCGCCCGCTTCACCCCACTCGCCTCACCCGTTCGCCCCTGACCCGGTAGGCCCAATACAGATCTGCCGTCCGTCTTGCTGACGCGTGTCTTGGTCCCGACGCGCCAGGCACGCAGCCAAACCCTAGCCGATTCGAGTCCCGCCGCAGACGCCTCGGCGTCCGTGCCGCGTCCGATGCGCCCTCCGAGGCTATAAAGCCGAGCCGCACTCGCCCGAGGTCCGCCAGATTCGCCGCCGGTTGCCCTCGCTTTCACGCCCCTAACCGCCGTGCGCGTGCGCCCTCGCCGAAGTTCTCGCCGTGCGAGCTCTCTTCGCCGCCTTTTTTCCGCCGCGGTGCCCTCCGCACCGTTGGTCTCTTCGAGCTCCTGCGTCGCGTCTTCTTCTCCGTTGCCGGTGAGCCCGCGCCGCCGCTCGCCGTCGTCTTGTGTCGAGCGATCGTGGTCGTTCGATCTCGCGGGTGCGTCCCGGATGGCGCCACGTCCTTCGCCGGCCGCGTTATTTTTCCAGCCGCCCGATCTGGCCGTGCCACCGATGAGCGACGCGTGGCTTGCCGCGTCGGCCGCTTCGCTGTAGGCGCGCCGCGTCGCGCCACCGCCGCCGCGTCGGCCCTAAAGCCGCGTGGCACGACGTCACGCGTGCGCCGGCGCGACGGTGAACTAACTCGCAGCGCTGGACCCAGTCCACCGTGAGCGGATGACGTCGGCGTTGCGCAATAAATCGCTTTTCAGTACAAAATAAATCCAAAAATTCTGATTTTTCGATTTTCTGTATTTTCTCTGAATTTAATCTTTCGAGGCCCGCTCTCGCTCATACGAACTCCGATTGAGGCGATTCAAGTTTCTAAAATTTTCTAAAATCAAGATCTATCTTCCAGAGCCATTTATTTTCAGTTTTGAGCTTGTTTGAGTCTCTGTTTTGTATTTATTTGGTTTCATCGCTTTCTTTTCCGGAGACGCTAATTCGAGGAGCAAACGAAGACTTCAAGACCAAGATTCAGACTAGATCAGCAAGGCAAGTCGTAACCTTTGATCATATTGATCCTATGTTTGCAAAGTAATTTATTTTATACACTTGCATGCTATTTACGTATCAATGTTTATTTAATGGGAGTAGATGTATGCCCAGTTGACATTATGCCACCTTGATTCGTTGTATGCCATGTATCCATTGTTAAACCTAGGTTGGGACATTACTAGTTGGACATAATCATAATACCAACATTGGGTTATCGTAGCTATGCTTAGACATGCTTACATAAACGTTGGGATTCATGTCACATGTTGAATAATGTTAATCTTGACTTAATGAGATATTGAATCGTGGCCGTTAGCCATGTTGTAAAATTTGTTGTACCATGGCGGGTTTGCCATTGGTCTTGGTTGAACAATTGTTTTCCTCGGGCAAGTGATCGTGCAAGAAAGGGGTGCTTTCTAGCATGTTGGGATGTGGATGTCTTGCCCGAGACAACTTAAGGACTTAATCTTGTGCGCCATTGAACTGGTCTAATCGCACTACCACATGTCTCGAATGGGACAGACCTAGCTGATTAATTTGTAATGTCTAGTCTTGAGTACTGCCAATGGTGGTGTGGGTTCCGGGATGGACGGGTAGATTCACATGGCGCAAGAGGGGGCCTTATGGGCGAAACCTTAGCGGGCAGTACCGAGCTTAGACTGTGCATTGGAAAGGCTTTGTCATGATATCTCTGCGACACACCAAAGGAAGTGTGTTAGTAACGTTTGCACAAAGAGATGTTCATGTCTTGTGGGTAAAGTTGTACAACCTCTGCAGAGTGTAAAACTATTCGAATAGCCGCGTCCGCGGTCATGGACAAAGCCCGGGAATTTCACACGGGGTATAGAGTGTTTCATAAAATGTGGAATGTGGAATTGTTTGGATGTGAACGGGGAGTTCACTGTTGTTTTGTTGTCTATCATTGATCTATCAGTTATTTATTTATGTTTTCATAAATATGCTTTCAATCTATTTATTGTATTTCAATTCAAGTTATTGCTTTCTGCAAATGAAACATATAGCCATCCTTATCAAGCCGTGCATAAATGTATTGCATCAATTCCCTATGGCTTGTCGAGTACCTTTGTACTCACGGCTTTATGCCCTTGTTGATCGATTCTGTCAAGGAGATAATGAATCTTATGAAGAGGAATTCTATGAAGACTACGTGGATTAGAAGGCGTTCCTCGCACGATTGCTCGTGGCATGTCGAATGGTTCAAGTTATCTTTCCACTGCAATAGTATTTGTTTCTTAAGCCCTTAAGGCACAATGGTGTAAACATTGATCATAAGGTCGCTTGCTTTATTTAATAATAATTTGCTTCTTCTTAGTTAATTCGTTGTATGGAATGATATTACATCCGTGTTTCCACTGTGTGCACTAGCGTGATCTCGACTAGTGCAAGATATACCAGGGTTTCGATTTGTAAACCGGTCCCGACACCCCCTCAAGCTTGTCCACAGTCCAAGCTAGCAGAATTCATGAGGACTCGTTCGCCAACTTTCTCCAACTCTTCAGAACCATTGGACGCAGATGATTGGATTCGTTCCATTGAGAAGAAGCTTGCAATTGCTCAGTGTATAGATCGTGAGAAGGTTCTCTACGCCGCTCATCAGCTGGAGGGCACTACCGCTGAATGGTGGGAGAACTACAGTGCTGCCCATGAAGACCCCCAGACTATCACTTGGGCAGAGTTTTCCACTGCTTTCCGCCACTCTCATATCCCAGATGGCAAGGTTGAAATGAAGAAGAATGAGTTCCGAGAGCTCAAGCAAGAAGGAGATACATAGACTTGACAAAAACAATATAACTTAAGTGAAAATAGTGGGGGTCAACATGGTTAAAGTGGGTGCTTGCCTTGCTCGTCAAATTCCTGGGTGGAGTCGGGGTCGACAGTTGTAGTTTCTAGAACGTCAGTGTCTACATGCAATTCAACACAAAGCAACAATAAGAAGCAATAGAAGTCAATAACATCAAACTCCAAATAGAATCACAACAATACAGGGCTCTAGTTCTGCAAGAATTTCTAGAAAATGGTTTCACAATTTTTGAGGTTTGTTACATGAGTTATGATTATTTAAATTTTAAATTAGGAAAATAATCATCCTAATTAAGCAGTAAGTGAAACCAGCGTTCAATTTCAATTATTTTTACAAAGAAAGAGGTTCATGGTTTTAGGAGATTGTAGAAGCTGGTTTTACAAATGTTGGAACTTGTTTGCAATAGTTATTCATATTTGAATGTTGTATGTATTAAATACTAATCTAAGAGTTTAATTCAAACTAAGTCGAAATTCAAATATTATTACAGAAATGGAGTGCTTATGGTCTTAGAAGAATCTAGAAGTTGGTTTCATCAATTTTGGAGTTAGTTTGTGAAAATTCAAATAGTTGCATATATACTCTAGGTTTTATTTAAATTTTGAATTCAAATTTTCAAACAGAGGTAAAACTTTAAATATTTTTGCACAGGTAGCAAATTCATGATTTTAGAAGAATCTAGAAACTGGTTTGACTAAATTTGGAGTTAAATTGCAAAAGTTACAATCATTTGAATATTGTAGGTTCTAGAAATTCATCAAAATAGAGAAATACGCTTTTCCAAAGGGGAAGCGTCTTTTCTATTTTTGGGTTTTTCTTAGCTTTTCTGAATTAAAGCCAGAGGCTGACATCAGGGCCCACTTGTCGGTGAGCCAAAAACAGTGAGGGCTCAAGGGAGCTCACCGACGGCGAGGGTGGGCCAACCGAGCTCCGTCATGAGCTCGAGAGGGAGGTTGGAAGGTCAAGAGATGGCTCGGCAGTGGTTGACGATCACTAGCGGTGGCAAAAATGGTGGAACAGGGAGGGAGCAAACTAAGCGTGCTTTTGGTCCAGGAATAGGGTGAAAAGCATCTAGGGACTTCAAGAGCTCCATTTTAGGGTCTTACTGGGAGGGAGAAGCTCTGAGGAGTGGTGGCACCGGTGGCCAGCCATGGGGAAGAAGGGGCAAGTGGTGGTGGCTTTCCGATTAACTTAGCTGAAAGAGCTTAGGGAGTAGTCATGGTGCTTCAGGCCCAAGCAATTGAATTTTCACTCACCATAGGGTGAATTGAGGTATCATCTTCAAGGGCTTCCTTGGAGGCAATGGAGGCCCTCGGTGGTGCTTGGTCCTTGGCCATGAGGTAGGGGAGATCAAGGAGAGGTGCGGGGAGCTAGAGATTGCCTCAGCCGTCTTTTATAGGTAAGAAGGGAAGGACGGTGGTGGCGCAAGACACATGTCTTGGTTGGAATTTGTGTGGTCACGCATGGTTGGTGGGACAAAAGGGATGGGATGGTGCATCAATAGCCTGGGCAGCACGACCATGGTGCAAAATCTGGGCTCCTGGAGCACGTGGAGAGAGGGAGGATGCAAGGCGCACATGCCATGGCATGGGATGGGCTAGGCGGGAGCTTGTCGTGGCAGGGGGTCAGGGTGGCGTGCGGGAGAGCTGGTGCAGGGTGTGGTGAGCGGTAGGGGAGGTTGGGGTGGCATGCATGGGGCGTGCACTGCGCGGGGTCGGGCGAGGGCACGTGTGCACTCTGTGCAGCGCGGCGCACGAAGAGGGGGAGTGAGGAGCTGGTGAGTAGGGTCAAGGGGGAGGAGGGCCCACATGGTAGAGGTGGCGGGGAAGAGTAGCCAAAATAGGAAAATGCACCCGTCGGTTTTCTGCCTTCTCAAGGAGAACATGGGTTTTTAAGGAATACGCCTTCCTTTTTTGGCTTTTGATTTTTTCCTTTTTAACTTTTGGGTCTCGGCCACGATTTTCAACTTTTGATTGAGCTATCAAATGAGGTTTACAATTTTTGAAATTTTTTAGGGTCCTGAGGCAATGCTTAAGCTCTCATAACTTTTCAGATCATGATCACACTCATGGAATTTTATAACAATATGATAGTGCTACTTTTCTATATAAGTTTTTCTCTTTTTGATTTTCCAGAGGCACTAAATGAAGTTCAATATAATTTTAATAAAAGTATAAAAATCTGACAGTTCCACTTTTCTTCTTGAATTTTGCCATTTTTTATTTTTCAGTAGCATCAAATGCATTTAAAACTTCCTAAAACTTTTGTTGGTGTTTTTGGGATTTCTTAGGATTTAATTAAATTTTCTCTAGATTTTATGTTTGTTTGTATTTGAGATTAAAAATTTAGAGGCCACATTTTGACTATTAAAAACATTTTCTCAAAAACCAAAAATCAGGGAAATTCATAAAATGATGGAAATTAAATTTAGACCAAAAATTGTAGTTGATTTTTAAAAAAAATTATTTCTTTTGAAATTTTAGGCTATTACAAATCTACCCCCTTAAACAAAATCTTGTCCCCCGAGATTTAGTGGGGTCTAGAAATAAATAGGAGAATTCTTTTCTAAGATGATCTTCTCATTCCCATGTGGCTTCATCTTTAGTGTGGTTGCTCCATTGAACCTTTAGCATCTTATGGGAATGGTTCCGGGTGTGTCGTTCTGCTTCTTCTAAGATACGGATTGGATGTTCTCGATAGGAAAGGTCAGGTTGCAAATCGATTTCCTCCAATTGAGTGTATTCGGTAGGGATCCGAAGACACTTCTTGAGTTGAGATATATGGAAGACATTGTGGAAATCTGAGAGTTGAGGGGGCAACTCCAACTTATATGCCATCTCGCCTTTCTTGTCAAGGATTTGATAGGGTCCAATATACCGAGGAGCCAACTTTCCTCAGATTTGGAAACGACGGATACCACGAAGTGGTGAGACTTTTAGACAAACGTGGTCACCTATTTCAAAACTTAGCACATGTCGATGATGGTCGGCATAGCTCTTTTCACGTGATTGAGCTCCTTCAATTGGCTCCTTATCACATCGACATGCTTTTGAGCTTCTTGGATAAGGTCTGTGCCAAAGAATTTTCTTTCACCCACTTCAGACCAAAAGAGAGGGGTTTGACACTTTCTCCCATAAAGTCCTTCGAATGGGGATATTTGGAGGCTTGACTAGAAACTGTTGTTGTAGGAGAATTCGACAAATGTCAAGCATTTCTCCCAATTTATGCTATAGGATAGCACACATGCCCTCATCATATCTTCTAGAATTTGATTTGTCCTTTTGGTTTGCCCATCCGTTTGAGGGTGGTAAGCTATACTAAAGTTTAGCGTGGTTCCCAAGAGGCTATGTAAACTTTCCCAAAATCGAGAAGTGAATTGGGAGCCTCGATCAAAAACTATGATCTTGGGCACACTGTGTAAACGGATGATGTTGTCCATATACAACTCGGCGAGCTTATCTCCTTGATATGTGGTTCTAACTAGTAGGAAGTGAGCCAACTTAGTCAATCGGTCAATAATGACCCATATGGAATCATTTCCCTTTCAGGTCTTGGGCAACCCGGTAATGAAATTCATACCGATGTCATCCCATTTCCACTTAGGAATCTTCAAGGGTTGGAGAAGCCTAGCTGGACGCTGATGTTCAGCTTTGACCCGCTAACATATGTCGCAAATGGCGACATGCAGCGGTGTCCTTCTTCATGCCGGGCCACCAGTATTCCTTCTAGAGATCTTGGTACATCTTTGTACTCTCGGGGTGAATAGAGAGAGGTGATTTGTGAGGTTATTTTAGGATCAACTCCTTAAGCACAGGATTAATTAGGACACAAAGCTATTGTCCTCGCATGATCAACCTTTCTGAGTCTTCAGCGAATGCTGACACAGTATCTTGTTCTAGCTTACTTTGGATTTCAGCAATGGCTTCATCCTTGAGTTGAGCAGCCTTTATTTGAGCCTTGAGGGTGGGTTGTAGTTCAAGGGCAGGAACATATGCTTCCTAAACCACACCTAAGTTGAGCTTTCGAAATTCTTCTTGAAACATCGGTTGACTGATGTGGATTGAGGCGGGGATGTAATGAAGCTTCCAGCTAAGAGCATCTGCTACAACATTGGCCTTACTAGGGTGTTAATGCATACCAAGGTCATAATTCTTGATTAGCTCAAGCCATCTTCTTTGTCTTAGGTTTAGATCTGGCTGAGTGAATAAGTATTTTAAGCTCTTATGATCGGTGTATATATCACACCAGTTACTAATAAGGTAATGGTGCCAGATTTTGAAGGCATGAACTACGGCTACCAATTATAAATCATGAGTGGGGTAATTTACTTCATGAGGTCGCAGTTGGTGAGATGCATAAGCTACGACCTTTCCTTCTTACATCAACACACAACCAAGACCATGGCGTGATGCATCGTAGTATACGTTGAAGTTTTTATGGATGTTAGGTAATATGAATATTGGGTCGTGGTTAGCCCCCCTTTAGCTCTTGAAAACTTAATTCACAATCAGGAGACCACTCAAATTTCTTTTCTTTCTTCAGGAGTTGAGTCATTGGTCTAACAACCTTGGAAAAGTTCTCGATAAACCAGCGATAATATCCAGCTAGACCGAAAAAACTTTGGACTTGAGGAATAGACTGGAGTTGATCCCAAGCTAGCACAGCATCTACTTTGCTTGGATCCATTACAACTCCTCCTTCGGACAAGACGTGCCCAAGAAAGGCAACTTCTTTTAGCCAGAATTCACATTTCTCAAATTTAGCATAGAATTTGTGTTCTCGAAGTTTCTCATGCACCATGGGCAGGAGTTGCACATGCTCCTCTTTATTCTTGGAGTAGATGAGAATGTCAGCATTGAAGACCATCACGAACTTATTTAAATACTCCATGAAGACCTTATTCATATGGTTCATCAAATTTGCAGGAGCATTGGTAAGTCCGAAGGACATTAAAGTATACACATATAAACCATAGCATGTGGTGAATACAGTTTTTGGAATATCTTCAGGCATGGTTCTCAATTGAAAATACCCAAGCTCAAGTCAATTTTTTAGAAGACTTGGGCACCATTCATTTGGTTGAATAAGTCGTCATTGAAAGCGTGACTTCATTCAAAGTGTGATAGTCCACAAACATGCGTAGACTACCATCCTTTTTCTTGACAAATAGCATAGGGCTTCCCCACGGAGATGAGCTAGGATGAATAAATCCTTTTTTCCAATTGCTCTTTGAGTTGCCTCTTCATTTCAACCAACTCATTTGGCGACATACGATAGGGACGCTTGGATATTGGTGTCGTCCCAAGCAGAGTAGATCAATAACAAGTTCCATGTCACGGTTCGAAGGCATTCATGATAACTCTTCTGAAAATACGTTGGGATATTCACACACGATAGGCACCTAACTAATTCTAGTGACCGAGGTGGAATAGAGGAATGGCTGCCGAATCGAGGTGCCATGAACGGAAGAGAATTCAACTTGGGTTTCGTCTAAGCTGGCGAGGGATATGGATCGGTTACCGCAATATATGCATCCCTTGTGCTTAGATAACCAATCCATACCAAGAACTACACCCATGCCTAGGGTTTCTATCATGATAAGGTCAACATGGAATAGTACCTCATTGATTTCAATGTTACATTTTGAGCATATCTTAGTTGTCTTCATGGTTGGAGATGAATGAATGAGATGCTCCAGAGTTAAATAATACCAACGTAGGTGTTGAGTGCATAAGAAACATACCCAACACCACGTCGGGTGTGGGTGCGTCATGCACATCTTTAGCAGTCACATGGTGGAGACGACCATGATTGTAGCCCTGTGTTGGGGCAAGGGCTGGTCTAGGGGCTTGCTGGCCTCTAGGTCCTTGGGGACAACCTTGGGTTCGCTACAGAACTCCTTGAGGTTGAGGACGAGGTGGTGCCGGGTTCCTTTTGAGGCAAACATTGGCAAAATTCCCATGCTCACCACTGTTGAAGCAGGTGACATTGGCCACCTTGTTTTGAATACCAGAAGGCCGTCCACCGTTATTATTGATCAGACGAACAGGTGGTGGCTGTGGTCGAGGAGCTTGCCCTTGACACCTCTGTAGTTGTGGAATAGGTGTGTGGTGGTTGAAAGGTTGCCAAATGTGAGGCCTTGAGGGACTGGCATTTGTTTACTTCTGTGCCAACCACTTCCACTTGCGACTTTCCATGACTACACAGGTGTTGTACTCAACCCGAACAGATTTGTATACTAGGGATTGAAAGTCATGGATGTCGTGGGCTACAAGTGTCTATTTGATCTCATCATTTAGGCGCTTTCGAAAGCACTCAATCTTCTTTGCCACATTGGAAACTTCTGAGGTAGTATAACGAGATAGATAGTTGAAGCGATGGAGGTATTCCATTACTGTTGAGCTACCTTGCCGAAGCTCATAGAATTCCCACTTCATTATTTCCACTAGGCTTGCTAGGATGTGAGCCCTGTGATAGGCTTCTTTGAAGGTGGTCCAAGTAATGACTTGGTCCTCTGGAATCATTGCTTGATGGCTTTCCCACCATGTTACCGTAGTTCCTTACAGTTGATGAGATGCATAAAGAACTTTTTCCCGATCGTCACACTGTACAATGGCTAGCTTGTTTTCGACAAAGAGAAGCCAATCATCGGCATCGAGGGGATCCGATGATACAAAGAAGGTTGGTGGCCAAGTTCGCAAGAACTCACCCAGTTTAGACTGGTGCAGAGCATCACCGTTCATGCCTCTAGCGACAACTGCGCCGAGGTTGGTGGTGTTTTGCACTAGTTACTAGAGCAGGAGAGTATTAGTTTGGCACCCTTTCTTGATCATTGCTAGAACTTGCGCCATTGTTGGGGGTCCTAGCGGCTGTTCTTCATGACGGTTGCTTGCTGGTCTTGTGTAGGGGTGGAGACTCATGACGGTTGCCACGTCATGATGAAGATGGGCTAGAAGCAGGGTGCTGGGGATTTGGTTGAGATGGAGTAGGGAGGCCAATTCTCCATGGCTGAGAATCTTGCGTAGCTTCACTCTCCATGGGTTCATTGAGGGATCTTATCACAGGCATCCTACAACATGTCATCTATTCATAACTAAAAGACCATGTAGAGGTCTACCCATGTTGGTGATAAGTATTTGACTAAATTTGAGCTTGGTATGCTCTGGGTTGAGCTTGATTTAAATTGGATTTTCAAAATGAAGCGATTTGAATTGTGTCTGCCAGGGGCGGTACTACCGGCCAAGCAGGGGCACTACCGGCCTGTGATGCGGTAGTTATATTCCAAAGAGGGTCTTTACTGGGAATTCAGGCGGGCAACACTACCAGCCATGCTAGAGCGGTAGTGCCGGTCAAGAGGTATTACCGGCCCTAGGGGGCGGTAGTGCCGACTTATTGAGCGAAGTTTGAATTTGAATTTTGAAGTTGCGTAAGATTTATTGTATATCATTTTGGGCAATGCTATGTGATGTGTTTCCTTATTTTGATGGTTGCAGGATGATGGTGCTAGGTCATGGTGAGGCGAAGGATAATCGGGACTAGGCAAGGTGCGCTGAAGGTCCAGACGGTCGAGGATCGCTGGAGGATGATCAGAGACAGAGTCGCTGTGAACCTAGAAGACACGAAATGGATGAGATGCTAGCTAAGAGCTGTTCAGATCAAGGAGGGCCATTGAATCGCGGTCTAGAAGATAGAGTAGCGGGTCTAGTTAGTATGCTTTGAGAAGCGTGCAAAACCCGTTTTGGTTGTGGGTTTCGGGTTAGCCCATGTATGAGTGAGTGAGTCAATCCTAGCCCTTGATGGTGTTCCTTAGGTTTGAAGAAACTCATCCAAGGGTGGAGGATGACTCAAGAGTAATATAAATCGAGGGGTAGGGGTAGCTCTCCCCTCTTTGAAGGTTTTGATGTTTTTGTGCTCCTTTGAGCATTGCCCACTTTGTTGTTGTAAGGTCGAGGATGCCGACTAGAGGGGGGTGAATAGGCGGCTTTTAAAATTCTCTCTACTAATTTCTACAAAGCAATTCACCCCTAATTACCCTAATACCAAAACATTAACAATTATTAATGCAGAAGCGATAAACTAATGTTTTGGTAATCAAAGCTTAAATTCTCTAGGCTCACTATATGCACTAACTAATTATGTCTCTAGCAATAAATTGCAATCCTAAAGACAAGCAATTAATCAATTTAATTCTATGAATGTAAATTGTTTGAACATAAATAACAAACACAATGCAAGCACAAGAGACACGATACTTTTTACCGTGGTGTTCGGAGACTTGCCGGTCTCCCCTAGTCCACGTTGAGGTTAGCCCAAACATATTGGACCGGCTCCACGAATTGAGCACCCACCTCGAATCCACTAGTGGTAGCTCCTTTTCCCTTCCGGGTAGGCGAGCTCCGACCTTCACAAACTTTGCTGGGGCTTGTCACAACCTCCGTTGAGAGCTCCCACGCACGACGCCGCTACGCCGTCTAGGTGTCGGCAAACACCAAGAGTAACAAGCCAAGCCTTCCGCTTGGACTTCACCTAGTGCAACACATGCACTCCGATGACCTCCTTAGTACAACACATGCACTAGGTTCCTCCTCAAATGCAACACATGCACAAGAGGCTCTCAATCCTCTCTTAATTGCAACACATGCAATTAGAGGCTCACACTAGCTCAAGAAGCAAATGGAAGAGGGTAACACATGCACTCAACTCCTACAAACACCCAAATGCTCTAGCAACAACAACCCCCCTACTGCCCTTGCCCCCCAAGGCCTCCTTTTATAGCCTCCAAGCCAAAACTAGCCGTTGGGGGGGGGAATTCTGGACAAAACCAGAATTCCGGTGCTCCGCTTAACTTGGACCCAGAGCACGCCTCCTTGCCAACGGCTACAAAACTAGCCGTTGCAGGAAATCCGTAGCACCGGCCAACTGGGAGCGGTGCTACCGCTCGGGCGGTAGCACCAGCCTTCACCTCGGTAGCACTGGACCCAAGCTGAACACAAAAACACCTCCTCTGGATTTTTCACACTAGCCAGAGGAGCGGTAGCACTGGACCTCCGGTGCTACCGGGCTACCATGGGCGGTAACACCGGACTACCAATCCGCCCAAAAACATCCCTCTCTGGAATTTTCACACCGACCAGAGAGACGGTAGCACCGGCCTTGCGGTGCTACCAGCCAAACTGCGGTACCACGGACCCCCAGTGCTACCGGCCTTACAAGGGCAGTAGTACCAGCCTTAGGGAGAAAACACTGTTTTTCACAAAAACTTTTCTCCAAACTATTAAAGATTTATTCTTTGAGCTATGTGAGGATCAACACATGCTCACAACACTATGCAAAACACTTTTGCATATGCTAATCACATACTCCAAAGAATCTCATTAAGCACAACTTATTTGCAAAACACATTTGCAAATAAATCAAGAACTTATGAGATCAATCCTCTTAGCCATGTGATGATCAACACATGATCAAGTCAATTTGCAAAACACATTTGCAAACCCTATTCACATGCTCTAGGATCGAAACCCATAATCTCAAGTTCATTTGCAAAACACATTTGCAAATAACAACTCCAACTTATTTGCAAAACACATTCGCAAATAAATCACGAACCTATAAGATTAATCCTCTTAGCCATGTAAGGGTCAACACATGATCCCGACACTTTGCAAAACACATTTGCAAATGCCAACACATGCTCTAGGATCGAACCTCATAACTTCCAGCTTATTTGCAAAACACATTTGCAAATAACAAGTCAACACTTTGCAAAAACATATTTTGCAACCAAACCAAGCTTAGCCTTGTGATGATCAACACATGATCCAATCACAAACTAAAACACCAAAGCATCTCTATTTGCAACACATGCAAATCTCTAGCACCATGCAAATAGCCAATCAAACTCAAGTGCATGAGCTCTCTATTTGCAACACATGCAAATTTCTAGCTTCATGCAACCACTTTAAACCAAATTGCTTGAGCTCTCTCCTTTTTGCAACACATGCACAACTTAGCTCCAAGCAATAACCAAATCAAATAAGATTCAATTAAGATGCAAGCATGAGCACCCTTATTTTCAACATATGCAAATACTTAGCTCATACAAAATCCAATGCACAAGCTTCACCCATGTGCAACACATGCCAAGTGGTTAGCTTCATGCAAACACCAAACAAGATTGTGAGCTAGAGTGAACCGGATTGAGTTATGAACACATGATGAAGCTCAAGCTAAAAGACTCAACCCCTCTTAATAGTACGGCACCTAACTTAGCAACCTAGTCTCACATCCAAACACCGAGATCGGTAAAAGACTAGGAACACATCCTTAGCCCTAGCTAGTTATAACTTTGCCTCTAGCGATCCACTTGGAGCTTTTTATGATTTCTACTCATCTTCTCTCTAGGATCACATCTTCTTCTTCTTCATCAACACATGATGAACCTTCTCTAGCCCTTCTCTTTACCATCTTGGACTTAACCTACCTCACAACTCATGGAAGATGTTAGTCCAACAAACACGGTTGTCTCAATCATCGCCGCACTCCATTAACATATAATGTATGCCTCTAAGATCGATTGAGCACAACCCTAATCAATTTGAATGATTAATTGTGTCTTGAGTACTTTAATGCAACTAATGCTTCATTATACTCAAGAACTTTTTGCTTGTCTTTAATCAACAAAGAGACGCCATCAACACATGATGAAATGTTCTTTGATTGATTGAAAGATAATCGAACTCAATTTAAGCTCATTTAAATTGACATGAGTATATATAACTACACAAGTTTCATATGCTCAATTTGATGGTTAGTAATGATCCAATATGTTTGAGTGATGGAAAGGGATCAATACATTTAGACCATCAACTATAGAATAAATTCTATTAAGTATGTGCATATAATTAATTGAACATAGAATCAATATACACATAATCAATCTTAGATTGCATATGAGTTTATCCTATATTTGTATGAGTATACTACAACTACACAAGTCATATATACTCAAAAGATTGTTTCAAAGTCTTGATCCTTTATATTACTAGTATAGTGCCCTGTCTTCCAGTTTCCTTTTTTCAGCACGTAATATATGGTCTTTTCCTTTTCTAGAACGTTTGTTTCCTTTTCCTTAATTCCAGGATATTTGTTTCCTTTTCCTTGAGATGATGCTGGAGGTGGGGGGAGATCTGTTGTGGGCTACAGGGGTGAGTTAGACACATTAAACATGGCCATCGGATGTGGGTGAGTAAAGCTGAGGAAAGATCTGAGAGGTTAATTTTGATGGAGGCAAGTTTCTGGGGACGTTTCGCTGGGTGCATGAAGGTTGGGCCATCTCTAGTGGGGTGCATTATTTGGGGTGGACGTAGAAAAGAATGTTTATGTGCATTATAAAGGGGTATAGATATGACAAGAGGATATGGATCAATACAATTGAAACATCAAGTTAAATTATTAACTCCCCCTAGATGTGTGCATTCATGTATATATAGATTTGGAAACATAATGCACATATTTAGACTAAGGCAATGGAAGAGTTTATCTTTTAACTTGAATCCTAAGTGTGCATTAAGACCATAGAGTGAATATGAGTACATACCTTGGGTTTTCTATTTTCCATTCGAATTTGAGACTAAGAAGAATGTAGCTCAATTAAACATGTTAGTCCCATAATGATTAGATTTGTCATTAAACAATGATTAAGCATTAATATTAAACCAATCACCAAAAACAATGGAGCTTGAACTTACAGTTGTGAGGCTTTGTAAACCTCCCTTCTAGAAATAAAAATCTAATTTTCTCAATTCTGAATTTACTTTCCGCATTTACCTTATGCATTAAATTCAGCCTTTAAATTCCGCAACTTACATTCTTGCAATTTACTTTCCACTCATTTCGATTTGCCTTCCCTCCTTCTAAATTCTTGTGGATCTTGTGTCGAGGATGTATGATTGATGGATGAGTCTTCTTTAGATCATATCCCAATCATCTAGACAAATCTTCTGTTCTTCCTTGCAAGAAACCGATTTTTGCTCTTTAGAGGATCATTCTTGAAAGAGCGGGGTTTTGGTGTTATTCTTTGGTGTTCTAGCTTGCTATGACATGTGGGATACCATCTAGGATCGTCTTGATCATCAAGAACCCACGAGAAAGTCTAGGGTTCAGTTTTTGTTCTTGAACCTGTTCTTGTTCACTCTTCCTTTAATTGGAAAAAAGTCGGAACTTTGACATCAGATGCCAGATGGAGGGTTGCCCATGCCGTGTCCATGCATACCAGCCTAAGTGGGACACCATTTGGAAGTGTTCTATAGTCATCCCACACACATGCGTGCTGACGGAGTCTACGCAATCGCATAGAAACATATCTTTAGGCTTTGTTGCGAATGGAATGTACAGAGAGATTGTGGGCAACCTAGATTTAGAGCAACGTGCCATCATACTTGCAATAGAGTAGAGGTTCCAATACACTATAAACTATGCCAAGGCATGAAGAGCGAAGCAGAAGGCATTGAAAGCAAGGTTTGGTACGTAGGAAGACTCCTATCAGAACTTATCAGGTATGCTTGAGGTGATCAAGAAAAGGAATGTTAGAACTTATGTTGATATTTGTGAGGAGCCTTCGCAGCGCTTCCTTGGGAAGATGGTACTCAAGTGGGCATTCTTTGCTTTCGGTGCATGTATCAACGCGTTCAGACATTGCCGTCTATTGTTATGCGTGGACGGGATATTTTTGACTGAAAAGTATAAAGGCCAGATATTAACTGCTATAGGAGTAGATGGCAACAACCAGGTTCTTCCCGTAGCGCTTGCATTCGTGGAGGGTGAGAATACATATAGCTGGCTCTAGTTTCTAACGAACTTGAAAGCCAGCGTCGTAGATCAGCGACCTAGAATGTGTATCATACACGATCGGCATCCCGAGTTGTTGAAGGTGATCATGCTGTTGCAGCAAGGTGCAGATGAGACACATCCATGGCCTGATTTGCGAAGTAGGTGGTGCAAGTGGCATATGGATGCCAACTTCTACAAGCAATTCAGGAATAAGGAGCTTACGAAGCTTTTCATGAGGCTGTGCGACCAGAACCAGCAGAGAAAGTTTGATGCACTGTGGAAGAACTTGGACAAGCTGACATCAAGGTATACAGTGGAGGCAGCGAAGAAGGCAATTCGTGGCACAGGGGAGGCCCCAGTAGTGCTCGAAGAGTTACCCACGGACCCCCCGCACCTGATTCGGAGGAACGAAAGGGCCATGAAATGCTTCTCCGAATGGATAGAACATGAGCCTAGGGAGAAATGGGCTCTACTTTACAACACCGATGGTATCAGGTATGGGGTCATGACAACAAACCTGGTTGAGGTTTACAATTGGTTCATGCGTGTTCTGAGACCCCTCCCCCTGGTGCTATAGTGGAGGGTGTTCTTCATGGCATTACGAAGTACTTTGTGGATGTAACATCCCAAAATTTGCCTAAATAGTATTTTATTGACATTTGTGCATTTTATGATTTTTCTGGAATTTATTTGGATTTTTCTGGATTTATTTAAATTAATTTCAAATTAAGTGTTTTGGCCTTTTATTGAAATCTATTTAAATTATTGCAAAGTTAATATAAAGTTTTGCTAAAAATATTTTATTTGAATCCAGAATGTCTCAAAATATTTTTGAGATTTTTCTTGGATTTTTCTTGATTTTTTTATTGCCTAAATGAATTAAGTTATTTTCTGTAATTATTTTAATTCAAAACTCTTTAAAAACCCCTGTGAAAAGTACTGGGCTCGGCCCGTGTACTGTGCACAAGCGGCCCAGGGTGGCGCGGCCGTTAGCCCAGGATTCCAGGAGAATCGCGTCGGCCCGTTGGATTGCAATCGTGTGGCTTGCGTCGTGCCGCGTGGCCAAGTTCGCCCAGCCATGGGATCGCGATCGCGTGGACAGGATTGGCCGTGTCTTTTCGTAACCCTAGCCAATCGTAGCCATTGATCCAAGTGACGGTCCGGATTAGATCTCGTCGGGGGAATCTGGTGCGTCCGTTGCGCCACGTGGACGGTCGCCGTGCGTCGTCTTTGAGCGGGACTCTGGCGCCGCCGCCGTATCCGAGATGGACTCCGCCGCCGCGTCGGTTAGGATCCCAGGCGCCGTACGCGGCCGTCGAGGGCTATATAAATAAGGGGGGGTAGCGCCCCGAGGTTCGCAGTCGTGCGCCACAGCTTTTGGTCGGAGTGGTTCCTCGAGAGCAGCCTTAGAACGCAGCCGTGAGCTCGCCGGAGTTGAAGCTTGGAGCCGCCGCGGTTTTTGCCCGAGAACGTCGCCGATCCGTCGTCTTCCGTCGTTTGGGCTACGGGAACGAGTTCGCCGAATCGTGCCGCTTTGGATCCCCGTCGTCTCGTCGCCAGAAGCCCGCCGGAGCGCCGCGCTGTGGGTCGTTTTCTCCATCACTGGTGAAAGGCGCCGTCGCACCATCGTCATTTCTTCGTGCTCGCGTTCGACCGTCGGATCTTGGGGTAAGCCGTTGGATGAAGGACGCGTGGTTCAAACCCTAGATCGAATCGTAGCCGTCCGATCGAATCTGTGCGTGCCAAATCGCACCGTCGCCGCAACCAATTGCGTGCCGCCGCGTGTCGAGCGTTGGTGCTGAGGCGTCGTGAACCAGGTTCATCGTGGTCCAGCGCTGCCGCCGTGGACTCAGTCCATACACCGAGAGACGTGTCGCGTTCTGGTTGGTTCCAGATCAAGGCTGACGTCATGCTTGCGTCATAATTGCGTTTTCAATTGGAAAATAATTCAATTGAAAATTCTGTGATGATGATGTCATCATGAGGTCACGCTGACGTCATAAATCGGTTTTTCAGTTTAAAAATAATTCTGTTAATTTCGGTTTTCTAAATTTCTGTAATTTCAGTATTTATTCAAACTTCAAAAGGCTATATCTTTTGCATCTTAACTCGGATTTGAGTGATTAAAATTTCTAAAAAAATTTAAAATTGAGATCTATTTAATGGTGAATTTTAATTGGTTTTTGGAGTTCATTTGATCTCTGTTTTGGTGTTTATTTGCTTTTCTCCTTGATGCAGCGTGAGACGTTGAATTGTGCGACGCTTCGGAGGAAGATCCAAAGAACTCAAGAGCAAGCTCAGATCAAGATCGGGACCTATTCAAGGCAAGTTGTGCTTTGATCATGTTGAACCCATGTTTATAAAATTGCTATATTTGTTTTACCATATTGCATATTATTTCAAGTATACAATTGTTTCAAATTAAATTGGGACTTAGCTATTATACCAATTTGATCTATACCCTACCTTGTCGTTGTATGCCATAATCTATTGTCACCCTAGTTTGGTTCAATATAGTTGGTTAGTAATGATAATCAACATGGGATGGTTAGACCGTATTAGTTGCTTAGCCATGCCACGTCATCACATGTGATTGAATCATTGATAATTAATCTTGACTAATGGAATATGGAACGATGTTATGAACTTGTGTGTCATGTGGGATCACACGATGAGATTGAGTTGTTGTGGCGAGTCATGTCACGCAACGATGTTGAATTGTTGATGGCACGTGGTGCTTGGTAATCAACTTGGGTGATATTCACTTAGATTGAGGCAAGTGACAAGTGGCGAGTATGCCAAGGTGGGCCTTATGGGCAGAGGGTATGTGGAAGTCTTGCCTTGATCACTCTAAGGACTTAACCTTGCAAGCCGGCCTTTGACTTGAGTCAATCATGCAACCACATGTCTGGTGTGGGCCAGCCTAGCTGATTAATTTACAATGTCTTAATTTTGGTACTATCGTGGTCGGTGTGAGTTCCCGAGTTATGGAGTAATTCACATGGCGCAAGAGGGGGGCCCTGGATGTGGTAACCAGTCCCACCAGTGTTGAAACCTTAGCGGGTGGTACCGGGTTAAGTCAGCGCATTGTAAAGGCTTTGTTATAATCACTCGCCTTGGTGGTGTTTGGTTGTATCGCGTGGGTAAAGTGCATAACCTCTGCAGAGTGTGAAACTATTCGGATAGCCGTGCTCGTGGTATTGAGCAATGCTCGGGAATTACAGTTAAGGGTTAGCTTAATTAAATGGACAACTTGGTTGGGATGGCGGAGTGCCATGTGGAAGATGGAATTTGACTTAGAATTGGAAACTTGGTTTACTTGTAAATCTTTGAATCTATTTATTGTTATTTGTTTTACGTCTTTATAATCTATTTATTATAATTGTTCATAAATGCTGCTTATTGCAAAATAGCCATGATAGCCTATCCATTGGAATAAGCCTTACATATAGTTACATAGAATTGTATTATGTGCACAACTTGTTGAGTGCTTTAAGTACTCACCCTTGCCAACAACAATAATCAACAGTTGAAGAATCTACACCTGTGTTGGAGGAGGAATTCCGGAGGACACGAGTCATTAGGGTCCGAACCTTGTTGTTGCTGTGGTGGTCGATGAGCTATCTACGTTTTCTACTTTCCGCTGCTTAATTCTTAGCTTATATTTCCAGTTTTGCCCTGCGTGGCTTAATAATGTAAGTCGGTCATAAGATCATACACTTAGCTATATCAATAAATGGAGTATTATTCTATTATCGTTGAGTATGATATGATATGTACCGATGTTGAGCTGTGTGCACTAGCGTTGATCCTGGGACTAGTGCGGTAAACACAGTGGGTTCAAATCAGTGGATTCGGGTCCTTGCAGTGGATCGCTATGCTAGGGCGTTCGCCCTCATGAATGATCCTGCTGTGAAATACTCCGAGATGATTTCTACATACATGGAGGCGAAAGGCAAGAAGGGGGAGATACATAGAGCATTGAAGATGGGCGCAAGGTAGCTTTGTTTCGAGGTACTGTGTAGAGAGAAAGCCGATCGTAGGATGAACCGACGAAAAGTTGCTCATGAATGCATTCTACAGAGGCTAACATGTGTTTGCACCTGCAACAAACCTTGTCTGTTACACCGGCCATGCTCACACGTCATGGTTGCCTACTCAACAATCTGTAGGGATCCGGGTATATTCATGTCACAATTCTTCAATAAGGAAGCGATGGTGGCAACTTAGAGAAGAGAAATTTACGGTTTTCGAGTGGTAGGTTTATTCATGGAGCATCAGAGTTAGGAGGACACACGGTGGGTTTCGGATGTCAGCATGTTGAAGGGCGTAGGACGGCAGTAGACAAGGCATATAAGGAACGATATGAACGCTGCAAAAAGTAGGCATTGTGTAAAGAAATGTTCAGTTTACGAGGAGACATGGCACACTTTCAAGTATTGCCCAACAGTTCAAAGGCCGTGAAATTGTTGTATGCACTTTTAATATGAAATTATTGTACTTAATTCGTATGTCAATTTAGTGTATCAAACTCGTATGCCTAATGAATGTATGGACTTTGTATGTGTAATTATTTCATGCAATTTGTATGTCTAATTATCGTATTCAAATTATACATGTAATTGTTGTATTCAAATTCTATTTGTAATTGCTGTATTCAGTTTGTATGTATATTCGAATTACTACTAACATTGAACTATTCAATTGTAGGTATGGCGGGCATCGAGCAGTACGAGTTGCTTGACCCAGTGATAGATGTGACTCACCAGAGTTGCTTAGCCTGCCACCGAACGGAGAACCGACGTTCGAGCTTAGCGTCCTACGCTTGCGCACCCCCATGAGAGCATGGTGGATTGACCGACGATAGATTCCGAGGTTAGTGCACCGTTGTCATAGTTGCGTTACGATGTCTTGTATGTGTTGCACAAGTTTCACCTCTCATGCGGTGAGATGACGCTAACACTGGAGGACGTCAGTTACCTGTTGGGCCTACCTTGCTTTGGGGATGCGGTGGTGCCTGACGATGTCCACCCGGAGTGGCGGATGGAGCTCCTTGGCTGGTTCATGGACATGCTACCTGAGGAGGCAGGGTACACACCTTTCACTTCTACGCACGGTCCGACGCAGAAGTGGCTGCTACAGTTCTACGGAAGTGTGATTTAATTTGTCTAATTTTTATTTCGTTTTCCCTTTTAGTTGTCGAACTGACCATTACTTTCTACAGCCCGAGAGGATGACTGACGGAGTGGGCGAGTACATCGTCATTCACCACTTCGAGGTGTACCTACTCTGGTTATTCCACTGGATCTTGTTCTTCTCATCCCACAGGGATAGCATTGACAAGCACATGATCCAATATGCAAGGACATCCTGCAGCTAGCTTGGGGACCGGCTGTACTTGCTGCCACCTGTCGGGCCCTTTGTGACTGGTGTCATCGCGTGGCGGACTCCTCCAGTCTCGCAGGGTGTTCTCTACTCCTTCAGTTGTGGTCTTTTGAGAGGTTCCAAATAGGACGGTCGCACATAGAGTTGGGACCTTACGGAGCAAGCCTCTACGGGCTCCCGAGGATGACGTAGACCGTCCTACCATGAGAACGTTGTGGTGTCGCCGACGGGTTAGTAAAATCACCTTTATCATCAATTGTACAATAATTTGCCATGTTTCATACTAACGGTCGTCTATTTCGCTTTTTTTTTGCAATCAACTTTCACCCCTGTTACGTCGCATGCTTGTACCCCGAGTACATAGTGATTTTTGACCAGCTGACGGATGATTGCATCATCTGGCGTTCGTGCCTCCCAGAGCTTGTCAGCACGCAAGCACCTCAGGGCCTGTCGCTATAGTGCACTAATGACGCCACCTTCTGGCTGATAAGGCACCACCTGGTGTTTGACGTGTACGTGGAGACCTACATCGTCCATTGTGTCATGAGGCGATTCGGTCTTCGGCAGGCATTCCCCGTCCCCACTAGTGACATCGCCGCGCCGATTAGACAACTCGCGCCCAGCAGCTTTCTCAGTGTTCTTGGACAACACGCTGCCATCGAAAACTTACTATAAATACGGCGTTATATCCAGCATATACATTCCACACTACACCAAGTCAACCCCCACACTGAACACCACATCCCTACCAGTACCACAGCCCCCTTCACTAGTGGGTTCACGTTGGCTGACTACGGAGCGATTCTTCGTAAGCGGAAATGGCTTGCCAAGAAGGGGAAAATCTACCCAGATGTTTCTTGCAAGGATACACCTGTGCCACCGGAGTTTTTCGCCCAAACTGCGATTGTGATGCTCCAGCGTGGATAATGCAGGCCAAACATCCCGACACCGCTGGCTAGGCACACTACACGTGTCGCTACGAAATCCGCGTAAGTTAGTGACATGTATGTACATTCCGTAATGCATTTTTCAAACTTCTAATTTCGTCCACACATGACACCAGGGATATGACAGTTGCTACTTCTTCCAATGGATCGATGGCCCGGACAAGTACGATAGGATGTACTTAGAGCATGAAGTGTATCTGCACTACGCAGTTGCGCCCCGAGCGATACAAACGTTGGAAGCCTAAGCCTCAGACCGTGGAAGACAAACCAAAGCCACCGTGCTACCGTCCTGATAATGCGCATTTCTGGAAGGCACAAGAGGAGCTTCAGGCACATCGCAAGAAGATGAAAGAGATAGCCGATGAGCAAGACTCACGCGCATGTGAGGAGGTGAAGATCGCCCCATAAGACTATTATTAGGTCGATGTGTATGAGTCTAATTGGAAGAAGGTCAAGGCCTTGCATCTCGCGCAATCAAAAAGGAAGGCACCGATGGATCCTTCCATATAGGGCCTATGACAATAAATACGAATTTTTTCCATTTCTAAAAGTCACGCATGTACCTTAGCAATAGTTTCCGTTCATGGTTTGTCTATGATGTCGCGCCATGTCTCTTTTATTATTTTCAATGTCATGTTATGTCCACGATGTCGTGCTATGTATCATAATATTTCTATATCATACTACGTACCCTAGTATTTGTACGTATGTTTCCTCTACTTAAAAACGAAAAAGAAGGGAGCCAAATACATCAACAGTTTGATCATTGAGTTGCCATTTGTGAAACACCGACAGAGAGGTAGATCTGTCATTTTTTAAATCAGCATTAGAAGCTAAAAATGAAAAAACTGAAATGAAACGAGCGAAATACATTAAAACTTCTATTATCCATTAGTGCCATTATTTGTATTGACCGATATACGGTATATATTCCGTGAAACTCATTGGTAAGTGTTTCGTATGTTTGTCGTTTTGGTAATTTTGCGCCTCGACGTCATTAGCTTTCTCATTTTTCTCCAAACTATTTTTCATGCTATTCATTGGTTGTTACAAACAAAATTAGATTATAAAATTAATACTAGAGTTAGTAAAAAATATTTCACCGCATATTTTTCGCTATTGTCATTTTTATGACCAAATTTCGCTCCCTACTCTATTTTAAAAAGGAATAACAAAATAAAAAGGAACTAAAAAACCACGCCATGCAGCCTTGCCACGGCATGAGACTATTTTTGCAAATATGCAGGTATGGAGGCTATTTTCCGCTTTTCATTTCGAAAAAAAATCATATGCACTCCTCTGTCGCTATTTGGAATGGCGACAGAGAGCCGATCTGTTTGGCGATAAGCCTCAGAGAGTCTGTCGTCGTCTCTGTCGCCATTTAAAACTACGATAGATGGGTAGTTCTGCAATTTTTTAAATCGGTATATTATTTCTGTAATTTTTTATTTTTTCAATATTATTTAAAAAAAATCACAGAGCAAAACGACGCGCATCCTTAGAGTAACAAAAAGCCCAACCAAGTACCGTGTTCGGCCCACAGTAAGCCCACCGGATCCGCATCCCGACCACCCGCGCCGAATATTCGCCCTCCCCGGTGGGCCGAGCCCGAGCTTTCTGCCTTTCTCTATCTATATCTACGCACCCACAAGCAATGGCTAGGGTTTAATTAGTGCCCCTCCCCTCCGCCGCCGCCGCCGCTTCCTCATCTCATCCCATCGCATTCCTCGCTCCTCGGATTGGGAGGCGAAGCGAAACCCAAGGTGACTCGCCCTTTCTCCCTTCTCTTCCTCCCTTCGATAGATTGCTGCAGGGAACATCCGTAGTAGCGGTAGTTGCTTGCTGACCGATCCCTAGTTATAGTCGAGCTGGGTGCGTTCTTGTTCCATTTCTTCCTAGTGTGAGGAGGAGCTGTTGGCTGACTTGGATTTCAAGCTTCGAGGTAGTTTAGGTGTGATCTGTTCTGGTGTGCATCGCGCCTCATAGATTCCTTCGTGTAGATGCTACCTACCTGCGATTCCTTCGTGCTACGCGCCTCATAGATTCCTTCCTACCTGCGATTCCTTCGTGGGTTTTTCTCTTCCGTTCTGTGTAGATGCTATAGATGTAGAGCTGGTTCGCCCGAACTGGTTTAGATTCGTTTATTGGTCTGTTTTATTTTCGTGTAGACTAATCTTTTTTGGTCGTTTGGGCGTAACAAATGGGCACGATTCGATCTGTTTCATATATATTTTTTAACGTAGATCTGTAGTGTTTCTGCGTGGTCAGTTGTTTCAAGAAAGATTTGTGTTATGTTATTAATCGAGGTTCGATTATTCTGGTACAGTTTCGTGTGGTTCACTAGAATGTTTAACGTGCTAGTTCTGACGGTGTCTGATTGCTTGCCTTTATCCGGTGGATTGGGATGTATCGATCTTCAAATTCGATAAGTAGAAACACGTAGATCAGTGTTTTCTGTGTCTTAATAGTTTAGACCGATTGATGGATGGGTCTAGCATAGTTCTTTTCTGTGAATTTTCCCTGATTCCTTAGTTTTTGCTTCCAATTGATTTTTTTCCTGTTGGTTGAAATGCTTCTGTGAGATGTGGTGCCTTCCTAGAGGTTCTCATGTATGCTGTATCTCAACTTTGAATTTATGCTGTTACTGTTGTTATTGTTGTTTTTTTACAGTGTAAAGTGCTCTGAATACTGGTTATATTTTGTTGTGGCTGCTATCTTGGTTCACTCATAATAATTAATTTTCTTACCCTGAGCTTGTTAGCTGTTGTTAGTTTTAACATGCATAAATGTCTATTGTATATTTGCTGGGTCTGGCGGTCGGAGCATTAGTAAAATTTGATGTGTTAATAACAAATGGAAGTATTTGATATCATGTTTGAAACTTAATGTAGCTTGACAATTTCAAGAGCTCTTTTTAATTTGGCTATTGTGGTGGTTGTCACTTCACCTGAGTCCTTGTATGATTGATGTGCGATTTTTTTTCGTTTATAGTCCTTCACACTTGTTTTTTTGTTTGGAATTGGGTTGCTCCTTCTGAAACAGGAATTTATATCTGTAGTGTGACATTCAAAATCAGCCAAGATGGTGAAGTTCACAGCAGAAGAGCTTCGCGGAATTATGGACAAGAAGAACAACATTCGTAACATGTCTGTTATTGCTCATGTGGACCATGGTATGTGCCAGCATAATGATATCAAAGGCTACTGATGTTTTATACACGTAGAAACTCCTTGCCTGATGTTTTGTAGCTTGCTCATAATGTCTATGTTGTCAATTCTATCAACTTTTTATCTATTTGGATTGGTTTAATTTGCTATTAGTATTTTCCAACATTATCATTTTGTAATGATTGATTTCCATCTCTTCAAATATCATTCCAGATTGTGGAACATGAAGTTGATTATTTACTCATTTGTATATGATTGATGCTTGAATGAATTAAAGCGCATTTGTGAACATCTTTGTTCCTCTGAAAGGGTCCGATCATCCTAGGGTTCAAGATTTACCCTATTATTTGTTCTGATGTTAATGGCTATAATTTTTACAATATGTAAGCATTAATATTTACATTGTTTTACTTCAGTACTAAACATTGATGTTCCTATGCATGTGCTGTTTCGCAATTTTCAACTAGTGGATTATGCATGTTCATCAGGCTTTTCTTATAGAATATATGGTTTCATCTTAACATTAATCTCATTGTTTGAAGATACTATGCTATCTGTGCTTGTCTGTTTTATAGGGCAATATGTTTAATTGTCTATGCCTCTACATGTGCAATTCCCATTCTGAGTATTTAGTTGAATATTAGAAGTGTCTGAGTATTTAGTTGAATATTAGAAGTGTGCACTGTTCTTACATGTTAATTACTCTTTGCAGGCAAGTCTACGCTTACAGATTCCCTTGTGGCCGCTGCTGGGATTATTGCCCAGGAAGTTGCTGGAGATGTTCGCATGACTGATACTCGTGCAGATGAAGCAGAACGTGGTATTACAATCAAATCCACTGGTATTTCTCTTTTCTATGAGATAAGTGATGAAGCACTCAAGTCCTACAAGGGTGAGAGGGATGGGAATGAGTACCTGATCAACCTTATCGATTCACCTGGGCACGTTGATTTTTCTTCGGAAGTCACGGCTGCTCTTCGTATCACCGATGGTGCTTTGGTGGTGGTTGACTGTATTGAGGGTGTCTGTGTGCAAACTGAAACTGTGCTCCGCCAAGCCCTTGGTGAGAGGATTAGGCCTGTCCTTACTGTGAACAAGATGGACAGGTGCTTCCTGGAGCTTCAAGTTGAAGGTGAGGAAGCCTACCAGACTTTTTCCCGAGTCATTGAGAATGCCAATGTCATTATGGCAACATATGAAGATAAGCTCCTTGGTGATGTCCAAGTCTACCCGGAGAAGGGAACTGTTGCTTTCTCTGCTGGTTTGCACGGCTGGGCTTTTACCCTCTCAAGCTTTGCAAAGATGTACGCATCCAAATTTGGAGTTGATGAATCTAAGATGATGGAGAGGCTTTGGGGTGAGAACTTCTTTGACCCATCCACAAAGAAATGGACCACTAAGAACACTGGATCTGCTACCTGTAAGAGAGGTTTTGTTCAGTTCTGCTATGAGCCAATCAAGCAAATCATCAGCACCTGCATGAATGATCAGAAAGATAAGTTGTGGCCTATGTTGCAGAAGCTTGGTGTGACCATGAAGACTGATGAGAAGGAGCTAATGGGCAAGGCTCTCATGAAGCGTGTTATGCAAACTTGGCTTCCAGCCAGTAATGCTCTCCTTGAGATGATGATATTCCACCTTCCCTCTCCGTCGAAGGCACAGAAATACCGTGTGGAGAACTTGTACGAGGGACCCCTTGATGATATCTATGCAACTGCAATTAGAAACTGTGATCCGGAAGGCCCTCTTATGTTGTACGTCTCTAAGATGATTCCAGCATCTGACAAGGGCAGATTCTTTGCCTTTGGTCGTGTCTTCTCAGGTAGGATTGCAACTGGCATGAAGGTCCGTATCATGGGTCCCAACTATGTCCCTGGCCAGAAGAAGGATTTGTATGTGAAGAGTGTCCAGCGTACTGTCATCTGGATGGGAAAGAAACAAGAGTCTGTTGAGGATGTTCCTTGTGGTAATACTGTTGCTATGGTTGGTTTGGATCAGTTCATCACAAAGAATGCAACCCTGACAAATGAGAAGGAGGTTGATGCCTGCCCAATCAGAGCAATGAAGTTCTCTGTGTCCCCTGTTGTCCGTGTTGCTGTTCAGTGCAAAGTTGCCTCTGATCTTCCGAAGCTTGTTGAAGGTTTGAAGCGTCTGGCAAAGTCTGATCCTATGGTTCTCTGCACTATGGAAGAGTCTGGTGAGCATATTATTGCTGGAGCTGGAGAGCTTCACCTTGAAATTTGCCTTAAGGATCTGCAGGAAGACTTCATGGGTGGTGCTGAAATTATTGTTTCCCCTCCTGTCGTCTCCTTCCGTGAGACTGTTCTTGAGAAGTCCTGCCGTACTGTTATGAGTAAGTCCCCGAACAAGCACAACCGTCTTTACATGGAAGCTCGCCCCATGGAGGAGGGACTGGCTGAGGCCATTGATGATGGTCGCATTGGCCCACGTGATGATCCTAAAGTGCGCTCAAAGATCCTGTCTGAGGAGTTTGGGTGGGACAAGGATCTCGCCAAGAAGATTTGGTGCTTCGGACCTGAGACCACTGGCCCTAACATGGTGGTTGATATGTGTAAGGGAGTACAGTATCTGAATGAAATCAAGGATTCTGTTGTGGCTGGCTTCCAGTGGGCATCAAAGGAAGGTGCATTGGCTGAGGAAAACATGCGTGGCATTTGCTTTGAGGTCTGTGATGTTGTTCTCCATGCTGATGCTATCCACAGGGGTGGTGGTCAGGTTATTCCTACTGCCAGGAGGGTCATTTATGCTTCTCAGCTCACAGCTAAGCCAAGGCTGCTGGAGCCTGTCTACCTGGTGGAGATCCAGGCCCCTGAAAATGCACTTGGTGGTATTTATGGTGTTCTGAACCAGAAGAGAGGGCACGTGTTCGAGGAGATGCAGAGGCCTGGTACCCCGCTGTATAACATCAAGGCTTACCTCCCTGTTATTGAGTCTTTCGGGTTCTCAAGCACACTTAGGGCTGCAACCTCTGGTCAGGCCTTCCCTCAGTGTGTCTTTGACCACTGGGACATGATGTCTTCTGATCCTTTGGACCCTGGCACGCAGGCTGCCAACCTTGTCTTGGAGATTCGCAAGAGGAAGGGGCTCAAGGAACAGA
Source organism: Otatea glauca (assembly GCA_036346275.1). Classification (NCBI taxonomy): domain Eukaryota; kingdom Viridiplantae; phylum Streptophyta; class Magnoliopsida; order Poales; family Poaceae; genus Otatea; species Otatea glauca. The sequence goes on along the minus strand of CM070713.1, from coordinate 44,815,384 downwards.
TGACCCCTCTCTCTGAGTTCGAGGATAAGCTCTAAAGTTTTGGTCTCATGTGTTGCTGCTGTCCCTTACCTGGAGTCTACTTGGTCTGTTGCTAAGAGAACTGCTTTATTTCGTATTTAATTTCCCTAGAGTTATCAAATGCATGTGTTGCACTGCACATCAACAGTCATATGGTAGTGTGCTGCTGGTACTATATTTTACTATCTGTCGTTATGTAAGAGATATGAAACTTAGATAACGTATCTGTGGTTCAGTGGTAGTTTTTACTGGCTTGGGATTGCATTTCGGTTGGATTTTGTGAGTTGCGTATGTTTATTACATGTTTACTTGGTTAGTGCTTTTGCTTATCCTGGTTCCATACTTTGTAGAGACGGGTATGTTGGCATCTCATCAGATGTTTAGTTTTGTTCGCGATATGTTCCGTTTCTTGTATGTCCTGGATTATTGGCAGATTCAGATCTGAGCTATTTGCTTTGTTTTGTGCGGCATTCTTCTGTTTCATTTTTTTTTCAGTTGTGCTTCTGATCTTGATGGTCTTGTACTCGTGGAGTGTAAAGTTTTGACAGTTTGACTCTGATGTGTATTGCTATTTCGTCTTACCGAATTTTTTTTTATTTAATATTTATTTTTATTCTTTTTTTCAAAACTATGCGTCCGAATGAAAAATGACAAAAATGCCCCGTCGCCGTGTATGGGCGATCGCCCCATACACGGCGATAGCTCGCCACCGTTACTTGCAGTTAGCGGCGCGCTTGTGGGGCCCCATCACCCTCTCAGGGCGATCGCTTCTCTGAAGCATGTGAAGCCGTATGGTTTTTTTTAGTTTTGTTTTGTAATTACTATATGCTTTTTAATATAAACCCGTAACTTTTGTTAGAGTGTCCAAATTAAATGAAACTTGTTTCTAAATTTAAATTTTGGAATGAAGAATTAGAGTGTAAAATAAAAATCCATGTGTTGTTTGCGTAATTTTTTTATTTGAGTTGAATGCTAGGCTCTAAGCGTGGATTGTGAAGGAATTATAATGTGTGTTGATCCATAATTCATGAAATAAATAGAATAAGTTACTACAACCTTATGCACTTCATTTTGCAAAAATATCTAAATATGATTGCATTTTGAATAAAAGATGGCTAGTTTAAACCCTTTATAACAATCATTGTTCAAGCAGTTAGAATAATATCTCGAACGACCTCAAAACTTGGCGAATCCGCTTTGTTGCATTCTTGGGCTTGCATAGGTCACAATTATGTAAAAATATTTAGATGTCACTTTAGGTCGCACTATTTTATTGTTGTCAGAACATGCAATCGGTAAAACATGAAAATTGCCGTATCTTTCGCAAACGATGGTAAAACTCGATGAAATCAGATATGACGAATCAAAATGCTATAACCTATCTCGATGGAGAAAAATAACATCATTTGGGACACCGAGCAATGGGACACATACTAGCCCTCGGACGGTGAGCATACTCTTGAAGGTTGGGCCGCTTTGTTTATTACGACTTAAAACTAAAAGGAGTACCACGAACAAGGAAAACCAAAGTTAACACAGACGTCTATTGAGTGCTTGAGGCCACTTCCCATTCGCCCATGCCTCGTGGGCTTCTGCTGCACGTCGCGCCTCTCTCGCTTCTCTCTCTCTCGCCTCCTTCTCCTCGCTTCCTTCCTACATGCCTCCTCGCGTGCGCATCACGCTGTTCTTGAAACCGCCGCGTGAACTCATCCTGCACGGTTGGCTTGGTCAAGAAGTTGGTCCTCGGGGTTGATCTCCTGATCAAACCATTGCTCAAATTCACACGATGGCGGAGGTGACCGCATGAAACGTAAATTAGCAAAGTTTCATTCACAAATATTATGTAACCCCGTCACGATTGTTACCATGCGGCGATCCTTGAGCTCTTCTCCTACGGATCGAAGGCGAAGTTGCGGCACTTCCAATACCTCCTCTTCCAAGTTGAAATTTCCCAAGAGCGGACAAGCCCGCAAAGATCTCCTTGACATACACATGGGCGCTGACTCCACGAGGTAGGAAGAGATCTTGGTACGCTAAATTCAGCGAGCATGCACTCGCTTCTTCCTTTGCCTTCCCCTTACCCTTTGCACTTGCACCTCGGCATTTTCGATTGATGCTCACCCTCTATTCTTTCTCCATTGTTCTTTGCGAGACCGCTTGTGAGAACGAATGTTATAAAAGCGAATATCGCCGTATGGGGCGATCGCCTCATATTTGGGCGATTGCCCATGTAAGCGATCGCCTCACATTAGGGCGTCGCCCTACTAGAGGCGATAGGTGCACCAAAGCGTTGGTGTGTTGTCACGTCGTGTGGCATAGGCAAGCAATGCATAAATGATTTGAACAATTTATAGTGATAACGCTGTCATGTTACTAACTCGAGTTATACAATGTCTTCTTTGAACGTAAAGCCATTAAAAAATACATCCGTACAACAAGTCAATCACGCCACGCTTCCTAATCGCCCGTGGGGTAGGTGAGTGGCGACGGCGACGGACGTCCCTCCTAGGTCGCCTGCGGCGCGCGCGAAGTAGCGCGGCGGCGAGGCCAAGTCTGTGGCGGCGCACCAGAGCCGAGAGGGTCGAGGTAGTCGGTCGAAAGGTACTCCTCCAGGTCGAACTCGCCGCCGAAAGGCTCGTCGAAACCACCACAGGGTCTCGCTGGGCGCGGACGAGGAGGAGCCTCGCGGCCCTGCCCCCGCTTCATCGCGCTGCGTGGGAACGTAGCGAGGAACCGACAGGGTAGGGCGAGACGCAGAAGGAGCCTCCCAGCCATGTCCCCCTGCTGCTGCGTGGGAGCGTAGCGAGGAACCGACGGGGTAGGGCGAGACGCGGAAGGAGCCTCGTCAGCCCACTGTCCCCCCTGCAGCTGCGTGGGGGCGTGACGGGGCACCGGGTGGGTAGGGCGAGGTGCTGGGGCGAAGTGACGTGGTGTGCTGCGTCCGCCGACGTCTCCGCGCCCTCGGCAGGTGGCCAAGCCATGCGAGCCAACCGCCTCACCGTAGCGAGGACCCGACCCCAAGCTGTCTCGGACTCGACGGTGGTCACCTGTATGCCCTCTAGGCGCGTCAACATGGACCTGACCTCCACCTCAATCTCCGCCAAGAGCTGAGTCGCATGTAACGTCGAGTTGGCATTACGTAAGTTACATGAAAAAGACGTGCCCATGTAGGTTCGATTGTCCACGATCGACCATAAACACATTTGCCACCCAAGTGGGCGACAGTTGCGGTGTCCTGCTCCGCTTCTTCCAGCCGCAGATTATGCTCCATCACTATGGAGCATTTCCGAGAGTCCGTCCACTTCCCCGGTATGCATGCACCCGCCATGGGCACGAATCAACTACGCACTTCACGTCGTAGTCCTTCTTCTTCGACTTCACAACCACGAATTGCCGCCGAGAGACATTGCCCAAGATTTCACCGCATCCATCACAGCCTCCTTGTCTTTATATCGGCCCCCTGCGTCACCTCGTTCTCACGATACTCCCATGCATCAATGTTCCTTCATTCATTGTTAGGTCTTGAAATTGTAATTGGTCCACGCACCGAGGATAGGCACCCAGGCGTTGTCCTCCTCGTCGGAGTGCTCACCATCGAGGACTTCCTCATCCGCACGGTCCTCCTCTTCCATCAAGTCAACAATGTCCTCCACCTCCTCCCCTCGTCGGCCACCCTCGCGCCTCCATTGTCTCTCCGCCCTGGTCCCTTCGTCACGCGCCTGTCGTGCTCCTCGTCTCCGGGCTCCTCGCCGCCTTCCTCTTAGCATCCTTCTACATTTGATGTCCCTCCGCCGTAATGTCCAGCCCGACATCACGAACTTGCGACACCGATGGAGCTACCGGTAGCACTGCTTGTGCCAACAACATGAGCGCCAACCCCGCTCTACTGCAAAACCAACATAACTCCTCCATGTGGACGTCGAGTTAACAGAATCAACTCTCCGTAAAAACGGTCTTGCGCTCGGCTCACTCTCGCTCGACTAGCCGAACCGATCACCGACATCCAAGCGAACATCCGAGACATCCACTCCAACAAACCCCTGTATGTCCTATCGCTCGGTCTCGCATATGCCCCGCACGACTCTTGAAAATGATGATAGATCCACCCCATCCGCCCCTGTGCTATCTCCCATCTCCATAAAATATTTGAAATACAATTTCTCCGACATGCCGCAACGTCCGACGGAAAAATATTACTCTAAAATACAATCTACAAACGTACATTGATCGTACTACAAAATTATTTACATTGCCTAATACATTATTTACGTAATAAAAATAGTAATACACAACCCTAATAAATTAAATTTCTAAATATTGCCTAAACTATAATGAACTAAATTTCTACATACAAAATACTACATTAAATTTGCATATACCAAATACTACATTAAGTTTCTAAATACTACATACTACATTAAGTAATGCTAAATTAAATTTCACGAGAGCTATACAATTCTAAAATTCTAAATACTACATAATCCTAAAATCTCTAAATACTACAACAAAGTCCTAAATATTAAATAATACTTTAATTACGCAACCTATAAAACAATTCCTACAATTATCTTAAAAATTCTTACAAATAACTATAAAAAAATCGAAATTTACCTTTTTTTTTTTTTCTTCTCTTCTTTCTTTCTTCCTTCCTTTCTTCCTTTCTTTTCTTCTTCTCGGCTCGCTCTGTCGCATTTGCTGTTGCGCCAGGCGAAGGAGGCACTGAGCTTTAAACAAGCCGTCGCCTTACATGGGCGATCGCCCATGTAGGGCGATAGGGGCCCACCAGACGGCCGCTTAACGGCAGGCTTGGAGCAAAGAGACGGCCGGGCCAAATCGCGTGTAGATGGGCGATCGCCCATACACGGGCGACGGAGACATTTTCGTAATTTTTTTTCGGACGATAGTTTTGAAAAAAAGAATAAAAATAAATATTAAAGAAAAAAAAATTCTACTATCCGGTATTGTATGGCTTCGTGATATAAAAAATTGCTGTCATCGCAACAAGCAAGGCCTCGTACGTGTTGACTTGTGGTGCTTGTTGTATCTTGATGGTGTGCCACAGTTTATAATACCGAATCGAGGTTGAAAAGTTGAAAATTGAAGATCCGGCGGCACCTATTCATTGCAAAAATCACTAAAAACTGAAGAGTTTTGAAATTAAATGGTTTTGAAAACAAAAATCGATTACTTTTTGAGAAAACAGGTTGATTTTCATCGAAAATCGACGTGCGACTTGAAATTTTCTTGCAGTTGATTTTTAAGTGATTTTCGTCGATTTTCACTGATGTTTGACTGGTTTATATGATATAAGTTTTTCTATTTATTTTTAATTTTATCGGTTTACCGATCGGTTTAGGGTTTTAAACCGGTTTGATACGGTTGATTTTTACGATTTTTGATCATTTTGTTAACCCGAACTGATCACAAATTGCTTCTTTGTGTTGCATTAAGAGATGCATGCCATAACAAGGATGTGATACTGGTAAGAAGTTTGTTTCATGTCCCACAAAATTCGTGGCTTGCACGGATGGATCTTTTCTGACAGGCTGTAGCTTTTTGTACATAGACCTCCCTGTATACTAGCTATTTCTGAGTCATCAGATATTTAGATCACCATAATCTGTAAATTGCACACGTTTACAGAGGTCCTAAAGTTATGCAATGTCCTTCGAAGGTAGAAGGAGCAGCTTGTCTACCGAGCAGTACTTGCAGCGCTGAGGCCTGCCTCTGCAATTGTTAGCTAACGCAGTAACGCATAGCATATTCTGCAAATACCAAGTACTAGTGGCTGCTCTTGTGACTTTTGGCCCCGGAAACGAACCAATCTGGCTACCATTTGCTAGGGCTGTGCACAGTATCACCGAACCGAAAAAACCGTGCCAAAAAAATCGAACCGAACTGGTCAACTCGATTTGACCAATATTCGGTATAGTATGCCAAATTTTTTATTTTTGTGATACGGTTTTTTCGGTAAAACCCGCGAGTAAACCGAAATAAACCGAATACTAAATAGAAAAAATACATGTATAATTAGATAAAGTAATGGTCAATTGTGTATAAAGTATAGTTTCACATAGAAATAATATCACTAGATTTATCAAAGAAATGGCCAAATGTGTGTAATATTTTTTACTAACATATAATTAGATAGAGTAATGGTCAAATGTGTGTAATATTTTTTACTAACTTATAATTAGATTGAGTAATGGTCAAATGTGTGTATTAGAAACCGTATCGATGTCCAAATGATAAGTAAAAAAGAACAATTCATACTAGTTTGGTAAATATGGTATTTACCGATACCGAACCGAAATATTATGGTATTTACGGATAACGAACCGAAGTTCTATTTGGTATATTTGGTATCACATTTTAATTACCGTATTTCTTTAAAAACCGTATTTACCAATTATACCGTAGGCACATCCACTTTGCATATATATAAATAAGTGGCCTTGTATTTATACGTAGAATGCCAAGCAAACGATGAACAGAGAGAGAAGGAAAGAGGATTCATAATAAAAATAACTAGGTATTATATCAGTTAACAAGACCATCACTTATCCTTTCTATAATGTATACTATATCTTATAGCGGTGAGGATTGCCGCACTCTTAGGGGTGCCATGTAATTCGCGAGAAGCCTCTCCGTAAAATCTGAAATCGTGTTCAGGTCCTTTGGTTGGTTTTTTAACAAAATGAACACGAAAAAACTAAAAAATACGTTTAGGTCCCCCTGCGGTTTACGTTCAGATCCTCTCGGAGGTTTTTATAAGATTGGACCCTAAAAAATAAAAAATTACATTTAGGTCCCTATACGGTTTACGTTTAGCTCCTCTAGCCTTTTTTCAGAATGGACCCGAAAAAAATACGCCCGCGGTTTTCTCTAAAAAAGCACAGATTCGCCAAAGGTTTATAGCAGTCGACAAATTCGCCGATGGATCCTACCGACCCATTTTTACGCAAAAAAACTAAATGACGTTTAAATTATTTTTTTCAGAGTGGACGCGGTTTTCTTCCAAAAAAAACACAGATTGACCGAAGGTTTATAGCGGTCCACAAATTAGACCCATTTTTACAAAAAAAAAAGACGTTTAACTCGTTTTTTTTCAGAATGGACCCGAAAAAAAAAACAAAAATACATCCTCGGTTTTCCTCAAAAAAACACAGATTCATCGAAGGTTTATAACAGTCCACAAATTAGCCGACGGGTCCTACCGACCCATTTTTACACGAAAAAAAAATTAAATAACGTTTAAATACCTCTGCGGTTTTCTCAAAAAAAATCCACACATTCGCCAACGGCTCCTAGCAGCCCTTCCAAAAAAAGTACAGATTCGCCGAAGGTTTATACCAGTCCACAAAATTAGCCGACGGGTCCTATTGACCCATTTTTACATAAAAAAATAAATGACGTTTAAATCCCTCCGCGATTTTCTAAAAAAAATCTATAGATTCGCCGACTACTCCTAGCAGCCCATTTTTTATAAATAAAAAACACAAAACCGAAGTTACGTGTTTTTTTCATAAATATCCATCGGATCAAATTTCGCGCGTCGTAGTGTCGTGCGATCGAATTTCCCAAATTTCGCACGTCGCAGCATCACGAGTCGAAATTTCACACGACGCAGCGTAGTGCGTGAAAACAGAAAATACATCCGCGGTTTTCTCCCAAAAAAAGCACAGATTCGCCGCAAGTTGATAGCAGTCCACAAATTCGCCGACGGGTCCTACTGGCCCATTTTCCTCTTTGGTTTACGTTCAGCTCCTCTCAGCGTTTTTTTCTGCAAAAAGGACCAGAAAAAACACAAAAAAAATACATATATGGTTTTCTTCCAAAAAAGACATAGATTCGTTGAAGGTTTATAGCAGTCCACAGATTAGCCGACGGGTCATACCGTTCCATTTTTACGCAAAAAATCCCAAATGACATTTAAATCGTTTTTTCAGAATGGACGTGGTTTTCTCCAAAAAAACACAGATTCGTCGAAGGTTTATAGGAGTCCACAAATTAGCCGACAGGTCCTACCGACCCATTTTTACACAAAAAAAACTAAATGACGTTTAAATCATTTTTTGTAGAATAGAACCAAAAAACAAAAAATACGTCCTCGGTTTTCTCCCAAAAAAACACAGATTCGTCGAAGGTTTATAACAATCCAAAAATTAGCCGACAGGTCCTACCAACCCATTTTTATGCAAAAAATTAAATGATGTTCAAATCCCTCCGCGGTTTTCTCAAAAAAAAAAATCACAGATTCACCGACGGCTCCTAGCAGCCCTTAAAAAAACACATATTCGCCGAAGGTTTATATCAGTCCACAAAATTAGCCGACGGGTCCTACCAACCCATTTTTACGCAAAAAAAAATAAATAATAAAGGACCATATGGAGGTCCATCCATGTTTGTGATGAGTATTTGACTTTATGTGATCTAGGATAGCTTAGATTTGAGTTTGGATTTAAAATGAATTTCAAGTTGGAAGTATTTTTGTGCTAGCATGATAGGTTACGCCAGACCAAGTTTAATCGGTTTCATGTTTGCGCTGGACCAAATGTTGCATGAGATGCATTTGCGCCGGACCGGAGTAGAAATGATTTGCATTTGCGCCAAACCAAAGGAAATGAGAAAACAGAGAGTTTTCCTTTTGCGCCGGACCAAGGGAAATGAGAAACAGAGAGTTTCCCATTTGCGCCGGACCAAGGAAGAGGGAAACAGAGAGTTTTCCATTTGCGCAGGACTGACTTTTTCGCGCCGGACCAAGTCACAGCGAGTTTCACGTTTACGCCGGACCGATTTTGACAGCCGACAGTAATTAGCATTTTTGAAGGTATTTCCTTGCTCAAAAAATTATGTGGTCTACATGAAAGTTGTAGAGAATTTCGAAACGCAACTTTTGCATGTTGACAAGTTTTTCATCTGAGCAACATAAAAAATCATAAACAATTGAGAAGATTACTGCTGTATTGAAAACAGGATGAAGTGTTTTGGTCCGTTTTGGTCTGTTCTAACCCCAATTCGTGATCGAATTGATGCGCTGGGTTTATGGTGGAACCAAGAAGGGTTTTCTTACCTTTGTGAATGTAGGACTTCATTTGGTGGTCATGGTGAGGCGAAGGGAGGCTAGAACTAGGCATGAGATGGCCGGAGGTTTCTTGGTCTTCTCTTGTTTCTTGGTCGTCTAGGAAGCAGTCCAGAGTTGCACTTCTCTTGTTTCTTGGTCGTCTAGGAAGCGATCCGAGTTGCATACCCACCGATGCCGAGTATGTTATCGCTGACCGATTCTTGTCAGCAGCTGCTCTGGATGAGATCGACCTTGCGGGACTTTGGGTTAGAGATAGAGAGTGTGCCACTTTTCTGTGACAACACTTCTGCTATTTACATTGCTAAAAACCCAGTGCAACATTCCCGGATCAAGCACATTGATATTAGATATCACTTCCTTAGAGACCATGTGGAGAAGGGTGATATCACGCTTCAGTTCGTAAAGAGTGATCTTCAGTTAGCTGATATCTTTACCAAGCCTTTGGATAGCTCCAGATTTGTTGCCTTGAGGAGTGAGCTTGAAGTCGTGAGCCCTTACAGCCTATAGTGAGGGGGAGCTGGTTTGTATATTATGTATAATATATTCTCTTCTAGTTTTTCTCTTCTTTGTGTTTCTTCTGGGTGATCTTGGGCTTATTTTCTTGAGTTGAGTTCACTCACTTAGATTTCTGGCATGCCTTGCATGGACCTCTTATCTTGTGCTTTAGGTTGCTATCATGCGTGATTAGCTGTTCTCTCTTTTCTCTAGGTTGAGTTCCCTCACAGTCTTATAAGTCTAGCAGGTGTTGGGCCTGCTGGGTAGACAGGGTCTGTGTGCACTCCTTAGTTGGGATCTAGACTCAGTTCCCTATGTAGTCACTTGAGAAGATAAGAGCGAGTCTGAGCCGTAGTGAGTCTCTTCTATCTTTTCTATGCTCAATAGCCACCCAGTTTGCACTTTTCTCGACTTCTTCTCCTCATTCTGTTTTTCTGGTTGTTATTGTGTTCATTTGGGTTTTCTTTATACCTAATCTTGATAATAACTCAACTTTAACCAGATTTGAGCTTAAAATTGATTCATTTGTTGAGGGGGAGTTTGGAAATCTGTTCATGCATTGCATTTAGACTGCATTTTTTGTTTTATGAGCTTTGTCTATTATGCAATTGACTCAATATTCATGAAATACATCATGCTATATCTTTTGAAGAAAATCATTAGCTTAGATATGTCTAAGTTCATTTATCATGCTAAGCTTAATTGAAATCTGAAAAACTTGAAAGCTTTAAATGAAAACTTGATGAAACATGTTGTTTTTACTCACTAAGTTTCTTCTCTAGGGGCTTTTACCATGAATTGTGAAATTTTGGGTTTCTCTAGAGTCCTTATAGCAACTTGGGTGAAATTTGGTTGATCCATATTTGAGTCCTTCAGAATTGCACATATGTGCTAAATTGAAATCAAGAAAAATTTGACTCTTTTGTGCAAAATTGATCTCAACACTTTATATTCACGAGACTGCTTCCCATTGCATTTGGGATGAACTTGGAATATATTGTGTATGACCAAGATCATTCTCTTAACAGATACTCTTGAGATGATCGAAAATGGCTTGAGTCAATCAATAAAAAAATGCAAATATCAAACACATAAGTGGGTAAAGAATGCAAATAATGTCAAACATTTGCACCCCGCTATATTTTTCAAAGTCTTAAAGAAAATTTGCATAAATTGAAAAATGAGCTAGAAGGACCTTATATGCACTTCAAAATTCTCCAAAGTGTTGAGTAGGTTGAACTCTAGGTTTTCCATTTGATCCTTGAGTGGTTTTGCTTCTTGCTTTGAAACTTTGCTAAGTTTTGCACTTGTCAAATCTTGCTAAAAATGACACATTTTCAAAACTAAGCTTATGAGCAAAATTTGTTATTTGCCCTTGGACATGTCTTAGACTAGTCTAATCTGAAATTGATAAACTTGGTGTCATATCTTGTCATTATGATCATTTAGATAATCTTAAAAGCTCCCTTCGGTTACATTTCACGCATACATAAAAGGGGGGAGAAAATTCCATTGTGATGCCTATATTGACAAAAGGGGGAGAAAACGTAAAAAAAGCATCATTAAAAATGTGAAAGCTTATTTGGTTCTTATGATTTTTGTAAAATTTTGCTAATTCTTATGGATCATAATCACATAATCACATTTGGCACTTATGATTGGATTTTAGAGCTTTTTGTGGAAAACTTGCTCTCTCCTTGATTTAGCTTTAAAATATGTCTTACCAACTTGGTCATGTTCTCAGTCTATTCTCTCTGGACCATGTGTGGTTTTGCAATTAAATTGCTTTCTTCTTCTCTTATTCAAACTCAAATTTATGCCTTTTGTGTGGTTTGTCAATATACTCATCAAGGGGGAGATTGAAGGACCATGTGGAGGTCCATCCATGTTTGTGATGAGTATTTGACTTTATGTGATCTAAGATAGCTTAGATTTGAGTCTGGATTTAAAATGAATTTCAAGTTGGAAGTATTTTTGTGTCAGCATGATAGGTTACGCCAGACCAAGTTTAATCGGTTTTATGTTTGCGCCGGACCAAATGTTGCATGAGTTGCATTTGCGCTAGACCGGGGTAGAAATGATTTGTGTTTGCGCCGAACCAAGGGAAATGAGAAAACAGAGAGTTTTCCTTTTGCGCCGGACCAAGAGAAATGTGAAACAGAGAGTTTCCCATTTGCGTCGGACCAAGGGAAGAGGGAAACAGAGAGTTTCCCATTTGCGCCGGACTGATTTTTTCGCGCCGGACCAAGTCACAGTGAGTTTCACGTTTACGCCGGACCGGTTTTGATAGCTGGCAGTAATTAGCATTGTTGAAGGTCTTCCCTTGCTCAAAACATTATTTGGTCTACATGAAGGTTGTAGAGAATTTTGAAACACAACTTTTTCATGTTGACAAGGTTTTCATCTGAGCAACATAAAAAATCATAAACAATTGAGAAGATTACTTCTGTATTGAAAACAGGATGAAATGTTTTGGTCCGTTTTGGTCTATTCTAACCCCAATTCGTGATCAAATTAACGCGCTGGGTTTATGGTGGAACCAAGAAGGGCTTTCCTGTCTTTGTGGATATAGGACTTCATTTGGTGGTCATGGTGAGGCGAAGGGAGGCTAGAACTAGGCATGGGATGGCCGGAGGTTCAAGTTGGCCGGATGTTCGCCAGAAGATGGCCGGAGATGAAGTCGGTGCAGTCACAAGAGACAAGAGATCAGTGGAGAAGCTAGCTTATCACTACTTGGATCAAGGAGAGCTATTGGGTTGCAGTTCTGGAAAATAGAGTAGTGGATAAGTGTAGCTTGCTTTGAAATATGTGCAAAATCCTGTATGGTAGTGGGTTTCGGGTTCACCTGAGAGTACCTGAGAGTAGTTGAGAGTGGTTGAGAGTGACAGTGTGGGAAAAAATCCTAGCTCTTGGAAGTTGGCTTAGGATTGAAGCAAGATATCCAAGGGTGGGAATTGATCCCAGTACACTATAAATAGAGGGGAAGGGGTAGCCTCCCCTGTGTTGAAGTTTTCAGAAAAATTGTTGTTGCTCTCATGAGCTTTGCCCACATGTTGTGAGGCTTTGTAAAACTTCCATCCAGAAATTACAAAGATCTTTCTCTCAATTCTGAATTTAAATTCTGCACTTACATTATGTTTTTACTTCATGCAATTTAAATTCAGTATTTACATTCTCGCTTTTACCTTATGCAAGTTGGATTTGCCTCCTCTCCTTCTACTTGCTTCTGGTTCTTGTTGCCAAGGATGAGAGATTGATTGGATGAATCTTCACTCAGATCATATCCCAATCCTCTAGGCAATCTTGGTTCAAGTTCTGCAAGAAACCGATCTTTTGTCCCTTCATGATGAATTATTGATTGATCGAGTTTTGGTGTTTATTCTTGTGATTCCTTGATTGCTGTGACTTGTGAGAAGACATTCAAGTCTATCTTGATCATTAGAATCTCACGAGCAAGCCTAGATCACAGATTTGCTTTTTGCTTGTTCTTGGTGGATTTTCCTTCTCAGGGAAAAAGAGCGGAACTTTGATGTTGATTCTTCAAATCGATGGTTGTAATAGGTTCCTGACATCCTAAGGATCACATCTACCAAGTTGCATGGTCACTGGATCGTTAGATTCAAAATCCCATTGATTTTGCTTTTGAAGTCATGATTGTTTTCTGAACATAGTTTTTACTGCCTTTTGTTTTCTCTAGTCTCTGTTCTTTACAAGTAGTGCTTTGTTTGGGTGGTATTTATCCAAAAGGTGGGAAAATTTATTTTGGGATCATTCACCCCCCTTTGATCGCCATTCTGATCTTTCAAATGACGTTTAAATCCCTCTGCGGTTTTCTCCAAAACAAAATCCACAGATTCGCCAACGGCTCCTAGCAGCCCATTTTTTTATAAAAAAACAGAAAATTGAAGTTACGCTTTTTTTCTTCAGAAATATCCGTCGGACCAAATTTCACACGTCATAGCGTCGCACGACTGAATTTCCCAAATTTCGCACGACGCAAAGTAGCGCGTGGCCCTGGTTAGTGTTTTTCAAATACCTGACTCATTCGATTCTCATACATTTAGGGGCTCTCTAGTTGCCTATGTAAGATCCAATTAATTTCCTTTTTAAACAAGAAATCTGTCGATTTTTGGACATTTAGATCAAGATCTAGCATCTCTCTCTTCCTTCGCACCTACGCAATTTTTTTTCAAAACAAGGATAGAAACTCTGACATTCATTTAGCAGTTGCCGTGATTAAGTGGTGCCTCCTTCCATGCATTGCTTATCCGTTATGATCCGCCTTCTCTCTCAGCGGCACCACTTTGCTGACCGCTCCTGGATGATTTTTTTTAAAATAATACATAAATAATAAAAAATTACAAAAATAATAAGCTGAAAAGAAAAATTACAGAAGTAGGCCACTGTCGCCTTTCTGACTGGTGACAGAGTATAGTTACCAATCCAAATAGTGATTGAATTTGTGTCGCCAACTGGAATGGCAACAGAAAGTCAGTCGCCATTTGAACTGGCCATAAATGCGCCAGTTCGGAGCCATGTCATTAATCGCTAGTTGGACTGGTGACATGCGGTTTCTCTTGCCAATCGAAATAGCGATTGACGGTTTGCGTTCTCAGTTGCCATTTCAACTGGCGACAAAAACCGCATTATAAAAGCCACGCGGCCAGCTGAGCCTCGCTTGTGTGCCCCAGATCAAACCGAGAGGAACCAAGCTGAAAGACCATGTGGAGGTCTATCCTTGTGTGTGATGAGTTAGCTTCACTTAGATCTTCTCCCTCCCGAGTCACTGATGACTGTACTTTGTGTGATGCTTTGCTTGTGGTGTTAGAGAACCTAAGGACTATGCATGATAGTGTGTTGTATGAACTAGATAGTCTTAGGTTGAAGAATGCTAGCAATGAATCTGATACTCTTACAGAGATGCTAGTTTTCTTAATGCTCACTCTACTCCCTCTTGTGCTAATTGCCCTAAATTGCTTACTGAAATTGATGCCATGAGCGAACACCTTAGAAAGCTTTTTGCTATAAATGATGAACTTGAATTGCATGCTTCTAAGGACCCAGTCCACCATGTGAGGGTCAGAGGCAACTAAAACTTGACAATGATGCTTTGAATGTCAAGTGTGATCAACTTGCTAAGGACTTACTAGTTAAGTCAAAACTGGTTGCTCTTGTGTGTTGGGGTTAAGGATGATGTGGATCAAATCCATGTCGATCTTAGGAAGAAGTTAAAAGACCAAACCCTTAGGATTAGAGATGCTCCTTGTGTTTCTTGTGAGGCCCTCAAGATTGAGGCAGCCGTCTTTGAGAGAGAAAATGCACGTCTTTGAGAGCTCATCTTTCGGTTCTTCTTCTTCTTCCCCTGCTCTTCTTGTGCCTCTTTCTTTCGAGATTGCCAGATCTTATGAGCACTCTCGAGAAGTTTGTTGGAGGCAAGAAGAAGCTCAATCTTATTCTAGACCAATCCAAGATTAGTAGATTCAATCAAGGTTTAGGATTTGATCCCTTGAGCACGCCGGCGCATCCTCCCACCATTGTGCGCGGCCCAAGAGTGGTGAGATTGTGGTAGCTCCTGAGTGAGCACCACCAAGTTTAGGTCTCTTGGGGTTGTCCATAGGACTTTGACCGTAAGGGTGTTACTCCTGCTGCTTATGTCTCTAGCAAGGTGGTACACATGCACCTTCCGTAAGAAGGATGGTCACCTAGTAGATTTCGCCTGTGCACGCCAAGATCACTCGGCGTGAGCGTGTTGTCGCTCTTAGGGGTATTTAGGTCATCCCGCACTTTGAGTGCTCCTAAGGCACACACCGCTTCTAGACAGTTAGAGAGTCGCTGCTTTTGGGTAGCGTCCAGGACTCGATTTTCATGCTGGTTCTTCGATTTTTAGTCTTGGAGCTGTTCGTAGTCAGTCTTTCCGCTGTCCTTTTGATATTCCTCATTTTCCCAATCGAGGTAGATATCAGCGGCGTGAGGTGTTTTCTGGTAGGAGATTTAGGAAGCCTTACTAGGGTGGCTCGGCTTTTGCACCATGGCATGCCAACCCAGTTTCAGCTCCTAGATCATCTACTAGAGTTGCTACTGATCTTGTTAGGGTTAAACGTCAGAGAGACACTCGAGTCCAGTCTTCTTCTATGGTCGGTACTGAGGCGCCGTGTGTTTCAAAGATTGGGTTCCCAAGTCTTCACTCTATCCCAAGATCGAGTCATCTCTCTCTTGTGTCTTGATCGTGTTCGTCGGATGAGGAAGGAGATGTTTGGATTGTCGACTCAGTTGTTCTCGTCATATGACCGAGATTCTCGATGTTTCTCTTCCTAGTCCGAGCCCCGTGATGAGTTGATCACTTTCGGGATGCTTCTTCGTAGAGTCATTGCTAAAGGTACCATCCGCATTAACCAAAATTTCATTCTTAAAGATGTTACCTTAGTAAGTAAGCCGCAATACAATCGCTCACTATTTCTCACTTATCGATGACTCTTTCGAGGTAAGCTTCAAGAGTAATGCCTCAGAGAATTCTTGATTCATCGGGAGGGTTAGTTTATGGATTTCTAGATTTGGGAGAGTCTTTCGTGCTGATTTTTCCGCTTCTTCCGAGACTCTCTTCGATGTTTGATTGCTTCGAGTCCCGTGATCTCTCCTTCTCGCATAGGAGACTTGGTCACATTGGTTTTGATCATTTGACCCGAGTTAGCGACCACGATCTCATTCGGGTTTGCCTAAACTCAAGATGGTCAAAGACTTAGTTTGCTCTCCTTGCCGACATGGCAAGATGGTTATCGCTTCTCATTCTCCACCACCGTAGTGATGATCGATGCACCAGACAGCTTTTACATATGGACACTGTTGGTCCAGCTAAAGTGCAGTCAGCAGGAGGGAAGTGGTATGTTCTTGTCATCGTTGATGATTTTTCTAGATACTCTTGGGTATTCTTCATGGCCTCGAAGGATGAGACTTTTTTTCACTTCAAGGGTTTGGTTAGTAGGTTGTCTATTGAGCTCCCAGGTGCATTACGAGCTATACGCAGTGATAATGGCACGGAGTTCAAGAATTCCTACTTTGAGAGTTTTTGTGTGGAGTCTGGTTTAGAGCATCAGTTCTCTTCTCCCTACGCCCCTCAGCAGAATGGCATAGTGGAAAGGAAGAACAGGACCCTGGTTGAGATGGCCAGGACGATGCTAGATGAGTACAGTACTCCTAGAAAGTTTTGGGCTGAGGCTATAGCTACTGCTTGCCATGTTTCTAATCGCGTGTTTTTGAGAGCACATTTGCATCGCACTTCTTATGAGTTGAGGTATGGGCGAAAGCCCAGTGTGTCTCATTTTCGCGTTTTCGGTTGCAAGTGTTTTATCTTGAAGTCTGGTAACCTAGATAAGTTTGAGTCTCGCTCTTCTGATGGTATCTTTCTAGGTTACTCGTCTTCTTCTCGTAGCTATAGGGTCTGGAGTGTTGATGCACATAGGATCATAGAGACCTGTGATGTGACCTTTGATGAGGCTAGCCCAGGAGCTAGACCTGATGTTTCAGGCTCTTCTTATCCCTCTGAGACCATCTTTGAAGAAGATAAGGATGATGGAGATGATGGTGTTCCACCGGACCCAGTCCCCTCTACACTTGAGGTGCCTCCTGTTTCCATTTCTGCACCTCAGGGAGACCGGCCCTTGCCTTCCGACTCTCCTTCAGCGAGTGGCTCTGTTCCTACCTCTTCTGTTCAAGAGGTAGAGGCTACTTCTGTTGTTGGACCTCCCTGTCATATTCAGAGACGTCATCCTCCTGATCAGATGATTGGCGGTTTGTTCGAGCGTGTCACTCGCTCAAGAACGGGTCTGTCCTCCTTCTGTCTTCACTCTGACTTCGTTGCCTCCTTTGAACCGAAGGATGTTTCTCATGCATTATCCGATGAGTCGTGGATTAATGCTATGCATGAGGAACTTGAGAACTTTGAGAGGAACAAGGTATGGTAGTGTAACACCCTAATTTTTGCTCTAACTTAAATTTTGGAGTATTTTTATTTTTGTGAATTTTTTTGGGAATTTATTTAAATTTATTTGGATTTATTCAAATAGGGCTTTTCTTGAAAACAATTGAATAATGGAAAAGTTTTTGCAAAGTTTTATTGCAAATATTTTTTTTGAGTTCCAAATATCCCAAAGTAATTTCTGGAATTTTTCTAGAATTTTTCTGCTATTTTAAAAGCTCCAAATGATTTAATTGAATTTCTAGAATTATTTTAAATGTGAAACGATTTTAAAATCAGTAGAACAGTAATGGGCCGAGCCCATTCATCGTCGCGCGCCGCAGCCCGCCCCGCCGAAACCCTAGCGCCGCCCCGCCCAAGCCGTCCGATCCGGATCGCACGCCTGTGCGTGTGCCACGTCGCCCGTGCGCGTGAATTTGATTTAAATTTTTGAGGCCATTTAGTCCTCTGTATTAGATTTTTATTGTATATTTTGTTTGTTCGCGTAGACTCAAATTTGCTGGAAAGTTTCGAAGAAGAATTCGTCGCTCAAGACTAAGCTTCGGAACACGACCAGCAACTCTTTGAAGGCAAGTGATGCTTTGATCATTTTGATCCTGTGTTTTTAAAATGTAGTTTATGCTTTGAAACTATGCATGCTTATTTATTTAAAATGAATTTAAATTGATTTGGGATAATGTAGTTAATCAACCCATTTTGTTATGCCACCTTGAATCATTAATTGTATGCCCTAAATCATTGTCACCCTAAGTTTGATTATATTAGTTGGATGCTAATATTGTGCCAACACGGAGGCTAGACCGTGAGTAGATGCTTAGCCTTGCAACGAGTCATGAATGATCTTTCAGAAAAATGCTACAAAATTGACTAATGGAATATTGAATGTATTTTGAAAGTGGTGTGATGATGCCACATGATGATATGGAAGTATGGTGACCTGTGTGGTTCCATACCGATGTTGAGTTATTGCCGCATGTGTTGCACAATAATCAACTGGGTGGGAAATGATTTAGATGGGGCAAGTGGCAAGAGGTCAGTGTGCTGTGGGCTGTGTGGCATTGGGTTGATGAGTGTTGTGAGTCTGTGTGCCACATTGGGTGTGTGCCACTATTGAGTGTTGGAAGTCTTGCCTTGGTCGGGTTAAGGACTTCACCTTGCAAGCCTTTGATCCGAGTCACTCGTACAACCACATGTCCGATATGGGACAGACCTAGTTGACTAGGGTTCGATATCTTTCCTCCGATACTCGGGCGACAAAGTACGTGGGTGTATCTCAGTATGGGGAGCGTACTGCTACGGCTTGGTGCCCATCCAACGGTGATTGGCCGGTCCTATACTTGGCTCTGTGAGGGAAGTGATAGTGAAGGTATCTACGAGAGGTTCTTTGGTTAAGGTAGAGGTTCTGAAAAGCTTTGTTGCGGACAATCACTGTGTGGTGAGCGGTCAGATCTTGTGGGTAAAGTGTACAACCTCTGCAGAGTGTCAAAACTATTCGAATAGCCGCGCCATGTATTGAGCATTGCTCGGGATTACTGATCAAGGGGTAGATTTTCATAAACAAAATGTGGGAAGGGTGGTGTGTGCCAAGTGTTAAAATGAACTCATAAGGTGTGTGCCGAGAATCTTCGATGAAAAACCATTTGAAGAAATTAGTATTACTTATAACTGTTCCACTGCTTTAATCTAATTAAGATATTGTTTAAAATTGCTGCTTGATGCAAAAGAACCATTTAAGCCAACCCTTTGGAATAAGCTTTGCATATAGTAATAGCGCTGCATTCTGTGCATTACTTGTTGAGTGCCTTGTGTACTCATCCCACCTTGCTTATCAACCCCAACATCAGTGGAGGAAACTACACCAGTTTGGGAGGAGGAGTACATTGAGGACCCGAGCAACTAGGGGCAAGCCCAGTCGGTTGCCTGTGGCAAGATGAAGGCTTCCACGACATTTGTTTATGTTCCGCTGCTATTTCTTTTTCTCTAAATAATGTAAGTCCTGTGTGGCTGTCTTATCTGTAAGGAGACCATAAGGTCGTACAACTCGGTTTATATACATGTTTGCACTAATTATTCTTATATCTTCGTGAATGTCTGTGATGTGCAACCTCAGATGATGTGTGTGCTAGCGTGATCTGGATCGCACGATATACAGAGAGGGTCGGATTTACATAATCGGGTCCCGACAGGCAGCTTGTCTAGCCCCCATCTAGTCATAATGTCATTGGGACCAAGTGGGTGTTCAAAAACAAGCAGAGTGAGGATGGGGTTGTAATTAGAAACAAGGCTAGACTAGTTGCACAGGGCTTTTCTCAGGTTGAGGGTCTTGACTTTGAGGAGACCTTTGCTCCTGTAGCTAGGCTAGAGGCTATCCGAATCTTGCTTGCATTTTCTGCATCCAAAGGCTTCAAGCTTTATCAAATGGATGTCAAGAGTGCATTCCTCAATGGCTATATTGGGGAAGAGGTTTTTGTCAAGCAACCTCCAGGATTCGAGAACCCCAAGTTTCCGAGTCATGTATACAAGCTTTCCAAAGCTCTGTATGGACTCAAGCAAGTCCCCAGAGCATGGTATGAGAGGCTCAAGTCTTATCTTCTCAGCCATGACTTTAAAATGGGCATAGTAGACAAAACTCTGTTCATCAGACACCATGAGTCTCATTTTCTTCTTGTCCAGATTTATGTGGATGATATCATTTTTGGTGGCTCTTCTCATTCTCTTGTCTCTCAGTTTTCTGATGTGATGGGTACAGAGTTTGAGATGAGTATGATGGGCGAGTTGAGCTACTTTCTTGGCTTCCAAATCAAGCAGACTCGGGAGGGTACTTTCTTGCATCAAGGCAAGTATACCCCTGACCTCCTGAGGCGCTTCGACATGTCAGATGGGAAGCCGGTGATGACTCCTATGGCCACCACTGCTGTCCTCGAGCCCGATGAGGATGGTGAGCCTACTGATCAAAAGGAGTTTCGGAGCATGATCGGCTCCTCTTGTACCTCACCGCTCGAGGCCGACATACATTTCATTTGTGTGTGCGGCGCTCGATTTCAAGCTTCTCCTCGCACCTCTCACCGCCAGGCGGTCAAGCGCATCTTTAGGTACCTTCGTGCTACCACTGATTATGGTATTTGGTACTCTTCTTCTTCTTGTCTATCTCTTAGAGCCTTTTCCGATGCCGACATTGCTGGCTGTAGGTTAGATAGGAAGAGCACTTCTGACACTTGCCAATTCATTGGCACTTCTCTTGTTTCTTGGTCATCTAGGAAGCAGTCTGGGGTTGCACAATCCACCACCGAGGCCGAGTATGTTGTTGCGACCGATTCTTTCAGAGCAGTGCTCTGGATGAGATCGACCTTACGGGACTATGGGTTAGAGATAGAGAGTGTGCCACTTTTTCAGGACAACACTTCACTATTTGCATTGCTAAAAAGCGATTGCAACATTCCCGGACCAAGCACATTGATATTAGATATCACTTCCTTAGAGACCATGTGGAGAAGGGAGATATCGCTTCGATTTGTAGAGAGTGACCTCCGTTAGCCGATATCTTCACCAAGCCTTTGGATAGCTCCGTGTTTGTTGCCTTGAGGAGTGAGCTTGGAGTCGTGAGCCCATCTGACTTATCTTGAGGGGAGCCGGTTTGTATATTATGTACTATATATTCTCTTCCAAAGATTTCCTTTCTTCTTACGGGTGACTTTGGGCTTGTTTTCTTAAGTTGAGTTCACTCACTTAGACTTCGGCATGCCTCGCATGGACCTCTTATCTTGTGCTTTAGGTTGCTATCATGCGTGATTAGTCGTTCTCTCTTCTCTCTAGGTTGAGTTCCCTCACGCCTTTTAAGTCTAGCAGGTTTTGGACCTCCTGGGTAGACAGGGTCTGTGTGCACTCCTTAGTTGGAATCTAGAGTCAGCTTCCCTAGGTCAGTCATTTGGGAAGATAAGAGCGAGTCTAAGCTGTAGTGAGTTTCTTATATCTTTTCTATTGTAACATCCCAAAATTTGAGTTTTGGAATGTTGGAATTCAAAAATAAACCATTTGCATTTTCTTGAATTAATTTCAGCTTAATTTGAATTTTCCTTAAATGAAAGGATTTAATTTGACTAAACTATTCATCAAACTTAAGAATTTCAGTTTTAGTTGGGTTCCTTGTGCTCCAAGGAATTTTTCTGTATTTTTGGAGATTTTTCTGAATTTATTTGATATTTATTTGAATTTATTTGCATTTATTTGAATTTCTGGATTTTTCTTAAATCAGAAAATGAATTTAATTTTCCAAAACGCTGTCGGGCCGAATCCTCTGCGGCCCACTTCTTTTCCCGCTCGGCTCGGCCCGATCGGCCGCCTCGCCGACCCGATCATTCGCGCGCCGCCTAATCACCACGCGCGCCACCGCCGTCGGATGGACGACGCGTGGGCGGTTGCGATGCGCGGCCACGTCGTGCCCGCTGGCCCTAGCCGCCGCCGACTCGAGTCCCGCCACGACGCCTTGGCGTCCGTGCCGCGTCCTTGGCGCGTTCCCCGAGGCTATAAAAGCCGTGCCGCGCGCCTCCCGAGGATCCTCTCGCGCCGCCTCGCGCCCTCTTTCGCCGCCGAGACCTCGCTCCCGCCGCGACGACTCGCCGGAGTCCGCCGCCTCATCCGGCCTTCCGCCGTTTTTTCTTCGCCGCGGTGCTCCTTCGCCGTCGCCGTTGGTCTCCCGAGTTCCCACGCCGCCTCCCCGCTCCACCTTGCCCCGCGCCCGATCCGCCACCTTTCGCCACGGGCCTCGTCTTCTTCCTCGCCCGATAAGCGGCGCCACCGCCTCGCTGGCCGACCTCCGGCGATTACGCCCGCCGTCCGATCTTCTACGGACGCTCATGATCGCGCCCGCGTCACCGCCGCAAAGACGCTTCTCGCCGTCCGATCGGGCGAGTTCTCGGATGCGCGACGCGTGGCTTCGCCACGTTAGCGCCACGCCCGAGCCGCGCGTGCGCTTGAGTCGGGCCGCGTCGACCACCGCGTCGGCGCTGCTGCGTCGGCCGTCTTGCCGGTGCACGGTGAACCGGCGCAGCGCCGTGGACCTTGTCCACCGTGAGCCGGCTGACGTCAGTGTTGCGCAATAAATCGCTTTTTCAGTACAAAAATTAATCCAAAAATTCTGATTTTCTGTATTTTCTCTGAATTTAATCTTTCGGAGGCCCGTTCTCGCTCATACGAACTCCGATTGAGGCGATTCAAGTTTCTAAATTTTTCTAAAATCAAGATCTATCTTCCAGAGCCATTTATTTTCAGTTTTGAGCTAGTTTGAGTCTCTGTTTTGTATTTATTTGGTTTCGTTGCTTCTTTTCCGGTAGACACTAATTCCGAGGGAGCGAACGAAGACTTCGAAGACCAAGATTCAGCACTAGATCAGCAAGGCAAGTCGTAACCTTTGATCATATTGATCCTATGTTTGCAAAGTAATTTATTTTATATACTTGCATGCTATTTACGTATCAATGTTTATTTAATGGGAGTAGATGTATACCTAGTTGACATTATGCCACCTTGATTAGTTGTATACCATGTATCCATTGCTAAACCTAGGTTGGGACATTACTAGTTGGACATAAATATTACACCAACATTGGGTTATCGTAGCTATGCTTAGACATGCTTAGATATACGTTGGGATTCATACCACATGTTGAATAATGTTAATCTTGACTTAATGAGATATTGAATCGTGGCGTTAGCCATCTGTAAATTTGTTGTACCATGGCGGGTTTGCCATTGGTCTTGGTTGAACGCAATTGTTTTCCCTGCAAGTGATCGTGAAGTAAAGGGGTGCTTTCTAGCACATTGGGATGTGGATGTCTTGCTCGAGACAATTTAAGGACTTAATCTTGTGCGCCATTGAACGGGCCTAGCCGCATTACCACATGTCCGAATGGGACAGACTTAGCCGATTAATTTGCAATGTCTAGCCTTGAGTACTGCCGGTTGGTGGTGTGGGTTCCGAGATGGACGGGTAGATTCGCAAGGCGCAAGAGGGGGCCCTAAAGGGCGAAACCTTAGCGGCAAGATCGAGTTTAGACGATTGCATTGTAAAGGCTTTGTCATGATATTTCTGCGACACACGAAGGAAGTGTGTTAAGATCGATTGCACAAAGAGATGATCATGTCTTGTGGGTAAAGTTGTACAACCTCTGCAGAGTGTAAAACTATTCGAATAGCGCGTCATGGTCATGGACAAAGCCCGGAATTTCACACGGGTATAGAGTGTTTCATAAAATGTGGAATGTGGAATTGTTGGGATGTGAACGGGAGTTCACTCGTTGTTTTGTTGTCTATCTTTGATCTACCGCTTATTTATTTATCTTTTCATAAATATGCTTTCAATCTATTTATTGTATTTCAATTCAAGTTATTGCTTTACGCAAATGAACTATATAGCCATCCTTGTCAAGCCGCATAAATATATTGCATCAATTCCTACGGCTTGTCGAGTACCTTTGTACTCACGGCTTTATGCCCTTGTTGATCGATTCTTCAAGGAGATAATGAATATCATGAGGAGGAATTCTATGAAGACTACGTGGATTAGGAAGGCGTTCCCAGACGATTGCTCGTGGCATGTCGAATGGTTCAATTTATTTTTTCCGCTGCAATAGTATTTGTTTCTTAAGCCCTTAAGGCATAATGGTGTAAACATTGACCATAAGGTCGTTTGCTTTATTTAATAATAATTTGCTTCTTCTTAATTAATTCGTTGTATGGAATGGTATTTCATCTATGTTTCCAATGTGTGCACTAGCGTGATCCTGGACAAGTGCAGTATACACAGAGGGTTTCGGATTTGCAAATCCGGGTCCCGACATCTATGCTCTATAGCCATCCAGTTTTGCAGATTCTCGATTTCTTCTCCTCATTCATTTTTAGTTATTATTGAGTTCATTCGGTTTTCTTTATGCCTAATCTTGATAATAACCCAACTTTAACCAGATTTGAGCTTAAAATTGATTCAATTGTTGAGGGGAGTTTGGGAATCTATTCATGCATTGCATTTAGACTGCATTTTCGCTTTATGAGCTTTGTCTATTATGCATTTGACTCAATCTTCGTGAAATACATCATGCTATATCTTTCGAAGAAAATCACTAGCTTAGATATGTCCAAGTTTATTTATCAAGCTAATGTTCATTGAAATCTGAAAAACTTAAAAGCTTTAAATGAAATTTGATGAAACATGTAGCTTTTACTTACTAAGTTTCTTCTCTAAGAGCTTTTACCATGAATTTTGAAATTTTGGAATTCTCTAGAGTCCCTATAGCAACTTGGGTGAAATTTGCTTGATCCATATTTGAGTCCTTCAGAATTGCTTATATGTGCTAAATTGAAAAAAAAAATTGACACTTTTGTGCAAAATTGATTTCAACACTTTATATTCTCGAGACTGCCTCCCATTGCATTTGGGATAAACTTGGAATATATTGTGTATGACCAAGATCATTCTCTTAAGAGTTACTCTTGAGATGATCGAAAATGGCTTGAGTCAATCAACAAATTTTTTTTGCAAATATCAAACACATAAGTGGGTAAAGAATGCAAATAATGTCAAACATTTGCACCCCGCTATGTTTTTCGAAGTCTTAAAGAAAATTTGCATAAATTGAAAAATGGGCTCGAAGGACCTAATATGCACTTCAAAATTCCCCAAAGTGTTGAGTAGGTTGAACTCTAGGTTTTCCATTTGATCCCTAAGTGGTTTTGCTTCTAGTTTTGAAACTTTGCTAAGTTTTGCACTAGTCAAATCTTGCTAAAAATGATACATTTTCAAAACCTAGCTTATGAGCAAAATTTGTTATTTGCACTTGGACATGTCTTAGTTTGGTCATTATCTGAGATTGATAAGCTTGGTGTCATATCTTGACATTATGATCATTTGATAATCTTCAAAGCTCTTTAGGTTGCATTTCATGCATACATAAAACAGGAGAAAATTCTATTTTGATGCCTATATTGCCAAAAAGGGGAGAAAATGTAGAAAAGGCATCATTTAAAATGTAGAAAAGGGGGAGATAAAAATGTGTAAATCTTTGCTATCTCTTACGGATCATAATCACATTTGGCACTTATGATTGGTTTTTAGAGCTTTTGTGGAAAACTTGCTCTTTTCATGGTCTTGCTCTAAATTCTTTCTGCCAACTTGGTCATAATTTTATATCTTTCTCTCTGGACCAAGTTTGGCTTTGCAATCAAATTACTTTCTTCTTCTCTCTTTCAAACTCAAAACTTATGCCTTTTCATGTGTTTGTCAATATACTCATCAAGGGGGAGATTGAAAGACCATGTGGAGGTCTATCCTTATGTGTGATGAGTAATTGATGAGTTTTGAGCTTGTGTTGTTTTAAATTGATTTGGATTTGAAGCAATTTGAGTGTTGGTCTACGGCCGAGGTTTTGGCTGGTTGGAGACACCGTCCGACCGAGTGGTCGGGTCGTCCGACCCGAGTGGTCGGGCTTTGGTGGTTGGAGACACCGTCCGTTGGAGACCCGGTCGTCCAGACCCCAGTGGTCGGGTCGTCCGACCCGAGTGGTCGGGCTTTGGTGGTTGGAGACCACCGTCCGACCCGAGTGGTTGGGTCGCTCGACTCGAG
Organism: Otatea glauca; assembly: GCA_036346275.1. Classification (NCBI taxonomy): domain Eukaryota; kingdom Viridiplantae; phylum Streptophyta; class Magnoliopsida; order Poales; family Poaceae; genus Otatea; species Otatea glauca. The sequence goes on along the minus strand of CM070713.1, from coordinate 44,789,200 downwards.
TGGTTGAGACTCGAGTGATTGAGTCGGAGACCGGTGAGAATGACCTCGAGTGGTCGAGATGGAGACCGATGAGTCGGACCACGTGTGGTCGGGGTTTCTTGGTCGGTCGTAGTGTATATCCGTCTGCTGAGATGGATATGTGTTGTTGGACATTGCTATGTGATGTGGTTTCCTTGTCTATGATGGTTGCGTGACTTTGGAGCTAGGTCATGGTGAGGTGAAGGACATCGGGACTAGGCCGGGAGCCGAGGTCCGGATAATCAAGGTGTCGCCAAAGATGGCGAGGCCGGGAGTAGCCGCAAGCCAATAAGACAAAGGAATGGATGAGATGCTAACTTGAGCCGCTCGATCAAGGAGGACCGTTGGATCGCGGTCGGGAAGATAGAGTAGCGGTCAAGTTAGTATGATTTGAAAAGCGTGCAAAACCCGTTGTGTTGTTGGGTTTCGGTCACCCATGCATAGCTGTGTGAGTGGGTAAAATCTCAGCCCTTGATGGAGTGCTCTAGGGTTTAGAGGCTCATCCAAGGGTGGTAGGTGGTCCAAGCTCTGCTATAAATAGGCAGGAGAGGGTATCTCCTGTAGGGGTTGAGCAGTGAGGAAAGTGTACGTGAGTAGTTGAGAGTTGTTGAGAGTGATGTTGTAAGGATCAAATCCACGGCTCTTGGATGTTGGCTTAGGTTTGAAGCAGACATCCAAAGGTGGAATTGATCCCAAGTCACTATATATAGAGGGTAGGGCAGCCTCCCTCTTTGAAGGTTCCGAGGTTTTTTGCCGCTCATTTGAGTTTTCCCACTTTGTTGTGAGGCTTTGTAAACCTCCCTTCCGTAAATGAAATGTTCTTCATTTATGTTCTTGTTTCATTTCCTTACGTATTTACATTACGCACTTAAATTACATTATCTAATTTCGTGATTTACTTACTTGCAATTTACTTTACGTAATTTGGATTTGCCTCATCTCCTTCTACGTGCTATTGAGTCTTTGTTGAAATTCATGATTGATAAACTCTTCTCGGATTCGATGCTTTCAATCATCTAGGCAATCCTTGCGTTCTTGTTGCAAGTTGTAAACTGTGTGTTCTTAAAGTGCGTAAGCGTGTGACTTGCGTTCTTTAGTCTTGATTGGCTTCGGTTCTTGTTGCCAAGGATGAAAGATTGTTGGATGAATCTTCGTAGATCATATCCCAATCATCTAGGCAATCTACAACCTCTTCTATTCAGCTTTGCAAGAAACCAATTTTTATGCCTAGTAGAAGAAAGTGCCTTGGATCGTGTTTCTATTTGTTTGAAGGGTTGTTTCCTCGTGTACTTACTTGCTATGATTTGTGGAGAGTCATCCAAGGATTTCGACCATCAACTCTCACCAAACAAGTTAGGGTGAGGTCTGTGTTCGTGACTCTGTTTTTTGGTGTTGCATTTGTTAAACTGAAAAGGACGGAACCTTGGTATCAATTCCTTCAATTGATGTTTGAAATAGGTTCCTGACATCCTTAGAGAGGTGCACACAAATTTTCACTGTTTTTAGATCACCCGATCAAAAGTTACATCGATTTCTGTTTTTGTTATCGTGCTGATTTTACTGTTCATCCGACCTCCGTAGGTCGGGAGTACTGTTCATCCGACCTCTGTAGGCCGGGGGTACTGTTCACCCAAACACTATTCCCCCAGAGTACTGTTCATCCGACCTCTGCAGGTCGGGAGCACTGTTCATCCGACTAATCTCGACGACCGATTCGCGAGATCGCTCATCCGACGAGCTACGACCGGTCACGCTTTTTCTTATTCACCCGACCTTAACTGGTCGGAGCCTCAGTTCATGAAATTGCTTGATCGATGGTTCAGTTCTTTCTTTCTGGTCTTTTGGTGATCTGAAATCTAGGGGGAGAGTTTATTCGAAAATTTTATTTGGCTCCTATTCACCCCCCTCTAGTCGCCTTTTTCGATCCTTCACAAGCAAACCAAGAGCAACCAAACCAAGAGAAAGAAAAGGAAAGGGAAAAAGAAGAGGAAAAGAGAAGAGAAGGTGAGGGGGAAAGGAGGGGAAGAAGAGGGAGGAAGAGGGAGGGGAGGAGGAGGAGAAGTTCAGCCAACATTTGAAAGTTCGAATTTTAATCTCTTTTTTTGTACTTTCGAAAGCTAGGTTAGAAAACCAAAGTAATTAGATGTGTTGGTATTTAGTTATGTAGAATAGTAATAATTGTGTAGATATTTGTAGAGTAGTAATTTGTTAGTAGATATGGGTAGATTAAAAATATTTTTGTAGGTTCATTTAGATCATCATGATTTTCTGTAAATATTTATTGATATTTAGTTATATCACGTAGTAATAATTGTGTAGTTATTTGTAGACTCGTAACTAGTTAGTATATATGGGTAGATAAAAAATATTGTCATAGATACATTTAGATCATTAACACTTTTTGTAAATATTTCGGTATGTCGAGTAGTAATAATTGCGTAGTTATTTGTAAATTAGAAATTTGTTGGTAGATATGGGTAAAGTAAATTTTTTATAGGTACATTTAGATCATTTTCTGTAAATATTTGCATATTGGTATTAATAATAGAGCTAAATGTGCCGCAAATATGGATGACCGAGATCATTTCAAAATATACTATGGAGAAGGAGTTCCACAATTAGGGGCCTAAGGGTGGAACTAGGTCATATTCCAAGTGTGATATGCAGTTTGTCACGCACAAAGGGAGTGTCCTTAGGGCACTGTTAGGAGATGGTTGTACAACATGTTCCCCATTTGACATTGATCTAAGTGATCTGAAGTTGCACGGTGTCGGATATCGATCAAGGGAATGCATGTACTGGGAGTTACTAGAACTGAAGGGGTCGAAGTCGTGGAGCTCTTATATAAGAGTGACTAAGGAGAGAGGATGGTCTCTAGTGTTATTGGCACAAGCATTTCAGAGAGTTACTTCTGGCCATACTATGATAGAGGAGGCCGTGGATGCTGTTGTGGAAGAAGTTGGGGAGTCTATCCGCAGTCATACATCCTTGTTGAGTCAAGATGTGGGTGAGGGGGAGGACATAGTACAAGATGAACAAGATAACGCTCCCTTACCGCAGATGCAAGAACCCATTGGCATTACGAATGAAGAGGAACATATAGAAGGGTTGGTGGAAATAATAGAGGCAGAGGACCGGGAGTACGATGCTTTATCTGATGATAACATTTGCGTTGATGGTAAAGTTCGACGCGATGAGCATTACCCTGATGAGTGGGAGGACTACTAGTTCGAGAATGTAGTTGTGAATAATTGTGAAGGCGTTGAATGGGAGTATGGTGGGAATGAGGTGCAGTTGGGGGCAATTTACAAAAGTAAGTGGGAGGTGCGGGAGGCTATGAAGGAATAGGCAGTGTCAATGCAGAGACCATTTAAGGTTGTTAAGTCATCACCACAGGTTTATGACATCAGGTGCGAGATGGAGGGGTGCCCATGGCGTGTTAATACGTACTAGCCTAAGTGGGACATCGTTTGGAAGCGCTCCATAGTCGTTCTGTATACATGTGTGATGACAGAGTCTATGCAATCGCATAAAAACATATCTTCAGGCTTTGTTGCAAATGTAATGTACTGAGAGATTATTAGCAACCTGGATCTCGAGCCTTATTCCATTATACTTGCAATAGAGCAGAGATTCTAGTACACCATAAGCTATGCGAAGGCCTGTAAGGCGAAGTAGAAAGCCCTCGAAGCTAGGTTCGGTATGTACGAAGACTCATACCAGAACCTACCCGACATTCTTCAAGCCATTCAATGGAGGAATGCTGGGACAGTTGTGGATATTTTTAAGTAGCCCTTGCAGCGCTTCCTAGGGAAGATGGTTCTGAAGAGAGCATTTTTCGCATTCGGTGCGTGCATCAATGCATTCAGACATTACCGAGCGTTGCTTTGCATGGACGGCACATGCTTGACTGAGAAGTACAAGGGGCAGATTTTGACTGCCATTAGAGTAAATGTCAACAATCAGGTTCTTCCTGTCGCGCTGGCTTTTGTGGAGAGTGAGAACACATATAGCTGGCTTTGGTTTTTGAGGAACATGAAAGTCGGAATTGTCGGCAACCGACCTCGGGTTTGCATAATACATGATCGTCACCTTGGGTTGTTGAAGGCAATTTTGCAGTTGTAGCAAGGTGAAGACGAGCCAACTCCATAGATAGATTTGCAGAGTAGGTGGTGCAAGCGACACATGGAGGTGAAATTTTACAAGCAATTCAGAAACAAGACTCTAACAAAGCTGTTCAAGAGGTTGTACGATCAGAATCAACAGCGAAAGTTCGATTCACTATGGACAAAACTAGAAGAACTGATGAGGAAGCATACAACAGAGGCTGCGAAGAATCCGGCTCCTGGCGTGGAAGAGGCCCCCATAGCTCTTCATGACTTACCTATGGACCCTCCGCAATTGGTTTGGAGGACTGGTAGGGCGACGAAGTGCTTCTTCAAATGGATTGAAAATGAGCCAAAGGAGAAGTGGGCTTTGCTTTATGACATGGACGGTGCAAGGTACGGTGTCATGACGACTAACCTGGCAGAGATGTACAATTGGGTGATAAGGGGTCTGAGACCCCTTTCTCTTGTTGCTATAGTTGAAGGAGTTCTTCGTGGGATTACGAAGTACTTCGTGGATCGTCATGCGAAGGCGTTGGTTGCCATGAATAATCCTGCCATAAAGTACTCATATATGATCAGTGCATACATGGAAGATAAAGAAAAAAAGGGGGAGATGCATAGAGCGTTCAAGATGGGGACGAGAGAGTTGCGTTTCGAGATATTGTGTAGGGACAAAGGCGGTCGTGGGACGAACCGTGGTAGAGTTCTACAGGAGTGCACCCTTGGGAGGCGTAGTTGTTCCTGCACATGCAACAAGCCCCTTCTGTTACACAGGCCTTGTGCACACGTAATGACTTCATGTTCCACAATTTGTATGGATCCGGGCATATTCATGGATCAATGTTTCATGAAGGAGGCGATGACTGCAACTTGGAGTGGACAAATGTATAGTATCGGTGTGGTTGGTTCATTCACGGACCATTGCATGTGGGAGCATACAAGGTGGGTTCTGGCCATCGACAGTCTTAAGGGAGTCGAACGACACCAAACAAGATGTATCCAAAATGATATGGACGCTACAGAATGTGGCCGTCGAGTGAAGAAATGCTTCATTTGGAAGGTGATGGGGCACACTTCCAAGTATTGTCCAACGCTGAATCAGAACTGAAGTGTTATGTAAATTCTGATATATGTCAGTTTTAATGTAATTTATTGGTATGTTTTTACCCTTTGGATATTATGGATGTATTTGAACAGATTTGATACTTTTGAGTAATAATATTTAGGTTCGACGTTTGATAATGTGAATGTGTAAATGTATTTTGTTTGTGCTAAAATGGTGTGTGCATATCATGTTTATATTTTCATGTTGTTTGCTAACTGGTTTTTACTTGTATGATGTTTTTCACTTGAAATGGCGACAGAACTAGACAATGCACATAGATAAACTGATGATCTATCTAGCTGTAGCTTAGCTATGCTTGATGACGACATGCCACATGGTAGTTTCGACGACGTCGAAGGTGCACATGTCACCTTCCTCGAGCTTGTTGTCCTGACAAAAGCTCTTCGAGCCCTCTCCTAGCAGGTAGCAACTGTTCTTGTATGGAACACCATGCACCTGCCATGACCTGGTGCTGTCCAATGAGGTATTGAGCGTAATTGTGCAGTGTTTACAGAGCCCGATTGAGTTCCAGAGGGCTAAAGCTACAGACTGCAAGCATTGAAACTGAAGACATTTGTGATCGAACCAATTCACTTTCAATGATTGTAGTCTGTAGCTTCAACCCTTTGGAACTTGATCGGGCTTTGTAAACGTTGCACGAATACGCTCAAGAACAGTTGCTACCTGCTAGGAGAGGGCTTGAAGATCTTCTGCCAGGACAACAAGCTCGAGGAAGTTGACGTGTGCACCTTCCACATCGTCGAAACTACCCTGTGGCATGTCGTCATCAAGCATAGCTAAGCTATTACTAGAAAGATCATCAGTTCCTAGTTCTGTCACCATTTCAAGTGACGACAAAGTTCTGTCGCCAGTTCAACTAGCGACAGAAAGTTGTCACGATTTCATTTGGCGACGTAACTCTATCGCTAATCAAACTGGCGACCGAGATCCTACGCGGCGTCCACATCATTAAATCGTCATTCTGAATGCGATAGAACTCTGTCGCCATTCTAAATAGCAATAGTAGCTTACTTCTGTTATTTTTTTCGGCTTATCATTTTTGTAATTTTTATTTTTTTGTGTATTATTTTTTAAAAAATTCCCTTTTTGACTATGTAAATGTAATAGATTGAGTTGTTTACAGTACATGTGATTGTAGACTAATATTTTTGGAGGCATTCAAGAATTACATGGTCACATTTTTATTGAAGACAATTCAATCATTACAACTGTTTGCACAGAGTAATTTGGAATCAGAAAAAAAAACATTTACATGACAAGACATGGTGATGAACTTTTTCATCATACTAACTTCTTCAAGTTCAATCATACACTTTGTAGCTGTCTAGTTTCGGAACACTTGTTTTTTAGACAACTCAACTTTGGATGAACTCGTCTCAAGGAGTAAGGAAATTCTATCCACATCATTTCATCACTCCAAGAAGTCCAGAGATTAAAGGCATTTACAACAAAGGGCATGGATGTAACACCCCAATCTTTGCACCTTTGAAAAGTTTTAAAATTAAAAAGAACCATTTGAATTTTCTCAAATTAAATAAAGCTTAAATTGAATTTTCCTATAATAAAAATTTTTAATCCAGTTTTTGTTGGGCTCCAGGTTCCTTATGCTGCAAGGAATTTTTCTGTATTTTTTTAGATTTTTTAAATTTGCTTGCTATTTATTTGAATTTCTAGCATTTATTTATTTTGGAATTCAATTCCTTTTTCTTATTTTCCTTGGTTGAATTAAGATCAAGCCACTACCGCCAATGATCGTTCCTCGCTGGCTTGCTGCTAGCCCGTTTTGGGTTTTTTCGACCAAAATTTGACTTTTTTTACCTTATTTGGCCCAATAACCATTAATAAAGTCATCTTCCTTGAAAATTTGTTCAAAATCAAAATTTTCGGATGTTTTATAATTTTGGCAGAAACACTATCAGATTTTTTATAAAACTGTACATGCTTGATCATGCTCTGAAAAATTTATGGTACTATCTTTAGCAATGTAGTATCATACATAATGCTTTTCAAAATAATTTAACTTCATTTGTTAGCTTAAAAAAATAAAAATAGAATCAACATAACTGAGATAGTAACCTTGTCATAATTTTATTAATTTTCTCGAGTGTGATCATGATCTAAAATTTTTATGAGAGCTTAAAAATTTCCTCATAACCCTTGTATAAAATTTTCAAAAATTTTAAACTTTTTTGTTTGCTCAATCAAATCTATGGCTGCTTTGAACTTCATTTGTTATCTTTCAAAAATAAAAAACACAAGGAACACAAATGGTATAGTACCATTGTAAGAATTTTATAAATTCACTGGAGTGCGATCTTGATCTAAAATTTTTATGAGAGCTTAATAATTGCATTATCACGAGTTTTTAAAAGTTTAAAAATTTGAAACCTTTTTTATTTGCTCAACCAAATCTATGTATTGATCATGAGGCTTTTATCAAAACGTAGCACTTTCAGAATTTTTGAAAATTATTGAAGCTTGATGATAATCTGAAAATTCTACAGAAACATTGATGATGAATGAGGACCATCCAAAGTTTTTTTGAGAAGTTTCTACTGTGGTTTGAACCACTTTTCATTCGGTTGAAGTTTGCCGCTAAGGCTTTTATCTGGACAGTACCACTGTCAGAATTTGATAATATTTTTGAAGCTTGATCATGATCTGAAAATTTTATTGAAACATTATTGTTGCATCAAGACCATACAAAAAAAATGCTAGAACTTTATAACGAGGTTTATTCTATTTTTCATTCAGTTCAAATTTATTGGTCAGCATTTTATCAGGACAGTACTACTATCAGAATTTTTAAACATTCATCAGGCTTGATAATAATCCAAAATTTTTATGGGAACATTATTGATTTCTACAGACCATCCAAAAAAATTTCAAAACTTTTCAACATATTTTGCATCATTTTTCGGTCGGTTCAATTTACTGAAATCTCAGGTAATCTTGGCAAGATTTCATTACTTCTCGGCAAAATCTCGGAATCTCACTTGAAAAAAACAGGATTTGAATTTTTTTTGTATTTCATCCGGGATTTGTCTAAAAATCCGAGATCTCGGTGAAATTTTGGATTGCGCCCACCCCCGAGATGTCAACCGAAAACGAGATATCAAACCCTGCTAACTTCTTCAAGTTCAATCATATACTTTGTAGCTGTCTAGTTTCGGAACACTTGTTTTTTAGACAACTCAACATTGGATGAACTAAAGTCTCAAGGAGTAAGAAAATTCTATCAACATCATTTCATCTATCCAGGAAGTCCAGAGATTAAAGGCATTTACCACAAAGGGCATAAATGTAACACCCCAATCTTTGCACCTTTGAAAAGTTTTAAAAATAAAAAGAATCATTTGGATTTTTCTCAAATTAAATAAAGCTTAAATTTAATTTTCCTATAATAAAAAATTTTAATCCAGTTTTTGTTGGGTTCCAAGTTCCTTGTGCTGAAAGGAATCTTTATGTATTTGTTGAGATTTTCTGAATTTGCTTGCTATTTATTTGAATTTCTAGTATTTATTTATTTTGGAACTCAATTCCTTTTTCTTATTTTCCCTCGAGCCGAATTTCGATCGGTCCATTGGCCTGCCATTTGTTCCTCTACCCAGCCTGCCCCAGCTTCTTGCCAGCCCGCTCGGAGTCTCCACAGAGCCGTGCGAGCTGCCGACACGGAGTCTGACTCCCGCACACCATGCCACCTCATCCATGGTTATAAAGCCGAGTCGCCCATTTCATAATGTTCACAATCTTGCCCTCTTTCAAAACCCTAGCAAACCACCTTGGATTGTGCCGTCTCCACACTAGAATCGAGTTCAGAAGGCTTGCACCGCTGCTTCTTCACCACCAGGTTGTGTCTCGCTCAGTGAGTCTTCTTCGCCACTGACCTCACCCGTAGCTTCACCGCGTTATGTACTACGTAGTGCTCCCTTCCTTTTTCCCGAGGTGCCTTGCCTCGCTGTCATAGCCATGAGACCTTAGCATCGTTGCTTTCTTCCTTGGTGTCGACCTCCGTGGTCGCATTCGGCCAAAACCACTCGCGTCACGGTGTTCCCTAAGACCCTTTGCCCAAATGCATCTCTTCTTCATGCCTTTCTCACCGTCGTTGCCTTCGGCGGAGCTAGCCGCTTGCCGACGTGTTCATGCACATGGCCGCCACCACAGCATCATGTCACCCACCATATTAGTGTAACATCCCAATTTTTAGATTGTTTGGATTTAATATGGATTTTATGAATTTATTGGATTTTTTTGGAATTTATTTATTATTATTAAATATGGCCTATTTTGAAAGCTATTTAAATAATATGAAAGTTTAAATAAAGTTTTATCAAAAATATTTTATTGAGTTCCAAATGTCTTAGAATATTTTCTAAAATTTTTCTCAAATTTTTCTGATATTTTTGCAACCTTACCCAAATTATTCTATTATCAGAATTATTTTAAATCAGAAAACCCTGAAAAATCCTATGAACAGTGATGGGCTCGGCCCAGTACTGTGCACGCTCGGCCCAAGTTCTATAAGTCATAGTCGCTGACTGTTGGATGAGTTTTGGACTGCGGGATGAGTTCATGGGAGCCCTAGCGCTTTTGGACCGTCGAATCAACATCTAGCAGCAGTGGATAGTCAGGATTAATGTAAACCCTAACGTACGTCCACCATTGGATCAAGATCGGATGCATGCGTTTGGCCGTGACATTTCGAGTCTCAAGTGTTTGTGTTCGTCCGAACCCTCTGTATATAACCTGTGCTAGTCCAGGAAAAGCTAGCACACACAGTGGAAACAGTGATAACAACACATCCATATCACGAAGCACATAATATTAATTAAGCAAAAGAGTATTAGCCTTATGGCCAATTATTACAAATAAGCAGCATCATGGCTTGAGTTCAATAAGAAACAGCGGAAACGAAATAACAAAAGCAGGATAAGCCCATCCATTTGCCCAACAGGCAATCGAATGGGGTTCGCGTCCTAGCATTCCGGATCGCCTTCGTCATAACCACAAGCGTAGAAATCGTAGTCATCTTCAGCTTCTGCAAACTCCTTTGTGGAAAGTTGGGGATGTTGCAAGGGTGAGCACAAAATGTACTCCGCAAGTCTTGGAAACATAATGCATGATAACTATATGCAAGGCTAAACAATTGAAGGCATAATATGGCTCTTTTAGCATAAAGCAAAGTTTAACTGTAAATACCAATAGTAATTTCATAAAGCATCATTTGATCAAAAGGTAATAGCATAGTAATTGAATTTGATATGACAATTAAAGCAGGTTCCATCTACCTGACTGGCTCCATCCGCCAAACCATAACCCGAGAGTTCCATCTGCTCTCGGATTCCTAAACCATCATTTTCCTTTAAAACAAAGCCATGAAATCTACAATGTGCAAGTGTACCTCGCCTGCCCTTGATTGTGGGCACGGCTACTTAAGTAGTTTTAACTCTGCAGAGTGTGTACACTTTACCCACAAGACATGATCGACTCTTGTTGCCAAGCTATTAACACACTTACTTTGGTGTGTCGGCAGAGAGATCATGACAAGGCCTTTACAATGTACAACCCCACTATTAACATTGCCCGCTAAGGTTTCACCACTGTTATGGTTCTAGCCGCCAAAGATCTGAAGCCCCTCTTGCGCCTACCAACATCGCACTCCTGTTGGCGAAGCTAATAATGAGACGCACAAATTATTTAGCCAGTCGTACCCATATAGACTTGTGGTTGTGCAGTAGTGCTCGGTCCATGGTAACACACGCTTCGGTCCTTAATTGACTAGGGCGGAACATTCACATACCAAGGTCTCGTGCTTTCTGCACCCGCCAAACATCCATCCGCCCCGGTCTAAACCATTTCCACTTTATTTTACTTAAATCACATCAGCAACACCAATTGCCGTGATTTCACAAATAAGTTTAAACAACATTTGAAATGATTCCCATAATGGCACAATACCGAAACGCTTAAGCTGGACTAAGCAATTCTACCGTTCCATGCTAATATACTGGATATCACCAAATAAAATAGCTAGTATATATCATCTAGGGTGTCAAAGGTTCAACATGATCAATACCAATGAGGGTATAACAAACTGGAGTTTAACTAAACCTTAAGACTACATTTAAAGTACTTTGCATAAAAGTAAGCATGCATAATTTAGAAACAACATAACATTTTCATAAAATTTGGGATCAACATATTCAAGGAAGACTTGCCTTCGCTGCCTCTTGCTGGTTCTACCTCCGATTGTTGATTTGCTTGAACTTCGACTGCGTCATCTACACGCGAAATGAGAGCAAATAAATAAAACAAATTCAAATAAATTTAAAAATTTTAAAATAATGCTATTAGAAGATAGATCTTGAATTTAGATGAATTTAGAAATTTGAATCACTGGAATCGGAGCTCGAACGGAGGAGAACGGGCTCCTGGAAGTTCCTCGTATCAAAAAATGAGAAAAAATAGAGAGCTCACACGTGGCAACACGTGATTGGCTGGACTTTCTGGATTTCTAGAAAATTGAAAAAAAGGAAATGAAATACCACTGACACATGGGAGCCACGAGTCAGAGACTCGGCTCACGGTGGACTGCGTCCACCGAGCGACTTGAACGGTGACGCGGCAGACCGACCGACGTGGAGAGCCACGCGGCGGTTAGGGCAGATGAGGCGCTGACACGAGCACACACGTCGAACTCAGGCGTTGACGCGGCGGCTGGCGAGGCGCTGACGTGGACAGGCCATGCGTCGCGCATCCATCGGGACGAGGCGGATCAGACGGCGGGGAGGCAGGGCGCTGGCGGCTGCGACATGGCGCAATCTGGCGCGCACGTGGAAGATCGAACGGCCAAGATCTAGCGACGGAGCACGACGGCAAGGGGCGGCGGCACAACTTACCGGAGCCGAGGAAGACGGCACGGGATGCGCGAAGAGCGACGGATCGGCTCGGTTTTTTGGGGCAAAAGAACGAGGGTGACACGGGGAGTTTGGCGGTGCACGCGACGGCGGCAGAGGCTCACCGGAAAAGGAGATCGTCACGGCGGAAGGATTCGGCGGCGGCGGAGGACTTCGGCGAGCTCGATCTCCGTGACGGATGGCTCTTAGGCGGCGGGTGCAGCGCAAGGAGGCGAACCTCAGGCTGGGTGCGGCGGCGGCTTAAATAGCCTGGGGAGGCGTGCAAATCTGGAAATCGAGGTGGCGGCGGCGGAATTGACGCAGAGGTGGCTAGGGTTTCGGCGGCGATGGCGCAGACGACGTGGCTGCATCGCAGCCACACACGCGGCAAGGATCGGACGGCTTACACGCACGTGACCACGCGGCGAGTCTCGACCGTCGGATCAAGATCTAACGCCCATGGCGCTATGGTTTGCAGCGGCGGGCTGGGCCAACGCGGAAGGTGGGCCGAAACGGGCCGGACCGGGGGGAAGTAGAAATGGGCCGACGAAGATTCGGCCCGCGGAGGGTTTTTGGAAATTCAAACCTTTTCCGAATTAAAGAAATTCCAAAAATTCAAATAAAAGCAAATAAATCCAAATAAATAGCAAATAAATTCATAAAAATCTCCAAAAATACAAAAAAATTCCTTACAACATTATGAACCCAACTAAAATCTTTTGTTTGATGGATAGATTAGCCAAATTAAATCCTTTTATAAATAGAAGATTCATATTAAGCTGAAATTAATTTAAGAAAAATGCAAATGGTGAATTTTCAAATTTGAACATTCCAAAACTCCAATTTTTGGGATGTTACATGACGCCATGTGTCGTGACCGCGTTGCACCATGCGTGCTCGCTGATGTCACCTTGTGAAGCCATGCCGACGCTGTGTTGACCATCAGTCAACCTACCCATGCACTTAGTCCACGGTGAACCAATCTGGTCAGTGGACCGGGTCCATAGACCAGGCCATGTGTCAGCTTGTAACTGCCTATCACGGTGGTGACGTCATAAATTGATTTTTCAGTATAAAAATAATTCAGTATTTTCTATTTTCTTATTTTTCATATTTAATCAAATATTTTGAGAGCCCGTTCTCCCTCATACGAGCTCTGAATGAGGCGATTCAAATTTTTAAAAATTTAAAAAATTTAGATATATTTAATGGTGAATTTTATTTTATTTTTAGAGTTTTTATCTCTATTTTTGTATTTATTTTATGTTTTCTCTCCTTACGCGTAGATGTTGAAGTGCTCGGAGTATCCGAGGAGGAATTGTTGAACCAAGACCAAGGTCCAGAGCAAGCACAAGAACTTTTACAAGGCAAGTTGTGCTTTGATCATGTTGAACCCAGTTTTACAAAATTGCTATATTGATTCAAATTATTGAATGTTATTTTATGTGTACAATTGCTTTCAAATAGTTTGGGAACTAGTTAATCTAACCAATTGAATCATACCTACCTTGTCATTTGTATGCCATGATTAATTGTCACCCTAGGATGGTTCATTCCTAGTTGGTTAATATTAGAAATCAACATGGGTTGGTTAGACCGTGTTTAGTATGCTTAGCCATGCCATGTGTAACTCATGTCCTTGGAATATCAATTTAATCATGATTAATGGAATATGGAACATGTTTATGGAATTGGTTTGTCAGGTGTTTCACACAATGATGTTGAGTTGGAGTGACGAGGAGATCACGCAACGATGTTGATGTTGATGGCACGTGGTGCTTGGTAATTAATCAACTGGGGTGGTAATCATTTAGATTGGGGTAAGTGGCAAGGGGCAGTGTGCCAAGGTGGACCAGAAGGGCAGAGGGTATGTGGAAGCCTTGCATCGGTCATCTTAAGGACTTAACCTTACAAGTATTTGACCTGAGTCAAACATGCAACCACATGTATAGAATGGGACGGAGCTAGCTGATGGGTTTACGGATCAACTCACATGGTGCAAGAGGGGGTCCTATTGTGGTGGTGTAACCCTTCATTTTTGAAACCTTAGCGGGTAGTACTGGGTTAAGACAAAACTTTGTAAAGGCTTTGTCATGATCTTTCTGCCAACACACCAAAGGAAGTGTGTCAATCCGGAGGCAAAATAAGATGATCATGTCTTGTGGGTAAAGCTCATAACCTCTATAGAGTGTAAAATCTATTAGGACAGCCATACTCGCGGTATTGAGCATTGCTCGGGGATTACAGTGATGAGTTAGATTTTATGAACTGAAAATTTGGATAGGAAGGTAGGATGCCATTTGAAAGTTTGGAACTTGACTTAGGGCTGGTTGCCATGTTTACTTGAGAAATACCTGAATGATATTATTGTTATTATTTGTTTTACTGTAGTTTCAATCTACTTATTGTACTCATTTATAAATGATGCTTTACTACAAATAACCATGTTAGTCATTCCATTGGAATAAGCTTTGCATATAGTTATGTTAGAATCGCTTTCTGTGCACAACTTGTTGAGTGCTTTAAGTACTGACCCTTGCCAACGACAAACCACAAGTTGAGGAGTCTACACCAACTTTGGAGGAGTACCAGGAGGAGACGAATATTTAGGGTGCGAGCCTTGTCAGTTGCCTGCAATAGTTTAGTTTGGTGTTCTTAGTTTAGCCCTACATGGAATATTCATGTAACTTGACTATAAGGTCAGTCAACAGGTTATAATCAATATATGGAGTCTTTTATTATGTTTCCACTATGTATGATTGTGATATTCATCTATGTTGAGTCTGTGTTCACTAGTGTGATCCTGGACTAGTGCGGTATACACAGATGGTCCGGATTTGCATATTCGGGTCCTTATGATCGACTTACATGGCTATGCCTCACAAGGCTAAACTGTGAATAACAAATTAAACTGCAGCAGAATGAAAACGTAGATAAACCCCTCTGTATACCACAGGCAACTAACAAGGCTCGCACCCTAAACATTCGTCTCCTCCTGGTACTCCTCCAAATCTGATGTAGACTCCTCAACTGGTGATGTTGTTGTTGGCATGGGTAAGTACTTAAATCAGTCAACAAGTTGTGCACAGAATGTAATTCTAAAATAACTATATGCAAGACTTATTCCAATGAAATGGCTAACATGGCTATTTTGCAATAGGCAGCATCTATAAATTATTACAATAAGTAGGTTGAAAAGACGGTAAAACAAATAACAATAATAATAACTTTTAGCATTTCCCAAGTAAACACGGCATCCAGCCCTAAGTCATATTCCAAACTTTCCAACAGCAACCTGCTTTCCCATCGAAGTTTTCAGTTTATAAAATCTAACCCCTGACTGTAATTCCAAAGCATTGCTCAATACTGCGAGCATGACTATCTGAATAGATTTTATACTCTACAGAGGTTATGCGCTTTACCCACACGGCATGAACATCTCTTTGTGCAATCGATATTAACAATCTTCCTTTGGAGTGTCACAGAGATATCATGACAAAGCCTTTACAAAGCTCTGGCTTAACCCAATACTACCCGCTAAGGTTTCAACATAGAAGGGACTGGTTACCACAACAGGGTCCCCTCTTGCGCCATGTGGGTTCATAAAAAGGTCAAATCTCACACCACCACTGATAGTACCAAAGCTAAGACATCACAAATTAATTGTCTAGGTCCGTCCCAATTTAGACATGTGGTTGCATGTTTGGCTTAGGTCAAAATGCTTGCAAGGTTAAGTCCTTAAGATGACTGAGGCAAGACTTCCACGAACCCTCTTCCCATCGGGCCTACCCTGGCATACTACCCCTTGCCACTTGCCACAATCTAAATGATTACCACCTGTCGGGACCCGAATATGCAAATCCGGACCCTCTGTGTATTCAACACTAGTTCAGGATCACGCTAGTGCACACAGTCTCAACATAGATGAAATATCACAATCATACACAGCGGAATAATAAATAAAGACTTCATCTATTAATATAGAACTATTGAACGACCTTAAGGTCAAACTTACACTTGTGAGGCCTTGGTGGCTTCAACTCAAAATAAATAAACAACAATGGAATGAAGAGCGTCGTGAATCCCATCAATATACCACGAGCAGCGACAAGGTTCAACTCCTAGATAATCGCCTCCTCGTGGAACTTCTCCTCCTTGAAGTTGTGGTCTTCTCCTCAAGCGATGATTTTGTGTGTTGCAAGGGGTGAGTACATAAAGCACTCAACAAGTCGTGCATGAATGCAATTCTAACATAGCTATATGCAAGGATTATTCCAAAGAAATGGCTAACATGGCTATTTTGCAAAAAGCGACATTGTAAATTAATGATATATAAATTGGAAAGGCGATAATACAAATAAGCGTATTAGATAGATTCAACATTTCTCAAGTAAAACAAGTTTCCAATCCTAAGTCAAAACCACTTTCCATGGCATCCCGCCATCCCAATAAGTTTTGTTTAACAAAAGTCTAACCCTTATTTGTAATTCGAGCTTTGCTCAATACAGTGAGCACGGCTATTGAATAGGTTTACACTCTGCAGAGGTTATGCACTTTACCCACACGACGTGATATTCTCTTTGTGCACGCCATCAACACACTTCCTTTGGTGTACCGGAGAGAATTCAAGACAAAGCCTTTCAGGAACCTCTACCTTAACCAAAGAACCTCTCGGTGTTGCCTTCGCTATCACTCCTCTCACGCTTGATGCGGTAGAAGTATAGGATAGGCCAACACCGTTGGATGGGTACCAAGCCGCAAAGACAGTGCGCTCCCCGCACAGTACACTTCCGTGTCTTGTCGCCCGAGTATCGGAGGAAAGATATCGAACCCTAATCAACTAGGTGCATCCCATATCGGACATGTGGTCGCATGATTGACTCAGGTCAAAGGCTTGCAAGGTTAAGTCCTTAAGATGATCGAGGCAAGACTTCCACATACCCCCTGCCCATCGGGCCCACCTTGGCATTCTCGCCCCTTGCCACTTGCCCCAATCTAAATCATAACCACCCCAGTTGATTACCAAGCACCACGTGCCATCAGCAATTTAACCTCGTTGCGTGACATCCTCTCGCCACCGCAACTCAATCTCATTGTGTGACCACACATGACACACAAGTTCATAACATCGTTCCATATTCCATTAGTCAAGATTATTTATCAAAGACTAAAGTACATGTGATGGCGTGGCATGACTAACAACTAATACGGTCTAACCATCCCATGTTGATTATTATTACTAACCAACTATAATGAATCAATCTAGGGTGACAATATATCATGGTATACAAATGGTAAGGTAGGGTATAGAGCAATTGGGTATAATAGCTAAGTCCCAAATTTAATTGAAGACATTTGTACATGTCAAATAATATGCAATAAAGTAAAACAATATAGCAGTTTTTGTAATCGTAGGTTCAATATGATCAAAGCACAACTTGCCTGGCACTTGCTATAAACGCTCTTTACTCTTTTAATTGATCTTGGCTTCATCAACCTTTGGCTCTTCAATCGAATGCTTGACTTCCTCGTCCTTGACTACGCCGGGTAACCGAGCGACATGTCTAACGACAAAGAAGCACAAATACAACAAAACTCAAAAGCAATTCAAATAAACTCCAATTTAATATTAGATTGGCTGAGCGGAAGGATTGAATTTAGGAACTTAGATTTGATCGAAGATCGGATGAAAGAGAACGAGCTTTGGAAGGTTTATCGAGAAGGTTACGATCGATAATTAGGGAAAGCGAGTATATTCAGGGATATTCTTGAGATTAATTAACTCGATTGGACAAATATTGACATATGGGCTCTTGATCTATAGATCGGGTCCATAAAGATATGTTAGTTCATGATGAACTAAGCGATGCTCAATGTTGACTTTTGTTGACTAAACAAATACAGATCAAACAAAAGAAAGATAGACTAATAGAATAGATATGGCACGAGGATATGACATATGGCCAATGGTCTATCGACCAAGTCCACGAATGAATTCAGGTTAATGGCGATTAGATTTTGAGGATAAGACAAGGGCGGATGAAATCGACATTGATGCGATCCGATCGGGGTTGATCATACATCAAAGAAGAGACTTGGCGATAACAGGCGATGACGATATGTAGTAAGGCGGTACAAATATCTTACTACGGTGGACACAACGTGGAAAACGCAATCGGCGCAATAGCAGCTCACGATGAACTCAGTCCATCGAGCCGGTCTTAAGTTAGGTTTTGGTCCGGCTCTGCAGATGATAGAAAGATAAAGCCAGACTCACAAGAAATGGGGTTAGATCACGATAGGACAATAGAAAGGATAATGACATCGCGCTACGCTCTTGCTGGAATGCGCATATGCGATGATAGCAAAGCGTTAACGGCGGAACGTTAACGAAGAAAGCGTTAGCGAACGCGGAGCGTTAACGGCGGGGCGTTGACGGCGGGGCGTTAACGGCGGGCGTTAACGGCGGGCGTTGACGGCGGGGCGTTAACGACTGGACGTTAACGACGGGACGTTAACGACGAATTGGACCAAGGGTTAAGTCCGGGCTTGAGCGAAACTATTCAAGGATGAATACACTTGGCATAGAGTCGGATGGTAGGGTTGGCTCTGCGATTAAAGGTTTCCAAAGATGGCGAACCGAAATGCGCACCGACACGAAGGACTAGGCCAAAAGGCGTCGGGTAGATTCTAGAACATGGCTTTGGCGGCAGCCGGGATCAATGAACTTCAGCGGTGGGCAAAACAGGGGATAATGATTTTCTGGACACAATGACATGGCCACGACAAACCAAAATGGTTGGCGGCACAAGGCGGCGCGGCGGTGGCAAAAAGCGACGATAGCGAATATTAAAATTTTCGGTGGATGGAACAGCAGAGGGGAAGTGAGCACCACGTAGAACGCGGCGACACGAACTCAACGGTATATCCTGATTTGGAAGCAACCCAACGGACAGATCACAAACTGCCGATGAACGGCTGCTAAAGCTAATAGATCAAACGGTCATAACTATTAAAATAATAGATTAAACCAAACCAAATTTTACAGAGAGCTATCTGGGATCATTTGGCACGATATGACGCGAACGGATCTGAGTTTTACCTTCTGGATCAACGGGGAACGCGTGACGAAGTTTTCTGCCGTACGTACGCAGTCTGATCGGGGAAGATTGAATTTTCTGCACAAATCCCGTGGGCCAAACCTTGATTTAGGGTGAGCACCGTGTAGAGTGCATCAAGAGGAGTCTACAGAAAAAATTTCACGGTCAAACTCGCAAAAACGAAGGAGAACGGGCAGCAGCAAGATTTGAGATTAGAACTGCCGTAAATTTTGATTCCGCGGATGGAACTGCACCAAATTTGGTGGAGAGATAGATCTTACTATATGGCACGAGATGACGCGGTTAGATCTCAGAAAAACACACCCAGAAGGCGAGGAACGCGATGCAAAAATCGGCCGGCGATGGCGGCACACCAGAAGAGCTCGTCGACGTTGTAGGAGAAAAAGGGTCGCCGGCGGTGTTCTGTTTGGAATATTACAAAACTGATTCGCAGGGGTGTTGCAACCTTCATGGGGGTGCTCCACAAAAAATTTGAGGATGAACGGAGTTCGGGAGCGCCCTGTAGAGCTCGCCGAAGTTCTTACCGGAGTTAGGGAAAAAGGCTTGCCGAGGGATCTCCGTTGCGATTCTGATGCTGATATTTTAGTATGATATGGGGAATGAGGAGAGGAGTCTAGGGTTCAATTTTCAGCTACAAAGGAGCAATGGATCAACGGGAAAAGCTCGCCGGAGTTGGGGAAGAAATCGCTGGCCGGAGGTGCTCCGGTAGGAATTTGCAAAATCTGATTTTACTGGATGTAGAGGACAGCAAGAGGAAGCTCTGGTAAAAATTTCAGATCAAGATAAGATCGGGAGTGACCAGGAGAGCTCGCCGAAGTTATGCCTGAAAAACTGCCGGAATTACTGTAGCAGTTACTGATTATTTAATCCGAATTATTAAGTATCACCCATAAAATCGATATAAATATCAAACAACCGTTTAAAAATCAGAGAAAAATCTGGAACGTGACCCACAGCCTTAGTAACACAAATAAAATATTATTACATAAAATAATAATTTTATTCGTGTACAGTAAATACTTTTATATTGTTTTTAATATCTTTTTAATTTGGAAAAAAAACTAAAACAACCTAAAAAATTCTAAGAAAATCCATGGAGTTTAATTAGGGCATTTTGAGATCAAATAAAATATTTTGGTACCACCAGATATTTTATTTTGTACCACATATATTTTTATTTTGTTAAAGCTTTGGAAGGCTTTAGAAAATATATAATTTGACAAATATAGAAAATTTCACAGAAATTCCCTTAGGTTTATTTATATTAAATAAGATAGTTTTAGCAAAACCAAATCTTTTATTTTGTCTCCAAACTATATTTTAATTGATGAGACTTTTGGAAAGATTTTGAAATAAGGATTTTAACAAATAATGGGAAAATTCACCGAAGTTCCTTGTGATATATTTTTTTAAAACAATTAATTCCAACTTAAATAGGGTTTTTTTTAGGAAATAGTTTTAAGTTTTTCTAAAAATAGGCAAAAGTCTTTTCTTTTGAACTCTAGAGAAATCCGAGAAAATAAAGAGGAGACAAATAAACTTGAACAACCGATAAAAATAATAATTTAATTTTTTATCCTATTTTTGAAATGAAATTTTGGGATGTTGCAAACCTCCCCCCTTAACAGAATCTCGTCCCCGAGATTTAGGCTGGCTATAGAATTGGTTCAGGGAGACTCGACCTTCGAAGCTTTCTGCACTTGCAGACAACTTCACATGACGGCAAAAGCAACTTGCTATTCTGCGGTCTTGGTGAAGATTGAACATCATTCTGTTGAGTTGGTTCTTGAGAATAGCTCTTGATCGAGGAACTCAAGGTGATTGATAATTGCTTCTCTGCAATTCAACGTCTTGAGCGATTCCTTGATCCTTGCAAATTCACTACCAATGACCTTGAGTAAGGGACATTGACCGAAATGAATCGGCAACTCTTAACATCATGGTGAGTCATGGAATTACGAAGATTCGAATTAGTTTTATCTTATTGGACTTGTCAAAAGAATGGATAAAAATACATTTCTGTTGATCTGTTGATGCGATACTATCTTTGTCGGTTTGGTTCTCAAGTAGCATTGGAAATTCTATATCTGCTAGATATTCTTTCCATAGCAATTAATCCTTCAATTATCACTTGAAGTAAAGGTGCGATCTTCAATATGCTAAATCAACAAATTTTGTCTCTACATCACATTACTGTGAATTCAGGCTCTATGGCCAACATACACATGAACATTATCTGGTAAAGTGAATGCTCAAAGACATATCAAATCCTTTATTGCCATTAATACTTTTGATTTTGAATTACAGGTTAGATCGAGCATAGCAGAATACTTTCTAATAATGACAAATCTTCTGGCAGACAAGCTTCACGCTAAATGATACTGAATTGAACCACCATTGCAGACAATATCCAGGGAAATATCTGATCCTTCATTTACTATTAATGCTTTTATTTCAAACTTCTCATACCAACAAAACATTCATCTCTACTTTATTTCTTTTGCAAGGAAATCTTTAGATGGAATTCATTACTAATCCTCACTTTACAAATGAGTTATGACACTCGCTCGAGGTGAAATCGTTGATCGAGCTTCCTTGATTGGCGTCGACACCGAGGTTTTGGTGTGGCGAGTTGAGATTGGCTTGAACCGCATGATTGCTTTCTTACGAGGGCAATTGTTGGCAAAATGTCAAGACTTCTGGCGAGTATAATGAGTTTATGGAAATTTTTCTTCCTTGGGCATTATTGGTGGGGTAGTGTCTTCGCTCGAGCGTCTTTTCTTCAAGCTGGTTCTCTAGGCAAACTTCTCTTACGGTGTCACCACTCACTCTTGGCGTTATGTACTTGGCGAAGTAACACGGAATAACCACGGTTGCGCGAAAATAATTGTCTTCTCTGTGGACATCGGTTAGCATAATGACCTTCCTTCGGCGGTAGTAGCACACGTTTGCATCGTTGTGCCTTGTTGGGTATAAATGTATGCTCATTATTGTTCTTACGGTAATTCGGTCTTTGATTGCTTGAGAGGGCATTCTCTAGACCAATGACCTTGTTCATCACATAAGAAACATCTTTGTTGGCGATTGCCACTTACTACTTTCTTGATGAAGGCAGACAAGATCGGGAGGGTGCATCTTTAGTTTTCAAGTGGCGTCTCTGTACAAGCGATATTACACCTCTTTTGACAATTCTTGAGTAATTGCAGCTCGAAGATTCTTCTCACGATTTGAGTCACTGCGGTAACTATTGGATCAAGGGACATTGAGTGGGCAATGATCTCGACCTTCACATAGGTAACATGTGATGTTGTTCATAGGGCACTCTCGAAAGGATGACTTCCTTCACTGGCTGGAGCAATTGATCGCATGCTCATCGGTGGTATGGCCTATTTCTCCACGGTGAATGCATGCACGATCTTCTAACTTGTCGGTGACAACACTTCAAAGAACAACGTCTAGATCTTGAATCGGATGCGAGGTAGCATTTTGATCGAATCTATCATGATGACACCATCTTACGTCGAAGCAAAGGAATAGCGAAAAGCATCAACGAACTCATTCGGTGATACTCATATTTATCTGTATTGGCGGTTGCAAAGCGATCCATCATTGGGGTTCTCACCGAGTTGATTTCCACTTCCATCGACTTTCTTGGTTCCACGGTGCACCATCTGCTTGGTTGCTTCAAAGGGTTAGGGAAAAGGAAATAGCATAGATAAGGAATAATGATCCTAATCTGGGGAGATAGGTTTAACCCAACAACTTAAGCAAACAATATTAATAACTTGGTATGGTTGCTTATATAAGCCTAAGAGCTATGCAACACATCTTGCACAATCAACAATCAAGGAACAACCAAATCAACCTATACACACAAAACTACCGTCTATAAAGGCGACATTCTAGCTTAGAAGGCGTGGCTCCACACATGAGTCTCAACTAGATACTCAAAACCTTTGGGTCTTCTAGTTTCGGGAACACCTTGCATCGATCCTCCTTCCTTGAGCTTGGCGATTCCTGTCTTCACGATCTTAAGGTTCAAAGAACGAGACACCAGTACTTTCTCCTTAAGTGGGAGACATCGTTAACTACTTAGAACAACGCAGGTAAGATTTTTATTTAAACCAGTGAGGAAAGATGAATAATTTTTTTAGCAAAAGGGGAAAGAATGGAAGAATAAGATAAGTCAAGAACTTATTATTCTTTCAAGTTAAATTTTCACTTTTAGAAAATACTTTTGAAGCTCCTAAGGAACGGCCAAACTATCTAGGGTCAAGACCTACAGTCAGTATGGCTCTGATACCACCTCTGTCGGGACACGAATATGCAAATCCGGACCCTCTGTGTATTCAGCACTAGTCCAGGATCACGCTAGTGCACACAGTCTCAACATAGATGAAATATCACAATCATACACAGCGGAATAATAAATAAAGACTTCATCTATTAATATAGAACTATTGAACGACCTTAAGGTCAAACTTACACTTGTGAGGCCTTGGTGGCTTCAACTCAAAATAAATAAACAATAGTGGAATGAAGAGCGTCGATTGAATCCCATCAATATACCACAGGCAAGCGACAAGGTTCAACTCCTAGATAATCGCCTCCTCGTGGAACTTCTCCTCCTTGAAGTTGTGGTCTTCTCCTCACTGATGATTTTGTGTGTTGCAAGGGGTGAGTACATAAAGCACTCAACAAGTCGTACATGAGAATGCAATTCTAACATAGCTATATGCAAGGATTATTCCAAAGAAATGGCTAACATGGCTATTTTGCAAAAAGCAGCATTTGTAAATTAATACAGTATATAAATTGGAAAGACAGTAAAACAAATAACTGTATTAGATAGATTCAACATTTCTCAAGTAAAACAAGTTTCCAATCCTAAGTCAAAATCCACTTTCCATGGCATCCCGCCATCCCAATAAGTTTTGTTTAACAAAAGTCTAACCCTTGACTGTAATTCCCGAGCTTTGCTCAATACCGTGAGCACGGCTATTCGAATAGGTTTACACTCTGCAGAGGTTATGCACTTTACCCACACGACGTGATATTCTCTTTGTGCCTGGCCATCAGCACACTTCCTTTGGTGTACCAGCAGAGAATTCACGACAAAGCCTTTCAGGAACCTCTACCTTAACCAAAGAACCTCTCGGTGTTGCCTTCGCTATCACTCCTCTCACGCATGCGGTAGAAGTATAGGACAGGCCAACACCGTTGGATGGGTACCAAGCGCAACCGCAGTGCGCTCCCCCGCAGTACACTTAGCATCGTCGCCCCGAGTATCGGAGGAAAGATATCGAACCCTAATCAACTAGGTCTGTCCCATATCAGACATGTGGTCGCATGATTGACTCAGGTCAAAGGTTTGCAAGGTTAAGTTCTTAAGATGATCGAGACAAGACTTCCACATACCCCCTGCCCATCGAGCCCACCTTGGCATTCTCGCCCCTTGCCACTTGCCCCAATCTAAATCATAACCACCCCAGTTGATTACCAAGCACCACGTGCCATCAGCAATTTAACCTCGTTGCGTGACATCCTCTCGCCACCGCAACTCAATCTCATCGTGTGACCACACATGACACACAAGTTCATAACATCGTTCCATATTCCATTAGTCAAGATTATTTATCAAAGACTAAAGTACATGTGATGGCGTGGCATGACTAAGCAACTAATACGGTCTAACCATCCCATGTTGATTATTATTACTAACCAACTATAATGAATCAATCTAGGGTGACAATATATCATGGTATACAAATGGTAAGGTAGGGTATAGAGCAATTGGGTATAATAGCTAAGTCCCAAATTTAATTGAAGACATTTGTACATGTCAAATAATATGCAATAAAGTAAAACAATATAGCAGTTTTTGTAATCGTAGGTTCAATATGATCAAAGCACAACTTGCACGGCACTTGCTATAAAGCTGCTCTTTACTCTTTTTAATTGATCTTGGCTTCATCAACCTTTGGCTCTTCAATCGAATGCTTGACTTCCTCGTCCTTGACTACTTGGGTAACCGAGCGACATGTCTAACGACAAAGAAGCACAAATACAACAAAACTCAAAAGCAATTCAAATAAACTCCAATTTAATATTAGATTGGTGCTGAGCGGAAGGATTGAATTTAGGAACTTAGATTTGATCGAAGATCGGATGAAAGAGAACGAGCTTTGGAAGGTTTATCGAGAAGGTTACGATCGATAATTAGGAAAGCGGAGTATATTCGAGGATATTCTTGAGATTAATTAACTCGATTGGACAAATATTGACATATGGGCTCTTGATCTATAGATCGGGTCCATAAAGATATGTTAGTTCATGATGAACTAAGCGATGCTCAATGTTGACTTTTGTTGACTAAACAAATACAGTCAAACAAAAGAAAGATAGACTAATAGAATAGATATGGCACGAGGATATGACATATGGCCAATGGTCTATCGACCAAGTCCACGAATGAATTCAGGTTAATGGCGATTAGATTTTGAGGATAAGACAAGGGCGGATGAAATCGACATTGATGCGATCCGATCGGGGTTGATCATACATCAAAGAAGAGACTTGGCGATAACGAGGCGATGGCGATATGTAGTAAGGCAGTACAAATATCTTACTACGGTGGACACAGCGTGGAAAACCGCAATACGGCGTAGCAGCTCACGATGAACTCGATCCATCGAGCCGGTCTTAAGTTAGGTTTTGGTCCGCTGCGGATGATAGAAAGATAAAGCCGGACTCACAAGAAATGGGGTTAGATCACGATAGGACAATAGAAAGGATAATGACATCGCGCTACGCTCTTGCTGGAATGCGCATATGCGATGATAGCAAAGCGTTAACGGCGAGCGTTAACGAAGAAGCGTTAGCGGCGGGCGTTAACGGCGGGCGTTGGCGGCGGGGCGTTAACGGCGGGCGTTAACGTTAACGGGCGTTGGCGCTGACGGGGCGTTAACGGCGAATTGGACCAAGGGTTAAGTCCGGGCTTGGCGAAGCGATTCAGGATGAATACACTTGGCATAGGGTAGGATGGTAGGGTTGGCTCTGCGATTAAAGGTTTCCAAAGATGG
This sequence comes from Otatea glauca, assembly GCA_036346275.1. Lineage (NCBI taxonomy): Eukaryota > Viridiplantae > Streptophyta > Magnoliopsida > Poales > Poaceae > Otatea > Otatea glauca. The sequence goes on along the minus strand of CM070713.1, from coordinate 44,762,848 downwards.
CGAACGAAATGCGCACCGACACGAAGGACTAGGCCAAAAGGCGTCGGGTAGATTCTAGAACATGGCTTTGGCGGCAGCCGGGATCAATGAACTTCAGCGGTGGGCAAAACAGGGGATAATGATTTTCTGGACACAATGACATGGCCACGACAAACCAAAATGGTTGGCGGCACAAGGCGACGTCGGCGGTGGCAAAAAGCGACGATAACGAATATTAAAATTTTCGGTGGATGGAACAGCAGAGGGGAAGTGAGCACCACGTGAACGCGGCGACACGAACTCAGCGGTATATCCTGATTTGGAAGCAACCCAGCGGACGGATCACAAGCTGCCGATGAGCTTGCTAAAGCTAATAGATCAAGCGGTCATAACTATTAAAATAATGGATTAAACCTAACCAAATTTTACAGAGAGCTATCTGGGATCATTTAGCACGATATGACGCGAACGGATCTGAGTTTTACCTTCTGGATCAATGGGAGCAGCGCGGCGAAGTTTCTACGCGTCACGACGCTGCGATCGATCGGGAAGATTGAATTTTCTGCACAAATCCCATGGGCCAAACCTTGATTTAGGGTGAGCACCGTGTAGAGTACATCAAGAGGAGTCTACAGAAAAAATTTCACGGTCAAACTCGCAAAAACGAAGGAGAACGGGCAGCAGCAAGATTTGAGATTAGAACTGCCGTAACTTTTGATTCCGCGGATGGAACTGCACCAAATTTGGTGGAGAGATAGATCTTACTATATGGCACGAGATGACGTGGTTATATCTCAGAAAAACACACCCAGAAGGCGAGGAACGCGATGCCAAGATCGGCCGGCGATGGCGGCGCACCGGAAGAGCTCGTCGACGTTGTAGGAGAAAAAGGGTCGCCGGCGGTGTTCTGTTTGGAATATTACAAAACTGATTCACAGGGTGTTGCAACCTTCATGGGGTGCTCCACAAAAATTTGAGGATGAGCGGAGTTCGGGGCGCCTGTAGAGCTCGCCGAAGTTCTTACAGGAGTTAGGGAAAAGGCTTGCCGAGGATCTCCGTTGCGATTCTGATGCTGATATTTTAGTATGATATGGGAATGAGGAGAGGAGTCTAGGGTTCAATTTTCAGCTACAAAGGAGCAATGGATCAACGGGAAAAGCTCGCGGAGTTGGGGAAGAAATCATTGGCGGAGGTGCTCGGTAGGAATTTGCAAAATCTGATTTCTTGGATGTAGAGGACAGCAAGAGGAAGCTCTGGTAAAATTTCAGATCAAGATAAGATCGGGAGTGACCAGGAGAGCTCACTTGAAGTTATGCTGAAAAATTGCCGGAATTACTGTAGCAGTTACTGATTATTTAATCCGAATTATTAAGTATCACCCATAAAATCGATATAAATATCAAACAACCGTTTAAAAATCAGAGAAAAATCTGGAACGTGACCCACAGCCTTAGTAACACAAATAAAATATTATTACATAAAATAATAATTTTATTCGTGTACAGTAAATACTTTTATATTGTTTTTAATATCTTTTTAATTTGGAAAAAAAACTAAAACAACCTAAAAAATTCTAAGAAAATCCAGGGAGTTTAATTAGGGCATTTTGAGATCAAATAAAATATTTTGGTACCACCAGATATTTTATTTTTGTACCCACATATATTTTTATTTTGTTAAAGCTTTCGGAAAGGCTTTAGAAAATATATAATTTGACAAATATAGAAAATTTCACAGAAATTCCCTTAGGTTTATTTATATTAAATAAGATAGTTTTAGCAAAATCAAATCTTTTATTTTGTCTCCAAACTATATTTTAATTGATGAGACTTTTGGAAAGATTTTGAAATAAGGATTTTAACAAATAATGGGAAAATTCACCGAAGTTCCTTGTGATATATTTTTTTAAAACAATTAATTCCAACTTAAATAGGGTTTTTTTTTAAGGAAATAGTTTTAAGTTTTTCTAAAAATAGGCAAAAGTCTTTTTCTTTTGAACTCTATAGAAATCCAGAAAATAAAGAGGAGACAAATAAACTTGAACAACCGATAAAAATAATAATTTAATTTTTTTATCCTATTTTTGAAATGAAATTTTGGCATGTTACACCACCCTAGTTGATTATCAAGCACCACGTGCTATCAACAAGTCAACATCGTTGCGTGACTCCCTTGTCACTACAACTCAACATCATTGTGTGACAACATCTGACACACCAATTCCATAAACAAGTTCCATATTCCATTAGTAAATATTAACTTTTGATATTACAAAGACATGAATTTCACGTGACATGGCTAAGCATACTAACACGATCTAACCAACCCGTGTTGATTGCTAATATTAACCAACTGTATGGCCCCCATTTTTGATAATAAATATCAATAATGGGTACCATGTGCTTTCCGTACTATTCCCATGATCAGTGGCTAGTACGCATAATTACAAATTGATATCACAGTCATACACAAACTTTATTGTCACAGCGAAAGCAAAGTACATAATATTCTTACAATACCGAAAGTAAAACATGTCAGTGGAGACATATTTCTTGTAGTATGCCTTTAACCCAATATCCCCACAGGCAACTGACAAGGAAGACCCTAGTAAAATTCATCGTTCAAGTCCCCGAATACTGTGTCATAAAATGTATCGTTGGGGTATTCCGATTCTTCACCTAAAAACATCAACATAGGCAAGTTGAGTACTTACGTACTCGCAAGACTTTTAGCAAAACCTAAATATACATGCAAGCCAATTCAAAGGGAAGGCTTATGGTTGTTTCGCATAAAGCTAATTTGAAATGTAAATACTGAATAGTAGATTGCAAACGGAATTTGAGTAAACGCGATTTAATACAGAAAATAACAGAATGTAAGTACGATTAAGTAAAATTTCATGAACCTGAGTATTATGACCATATCATGAACCAACTTCTACCAACACCCGGTAGAATCCAGTTTTATGAAAATAAAAACATCTAACTAGTGCTCGCGCACCAAGATTCCCATAACCGCGGGAACGAATTTTCGAAAAGTTTCACACTCTGCAGAGGTGTACAGCTTTACCCACAAGTAATGATCAACCCCTTTTGCCAGGCCAGTAACACACTTCCTTTGGTGTGTCGGCAAGGAGATCATAACTTAACCATTACATTACTTAATCCTAACTTTGCACCAGCCCGATGATGTTAAACCCATACTATGGTGTAAATGTTTGTACAGTCACTACACAGTAAAGGTTAAGTATGTCCATAGCATGGCATTCACCGTTGTATCAGCAAACGCGACTCCCAACACCTCGGTGTGGGTGCCCCTTCGAGCAACCAATCACTAAAGAAGCTCGTACTACTCCAGCCTACCAATGTGCAAAGCTAGTTTTAAGTAACTTAATAGGTTAAGACTGTCCCATACCAGCACTTGTGGTTGTACGGTAATTCTTGGGTTTAACGAACACGTAGTTCGGTCCTTAATCCAACACGGGCAACAATCTCCCCCTACACTACGTACAAGTCCCTTGTACACCCAGCTATTGCCAATAATTGCCCGCATCAAATCCATAGTTTTATTTTTATTTTTGATCAAAATACCAACCATAAAGAAAGGTCATACCCATTAAATGTCATATCCAACATTTTTAATCATGTCTAAGTTTTATATCTCTTTAAGCATGGCTAAGCATGACTCTAAGTGTGAGTAACCCAAATTGACATCAAATACTGTATATGTTATTCTAGGGTTATCAAGGTTCACAAATCCATACTTATCGAGGAAGTTCTATAAAACTACAGGTACAACTATCAATACCCGTAAAATAGCAGACTTTAATAAAAGTAACGTATGCAGTAAAACCTTTAATGAAAACATTTATAAAACTGGGATCAATATGATCAAAAGGGGGTGCTTGTCTTGTTGATTATTCTCATAGTCGAATTCTTGATCGTCGTCGACTACTCCGGGTTCGTCGGGTTCTACACGTCGTATAATAATAGCATAACAAATAATAAATTTCAATAGGGCCAAAAAGAAATCAGATGAAAAAATTCAAATAAAACAATTTCATAAATCAGGATTAGTTGCATGGATCATTTATTCTTATTTTACAACTTAAAGGATTAAATTTATTTAGATTAATATTGAATTACTTTACTACCTATTTATTAACTCAAAATTTTCTTATAGAAAACCCTAAGTATTTTTACATATTCAGGTTCTTAAGATTACCAGGAGGCTAAAAAAATCTAGTTTACTCAATTTGGAGGTCATTTGCAAAAATTCTATGAATGGTATATTTTAGATTCTTTCTTTAAATTTAAATTTAAAATTCAAACAGAATGTACTTTCATAATATTTTTGCATATTCTAAGTTTGCATGATTTATCATGAATTTAGAAATTTATTTCATCTCAATTGGCTGGATGGTTCAAAAGTTATAAGCATTTGAATATCCTAGGGTTTGAAAATACTAAAATTCAGAAATTTACCAAAAACGGAAAGTACGCTTTCGGATTCAAAGTGCGCTTTCCATTTTTGGCAGGCGTCGGGCCGAGGCGCTGACAGGCCGGGCCCAGTTGGCAACGGGTGACTGCGCTCTGTGTGTGAGCGTCTTGAGGACCGTCTTACGATCGTAGCGTCTGGTGGCCGATCAGGGCTCATAAAGCGAGGCTTGGCGCAGTATAGAGGTGACTAGCGAGGCCCATAATCTGTGAAATAGTGAGCTTTGCTCTTTGATTGGTGGGTCTCGTCGCGCAGCCACAAAGAACAGAGAAGTCGGCTTCTGGGCTTGCCACTTTAGGCATCAGCATGCTTGCGCGCATACAGGGGTGGTGTTATTTCGGTCGGAGGTGGTCGGAGACGGTGTGCCACCGTGAGGGGGGCGGCGGTGGCCATGGCCGGTGGTGAAACGGCTAAAGTAGTGCTTCTCGAGCTTGAAGATCACAAAGGTGAGTATCAGGGCATCACAAGGATTCCATTTTCAGGTTTGGTTAGGAAAATGAGTAAGCGAAGAAGCTGCTCACCGTGCGCGTGCAGAGGCGGACGAAGTGGCTCGACGCGACGGCTCACCGGAGAAGAAGATCACCAATTGGGTTCAGGGATGACTACTAGAGGCTATGAGGAAGCTTTGGCTTAGATGATTTGAGTTGTGGTTCACCAAAACAGCTAATTCAGGTTTTCTCCCCTTTTCTGATTTCGCCGGATTCAGAGAAGAAGATGGAGGCCGAGTGGTGTTGGGTTAATGCTTTGCCTCTGCGATGGCTTTTATAGCTGGTTAAGTCGGTGGACTACAGGGTTTGAACTGGGATTTGGGGTGGCGTTGTGATTTGGTTTGGGGCGGCCGACTGGATACACGCGAGTGTTGTCGGTTGTGGCAGCGAGCTGTCAGAGAGATGGCAGGTGAGGTGGCGGCCTCGGGCTGCGGATTGCGGCGGCAGAAGGGACAAGAAAAGAGGCGGCGCCGCCTGCTCGATCTACTTCGCGCGAGAGAACGGAGAGAGGCACGAGAGAAGAAAAGAAGAACGGAGAAGATCGAGCTGACGTGTGGGGGTGAGCTGGCAGTGAGAGAAGGAAGAGCTAGTCGGCACAGGACACCTGGACTCGATGGGCCCACACGTCGACGACGGCAAGAGCAAATTGCTAGACCATCCGGGACAAACTGAAGAGATTTCACCGCATTGGGACGGTTTTCAGGTTCAAGATTTTATGTGAATTTTTGCAGAGGTCGGAAAGGAAGAGTTAAGGATCTGGTAAAATTTTTAGGTAAAAACTATGGGTAGAAATATTGCTACAAATCTGACAATTCACAGTTATTAATCTCGGCTGATTCTGGTTTTTATTTAATTGTAGGTCAAGATAAATTTATTATTTTATGATAAGTTTTGAGAGTATTTGGAGCAGTATTATGTACCTGGAGGAAAATTTTCAGATTTTTGTATTTGATATTTTATTTTTAATAATTCTGACATTACTGTTTTCAGATTTTCAATTCCTCTGTTTTTCTGAATTTTTAAAATTATTAAATAATGGGATAAATTCTTGATGTTTTTATCAGAGATTTATAGGGACAGGAAGTCGGCATGGTAATTTTTTTAACTCAGGTTAAGTTAGGGTGACTTCTGAAGAAATCTTACAAGTTCAGATTTATATTATCTCCTCATGATTACTTTTGCCTTTTTAATATATTTTATTGATCCAGATCAGTGCAAGTTGCATAACCAGGATCCTGGATGGATCTGGGATTATCTGAGATTTTACAAATTTTATTGATTTTAGATTTTTAACTTTTTACTTTTATCATTTACCATATAGCTCATTTGGATTTCTATTAATAGGAAAAAGCCAAAAAGAATTTCTTTAATTCAGAAAAACCAGAAAATACAAAAATAAATAACATGAATATTTTTGATACTGTATTTCTTATTTTATTAAATTTTGGGCTGTTACACCAACTAGTAATGAACCAATCTAGGGTGACAATTAATCATGGCATACAAATGAGAAGGTAGGGTGTAGTTCAATTGGGTAGAATAACTAGATCCCGAACTATTTTGAAACAGTTATACATGTAAAATATCATGCATAATGTAAAACAATATAGCAATTTATAAATTAGGTTCAACATGATCAAAGCACAACTTACCTTAGAAAATCCCTTATTCTTGCTCTGGACCTTGGTCTTGAGTCAACGATTCCTCCTCGGACGCTCCGAGCACTTCAACATCTACGTGTATCGAGAGAGAGCACCAAATAAATACCAAAATAGAGAGCAAAAAAAATCTAAAAATCAAATAAAATTCACCATTAAATAGATCTCAATTTTAAAATATTTTAGAAATTTGAATCGCCTCAATCGGAGCTCGTTTGAGGAAGAACGGGCCCTCGAAATATTTGAAAATAAAGAAAATACCAAAATCAGAATCAATATTTATCCAAATTATTTTTATATTGAAAATTGACATGTTGCATCATTGTTGATGTCAGCGTTCCCCAATGCTGACACGTGTCTCTGGTCCATGCACCCGGTACACGAATTCCCACGGGTTCACTGTGAATCCGGTGCATGAACACAGTGCACCGACTGACATGCGGGCCTAGCCTTTGCTGGCGTGGTCGACAAACTGAGCAGACAACGAAGCAACCATGTCAGCGACACGCAAGAGCAAAAGATGACCATAACGTGGCAGCCACATGTTCAGCGCAGATCTCGCCACCTCAACTGGCGGAGTGCAGCACCCTTTGGTCATCGGCGACGATGAAGAAGGATGGCATCAGGTAAAGCTCAACACTGCGCATCTGGTGACGCGCTCACATTCAACTCCGGTGAACTAGAACGGCGGTGGCGATGTCTTGAAGCTCCCGGCGGCTGGGGCTCCCACGGCGACGCTGCTCCGATGGTCTATCGGCAAAATTGAAGCGCGCGCTAGACGTCCCGAGCGACGGCCAACACAATCGACCCTTCACGGATTCCGAGCTCCACCAATGCTACGAAATCGGACTTCTTCCTCTCGGCAATCTCCGCAAAAGCTTGTAAAATCTGGCGAACTTACAACCGTACTTGAGAAATTAATTGAGGGCTTTGATTAGTGATCTCACAGCGAACCCGATGCGCAACTTAAATACCAGAGGAGTCCACCGCGAAGCCAATTCGAAGCTCTATCCATGGCGACACAGCATCGCCCTGTTGAGACCTCCTTGGAGACGACAACCCTCCACCGTCCACACGTCAAGATGAACAGCAAGATGCACACAAACGAGGTCCGATCTGGTACATCCTTAACAGACTAAAGGCCAAGATTTGATAACGCTTGAACCGACACGATGCATCCTGGCCGTCAATCTTTGAATCAATGGCTAGCGAAACTAAGATTTCCCCCGATTGAAAAGACCATTGCATCAAAGCTCTATGGCCAACGGTTCGGCTTCTATAATTCGGGCCGCACAGTGGATGGGCTGGCCACACAAATCTGGGTCAGCCCAACATTGTTCAAGGTTTTTCCAGGGTTTTCTTAATTAAAATAATTATGATATTTAAATTAATTTGATTAAGGCAAGAAAATACCGGAAAAGTTCTCAATTTTTTTGAAACATTTGGAACTCAAATAAATATTTTTGACAAAAATTTATTTTAACTTTCTCAATATTTTAATAATCTTCACAAAAGGCCTTATTAAACAATAATTAATAAATTCAAATAAAATCGAGAAAAATCCAATAAATTCACAAAATGCATAATAGATTCAGATAAAGCCAAAATTTGGGATGTTACATCTTGACTTAATAAGATATGAAATTGTGGCGGATAACCACTGTTGTAAAATTTGTTGTGCCATGGGAGGATATGCCATTGATCTTACTTAACAAAATAGTTTTCACTTGGGTAAGTGATCATGTAGTAAATTGGGGGTGTGTTAACACATTTGGGATGTGGATGTATCGCCTGAAACTATTTAAGGATTTAATCTTATGCGCCATTGAACTAGGCCTAAACGTACAACCACACCTCTAGTATGGGACAGACCTGGCTAAATAACATGTAGCATACTTGTATTCCCCTGTATGGTTGAATTGGAAGGTTACTCCAATGGCTGTGCGAGCATAGTGTTACTAACTCGATGAGACACCGAGTGGACGGTGCTGATTGGAGGGTTACTCTATTCTCTCACAATGACGAGCCTCTCATTAAAGACGTGAGATGTGTGCTTAGGGTAGACCGGCTAGGCCACATCCAGGGTTGAGGGGATATACTAACTAGACAGGATGATGCTAGTGTGCAGTAGTGTAAAGACCTTGTTGTGATCTTAGTCGCACTCTATCATGTTGTGTGAGCGGGCAGTACAAGTTGATTATATCTTGTGGGTAAAACAATACAACCTCTGCAGATTTTAAAACTATTCGAATAGCCGTGTCCACGGTCATGGACATGCATGAAAATTTCACATGAGATATATAGTTTTCCATAAAAATGTTGAAAGGTGAAATTGTTAAAAAGTGAATGAGGAGTTCACTAGTGTTTTTTATGTCTAAAGATATTACTGATAATTTCAGTGGTTTTATAATTGTTTTAGATAGTGATGGATGAAGCCTCACCAGTCTATTTATGTTGTCTATCATTGGTTTACCAGTTAATTATTATAATTTCTCAAATACGCTTCGAATCTATTTATTATATTTAAATTCAAGTTATTGCTTCCTACAAAAGAAACATATGTCTATTCCTTTTTCAAACCTTGCATGAATATAATTGCATTATTTTCCAACAACTTGCTAAGTACTTTATATACTCAAGGCTATACGCCTTTGTTGATCAGTTGCTAAGAAAGAACCAGTGAATACAGAATTCCACGAGGAATAGTATGAAGACTTTAAGAATTAGGAGTGTATTTTCCCAGACGATTGCCTATAGTATGTGGAATGGTCAAGTTATCTTTATTTCTATTGCAATAGTTTATTTGTTTCTTATGCTATGTAAGTCATAGTTGTGTAAACCTTAACTTTAAGGTCGTTTGCTACTATTTAATAATAGTTTGCTGCTTTCTTAGTTCATTCATTGAATAGAATGGTATTTTATCTATGTTGCCACTATGTGCACTAGCGTGATAAAAAACTAGTGCAGTATATACAGAGGATTTAAGATTTGGTAATCCAGATCGCAACAATGAATAAGTTATGATGCTATTTTCACAAATTGCACGACAAGAAATTGTTGGAATTAATGCTGAATTAATTCAATGGAAGAAGTCAAAGGGGTGTTGAGTTGAGTTTATGGTCTTTAGTACCATATTGCTTAGCTAGGTGGAGTGCAACCAACTTATAAGGGGAGTTCATGCATAGCCTCTATTATGAGTTGGTGGCAAGGTTAGAGGTACACATGGTTGTCTTTGCTAGGCTATGTACACACACGCACGCGTGACTTGTGACTTACGACGATGCGCGACTGTGACTGAGACGTGCTAAGTGTACTTAACTTTTTTGCCACGTGTACCCGCTATGCCACATCACCTTACACCTCGACTGCTGACGTGGCGCTGCGGACTCAGGGAGACGCACATTTTTGTGCTGTTAGTCCGTTCGCCCACGTTGCGAGATTCCAGGGGGTGGTTCCTGGAATCGTGGCAGTTCAGCTCCTTTTTTGCGAGGTAGTTTCAGTTCGTGGTTTCTTAAGGGAGACGTCCTTGTTCGTGAGAAGATACATGACAGAAATCCATCTCGTTCTCTTTGGCGATCTCTACGTCCTCGGTGCTTGCAGCCTTCGGAGCCATTCCATCCCTTCGTCCGTCGTGCAACGGGCGTGAGGGAGAGCAGTGTCTTAGATCCGACGCCGACCATTTGACGCCCTGCACGGGAGATCGGCAATCAGGTTTTTGGGAAGCACTTCACCGCACGACTGCTCGTCTTCATCATCGCATCGAGTTGCTTCTGCACTGCTTCCTGTTCTTCATCAAGCCCTCAGTGAGTGCCCTGGACTAAGTTGTTCTTGGTCCAAGTTATCCCTTTTGTGATTAGATCTTTTAAGAATGCATGCTGCTATGATAGTTTTGTTTACATCTATGTATCTTTTGGGCTATCTAGCATCTGTAGGCATGTTTTCTTTACTAGCATATTTTGTCAATTTGCTAGCTACTAGTAACCATGTTGTAGACGCAGTATTTATCTTCATGTTCTTATTGCGTATCTTTGGAATTAAATTAATGTTATGCCATGTTAATTTTCCAACAATCCAGAAACCTGATATGGCTCAACCATCTGATGCAATGAAACCTGAGAGGTTCAGAGGAGAGCACTTCAAGAGGTGACAGACACGAGCCAAATTTTGGCTCATGTCGATGAACCTATGGTGGGTGATAGCCCCCATGAGGCCCCTCATTGCCGAACAACAGCGTGAATATGAGATGAGTAATGACACTTGTTTCGGCTGCCTGTTGTCTCTCCCATCGGATCAATTGTGTGACGTATATATGCACCTCGCTAGTGCTGCTGATCTGTGGGAGGCCCTAGAACGCAAATATGCGGTGTCGGATGCTGGACGTGAGCTTTATGTGAATGAGCAGTACCATGACTTCAGAATAGTGGATAACCGTTCTGTAGTGGAACAAGCTCATGAGCTCCAGCTTCTGGTGGGGGAACTCAGGCACTTTGATTGCGCTCTTCCAAATAAGTTTGTGGCTGGTGGTATAATTGCCAAGTTGCCTCCCTCGTGGAGGAACTTTGCTACAACCTTAAAGCACAGGAGGGAGATCATGACCGTTGAGGAATTGATCGCAACTCTTGATGTTGAGGAGAAGGCAAGAGCGAAGGATGCCCCTCGTCCCTCACAGGAAGGCACCTCTAATGCCAATTTCGTGGATGGCAAATCTGGTGGGGCGAAGAACAAGAATAAAGGAAAAGCCAAACAGACAACTAGCTTTAAAAAGAAGAAGAGGAGCAAGGAGGACCTTACTTGCTTTGTGTGCGGTGAGCCTGGCCATATGGCCAGAAAATGCCGTTGGCGTAAGGGACGAAATGACAGTCAGCAGGGGCAAAAATCTGCCACTGTTATTATTAGCGAGGCTGGAGGATCAGTGTAACATCCCAAATTTTCATTTCAAAAATAGGATAAAAAAAATTAAATTATTATTTTTATCGGTTGTTCAAGTTTATTTATCTCCTCTTTATTTTCTGGATTTCTCTAGAGTTCAAAAGAAAAAGACTTTCGCCTATTTTTGAAAAACTTAAACTATTTCCTAAAAAAAACCCTATTTAAGTTGGAATTAATTGTTTTAAAAAAATATATCACAAGGAACTTCGGTGAATTTTCCCATTATTTGTTAAAATCCTGATTTCAAAATCTTTCCAAAAGTCTCATCAATTAAAATATAGTTTGGAGACAAAATAAAAGATTTGGTTTTGCTAAAACTATCTTATTTAATATAAATAAACCTAAGGGAATTTCTGTGAAATTTTCTATATTTGTCAAATTATATATTTTCTAAAGCCTTTCCGAAAGCTTTAACAAAATAAAAATATATGTGGATATAAAAATAAAATATTTGGTGGTACCAAAATATTTTATTTGATCTCAAAATGCCCTAATTAAACTCCCTGAATTTTCTTAGAATTTTTGGGGTTGTTTTAGTATTTTCCAAATTAAAAAGATATTAAAAACAATATAAAAGTATTTACTGTACACGAATAAAATTATTATTTTATGTAATAATATTTTATTTGTGTTACTAAGGCTGTGGGTCACGTTCCAGATTTTTCTCTGATTTTTAAACGGTTGTTTGTTATTTATTTCGATTTTATGGGTGATACTTAATAATTCGGATTAAATAATCAGTAACTGCTACAGTAATTCCGGCAGATTTTCAGGCATAACTTCGGCGAGCTCTCCTGGTAACTCCCGATCTTATTTTGATCTGAAATTTTTACCAGAGCTTCCTCTTACTGTCCTCTACATCCAGTAAAATCAGATTTTGAAAATACCTATCGGAGCACCTCCGGCAACCGATTCTTTCCCCAACTCCGGCGAGCTTTTCCCGTTGATCCATTGCTCCTTTGTAGCTGAAAATTGAACCCTAGACGCCTCTCCTCATTCCTCACATCATACTAAAAGATCAGCATCAGAATCGCAACGGAGATCCCTCGGTAAGCTTTTTTCCCTAACTCCGGTAAGAACTTCGGCGAGCTCTACAGGGCGCTCACGAACTCCGTTCATCCTCAAATTGTTTGTGGAGCACCCCCATGAAGGTTGTAACACCTCTGTGAAACAGTTTTGGAAAATTCCAAACAGAGCTCTGCCGGCGACCCTTTTTCTCCTACAACGTCGACGAGCTCTTCCGGTGCGCCTCCATCGCCGGCCGATCTTGGCATCGCGTTCCCTGTCATACCGGTGAGTTTTTCTGAAATCCTCTCGCGTCATCTCGTGCCATATGGTCAGATCTATCTCTCCACCAAATTTGGTGCAGTTTCATCCAGGAAATCAAAAGTTATGGCCGTTCCAATCTCGAATCTTGCCGTCACCCGTTCTCCTTCGTTTTTGCGATTTTGACCGTGCAATTTTTTCTGTAGACTCCTCTTGATGTCCTCTACACGGTGTTCACCCTAACTCAAGGTTTTGTCCAAGGTATTGCTACAGAAATTCAATCTTCCCCGATCAGACTGCATACGTACGGCAGAAAACTTCGTCGCGCGTTCCCCATTGATCCAGAAGGTAAAACTCAGATCCGTTCACTTCATATCGTGCCAAATGATCCCAAATAGCTCTCTGTAAAATTTGGTTAGGTTTCATCCATTATTGTAATAGTTATGACCGTTTGATCTATTAGCTTTAGCAGCCGTTCATCGGCAGTTTGTGATTTGTCCGTTGGGTTGCTTCCAAATCCGGATATACCGTTGAGTTCGTGTCGCCGCGTTCTACGTGGTGCTCACTTCCCCACTGCTGTTCCATCCATCAAAAATTTTAATATTCGTTACCGTCGCCTTTTTGCCACCGCCGCGCGTCGTCTTGTGCCGCCAACCATTTTGGTTTGTCGTGGCCATGTCATTGTGTCCAGAAAATTATTATCCCCTGTTTTGCCCACCGTTGAAGTTCATTGATCCCCGGTAGCTGTCAAAGCCTTGTTCTAGAATCTACCCGACGTCTTTTGGCCTAGTCCTTCGTGTCGGTGCGCATTTCGTTTCGCCATCTTTGGAAACCTTTAATCGCAGAGCCAACCCTACCATCCTACCCTATGCCAAGTGTATTCATCCTTGAATCGTTTCGCTCAAACCCGGACTTAACCCTTGGTCCAATTCGTCGTTAATGTCCCGCCGTTAACGCCCGTCGTTAACGCCCGTCGTTAACGTCCGCCGTCAACGCCCGTCGTTAACGCCCGTCGTTAACGTTCCATCGTTAACGTTCGCCGCTAACGTTTCTTCATTAACGTTCCGCCGTTAACGCTTTGCTATCATCGCATATGCGCATTCCGGCAAGAGCGTAGCGCGATGTCATTATCCTTTCTATCGCCCTATCGTGATCTAACCCCATTTCTTGTGAGTCCGGCTTTATCGTTCTATCATCGCGCAGCGGACCAAAACCTAACTTAAGACCGGTTCGATGGGTGAGTTCATCGTGAGCTGCATATTGCCGTATTGCGGTTTTCCACGTTGTGTCCACCGTAGTAAGATATTTGTCTTGTCTTACTACATATCGTCATCGCCTGTTATCGTGAAGTCTCTTCTTTGATGTATGGTGAACCCGGATCGGATCGCACTGAATGTCGATTCCATCCGTCCTTGTCTTATCCCTGAAAATCTAATCTGCCATTAACCCAGAATTCATTCGTGGACTTGGTCGATAGACCATTGGCCATATGTCAAATCTTGGTGCCATATCTATTCTATTAGTCTATCTTTCTTTTGTTTGACTATGTATTTGTTTAGTCAACAAAAGTCAACTTTGAGCATCAGTTTAGTTCATCATGAACTAACATATCTCTATGGACCCGATCTATAGATCAAGAGCCCATATGTCAATATTTGTCCAATCGAGTTAATTAATCTCGAAGGATATCCCCTGGAATATACTCAGTTTTTCCCTAATTATCAGTCGTAACCTTCTCGATAAATCTTAAAGCTTTGTTCTCTTTCATCCGATCTTGATCAAATCTAAGTTCCTAAATTCAATCCCTTCCGTTCAATACCAATCTAATATTAAATTGGAGTTTATTTGAATTGCTTTTGAGTTTTGTTGTATTTGTGCTTCTTTGTCGTTAGACATGTCGTTCAGAAGTTACCCGAAGTAGCTGAAGGACGAGGAAGTCGAAGCATTCGATTGAAGAGCCAAAGGTTGATGAAGCGAAGATCAATTAAAAGAGTAAAAGCGGTTTATAGCAAGTGCCGAGCAAGTTGTGCTTTGATCATGTTGAACCTACGATTACAAAAGCTGCTATATTGTTTTACTTTATTGCATATTATTTGACATGTACAAATGTCTTCAATTAAATTTGGGACTTAGCTATTATACCCAATTGCTCTATACCCTACCTTACCATTTGTATACCATGATATATTGTCACCCTAGATTGGTTCATTATAGTTGGTTAGTAATAATAATCAACATGGGATGGTTAGACCGTATTAGTTGCTTAGTCATGCCACGCCATCACATGTACTTTAGTCTTTGATAAATAATCTTGACTAATGGAATACGGAACGATGTTATGAACTTGTGTGTCATGTGTGGTCACACGATGAGATTGAGTTGCGGTGGCGAGAGGATGTCACGCATAGCGAGGTTAAATTCTCGATGGCACGTGGTGCTTGGTAATCAACTGGGGTGGTTATGATTTAGATTGGGGCAAGTGGCAAGGCGAGAATGCCAAGGTGGGCCCGATGGGCGGGGTATGTGGAAGTCTTGCCTCGATCATCTTAAGGACTTAACCTTGCAAGCCTTTGACTGAGTCAATCATGCGACCACATGTGCGATATGGGGACAGACCTAGTTGATTAGGGTTCGATATCTTTCCTCCGATACCTCGGGCGACGACACGGAAGTGTACTGTGCGGGAGCGTACTGTCTTTGCGGCTTGGTACCCATCCAGCGGTGTTAGCCTGTCCTATACTTGGTGGCGCTGCGTGAGAGGAGTGATAGCGAAGGCAACACCGGAGAGGTTCTTTGGTTAAGGTAGAGGTTCTGAAAGGCTTTGTCGTGAATTCTCTGCGGTACACCAAAGGAAGTGTCTTGATGGCGAGCACAAAGAGAATATCACGTCGTGTGGGTAAAGTGCATAACCTCTGCAGAGTGTAAACCTATTGAATAGCCGTGCTCACGGTATTGAGCAAAGCTCGGGAATTACGATTAAGGGTTAGACTTTTGAAATGAAAACTTGGAATGGGATGGCGGGATTGCCATGAAAGGTTGGAACTTGACATAGGATTGGAAACTTGGTTTACTTGAAATCTTTGAATCTATCTATTTTGTTATTTGTTTCTGATCTTTACAATCTATTTATTGTATTTGTTCATAAACGCCGCTTATTGCAAAATAGCCATAATAGCCTTTTCCTTTGGAATAAGCCCTACATATAGTTACATAGAATTGCATTACATGCACAACTTGTTGAGTGCTTTATGTACTCACCCTTGCAACACAAAATCATCAGTTGAGGAGAAGACTACAACCGAAGGAGGAGAAGTTCCACGAGGAGGCGATTATCTAGGAGTTGAACCTTGTCGGTTACTGTGGTATATTGATGGGATTCGTCGACGTTCTTCATTCATTGTTGTTTATTTATTTTGAGTTGAAGCCACCAAGGCCTCACAAGTGTAAGTTTGACCTTAAGGTCGTTCAATAGTTCTATATTAATAGATGAAGTCTTTATTTATTATTCCGCTGTGTATGATTGTGATATTTCATCTATGTTGAGACTGTGTGCACTAGCGTGATCCTGGACTAGTGCTGAATACACAGAGGGTCCGGATTTGCATATTCGGGTCCCGACAATCAGGGTATGTACCTGTTTCTCTTCTAGCATGTCAATCCATCGATTGGTGGATCGACACAGGAGCTAATGTACATGTGTGTGCTGACTTCAGTTTATTTTCCTCTTATCAGGCTGTCAGCTATTCCTCCGTCTTGATGGGGAATGGATCGCGGGCTGTTGTGCACGGGATTAGTAGAGTGGATCTGAAGTTAACTTCAGGGAAGACTCTATCATTGAAGAATGTGCAGCATGCTCCTGGAATAAATAGGAACCTCATGAGTGGTTCTCTTTTATGTCGTGATGGCCATAGGCTAGTTTTTTAGTCGAATAAATTTACTATTTCGAAGTTTGGTTTATTTGTTGGCAAAGGTTATGATTGCAGAGGCCTGTTCCGCCTTTCTGTTCTTGATAGTTGTAACCTTGTGAACACTTATCTTGTTTGGCAAATAATGATGGAGATGCCACTGTTTGGCATTCTCGTTTATGTCACATTAATTATGATAGAATTGCTCGTTTGGTTAATCTAAATTTAATTCCAAGCTTTTCCATAGTTAGAGGGTCTAAGTGTCAGACCTGTGTGCAATCTAAGAAACCTCGAAAGCCTTTAAAGGCTATAGGGGAGAAAAGTCTGGCATCTTTATATTTAATTCATTCTGATCTGTGTGAGATGAATGGATTATTAACTAAGGCAGGAAAAAGATACTTTATAAAATTTATTGATGATGCTACTAGATATTGCCAATTGTATCTACTTAAAACGAAAGATGAGGAACTGGAGTACTTTAAAATCTATAAAGCTGAGGTCGAAAATCAACTAGAAAAGAAAATCAAACGTCTAAGGTCAGACAGAGGAGGAGAGTATATCTCTAATGAGTTTTCCTTGTACTGTGTGGAATATGGCATTATCCATGAGACGACGACTCCCTATTCACCCCAGTCAAATGAAGTGGCTGAGAGGAAAAACCGAACACTTACAGACTTGGTTAATGCCATGATGGACAGTGCCGGTTTATCCATGCCATGGTGGGGGGAAGCCATCTTGACCGCATGTTTTGTCCTTAGTAGAGTCCCCTCATCAAAAGGTGAGGTTACTCCATATGAGGGATGGAAAGGAATAAAACCTTGTCTTAGTTTCTTACGCGCATGGGGGTGCTTGGCGAAAGTTAATGTACCTCAATGTAAGAAACGTAAGCTAGGACCTAAGACTGTGGATTGTGTCTTTCTAGGCTATGCGCAACATAGTGCAGCTTATAGATTTTTAGTAGTGAAATCCGAGATTTCTGATGTTCATGTTAACACTGTTATTGAATCTCGTGATGTAAGCTTCTTTGAGAATATCTTTCCTATGAAGGATAAAGTGCATCCTCCTCTAGTCAAGCTTTCTTTGATCCACCTTCTGAACCTCTCACCTTTCATGAAAATACTATTGAGGAGAATGATTGTATAGTTGCTCCTCGTAGGAGCAAGAGACAAAGGATTAAAAAATCCTTTGGTGATGACTTTACTGTGTATCTCGTGGACGATGTGCCAAAAACCCTTTCAGAGGTATATGCATCACCCGATGCAGAGTATTGGAAGGAAGCGGTCCAAAGAGAAATGGATTCCATTATTACTAATGGAACATGGGAAGTTTGTGAATGTCCTACTGGCTGTAAACCAGTTGGATGTAAATGGATCTTCAAAAAAAGGTTAGACCTGATGGTACTATTGAGAAGTACAAGGCTAGACTTGTGGCTAAGGGTTTTACCCAAAAGGAAGGAGAAGACTTTTTTGATACTTACTCACCTGTTGCTAGGCTTGCTACTATCAAAGTGCTTCTTACACTAGCGGCTTCATATAAGTTTTATATTCATTAAATGGATGTAAAAACAGCTTTCCTAAATGGAGAACTGGATGAGGAAATCTATATGAAGCAGCCTGATGGGTATGTAGCACCTGGACAAGAGAATATGGTGTGTAGGCTTCGAAAGTCTTTGTATGGCCTCAAGCAAGCACCTAAGCAGTGGCACGAAAAGTTCGATAAAACTCTAACGTCTGCCGGTTTTATGGTAAATGAGGCCGATAGATGTGTGTATTATAGGTTTGGTGGGGGTAAGGGGGTGATTATGTGTTTGTATATCGATGACATACTGATCTTTGAGACTAGTATCAATGTGATAAATGATGTTAAATCATTCGTCTCAAAGTTTTGATATGAAGGATCTGGGAGAGACCGATGTTATTCTTAACACCAAGCTTATTAAGGGTGACAATGGGATTACTTTAAAGCAGTCTCATTATGTGGAGAAAATTCTAAGTCGTTATGGGTACTCAGATTGCAAAATATCTCCAACACCCTATGACCCGAGTCTAAAACTTCGAAAGAACAGAGGACAAGGGATAGATCAATTGAGATACTCTCAAATAATTGGTTCTCTCATGTATCTGGCTAGTGTAACTAGGCCTGACATTTCATTTGCTATAAGCAAATTGAGCCGGTTTACTTCAAACCCGGGAAATGATCACTGGACTGCACTAGATCACGTCATGAGATACTTGAGTGGTACCGATGCTTATGGACTTCACTATACTGGGTATCCTGCGGTACTGGAAGGTTATAGTGATTCCAACTGGATCTCATATGCTGATGAGATCAAAGCCGCTAGTGGATATGTATTCACTTTGGGTGGTGCTGCCGTTTCATGGAGGTCTTGCAAACAGACCATATTGACGAGGTCAACTATGGAGGCTAAGCTTGTAGCACTTGACACAGCCACTGTTGAGGCAGAGTGGCTGCGTGAGCTCTTGTTGGACTTGCTGATGGTTGAAAAACCAATACCGGCTATTCTTTTGTACTATGATAACCAAACTGTGATCACTAAGGTTAAGAGTGCAAAAGACAATTTGAAGTCCTCAAGACATGTGAAACGGCGAATCAAATCCGTCAGGAATTTGAGAAATACTGGAGTGATCGCTGTGGATTATATTAATACTGCAAAAGATAATTTGAAGTCCTCAAGACATGTGAAACGGCGAATCAAATCCGTCAGGAATTTGAGAAATACTGGAGTGATCGCTGTGGATTATATTAATACATCTAAAAACCTGGCGGACCCTTTTACGAAGGGACTATCACGTGCAGTGATAGATGGAGCATCGAGGAAAATTGGTTTGAGACCCACCTGAGTTTCTCTACAGTGGAAACCCAACCTATATGAATGGAGATCCCGTGAAGTAGGTGATGGGAAAAACAAACTGTCGGGGTAACTGGAGAGTACATTCTTACTTACTTTTTCCTGTTAGGAGATGCGTACTCTCAAGTACTGCATGGGAGGATGACTTTTATATCTTAATGTGTTTTGAGGCTTATTTTTATGGTGAGGTACTATCCTGTAGAGTACACTCGAAAGAACACACCTATGTGAGCTAGATTGTGAGGTCGCAGTCTATGAGATTTGGGTAATCTCTAATAAGCTCACGAGAGGGCACAAGAGCATAACCGCAACGCTCCAAACCGTAGGCATGGCTCTAGGCGGCCTAGTATCGGTGATGCCTCCAAGTGAACCCTTTTGTGATTAGATCTTTTGAAAATGCATACTGCTATGATAGTTTTGTTTACATCTATATATCTTTTAAGCTGTCTAGTATCCGTAGACATGTTTTCTTTACTAGCATGTTTTGTCACTTTGTTGACTGCTAGTAACCATGTTGTAGACACAATATTTATCTTCATATTCTTATTGCGTATCTTTGGAATTAAATTAATGTTACGCCATGTTAATTTTCCCAACAGAAATTACGCAGGAAACCCCCAGTAATCAGCAGTCATTGGATTGATCATGCAAATGGACATGGTAATATGCATCCACAGACAGAGTTTAAGACTAAGTACCCTACTTAACAATTCTGCCCTAACCTCTGAAGCCAACCAATACCAAGTTGTGGGTGGAAGTGCCTGCAACTGAGGGCTCAGGCCACAAGATGGATCTTAGACAATGTGCAATTGTTACTGGGCAACAATTGCAAGTACTAAAGACTCATCGCTAGCTGCTTAAGAAAGAAAAAGGAAAGTTCTAGACAAGTGATTAGAGATTTTGAATTTTCTGAAAGCCAAGTTTGCAGTTGAAAGGGGGGAGACAGCTAACTAGCTGCATTCATCAGTTATCCACAGCCGCAGCAGCAGCAACATCCATCAGCACAGCGCAACCGCACCATCTGAGGTCGCCTGTAGCATCATGTACATGCCGGATTGATCAGTCAGTTCCTGCGCTGACGCCACGGGTTCAACCATCGATAACCGCTCCAGCAATGCAGTGAGTGCCTCGCGCATCCAGTCGTACCGGCAAAGTTGATAGGCTTCACCAGGGGAGACCTGTTCAGTGATCATCAACGGTGTGACGAAGTCAGGTTAGTTTCTGAATTCTCAGTTCTGAGATACAAAATTGGCATTGACATGACATTGGTGAAGCTTCAACATATGGTGGACATGGACTCACCCATCGCCGGCCGTGGGTTGCCTGCTCCGGCCATGACTCGAGCTCCTCGGTGACCTCCATGGCGAAGATGTAGCCCTTGCAGGCTCCCCTGGGGCTGCTGCTGTTCTGGCTGCTCTTGCTCTTGAACACCCAGTGTCCCAAGGAAGCCCTCTGGTACAGCAAATGGCAATTGTCAGAGAACTTGTTGCTCCCTTCTTACACTCAGAGAAGCATCTCATTCAACTCAGCACGTGTCACAATTTGCCATTGCACTCAGCACAACTAGCATAATTCCACAAGTGTTCCTACTTACCCGTGTTGCAAAGTTGCACTGAATCATACAGGCTCATATTAGCAGTTGTGAAAGCGTTGAATAGTTCAACTGAGGCACCAGGAAACAAGAGTACTACTAAGTAGTAAGTACGAACAGCAACATAATGATATAAATGTATCACCAACAGGGCTAATTAGATTGGTGTAGGCACTGCAGGGCAAGTAGGAAACACGCTCACATGCATAGTGGTTGGGGTCATGTATGCAGCAAGATAAAAATAACAGTCTGTTGACTCGGATCTGAAGGAAATTATCTCTGACGACAAGCCGGCCAACGAAGAATGGGAGGAAATAGGGAAATAATAGTACATTTCATTCCGAGATCTTCCCAACTAGAAAATCAAAATGATTTTAGAGTACCACCTTAATTAGGGGGGGGGGGTGCTAATGATATCTTTATCCCAAACTCATTGTGCTCTTCAACATTCATTTGATTAGTTAGACAACGCTAGTTTTCCTCCTTGTGTGAGTTGCAAACCACCAAGTGATGCTACTATGCTAGAGAAGCTCCTGCTATTGCATATAGAAAAACTTCCCTGCGGCTTTCCCTATCAAGCATGCGTGGGGCTATCTACTACATGTTAAACCTATCTGCTATCTGATTGGAGATGTAAACCGCAACCTAGTTTATCGTTGTTGAGCTTTCAAGTGACAGTAACTGGACAATAATATCCAAATCGCAGTGGTTAATTACTGTAAATACCAAATTTTTCGTGCAAAACGACACCAAATAGGCGTTGCCGCGATCAACCGCAGACTTCTTCAGAATTCAGGTCGACTGCATTGTCACAAACATTTTAGGTCATTATCACGACAGTGAAAACTATCACTCCATAGGCCGTCATCATTTTCTAACATGCAGGAACTAAATCTACTGGTAAGAACATTGGAGTCCGCAGCTTGAAATTGCAAGAACGAGTTATAGCGAGGAGACAGGAGCTATAATTAATTTACATTGATGATGCCCTTGACGCCGGCCTCCTCCATGGCCTCGCGGCAAGCCGCCTCGTAGACGTCCTCGTCGTCCTCCCACCCGCCCTGACAAGAGCAAGCAGCAGATCGATTCGTCAGCGCTGATGCACATGCTGCACCCGTTCGCATTGCCTTGAGAGATTAATTGACCTGAAGCCAATTTAGAGGAGCCATGCCATATTACCTTTGGGAAGACCATGTCAGTGCGATTGGGCGTTGAGATCATGAGCACCTCCACCTGCCCCGGATCGTCGCCGAGGCTGCAAAGGTTGCTCTTGTCTTTCTTCACCCTGTACGGGACGCACCTGCTCATGGGCAGCAATCCGAAGAAACGGATCAGCAAAAGAGGGAGAGAGAAAACAAACATCGACGCATTTCAGATTCCAAGAACCCTGAGAAACAATTGAAAGAATCCAAGGAAGCTTGTTTTACCCTGCGACGAGGCGGTACTCGTTGTCATAGCGCTGCCTAAGGCGGCCCTTCCTGGCGAGCACCATGTCCGGCGGCGACGACATTGCTCCTGCGCACTCGCAAGCGAGGCTGGATATGTGAGGGAGGGGGGACGAGCACGCACCAAAGAGATCAAGAAAGAAAGAAAGAAAGGGGGAAGAAGATGGCAACAAGGAAAGCGGCAGAGGATCAGGTCACCCACCTTATAAATAGCGAGTAAAAAGGGAGAGGGCAGCAGGGAAGCAGGACAAAGAAGGAGAGAAAACTGCCGCCTCCGCCCGTGACGGTGGCGATGACGCCACGGCCTTATCTCCAGGAAAAAGAAACAGAAGAAAGGCCAAGAAACGGAGACGACAAAAGGAAGGAAGAAACGAGAGAAACGCAGGCCAAGAAACAGGGGGCTACGGTGGATGATGCCTATAAATGGCGCGCGCGCTCTCCGTTTCCCGTCCGATTAATGGGCGCGAGGAGCCGGAGGTCACACACACACAGACACCCGCCTGCCAATCTGCCATTGCCAGGCATCCCCACCACCGACCGACCGACCGCGAATAAATGTGCTGCCAAGGGAGAAGGAGAACCACCGACGTCGAAACCGCCTCCAGCTGACTAGATCATTGGAATTCAATGCTCAGCGAATGTACAAATGTTTTTGATCGCCCGGTAGAGGGTCGGTATTCGGGTCGTCGGTTTAGGTTTTATTCGAGTGGACATTGTTATCGTCGATATGGCATCATGATCAATAAGGACCCAACATTGACTACTAGTGAGAATCCGGTATACACAATTATTTAAAGGAAAATGAACTAAATTTTATTTATTCATTAGATATATATACAAAGTTACTACTTTGTTAAAAACTTTACTTCCCAGAGTGGGGTTTCTCTGGTAAGGAAAACAGTACATTAACAATATGCATACATACTACCTACTCCCCAATATCGAGATCATTTATTAGTTCCAGGTCAGCATACGTATGATATGGTGGCGTCGATGGTTACATGAGCCAAGTAGGAAGACGATCGTGCATGGCGTCGCGGGCGCAATCAGCAAGCGGCATGACGGAGCATCGGCTTGGTACGTGCACTCAGTGTCGGTGAGCATATACTCTCTACTCTATATTCTTCACCCGTTGATATCTCTGTTGTCTCCCCTTTCTCTACGAGGACTGCAACGACGCTAACCACAGGGTAAGCCATAGTATGATGTAGTGTTGTGGCAGCGCGCCCTGCTACGCGTCGTGCTTGTTTTGAACCCATCGGACCTATTTCGTGCCATGCCGGCCCTAGCCAGTATCATGCAGGCGTTCTATGCTATATCTTCCATCGTACTCAACTATCAAGGACCAGTGCAACCCTATTATTCGTACTGTGCTAATCCGATCCACGTGCGTCCATACCATACCGTGACTGCCATGTCATGGATCAGTAAAAAAAAGCCTGGCCTAGTGTCCAGCTCTACCGCAGGGAGTAGGCATTGGATTGTATGCGTTGAATCTTTCAAGCTTGCTTGAGATGCAGGAAAAATCATCTATGTCCCCTCTTTTCTTTTTTGAAACAGCTAAGGTGAGTTGGGTTAACAGAGCTATCTCAAAATTAGCACCAGGAAGCCACGGGATCGCATATTACTAGATAAATTTTATAATACATTATATTAATAATATATAATAGATAGTAGAAATCAGATTTATCTATTGATTTGTTAAGGGAATTATATTACTCTACTACTAGAGAAAGTATAAATAAATAGTAGCTAATCTGAAGGACCAGAAATGACGATCAGAGAGGTGTGAATGATCACAAATTAAAAAATTTCCCCTAAAAGGACTAACCAAAGCCTCACTAGATCAAATAAGCGCGAAAAAACAAATTTTTCAGAGAAACTCGGCTCTATGGCGGCACTACCGCTCATATATGGCCGGTAGTGCCGGATAAACAGTACCCCATTACTACTGGGTACTATTGCGCAGCAGTGCTTGTCAATAGTAAAAACATGCACATGAACAGTAAATCAACACGACTTCAAAAATAAAAATTGGTGTAACTTTTGATCAGCTAATCGAAAACCAGCGAAACTTTGTATGCACCTTCCTATGTGTGTCAGAAACCTATTCCAACCTCAATCGCAAAGATTGATGTCAAAGTTCTGAATTTTTTCGAATTTACTGATGGTTGCACCAAAACCGGGTTAAAAACAAAAACTTTGCCACGAGCTTGCTTGTAGGGATTTGATGATCAAAATGGACCTAGATGGTTTCCCACATGTCACATCAAGTAAAAACCCCAAAGAGATTGCCTTCAAACGTGCAAAATCAAGATCTACCTCAAATCCTTCCTTCTCAAGCCAAAACCCGGTTTCTTGAGAAATCTCTTGATGATCATGAGAAAGCTTGCCTAGATGATTGGGTGATGATCTCCAGATGATATATCCATCAATCACTTATCCTTGGCAACACAAGATCAAGAGAAAAAGAAAACCAATAAGAAAGATCAAGAATTAAAAAGGAGGAAGGTTAAGAACAAAAGCCAAATCTTGAGTACGAAATTGATTTTAATTTCAAAGCAAGATGAAATATTACAAAGCCTCTCACCTGAGAGCAAAGCTCACAAGGGGCACTCACACACCCACACAAGAACACCAAAATCTTGTGGGAAACCTAAACCTCTCTAGTAACTAAATCTAAGGTCTCAAGTCCTCATCTCCCATTATATCTTCTTATATAGTGGAGGCAACCCTAATCCTAAACCTAGATACTAAGGTAGATTCCATCCACTCTTACATAGGCTAACCCGAAACCTAACAACCTTAATGGGTTTTTCACTTGCACAAACATGTTTCTCAAAGCGGCTATTACATTGACGCCAAATCCGCTCCACGAGCCCGAATTTATGTCAAAACCTCCTTTGGCATGACCTAAACCACTTAGGTCACCGCCGAGGTTTTTCAAACCGCCTCAGCCGTCGGTATTAGACAAATTACTAATTTGCCCCAATGACCGGTCTTCCTTCTCCTCGAATCATCGCCATACTTCGCGCTTTCCACGTGGCCCCAATGATTTGCTGCCAAGCCTCTCACGCGTCTGGACTCCCCTGAACTGTCCTCGCTTGCAAACGGGCCCAAGTCATTTGACCGCCACGTGTCTTTTTCCGCTTTACCATGGCGGCATTGGCTTTCGTGACCGTTCTGGACCTCAACTTCTCCCTAAGCCTAGTCCCGGTCCATGTCGTTTCCTACCATGTCTATCACCTATGCTTCATGCTCCGGTTCCTTATCTTCCCCTCTTGCAACCACTTCTCAGTCTTAGTCATCTTCTGGCGTCCCTCGACCGTTCTAGACATCAATTCTCCTAGTTTAGTCCCGGTCTCGTCTTCGCCTCACCATGACCTAGTCTTAGAGTACTACTTCCAATATAGAAAAGAAACACATCACATAGCACTGTTCACATTAATATGCATTAATAAATAATTAATGCAAATATTAAGCTCATGATCAGCCCAGCATCGCCTGAGGAGAAGACAGGCCCAAGAAGAAGGCCCAAAGGATAAGCTCCCCGCCAAGCTGTGTTGCCGTACGGAAGGGGGTATATCCTATAGACAGTTGAATATGTATTTAGATATAAACGATATGGTTGTAATCCGAGTCGTTAATAGGATAGATAAAAATGTAAACTCTATCCTAGGACCGACTAGAATCCTGTAACCGATCGAAATCCCTTAGACCGATCAAGACTCTGTAAACCGCCCAACGCCCATTATATAAGGGAGAGGGCGAGCAACACCAGATGGATCGAGCAATCACCTCAACACACACACATCGCATATCGCCTAGAGCACATTGCGCTTTGAGCAATCTTAGATCCAAGAGATCCATATAATCCCAACACATAGGATTAGGGTATTACCTCCACCGTCGAGGGCCTGAACCTGTCTAAACCCTTGTCTTGTTTGACCTTCGAGTTTGAGATTTAGCGCCTGCCCCATAAATTTATTGCCGACTACAAAAGTCGACAGTTGGCGCGCTAGGTAGGGGGAGCGCTATAATCTTTTCCTATAGACTCGATGGCAGCAATCAGCGGAATCATCGCCACCTTCATCTCCGGCCAGGCTTTTCGCTTCGGAAGCCTGGACTTCGCCGCAGATGCACGCGGAGAACTCGTTCGCCTAGACCTAAACCAGATCCAATTTGGTAGTGGTCAGGCTGATACATCTCAGGTATGTCGCTCTGACTCGGCTAGTAAACCAGTCGGCGTCGCAAGAATTTGCTGCGATCTACGTGGTATCTTTGCGATAGAAGAACAGAAGACCGATCTCCAGCGCTAGCAAGAGACTCAAGAAGCTGCGGAGGAAGAGCGTCTTCTCCATAAGGGAAAGGAGGCACAGACGCGATTGCTTCGATCTCGCGGCCGCCATGTCCGCGAGGATATCCTGTAGTCCAGGTTGGGAGACCAAACTGTCTTCCATACACCGCTGCAGAACGTCGTCGCCTCCAAGACGCTTCTTGATACACTAGATCTAATGATTGCGTCTGATAGCCCAGCAGCCCCG
This sequence comes from Otatea glauca, assembly GCA_036346275.1. Lineage (NCBI taxonomy): Eukaryota > Viridiplantae > Streptophyta > Magnoliopsida > Poales > Poaceae > Otatea > Otatea glauca. The sequence goes on along the minus strand of CM070713.1, from coordinate 44,735,677 downwards.
ATCGTGGCCTAGATCAAGGCCATTGTGACGGCGGCAGCGATTCAGCAGAATCCAGAAAGGCCAGAAGGGGAAGCGCACTCACGCTCCCACGCGGCTACTCGTATCGCTAGCAGTCGGACTGCAACCAGTCGGAATACCGGCAGTTGGCACCTCACAACACCAGTCGGAGATGCTCGCCGAATTCTCAACCGCGACCTCCGCAAAGACATCACCGCCAGACGGCAAGAGCGGGACGAGGAAGAACGACGCGGGCGCCACGACGACTACGAGCATTTCGGCACCGGCCACAATCGATGAAGTGATCGAAGGTACGACGACTACGGCGACCATAGAGACCATCATCGCCGGGGTCAGAACGACGACGATCGCCGAGTCATGGACTCGCCACGCTGAACTCCACCCCAACGCATTGAAGACAATTGTCGAGCTAGAGGCTCGCCACGCCGTTCCCCCCTCATCATGATGAGAGATCCATTGACGGGATCCGAGCATTCACTCCTCGGCTACGCCGAGTGGTATGGCCCGAAGGATTCAATCCCAAGGGCATCGTCAAGTTTGACGGGGAGTGAGATCCGGAAGCTTGGCTGCAGGTCTATGCCCTGGCGGTCAAAGCGGCCGGGGGCAATCAGAATGTGATGACGAATTATCTGCCAGTCAATCTCACCACTTCAACTGAAGCATGGCTCATGGGACTTCCTGCAAACTCGGTGGACTCCTGGAGCGATCTTTGCGATCAATTTATCGCGAACTTCCAGGGAACCTACGAGAGGCCTAGCACCCCGTGGGGCCTATACCAGCTTCACCAGAAGAAGGACGAGACGCTGAGAGATTTTATCCGGCGTTTCATGCAGAAGAACACAATCAGGGACGTATCTGACGCTATGGTGGTGGCAGCCTTTCAGAAAGGGGTAAGTGATCCTGATCTAATCAAGAAAATATCCAGGAAACCTCCGGACTCCGTAAAGGAGATGTTTGTGTTGGCCGACCCCTATGCCACGGCCTTAGATGCCCTGGCCGAGCGCCAAGAAGATCGCCCACAGCAGAAGAGCAAAGGCGACAAGGCCGAATCCTCCAAGCACAAAGACAAGAAGCGAAAAGGCGAGGAGCTAGTCGCGGTAGCGAACGGCCGCCCCGAGCGAGCAGCGGAGGAGGCACCGATTCTGATCTTGTCATGGAAGCGATCTATCCTTTCCACCCTAAGGGAAAGCACGCCGCCAAAGACTGCTTCACCCTGAGGCGTTTTGCGCAGGAGAGCAACAAGCAACCGACTCAAGCGAGGGATGAGGCTGCCAAGAAGAAAGACCTTCCAGACGAGGACGATTACCAAGAACCCGAGCAGGAGCTGAACTACATATACGGGGGCTCCACCGAATACGAGTCCAAACAGAAGCAAAAGCTTACCGCTCGGGAGATCAATGCGGTGGAACCGGCAACCCCCCAATATCTAAAGTGGTCTGAGGTCCCGATCGCCTTCGATCACTCGGATCACCCCAACCGGGTTCTACATCCGGGTAAGTTCCCTCTGGTGCTCGACCCTGTCATTCGCAATGTAAAGCTCAAAAAAGTATTGATTGATGGAGGGAGTGGACTCAACATCCTGTTCGCCAAGACCTTCGACGACATGAACATCCCCCGCTCCGAGTTAAGGCCAAGCTCACAGCCGTTCCACGGGGTGATTCCTGGGGCGTCTTCCTTTCCACTCGGGCAGATTCCTTTGCCCGCTACTTTCGGCACCAAAGACAACTACCGGACCGAGTACATAAATTTCGAGGTAGCGAATTTCGAGATGGCGTATCACGCCATCTTGCGAAGGCCCAGACTAGCTCGGTTCATGGTCGTCCCGCACTACACCTACTCGATGATGAAGATGCCGGGACCCAGAAGCATCATCACGGTTCGCAGCGACATCAAGCGATCTCTGGAATGCGACTGAGAGAATTGTGAACTTGTCGAGCTACAGGAAGCAGCCGCCGAGCTGGAGAATGTCCAGGCAGAGGCTGCCACGTTGCAGGAAGAAGGCGACGTTCTGTCCGAAAAGTAAGCCACGTCAGGGATAAAGCCTGGTGAAGGAACCAAGAGAATCATCCTCGACCCATCCGACTCGTCCAAAACGACCCTGATCGGGTTAGGGCTCGAGGATAAATAGGAAGGCGCATTTGTCACCTTCCTCCAAGCTAACAAGGACATCTTTGCCTGAAAACCATCCGACATGCCGGGTGTTTCTAGGGAGGTGATTGAGCATTCTTTGCACATCGACGAAAAGGCAAAGCCAATCAAGCAAAGGCTTCGGCGGTTCACTCTAGATCGCTGGAATGCCATCAAGCAGGAGATCACCAAGCTTTTAGCTGCAGGTTTTATCAAAGAAGTGTATCATCCCGATTGGTTGGCAAACCTTGTACTAGTTCAAAAGAAGAATAAAACTTGGCGCATGTGCGTTGACTATACTGATATCAACAAGGCATGTCCAAAGGATCCTTTCGGGTTACCTCGGATTGATCAAATGGTTGATTCAACCGCCGAGTGCGAGATCCTGAGTTTCCTAGATGCCTACTCAGGGTACCACCAGATTCGCCTAAAGGCGGAAGATCATATCAAGACTTCGTTCATCACGCCCTTTGGGGTATTTTGCTATACCACGATGGCATTCAGGTTGAAAAATGCTGGTGCGACATATCAACGCGCGATACAGCGGTGTTTTCAAGCCCAACTCGGACGCAATGTGGTGGCATACATGGACGATGTCGTGGTGAAGACTCGGGAGAGGAAGGACCTTATCGCCGACCTCATCGAGACGTTCGAGAGTCTAAGGGCTTTCAGCATGAAGCTTAATCCCGAGAAGTGTGTTTTCGGAGTATCTTCGGGAAAACTGCTCGGGTTTATCGTATCCCAACGAGGCATTGAGGCCAACCCAGAGAAGATCAGGGCCATATCAAATATGGAACTGCCGACTTGCCAAAAGGACATCCAGAAGCTTACAGGATGCATGGCGCACTCAGCAGGTTTATTTCCCGACTGGGTATGCGAGGTATGCTCTTCTTTGAACTCCTCAAGAAGCAGGACAAGTTCCAATGGACACCAGAGGCACAGCAAGCATTTGAAGATTTGAAGACCTTCTTAACGACGCCCCCGGTCTTGGTTTCACCGATGCCAGAGGAACCTCTGCTACTTTACATTGCGGCAACGACTCATGTAGTCAGCGTTGCGGTCATCGTAGAAAGGGAGGAGTTGGGCCACGTGCAGAAGATCCAACACCCGGTTTACTTCGTCATCGAGGTCCTGAGTGAATCTAAGGTGCGGTACCCGCAAGTGCAGAAATTATTATATGCCGTACTTCTTACATCTCACAAGCTCAAGCACTACTTCCAAGAACATACTGTTTCGGTGGTCACCTCCTTCCCAATAGGAGACATTCTTCACAACCAGGAGGCCATTGGGAGAATTGCAAAATGGGCAGTCGAGCTTGGAGCTTTTGATATCCTTTTCAAGCCCCGCACAGCCATCAAGTCTCAAGCGCTCGCCGACTTCACTGCCGAGTGGACGGAGCTTCAAAACCCAGCGGTCATCAAGGAACTCGAGTACTGGACGATGTACTTCGATGGTTCCCTTATGCTCAGCGGCGCGGGGGCTGGTGTTGTGCTCATATCACTAAGTGGAGAAAGGTTGAGTTACGTTCTGCAGATACTTTTTCCCGCATCGAACAACGCCACCGAGTACGAGGCACTCATCCATGGGCTCCGCATTGCCATATCATTCGGGATCCGACGTTTGATGGTTCATGGAGATTAAATGCTCGTGGTCAATCAAGTGCAAAAAGAATGGTCCTGCATCGAAGACAACATGGCTGCCTACTGCCAGGAGGTACGCAAGCTGGAAGGCAACTTTGACGGACTGGAACTTGTTCATGTGCTCCGCCGGGACAATGAAGCGGCTAACGAGCTAGCCAAAATGGGATCCTGCCGGTCTACAGTGTTCGTCGAAGAAATTCATAAGCCAACGATTAGCGCTCGGTCAAAGTCGGACGCCGAGAAGAACGTAAGTGAAGTCTGGTCATTACCCCGATTGACTGACTCGTATCTAGACTATTTGACGAAGGATGAACTACCCGAAGACCGCGTGCAGGCCGAACAAATAATGCGCTGAAGCAAGAGCTATGTGGTGATCAGGGAAGAACTCTATCGCAAGAGCTCCTCTGGTGTACTACGACGGTGCATATCAGAACAAGAAGGAAGAGATCTTCTCAAGGAAATCCACTCGGGAGTTTGTGGGAATCATGCGGCGTCATCAACCCTAGTTGGCAAAGCTTATCGTTAGGGATTTTTTTGGCCAACGGCTGTCACTGATGCGGAGGACATCGTCCGGACATGCGAAGGATATCAGTTCTTTGCACGACAGATGAACAAACTGGCATAGGAACTACAGACCATCCCCATCACCTGGCCGTTTGCGGTCTGGGGGATAGACATGGTGGGACCTTTGAAGAAGGCTCAAGACGGTTATACTCATCTCTTCGTGGCCGTCGATAAATTCACCAAATGGATTGAGGCCAAGCCAGTCGCCACAATCACAGCTGCAAAGACCAAAGAGTTCTTCCATGAAATCATGGTTAGATTCGGTGTACCAAACTGAATCATCATGGATAATGGCACCCAATTCAGAGGTGGCATATTTCTGGACTAGTGCGGTGAACTCAGAATAAAAATTTGCGTCACGTCGGTAGCACATCCCCGAAGTAATGGGCAGGTCAAGCGAGCCAATGGCATGGTGCTACAAGGCCTAAAGGTGAGGATTTTCGATCGTCTCAAACCATACGTCACTCAGTGGGTCAAAGAATTGCCTTCGGTACTCTGGGGGCTACGAACCACCCCCAGCAGAGCAACCGGGCAGTCACCTTTCTTCCTGGTGTATGGCTCAGAGGTGGTCCTCCCCACCGAGTTAGAATTCGGATCCCTGCGGGTTCGGAGCTATGAAGAAGTCGCTTCGGAAGAAAGCCGGCTAGAAGACCTCGACCGACTGGAAGAAGCCAGGGACGTCGCAACAATTCAGTCGGCAAGGTATCTTCAGGGCTTACGTCGCTATCACAGACGCAATGTAAGGAGCCACGCGTTCTCCAAAGGAGATCTGGTCCTTAGAAAGAATCAGAAGTGCGAGCATAAGCTCTCCCCAAGCTGGGAAGGCCCTTACGTCATCGATGAGGTGTTACGCCCTGGGGCCTATAAGCTAAAACGTGAAGACGACACGACTGTGAACAACACTTGGAACATAGAACAGCTACGTTGTTTCTTCACTTGAACTTTGTAATTCAATAGTTCCTTTATGAATGAATGTTCGCTCTTAAAGTTATTTTCGTGTTATCATCTTGTGTTTTATGCGTCTGAGTGCTTTGCTCCTACAATTTTAAGACTCTGAGACATGCGACATGAACCATGCCTCAGAGCCTAGGGGCTGGACTAGTCGGACATGTTACATCAAAAAACCACTCAGATGGCCTCATTAAGCATAATAGCCTTCCTTAATAGCTTCAAGATCCACTCGGGGATAGAGCGACTTGGCGATCGCTAGAGCCTGGCTAGCACCGTTGGTCGCCGTTTCCTTCAGGAGTATCTTAAGCTCCTTGGGGGCTTCCTGTAGCTGGGAGATAACCTGGTCCCTGCTGAGCGGCCTCTCGCCTCCGGGATGAAGCAAGCTCAGTAATGGCTCCGAGGCTTCGCAAAGCTTCGTACAAGACGCTTTGAGGGCTTCAACCTTCTCATTAAAAACGGCGTATTGCGCCCGCATCTTGAACTTATATTCTGCAAGCAAAATAAGTTACTAAGAAACACCAAGAAGACGATGGAGGCAAGGAAGGGTCAAGCTGCTGAGCATACCTTCTAGCTCCTTCTCTGACTTCAATTTGGAGGTCTCAGAGACCTTGAGTTGTTCTTGAAGCTTCGCGACAGTGGAATCCCGAGCTGATACGAAGATAAGAAGATAAAAAAACCAGACGACTAAAAGAGAACCCGGGGTGGTCCAGGAAATATCTACCTCGAAGGGAGCCAACGACGTCTAACTTCTCCTGTCGCAGGGATTTTTGCTCTTCCCGTAACGCTTGGACCTCTGACCGAAGAGCTCGCAACTCGGCTGCATGTCCAGCCTTGACCTGCTCCAATTCGGCCAGATATTCCTAGTGCGTTCGGACCTCTGGGAGCATCTTCTGGAGGTACTCGGACTTCTTTCCAGAATGCTCCCCTAATTTCTGTAACCATTATAGGAAAGGGTGACTACATGCTAACTGACATAAGCAAGAACACGGCGAGAGTAGAGAAAATTTTACCCGGGCCAGGTGTGCACAAGTGGTAGCATGACTGTAAAAGTCATTCATCTCTCTCTCCTCCTCCGAGTCATCCAGAAGCTTCAAGCCGTCCTCCTCATCAACCCACGTAGCTTGCATTATGAGCTTGGGGCGAGCGAGTCGGCGGAACCCGGGAGATCTCTTCAACCTCGGGGGATGGACGGGAGACGGGCTCCTGAGCAACAGGACCCGATGCCGAAGCATGAGGAGTCGGTGAAGGCGGCTGGGGCTCGGAGGGCGCTCCTGTGTCCCCGGGCGAGGCCCCCTCAACCAAGACAAGAACGTCCTAGGGCCCAGCCTCTTCAGGGGCCCTGGATGGTGTCGCGACGGGAACATCATACGAAGGATTCCTACAAGAAGAGTGACCGGTGAATAAGCCGACAAAATTGCGTCAAATAAAGAGTTGATAGGATATCCAACCTGTCGGACTTCTTTATTTTTTTTGGAGACTTTTTTTCGGAAAACGGAGCCACTCCTGGAGGGACCACTCGGGGCGCTACCAGTTGGAACCCCGGGCTCCTCCCGACTGCCCGAGTCTCTCAGAATTGGACTTGGCTACGCCATGGGCTCGTGGGGGAGGGGATCCGAAGGCATCGGGGCTCGTGCCGACGGATCCCGGATCTTGGGACCACCAGTCAGGCGCCGGGGCTGCGTAGGGTCCTTGGCAACCGCTTTCTTCCCCTTCTTGGCGGCGGGGTCTCCGGCCGAGGAGCTCGCAGGACGTTTAAAAGGAGCGCTCTTATGTACGGGCATCTCCGGGAGAGGCGCGTCGCTGAAGAAGGCCAATCGATCCTAGAAACGGAGGGTTAAAACAGTTAAAGGTCATTCAGAGGCCAAAACAGTTAAAGGTCATTCAGAGGCCAATGGGGAAATCTATCAGCTAAATTTCCTTACCTCAGGAGGAGGATTCGATGCAGTGAAGGACTTCGGGCATTTGACGCTGGAGATCTCCACGCTAGGGATGAAAAAGTCGCCTACCCGGGCAAATATCTGCTCCTTCGACAAAGCTTCGGGCAGTTCCCGGGTCGGATCGTCCTTTCCTTCATATGCGTATCCCAGATGAACTCGCTCCTTCAGAGGATGTACCCGGCGAGCAATAAATGAAGGGCCAGGCCGACTCCCGTGAGGCCATCTTCTTTCAACTTCTCGATCAACGCCAGAAGATCATGCACCTGGTCTATGTCTGCGACATTGGGGGTAGATACCCAAGAAAGGGACGCCTTAGGCCGGCGCCCGACAAAGCATGGAAGAGCAAGTTTGAGGTTGGCACAATAGAACCATTCTTGGTGCCAGTCTTTATTGGAGGTTTTGAAGGGAATGGCGAAATAATTTTTCTTTAGCCCCTCCCGCAACTGAAATCCGGCTCCCCCAATCACCTTGGGGTCGCTCTTTGAGGGATAAGGTTTCAGAAGGTAAAAATGACGAAAAAGACTGAAATGAGGGGGAATGCCCAAGAAGGCCTCGCAAAGATGGACAAAAAGGGAGATCTGAAGGATCGAGTTGGGATTCAAGTTCACCAACTCGATATCGTAGAAGAAAAGAAGGCCGCGAAGAAAGGCGTAGGCAGGAAGACTCAGCCCGCGCTGGAAGAAGGATTCAAAAACTACAATCTCTTCAGAACGGGGGGATGGGATGGATTCACCTGCGGCCGGTCGCGTAGAGATCAAAGTAAGGGCCGGAAGAACCCCATCATTCACCATGAATTGCAGCCGTTCCTCCATCGTGATTGAAGTGGTCCAATCTTGTGGCGAAGGCGGCGAGGAGGTGTCTCTAGAGGAGTGAGAAGACATTTTTGGAGGAAAAGATCAACAGCGGCGCAAGGATGTGATCGCAACAGCAGTTAACCCTAGCGGCGGAGAAGGCGGAGAGACAAAGGAAGCAGAAGAGGCAGAATGCGCGATGGGAAAAATGAACCGTCGGTTTAATCTTTAAAGGGGCGAAAAATCAAGTTTTCTCCAAGACGGCGGGAAAAAGATTGCGGAACCCCTAGCCCTACTCTATGCTTCATAATGATTTGCTAGCCTGGCGTCCTAACATACAGAGGCAGTTATGGTTTGACCAAGTCATGTTTGGGACACGTTGCTCCCCACGATGGGATGTTTAACCACTTATCGAACTAAGCGAGAGGTGGGTGTCCTCCAGTCCGGATTAAAAATATCTTCTTGTGATATGCCCCATGTTGGGTCGCTAGGTGGTTACCGCATGACGGAACCATATATCACGAGTTGAACCCAAACGGGCACGAATCCAATGGTATGCCCCATGAGGGTCGAAAAGCTGTGTGTCGTAATAAATGAGTACGGATATCGTTCGGATGAACCTCAATATGTCCCAAGTCGGACCAGAGCTGTATCCAACACCAGTCAGATACAGGTATCACTCGGCCATAAGCTGAGAAAATCCCGATACACTCCAAATTGAGCCTAAGCTGTATCCTACACTAGTCGGATATGGGTATCACTCGGCCAAGAGCCACGTAATCGTGATGCGCTCCAAGTTGAGCCTAAGCTATATCCTACATCAGTCGGGTATGGGTGTCATTCGACCATTAGCCAAGAAAGCCTTGGTATGTCCCAAGTTGGACCAGAGCTGTATCTTACACCAGTCGGATATGGGTATCACTCGGCCAAGAGCCACATATATATGGTATGCTCCAAGCCGAACCTAAGCTATATCCTATAGCAGTCGGATATAGGTATCACTTGGCCAAGAGCCGTGCAAATCCTAATATGACCTACGTCTGACTTAAGGTATATCCTACGTCAGTCGGGTACAGATATCAACAGATCAAAGAGCCATGCAAGCTTCGAAATGCCCCAAGCTGGGTCTAAGCTACGTCAAACAACAATAATAGAGAATACTTGGAAAAGGTAATTCTTTATTATATATAAATTCCCCAGGCATTATGCCTGGAAAAATATTACATTTACAGGGAGCCCTAGACTTTTTCGAGGCGTGCCCGGCCGAGCGCCTCCACTAGTGCCTCCCTAGCCCTGTAGAGGGCAGGGAAGATCTCCAGGAAGGTGTCAACGGCGACGCGGTCGCAAGCGACTGCCTCCTCCTCGGCCAATTCCGCCATGGCGCGGTCGTAGGCCTCCCACAGCTCGGCGAGCTCCGGGTTCCGGTCATCCTTGTAGCTCCTCAGCCCCATGAAGAAGATAGAAGCTTGAAGCAGAAAAGTGGAGGATTAAGCGTGAAGGGATACATCCCAGAAGCATTGGTTCACCTTTTATAGCCGATGCGGCAAGGTTGAAGTAAATGCGAAAATGCAGTAACACCGAAAACCGAGGAGATTTCGAGTTAAGATCATTTCAGAAGCCAAAGAGGTTTATGGGAAAATGAATCGGCATGGGAAATCAAAAACGACTTCGAAGACCATCCGGCATTGATCCTTGAAGATTATGATCAGTTGAAAAAAACCTGGAGGTTATATTCGAGTCCTTCATAATCCCCTTGCTGCGAAGAAAAGCATTCAAATCAAAGAAGAAAGCAGACAGAGGTTTATGGTAGAAGCTGAAAGCACGGATCCAAGTTAAGTCCCAGATAAAAATGTAGCAATCGGATCATGAATCACTCGGGGGCTACTGTGGAATATATGAAACCAGGTATCTTCATGATCAGCCCAGCATCGCCTGAGGAGAAGACAGGCCCAAGTAGAAGGCCCAAAGGATAAGCTCCCCGCCAAGCTATATTGCCGTACGGAAGGGGGTACATCCTATAGACAGTTGAATATGTATTTAGATATAAAAGATACGGTTGTAATCCGAGTTGTTAATAGGATAGATAAAGATGTAAACTCTATGCTGGGACCGACTAGAATTCTGTAACCGATCGGAATCCCTTAAACCGATCAGGATTTTGTAAACCGCCCCACCCCCATTATATAAAGGAGAGAGCGGGCAACACCAAAGGGATCGAGCAATCGCCTCAACACACACACATCGCATATCGCCCAGAGCATATTGCGCTTTGAGCAATCTTAGATCTAAGAGATCCATATAATCCCAGCACACAGGATTAGGGTATTACCTCCACCGTTGAGGGCTTGAACCTGTCTAAACCCTTGTCTTGTGTGACCTTCGAGTTTGAGATCTAACGCCTGCCCCATAAATTCATTACCGACAACAAAAGTCGACAGTAGTGCTGGCCTGGCACTGACATCAAACCAAATTTACTTCAAATTCAAGATATAATTCAAATTAAACTCAAACTCGAGCATCAAATGCTCAAACCAAATCAATAACTTATCACAACATGGATAGACCTCTACATGGTCTTTCATAATCTGATCCATTAGATAGAAAAGAAAAAATGGTTATATTGAATTTAGTGTACTAAAGGAGCTTTATTACTGCTACTAACTTTTCTCGTTACAAAATATATTTTGATATGTGCCATACCAGTTAGACTAACCAATGCCCGGTTACTATGCGGTCTACTGATGTGAACTTTTCCACGGAATATAGGGGGTTTTGTGTGCTCTTGACTACCAGGTAATTTTTTGAAGGAATACTAGCAACAACATGGATACAAACAGGATTCCTAGACATCATTGATTTGGTAAATTTCAACTTTAATTCCAAACGAAAATTGTCGCTTTTGTCATCAGAACGCTTTCCCCCAACAAACATAAAGCAAGGACCGTCCTGGATCACAGCAAGATGGACAATCATGAAGCACAGACACATCATAGGAACAGAGAGCTGCGAGCCCAAATCAAACCCTCGCGAAAATCTAATAATTTCTCCGTCGAACAGGGATTATAGATGGTGACCACATAGGCGTTATTGCATCATTGGGGGGTAAACTCCACCATTTTCACGTTATTCAATCAAACTACTCGATCAACAATTGGATGCCCAAACTAGCATTTCAGCCTCAGTTGGATCCAAGCTCTTAATTTCAGTAGCTCTTTAGTACGACGCTATTTTTTAACGACAAAGAACAGTGTACATAAATCATGCTAAGGCCTCGATTGGAATATAGAAGTTTTCCCGTATTTCTCTGGGACCTAAATTGTTTCACATGTATTACAAATGGTCAACTAGTCATGATATAAGGTTGAGACTTCAGGCAGGGACAAATTATGTTGGAGTAACTGACTGCCTGCCTACCTGTTTGAGTGATTGACGATTGGGAGGAGACGATGCCAAAATTTCTGGACTACATAGTCCATTCTAGATTTCTTAGATATGTACTACAACGAGCGATGTTGAAATGTGTGACCTGATGTGTCCTACTAGTAGCATCCATCCGACTCAGCTGAAGAACAGAAAGGAACCGCAGATTGACGCATCAATATAAAGGATAGGATAGGATGACAATGCAACCATTATTGGTGCACGGCATTGTTGGTTCCGTTTGTAACTCCAAAAGGGTCCAAGCATATAGGTAGTTCTGATATCAACAGTGTATCTTGGTACCGCTTTAACGGCTAATTTTTGTCATAACATGTTGCTACAGGACACAGAACTTACCTATTATTCAAGTATATTCACTTTGAACCTAATAATGCCAACATCATAAGTCCAACTGATCTAAAAAATTGTCCAACTTAGTTTTTTTATACATTGATTGTCGAGGCTCAAGACTAGAAATTTTCCTTTTGAGATAGCGGGGACAATCGTTTAATACAATCACGTATCACAAGTTTAAACCTCGAAATTAAGGGCCTGTTTAGGGGGCTGTGCTTCAGCTTTGGACCAAAAGCTCCTAAGCAAGATGGTCCAAGCGGTGAGAAGCTAAGCCACGTGAAGCACCCCAAAAGCTGCAGCCACTAAGGAGGAGCTTTTCAGCTGTGGCTTCGCTTGACCGTCTCCCATCTCGCTCACTCCGCCTCTCTGACCTTGGCCACCCTGCCTCGCCACCTCCACGTCACCTCTCCACTCGTCTGCCGCTGTGCTTCGCTAGGTTAATGCCTCCCCGCTTGGTTTCCCCCAAAAGCTACAGCTGCAGCAGTCAATTTGCCAAACGGCATAACAAGAAAAGTCACAGCCGTTAGCTATAGGTGCTTTACAGCCTAGCAAACTAAAAGCAGCTTTTCAGCCCAGCCACAGCTCCCCCAAACAGGCCCTAAATCATTGCTCTTGGACGTGTTACATTTGGCTGGTGACGACAGTCCCAATGGCACTGCCGATAGGGGTAATCAATGGTAGACAAGGAGAAGGCGCGAAGGGCCTAGAGCACCGGTTCCAATCGTCGTGCTACTGGTACCTCTTATTCCTGCAGCATTTTTTCGTTAGTCTTCAAAACGTCGCACTGGCTATCCATCCTAAATGCAAGGAAGCGTGGTAAGACTGACCATCCTCTCTATTTTTCTCTTGTGTAAGCTACTTTGAATAATACAGTAGACATGGAGAAACAGAGAATGATCGTGCGCGAGTCCTGTGGTGTCACAAGTAAACCAGAGGGATTAATGGAGAGCAGATGCTTACCAGTACACAGTGAATGGCAAGTTTGCAACTGGGCATGGTTGTTCGAAGCTTCTGCAGAGTGGGTTGGATAACCATTCGATTTACGGGTGATGGGTAATTCATATTCACTTGGTCTACTCAGCTTTTTGGGTGATATATATAGATGGTAAAAACGTTGAGAAAATGTAAAACTGCCTTATGATTGAATACAGATATGAACGAGAAAAACAGAAAGCTGCAGCTTAATTGTAGCGAAGATTTCTTATACGCCACTAATAACTCCCAATTCCGCGATCTATCAACCAATATTTTGCCCTTCAATTCCTTTTGTGGCATCACTTTACAAAGTCTTGCCCCATGATGCTATTGTTGACATTTAGCTAGATCAATGAAAATTCAACTCACGAAGCACAAATTCAGTCAATTAAGTCAAAACTAGCAAGGTGGTCTACACACTTGTGCGGCATCTTTAAAGCAAGTTTAAATGACTTGTCAATATACTAGTATAGTGCATGTGCTAACGCTACGACGGATTAAGTGAATTTTGCTGGTCCGCCGCCTCCTGCTCCGCGCGAAGGTACGCATCCATCTCCGGCAGGCCGATCGCGCGGCGCAAGCCCCTGGTGTAGTCGGCGCCGGGCGGGTCGAACGCCGTGCGGGCCTCGTTCACCAGCCCGCACCGCAACATGTCGTCTACCCGAGCTGCGGTGAACCGCCGGAGGAGATCTGGCACGGCATCCAGCCAGACGAAGAGGCAGTCGTGAGCGGCGCGGAACGCCCACCGCTGCCCTCGACCAGCGCCTCGACGTATCTGTTGGAGCCACCGGCCACGATGGGGAGGCGGCCGCGGGAGAGCACGCTCTCGACCGCGCAGGCAGCCTTACGAAAGAAGTCGTCCTCGGTGAAGTCGACATTGGGGCACGGCACGCAGCCGAGGAGGTGGTGCGCCACTCCAGCGTGCTCGTGGTCGGTCACCTTGTTGGTGATCACGGGTAGGCTGGTGTAGATCTGGATCTTGTCCGAATTGATCACCTCGCCACTGAAGCGCGCCACCAGGGCAATGGCCAGCTTCGACTTGCCGGTGGCCGTCGCGCCGAGCACGAACACGACCTTCGGCTTGTTGGCCGTCGGGCTGATCACGGCGGTGGCGTCCATCGTGGATCGGTGCATGACGAGCATACGTGCCGGATCGTGGGAAGTGGCAGCGGTACGTGAGCGCCTTGTATAGGATGTGGTGCACATGCATGAATGGAAGAAAATTAAGCGCGTGATTCATGGTACTGACTGGTATGGTAAATATTGAATCGAAATCAAATGGGTTTAGATTTGCAACATAATTTTCTTCTATTCATGCCGCCCGCCATGCGCATCAGCACCACCGTGCAGTCCACGCACCGCACGTCCCACCCCTCCAACGTGCTCATCCTCCTGATCTTCTCCACCTGCGTTACCACCAGCCCGAAGGTGTTGCCTTTGATCTCCTCCACGTACCGCACTCGCCAGCATCGCCTCCGCGAGCGCGGCATCGACAGCCTCCGCCGCCTCCCGCTCCACGCGAAGGTACGCGTCCATCTCCGGCAGGCCGATCGCGCGGCGCAAGCCCCTGGTGTAGTCGGCGCCGGGCAGGTCGAACGCCGCGCGGGCAGCAGTATGTCATCCTGGAAAGCTGGATCAATAATGGCTTTCCTAATTGTCATCCAAATATGAATGCTAACATATAGCACCATTTGTGCGTCCTGATTGAGGCTAATTATTATCAGAATATCTGTTACTTCCCATAGTGTATTTAGGAATAAGTCCTAAAATGAACTTATTCCTTATATTTATCACACGATAATTGCATTTCATACACACATTCCTTATATAATATTTTTTGCTAAATAATATTATGGCGGCGGTACATGAGCGCCTTGTATAGGATATGGTGCACATGCATGAATGGAAGAAAATTAAGCGCGCGATTTGTGGTACTGACTGGTATGGTAAATATTGAATCGAAATCAAATGGGTTTAGATTTGCAACATAAATTCCATATATATAGTTCAATTGAAATATATATGTGCGGGCTCTCCTGTTGTGGGCCACATGAATGAATGAGTTAGACACATTAAACAACGGTCATCGGATGTGGGTGAGTAAAACTGAGGAAAGATCTGAGACGTTTATTTTGATGAATGCAAGTTTCTGGGGACGTTTTGCTAGTTGCACGAACATTGGGCCATCTCTAATGAGGTGCATTATTTAGGGTGGACGTAGGAAAAATTGCTTAGGTGTATTCTAAAGGGGAATAGATATGTAATTTCGCCTTTTGGAAAATAAATTGTTACATTACTCTATTTATGATATTTTAATATTATATATTATAGGTGGGAATATACTAATTCCGTTTCTCAATACTTGTCATATGTGACTAAAACTTTCTTTTCCAAATACTTGTATATCAAAACAATAAACGTAGCATAACATAACATTTTTCATTTATATTATTATCTCTTAATTTCATTATTGCATCTTTTCTTGAATTAGCATCTTTCTTAGAATTAATAAAAATTATATATATACAAATCAAATTCCCTACCTTATTTTTTTCTTGAATTAGCATCTTTCTGGAATATTAATTCTAAATGAAACCAAAAGTTGTATTTTTCACATAGTATGGAATTAAAGAACGGTCTCTAATTTCCTCTCATTTTTATTCTTATGTTATTTTCTACTAAATTTCAAATTTCATTTTTAGGTTAGAGCTTGTATACAAATCCAATTGCTAATCTTCATCTTATTTTTATTCCGAATTTCAGCTATGTACATGTTTTAATTTAGAGTTCGTACGAAAATAAAAAAATTGTATTTTTCACATAGTATGGAATTAAAAGAACAATCCATAAATTCTTTTTATTTTTATTCTTATGATATTTTTAGTTGTTATTTTTTATTCAATATTTTAATTTTAGTTTTTTGTTAGAATTTGTATACAAATCTAACTGCTAATTTTTGTTCCAAATTTTAGCTACATACATGTTTTAATTTAGAGTTTGTATTAAAGTCAAATGTTTAATTTTCTTTTATTTTTTATTCCAAATTTATGCTAATTTTCATTTTTTATTTAATTTCACTTATCGGTTAGGTTAGAATTCATATACAAATCCAATTGCTAATTTATATCATTTTTATTCTAAATTTAAGCTCTATACATGTTTTAATTTGGAGTTCATATGAAAGTTAAATGGGTGATTTAATTTTATTTTTTATCTAGAATTTCTGTTGTTTTTTATTGTCTTGGTATAGACTCTTTCTTCTAATCTAAATAGTTAATTTTATTGTTATTTTTATTTAATTCCAAATATTAGCTTTATATTAAAATTCACATACAAATATAACATGTAATTTTTATCTAATTTTTACTCTAAATTTTAGCTATGTACTGGTTTTAATTAGGAGTTTGTATGAAAATCAAATAGTTAATTTTCTTTTTATTTTTTATTCCAAATTTCTGTTATTTTTTTATGTATTTGGCGTACACTCTTTATTTTAATGTAAGATGTTCTACCTCGGGACCGCTAGATATACGGTTAGATCTTTTTCTTTAAATAATAGCAACAAATGGTTACTATGATTCAACTTAGCCACCAGTTTAAAGGCTAGATGTTTTATTTTTTGTGAGAATGTTTAGTATATTTGCTTGCATAGAAACTCTAAAAAAATATGCCATGAGCTTTTAATATATAATAGGACCATAGGCAAAAATGAGTACCTTTGCAGTTTGGCAGAAAATATATATGTTTTGACCAATGACAATAGGGGAGGTCCATACGTATATAGTAGGACGCCAAAGCTATTTATAGAAAAATCCAAAGTATTTTGTCCACATGTTACTAACTTACTATATACTTTAGTAATTTAGAAAGTATATATTAATTACTTGATATGATAAAAAGTTCAGAGAGAGACAAATTATAGGCTTTTTCTGTTTTCCTTTTCTAGCTGTGTCGTCATGTACAAATGACGATTTTTTTTAAATAATACATTTTATAAAAGTAATTGCTACACTAATATGCTGGAGAAAAAATTTGCAAAAATAATACCAGTTCGGCTAACCGCTTGGCGAAATCGGAGTAGTTGCCAGATGGTTGGGCGAACACCCTATTTTCGCCGAACCGTTGGGCGAAAGTGTGTTACTTGCGTCATTAGCACTCGCCGTGACAGAGCAGTCTAATGCGGGCTTGACACGTGGCTAATTCGCCGAACCGTGTGGCGGCAAGTAGTATTCGCCGAACTGTGTGGCGACTACTACATATCGCCCAACCGTGTGGCGAAGTAAACCATGTGAGAGGAATTTACTTAAATAATACATTTTTTTATTTAAATTGCAAAAATATATCTCTATAGCAGGATAGTTAAGTCAGCGCTGATGCAGCAGTCAAAGATTTTTTTTAAATAATACATTTTTTATTCAAATTACAAAAATATACCTCGATATCAAAAAATTACCAAAATATACCTCTGTCGCCCGATAGTTGGGTGACAAGAGGGGAGACCTGGGTTAGCGCTGATGTGGCGCGAAATTATAGGGCGACTGTGCTCAGTCGCCCCATCATTGGGCGACAGGCATAAGTCGCCCCACCATCGAGCGATAAGAATAAGTCACCCCACCACCGGACGACAGGCATAAGTCGCCCCACCTCCGGTGGTGGTTGAATGTCCTCTTGAAATTGCTGCTGCAGCAGTACTGTGTCGATCTCTACCCTTCGAGTTAGATCATCTTCTGTATCTTCTGCGCGAACCAGGCATCACACCCCCGCCGAAGAGCATATACATCGCTAATAATTCTGGGATATCTTTGTTCAGCAACTCTTCATCCTTTGGGAATAACTAACACACAAGACGAGCATACGAAGTAGTGAACTTATGTATATTAATGGTAAAAAGATTAGTAAAGTGAACAAATATAAAATAACTAACCTTAATATGCTCTACATACCGATTAGGCAGCATCAGTACCATGTTAGATCTTCTAGAGAAACCTGTAGCAGAAGGGTGGTTGGCTAATTCGTATACCCTGAAATACCTTTGACGCCACCATTTCAAATGCGCCTTCAGGTCGTCGGAGGTCATAAGGTTTAGGCCAGAGGTTGTCACGTTATGTCTCTGTAATATCGGGCGCCACTCTTGCAATTTGGACACCACTTTACTTAGGTTCTTCTCCTTGAATGGATCGTCCTTCCCATTACGTGTAACCTTCAACGTGTAATGAAGGGCTACGATGCTCATATCTAGTGTCCATGAGAATGCTCTATTAGAGGATGCAGCTATGATGAAGTGTGAGTGCGTGCTGTGGATGTGTGCCTGTGGTTTGACCTTTTATAGACTCGAAAGGGTGGTGTATGGACTAAGTGTTGGAAGGTAAGATTGAAACATACAGACGGATAACAAAACGTTGGAGTGTGTAGTCAAGTTGGGCTGAAAAGGCAGTCGTGCATGCAATGTGTCAGTACTGTCACGTGTTGTTAAATCAGCCTGAAAAAGTTTGTAGCATTGGGCCGATGTGAGAAAAAGAAAGAAAAAATATGCAAGACGTCTTTTTCATACAACGTGGATCTAGGAACCTTATCATACTCCGAAACGCCTAGTGCAAATGCCTGTTGGTAGGGCGATGATCGGGTTCTACACTAGGAAACAATTTACGATGAATAAAATAAAAGGTGATCACAACACAATTAATAGTGTGAAAATAGTAAATCATATATTAATTGAGGAAGTATAAAACATGGATATGATGACTGCAAAATGAGGTACTAATCCTGAGCACCCCCATGAGGTGGACCTTGACCCCCTACCCCTACCACGACCTCTCTTTGCCCTACGTGCTGAAGCTGGTGCATCGTCCATAGGTCGTATGTGAAGCTCCTGGGACGGTCGCGCCGCCGTGTCGTGAAGAAGGGTCTGCTGCCTTGCCTTTGGACGGACGACGCCATGGGAGGCAACGCATACCCGTAGGAGATGCCGTAGTCCTGCTATGTCATCTGTGTCGCTAGAGGGGCTGCGTGAACTACATCTCCGGACGTGGCTGAGTCCAATGCGTGCCAGAGAAGAACTGATCCGCCCAAGAATCGACGTACCCTGGTGAGTGCAGCGATGAAGAGAAGCATCCTCCACCACGTAGGCGATCTGCGATTCGGTAGTAACATTTAATCATAATCAGGTGATACTTATACCAAACGTCAACAATTGAATATTGCTCGACTTACCTAGTGTGGGGATCATGGTGGGACAGCGTGGTGCCTACCAACTAGACCCTCCAGCCATGTCTGGGGCCGGAGACACAGGGGTGTAGAAGCTGGACTCTGCCTCCACTGCGTAGCGAGGAGCTGGGGCTAGTGTGTGGTAAGAAGGCACGCGTGGCGGCCTGGATGAAGTACCACGGTCAGTCGCGTCCATCTGCTGACAAGAACCGAGCTCCACGATCCGTCGAGTCCCAGCCACCACGCGTCTCCATGCTTCCGTCATCTCGTCTAGTGTGACAGCGACTCTGTCATGCAGCCTACTCAAAGTGCTGTTGCCATGCTGGCGCAAGTCCCTTGCGTGGTCCACCTTTCATATACAAACAAATCGTAAACACAACGACATAGTGTAACGAATAGATGATTTAATTTACGAAATAAGACTTACCATCACATGCCTGGCCTGGTAGAAGTCTGCCACGTTTGGAGCGTACCTGTGGGTCGGTGGCTCCTCCACAAGTAGGAGATGAGTACGTGTCCGCGGCATGTACCAGGCTAGGTACTGCTGGTAGGGGGAGTAGTCGTATGGCGTGTCCTCATCAACGACGTCCTCTAGTGCCCCATCCCACTGAGCGAGCCACGGCTCCATCCTCTGAGCCAAGGTTGCCATGCTCTTCTGAGGTCCGTGGGTGGAGAACCTTAAGAGAAATCCACATTATTACAAATATAACATAAGTATTTAACATACTTGTAGTGGGCGAGTAACTCACGAGTGCACTTTCTCTGGCACACGATCCCCTGAAGGAACAGGGACCAGCTAGCGAAGTCCAAACTGCCTCATGACTCGCTACAGCGCGTAGTCCTCCATGAAGACATCGAAGCTTCTTCCTGGTAAGCCAGTAAGCTTGGTCCCTGTACCAAAGCTTTATATCACGAATGCTAACACTTTCGGGGAACGAGTGCTCAACTATGGTGACCGAAAAGTTGCTTAAATCAATACCATTCTACGAATTTTTTTTTCACCATCGCCATAATATACCCTAAATTTCACTGGATCCGACATTACTGCGACGATATAGACAAAATAAATTTTTAGTTCACCACCAGCATATACTATCACTAACCTAAATTAAAGAGCGCTAATTAACTATCCCGTTAACAATACTACAATATTAAAGTACGCATCTAATATCGCTAACATAAAAGAGAAGTACTAATTAAATTAAATCTAACATCAACTATAATATTACTATCCCTCGCTAACTAATAAGAGTAATATAAATTCAAATCTTATGTCTAATAATATGATTTTCTTACAATATTTTTCTAAACAATTACAAAAAAAAGTATTACAAAATTGTGAAGTTACCTTTTTCTTCTTCTTCCTCCTCTTTCTCCCTCCTCTCTCTCTCCCTCTCTTCCTCCTCTCTCTCCCGAGTGCTCTCTCTCTCTCCCGGGCGCTCTCTCGCCGCCTCCCCCCCCGCCGGCGCCCGCTCGCTCGTACCCCTCTTTTCTCCGCCGTTTTCAATCGGAGCCTGGCCAAGCGGCCGTTTTCAAAGAGACGCAACTTCGCCACACGGTTGGGCGACATGTAGTAGTCGCCACACGGTTCGGCAACTACTACTTGTTGTCACACGGTTCGGCGAATTAGCCACGTGTCAAGTCCGCATTAGACTGCTCTGTCACGACGAGTGCTAATGACGCAATTAACACATTTTCGCCCAACGGTTCGGCGAAAATAGGGTGTTCCCCCAACCATCTGGTAACTACTCCGATTTTGCCAAGCGGTTAGCCGAACTGGTATTATTTTTGCAAATTTTTTCTCCGGCGTATTAATGTCACAATTACTTTTATAAATGTATTATTTTAAAAAAAATCGACAAATGACAATTAGGAGAGCATGTAGGAGTGTAATGCGAATCACGCCTACGTTGTCTTCCATAGCTTATAACTAAACATTAAGAAGCTTCGTCTGGAGATCACGAACATGCTAGTACGATTATCAAGTTAAAAATAGTGATCTTGTACTTGATTCTTAGCTCATTGATTATTCAATACAAATTAACAAGAATCTCATCCACTCCCCAGTTGAGGGAATCTTCTCATGATTGAAAGGAAGTGACAGTTACGTTCCTAGCCATCCTCTTATTCCTAGTAAAAAAGCAAGTCTTCTAAAACAAAGCTTCCAAAATTGCAAAAACCATTATTTGACTATTTCCATTTCAATATATGTTGGTTTTTATTCTAAGCCCAAAATTAATGTGGTACATTCAACACTATCGAAAATGTTAAAATATCAGCATAACTCGCACTAACAAGCCACAAGAACGACTCATACTATAGCATATTAGCATCTTAGACAGACATAATTAACGAAATGTTTCATTAATCATAAAAAATAACTTCACCCGCATATATATGATTGTTATAATCAGTAGGCACCAACACGGCCTTTTTAATTCAAGTAATATTCATTTTTCAGCAGTATAGGTGAAGTATATGATTGCTTTAGGTGCCAACCAACGTAGGTGTGGACTGATTTATATATGAAAGCACACAGTTGTTTAAGTTAATAAAAAGAGGGTATTTTCTTTGGACTATTTTGTGCATAAATCTGTAAGTTGCCTACTAGCCCTGTGTGTTGTCAGTGATTTGTGCTAGCTAGGTGCGTGTCTATTGAGCCCTGAGGATAGCTCAGTTGGCTAGCACTGCCGTCATGCGTGCTAGCCATCCACGTTCAAACCCGGGTGCTCATCGGGCACATATACACGGATATGTGCACGATTCAATGGGAATGGGTTTTTAGCTTGTATAGATGACAAGTACGTGTGTGTGAGTGGATTATGTGTGTCGTCTTGTACCTTAAAAAAAAAAGATGTGTGTACTATTCATTTCTCTTTTGTTTCTGAGAAGAAAGCGCGTATTTCTTGTAGTCAGCTACACACTTGTTTATGAATATATAACAAATAGGTTGTACACTAACTAAACTGTGTCTTTTGTTTAAATGTTAGTTTGGTTGAGATATGTGGTTTGGCTCCATTTGGTCAAAGCCATTTTGATAACATTGTGCCCATGTCTGAAGGTATCATTGATAGGTAGCAGCATAATGAAACTACTTCTCTGACGAACTTCCCATTTTCACATGGATAGCAATTCATTTTCATTGGCTCGTCACATGCATTGTCCACCAAATCCCCACGCTGACCATTATGATACACTAATCACCATGTTAATTGTTAACGCTTTCCATCACAACAATGTAGAAGCTAATGTCTTCTAGTTTACATACTCTTTCAAGGACCAGTTTGAGATTGTTGTCATGTGTTGCACTATGAAATCTAGTTAGATTAAGAATATTTTCTGATGGTTCAAAAAGGTACTTTCAAGCAATTATTATATCCAAAGATGGAAAAATATAAAGTGCTTTGGCAAGACTTACTTCAATATCAAATTAATAGACATACATTTCTTAGCTTCGAATGAGATGCACAAATTGAGAAGAAATTTTGTCGACATTTCGCGATCTTTAGAGTCTCAAAAGTGGAGGGACAGATAGGCAGAAGTGCTTATTTTGCCTAAAAATGGGAGTTGACCAAGGGACCAGATTGACTCTTTCGGAACTTCAGGGACCAAAGTGAACCTCACGTAAAAGTTGAGGGACCGAATAGCGCATTCACCCTTAATTTTTCATGGGATATATTAATTGGTTAACTTCTTTAGGAGTAATTGCCAAAAGCCCCTCACTGAAAATTATTTTTGAAGCCACCCAGAGAATAAATTGAAACATGCGTACACAGCCAGTGGTCACATTAGCACATAGAGCATCGTACGTTATTGCTTAACTGTGCATGCAGATGAAAATCGTATGGCAGATGCAATACAACCGGCTATTAGTTTTGATAAATCTATAAAGTTATCGCAAATGAGTCCAAGATACAACACTCAAAGGACTACTTCCTCTGATAACAAATACATATGTTTTGAACATCGACACAATCTCTAAAATACAAATTTGACCACTAATTTCTATTATAATATATTAGTAAAATCCAGTAGTCAAAATTTCGAAAGTTTTAATGTACCTATGTTCAAAACGATATGTATTTAACCGGAGAGAGTATTCCATTGTCATAGTTTCATCATCCTGCTTCCTAGTTTTTTAATCGGCTTTTCCACTATACGAAAATTTACAAACAATAGATTTGAAAACGATGTCTGAGTTAGAATATAAATAAGAAGAACCCATGCAATATTAAAATTTATTAATTAATTATCGAGTGGCATAAGACGTGGCCTTGATTGCTAGCGATGTGGTTATAATTTGCAATATCTTTATGTCCTAACCAAGTGGAACACACGTCAGCACTTCTGTCAATTCACTACAAAAAAAAAACCTAACGTAGAATCACTTTTTTATAGATATTTTTTATTTGTCTCTATAAATTGCTATAATATATTGTAGAGACATTTGTTTGCGGAAATTTAGAAGGCGCCTTAAATGTAGAGATATTAAGTTGAGACATTTTAGATAAAAAACTTGGAATGTGGATTGTAGAGATGTTTTTGATGCATTTTTAAATTGTTAAAACAAAAATCATATGTAGATATTTTTTTAGACACTTCTTAAATCGTCCTTATGTTGTAGAGATGTTATTTCAAATATTTTTTATTCTCTAGAGATATTCTTTTAGATGTTTAAGACATATTGTATGCTACTCATAAGAATTATAATATTAATATAACCAAGTTGTGATGTGAGGATGAGATGATTAGTCGACTATTTGTTTATATCCATAAGATCTCGAGTTTGAGGATTGGTTCAAACATATTTTTCATTCTCTAGAGAGTGCTAAAGATACAACATAGTGACTTTACAAAATATCATATATAGAATATAAAGATATTTCAGTAAGTAAGTGGGTGATAGAGACACAATATAATGACTTTACAAATAAATATGTTATATAGAACGTAAAGATATTTCAGTAAGTGGCTTTTTGGCCGTAGTGATATTGCACGTAGATGCACCATTCTAGCATTTTAAAAGATTCCGAGCTCATATCTGTCATGATCGTCAATCAGAAAATGGATGGTTCTGAACCAACCGCTACAGTGGTTAAGGTGCATGAATGGGAACGACATATCACATATGGTACGAAACTGCAGTGGCATCTACGATGTATTGAATAGTTTCAGGTTCAAAGATACGCATACCTAGGCATTCCAAACACTTTGTATTTTAACTACAGTGTAACATTCCGATTTTTTCCTTTTAATTTCTGATTTTGGTGAATTTTTGGAAATTTTCTGAAATTTATTTGAATTAAAAAAACATTTTTGAATAAAACCTAAAGAAAATAATATTTAAATCTGTGCAAACTTTTTATAAACTTTGGTTAAAAATATTTTATTTCAGTTCTACATGTTTCAAAGTATTTTACAAAAAATTTCTAGTATTTTTTCTTTTTATTTGAAGTCAAATAAATTTTGGGAATTATTTCTATTGAAAAATCCTTGGAAAATCAGCTTTTGGTTTTTGGGCCAAAAGCTGGCAGGCCCATTCCTGTTCCACTGGCTCAACCCAATTCCTCGGCCCGCCTCACCCAACCCGGTCTAGCCCACGCCACCGCCGCACTTAACCCGAACCCTAACCCTAGCCGAAACCTCGGAGTCCAGCTCGGACACGACGCATGAGGGATTTATAAGCTCGACGATGCCCCGTATCGTGTGCTATTAGAAATATTGGAAATTGATTAGGGCTATGTGCTAGTTTGTCTTGAGAAATATCTGAAAGTTATTTATTACTGTTATTTGTTTTACTATCATTTCAATCTATTTATTTTATTCAAATGTAAATGCAACTTTATTGTAAACACAACCATAATAGCCATTCGTTTGGAATAAGCGTTCTATACAGTATATTAGACTTGCATTTTGTGCACAACTTGTTGAGTGCTTTATGTACTCACCTTTGCCACAACAATATCATCAGTTGAAGAAGAGTCCACACTTGCTCTGAAGGAGGAGTACCAAACTGTTCAGTTGTCTGTGGCATATTGATGGGTTATCTACGAAGTTTCCATTTTACTGCTATTTTATTTATTAGAGTATAAGCCCTGCATTGCATAATTATGTAAAGTCAACCATAAGGCCAAACAATTATTTTTTATTCAATAAATAGAGTCTTTATTATGTTTTCCGCTGCGTATGATTGTGACATACAACGTGACTGTATGCACTAGCGTGATCTTGAACTAGTGTGGAATATACAGAGGGTTCGAATTTGCATATTCGGGTCCCGACATACAGTGTATAGAATCAGTTCCTCTCTTCAAGTGGGATCTACATCATTCACTACTACACATTATAACATCACAGACAGTTTGAAACCATCATCACAGACGCTTTTCTGAATTTTCTGTAAGCATGTGTCAGTGATGCAACGTCACATCATAGATGGTTTACAAACCATCTGTGATTTATGCTATCACAAACGATTCCCAATTAGAACCATCTGTGATATTCTAACATCACAGACGGTACAATTATAAACCGTCTCTGATGTCTAGGTTATCACAAACAGTTCCTAATTGGAACCGTCTGTGATATTCTAACATCACAGAAGATTACTCATTGGAAACCGTCTACGATATGCTAACATCACAGACGATTCCAATTAGGAACCGTCTCTAATGTGTATTTTGTATTAATAAAATATTTTTTGTTTATTGGCTAGCCTCAGGAAATGCTAGTCATGCCCTCTGAAACAAGCAGATTACAGATTATATGCATTTTAGAAATCAACTCAGATTACATATTACACTATATACATCACATCCATTTTAGAAATCAATTCAGATATATTAACAATTGAATGCACAAGTACAATTAACAAATTCTCAGCACAAGTTTCACAAAGTAACCGAAGTGGTAATTAAGAAATAACACAACCCCTCAAGTTAGGCAGAGTGAAACTTGCCTTTTGGATTTATGACTTGACTCAGCAAGAAGGAATAGAGTTATCCTCGAATTCCAATCAGATCGGTCTGTTGCAACGCAGTTATAACCTGATCGGTCTTGTATGTACCGAGGAGGAGTTGCATGTTGTGGCAAATGTAAAATCCACATAGGTTATTTCCCTTTCCCTGCTAGTGGCACTACAAATCAAGAATTGGTTAGTTCGAGAGGCATTATTACGGAGTGTGATATAGGAGTATTGTGTACTAACGAGTACTGGAAACTTAAAATCGTGTTTCAGCTTCATCCTGTCCTTGTCAAAACGCCCTCCACGAGCTTTGTACACTTTGAATGAGCTACCTGATTCCAAAAGTTAGCCTTGGCTTTTCCAGGAGCAACGTACACCTTAAACAAACTACAGAAGAGTTATCTATTGAGGGAACGTGATTATCTATTGATTAATTTCGCGATAAGATTCAAGTCATGGTTGCCGCTCTGTAAGGAATCAAGGTACATAACCTAGTTCTTTCTTGATTGAATTACAATTAGAACACAGTGAAACCTATAGAGGTAAACCTATAGAGGTATGTCGCTATAGTCATTCAACCTAACTTTGAGTTATGTGTACAGTACAAATCAAAGTATAGCAAGTAGTGCAACACTTACCCCGGGTTGTGTGGAAAAAGTAGGTAGTCTCTATCTTTTTGAGCCACCAATGCCTATTCCACGTATTCCTGGATGACTTTTAAATTTTGGCCCGTTGTTTGCTTCGTAACTATATGTGGGTCGAGGAAATCCACCGGTTGTTTCTTCTTTTTCGCTTCATGGATCATGTATCTATATATACAAAAGCAAGGAGTCATATATATATACACAAGAATGTAGATTGTGATTGCACACACTTACAATGTCCAGCATCTCAAGAGTGCAGCGTCGAGGCGTCGAGATTGAAGAGATCGAACAAGTCATGGAAGTCGACCCTGAAGAAGCCCCCCGATGACTGGTTGAACAGATGCTCATGCTTGAAGTTGACCGTGATATTCGTTATACATTCTAACACTTGATTGTTGGCTTGTTCCATAAACCAATCATGCAATCTAATGCAAACCAATATAAGGTTTTTTAGGCGCTCTCCTATTACTAAAGGCTCTCCTTGCTTGTATGTCCAGACCAATGGGGCAATCGGATAGTCGAGGGCCTTCGTGATCTGCTTCGATTTGACCTTGTCTTGCTTTCTACTAAAGGGAGTCTTCACGGGAGACGAGTGGGCACGATCCCACGTAAAGGCCTATGAGGCATGGGGCACGGTAGTCGATTTGGTGGCTTGCTGAGGTGCAACAGGCGACTCCGATAGTATAGGTGACTCCGAGAGTGTGGATAATTCCTGAGCTAGAGGATGGGCGTCCAAGAAGATGCCTCTACTGGGCCATTGGATATATGTGCCAATGACATCCTCTAGTGTCGCGATTTCGTCGTTTGGGGGCATCTGCAGCGCAACAGTCTTGAAAATGTTATGTACACCATCCACATTGACCTTCGTGAAACTCGGCACTACCAGGGTACCATGCACCACCGCCCCTTGACTGGATGGATACGTGAGCCCCCAAGTAGCTTGAAGGGGAACGAAGCTATTGGCAAGCCTCACTTGGAGATTGCACTACGTGGTCTCCTATATAATGGTACACAATTAGCTAAGACGTCCAACAGCTATATCTATGGAGCATTCAAGAGATATATATTAATACCTTGATGTCACAGATAGGAAATTTGCCTTCGTTTGTGTGAGTGGCGGACACACAGTTGCTCTTCCAGGTAGTGGGGCTGAATTACATACATACGTCTGGGGCTTGCGCGGGCTGTTTGAGCTCATTATTGAGCCTTTCCTCGAGGCCTCTAATCTAATTATTGAATTAATCTCTTAGCCTTTTCTCAATCTTTCTTATAAGCCGTTCCTCATGCTCGGCTTTGGCTTTCTTTCTACTCCGATATTTGTTGAAATTGTTTGGGAATCCCGTTTTCCAGGGAACGAAAACCCCTTATCCTCGCATGCGACCAGGGTGTTCCTTGTTTTCCAAGGCCATGGAGAGTACATCTTTCTCCCTGTCTAGCACAAAAGAGCCATCGAAAGATTGTGTACTCAAATCTACCTGGAAGAACCCAACATGTTATTTCACTTAGGAAGTTATGGTCTAATTACAAACTTGGTAGTTCGATATCTTACCAGTTGTTCGCACACTTCCACGTCCGCAGGGTTTGTAAAGGACATGGTGCCGGAATATGTGGCACACGACCTCACTCTTAGCCAGTTTCGGGCGTGATAGTCAACGATCGTGGCAAATGAAGGGGAGGCCTCCTCATCCTCCCTCCTCGATTGTGTGATCTTATCCGCGTATCCAGTGGTGCTGAGTTTGTGTGGGTAGGTGTTTTTTGCCTGAACAGTCTTGTATGCTTCACTTTGACGTATGAATTCTTCCGTCGTCTTCATCTCAATAAATCGTTCCCACACGTCTTCAGTGGTGAACCCATACTTCTAGAACAGAGTCATTTCCTTATTCACGTAATTACTGATAAGGATTTTCTTGAAGTTCTTCCACGTCTTTCCCACCACTAGCAACACATACCATCGTAGAACGTGCCATGGCATCTCCTAGGAGCTTGAACGATGTGAAAATTTCTATCACCAGGTTGTCACGCTCCTCATTTGCTAGCGACTTCCAGGATGGATAATTGATGGAGACCCGTTCCCATCCAACTATCTCGTACAATGTTCGAAATGCTGTCGCTTCCTTTGGTGGTGCGGTAGGGGCTCTATCCCATGGATCAACCGCCGTGATGGTATATCGGCTTTGGGTTCTTTTACTTAGCCCTCTTGGACTACACCTCGGTTTTGCTATGTTCAGCTCATCAGATCCATTCAGCGACGAGGAATGAGGGGACGTCATCTTCTTTTTAACTAGACTGTGTTAGGTCTTAAAAGGTCAAGCAAGTTGGTAAATCGACAATTCACGGACGTAGAAGAGGAAAAAAAAGTAAATTGCAAGATGAGAGATATTTTGTTCACTAGATAGATTATAGATAGACTACGATTGGATCCACGAGTCCAAGCACGCCACGGACCATGCGTCCGGGAGCATTTCCTAACCTTAAGCCTTATTTCTATTTGCTGTACACAACTATGTACACACACACACATATATACACACATCACGTTATGTAATATGATTGATATCGAAAAATGGTATTATCTAACATAAAAGTATAAGAGCAACTCATATTCAAGTATCTAAGCATGGATATGACAATAAACAATCTTATCAATCAGATTTCAATACTTGAGGATTAATTACAATAACCAATTAAAGAGATAAATAAATTCATAAAAATTTATGTCAACTAGGCAATGAATCATGTCCATTTAACAAATTGATGATCAATTGAATGACAAACTGTGCTCTCAAGTGTCGGGCTGCTGAAGGTTGGACCCTTAGCCTCCTCGCCACAAGGTGTAGGACTGCTAGAGGTTAATCTCTTACCTCCACTACACTAGGGTCAAATTAATCAAAGTTCAACTAGACAATTATCTTAGCAAATAAGGCCTTGAACTCTCTTTACCTTCCTAAGCGATGCACCATAAAGTATTAAGAATTAATATTTATTGTTCAACTGATCAAGCAACAAGTTCTTAAACTATGCACCATAAACTATGCAGCAACAGACAACTTTGAATTTTGATCACTTTGCCTTTCTAACCTAGCTAATGGTTAAATTAACAGGAAGTAACTATCTAGTTCAAGGCCAAACTTACTATTGTAATTATTCAATTTAAGCTTCTAAAGACCCAAATACATCATTGAGCATACAACCCAAGAAACATGGAACCCAATTTCCTCATTGAACAAATGCTTCTCCACATACAAGGTCCCCAAGACAATTAAATTGTTTGGCCCCTTTGCAAGATAGTAAAGAATATATTCAGGATATTTTGATAGATAAAAACTTGGCAAGGTAAAATGCATGCATAAATTAGCATAAAAATAGAAAAAAGGAGCTGCCTAAACTAGCTCACATACTGGTACCAATACTATAAACTATATCCAACAATTTCGATACTTGACATTAACACCATGCACATTTATTGTTGTGTACGTATCTTTTGAGTCATAGTTACCTGAATCGCAGTTCATTGTTGTTAATAAGAACCAACTGAGATATTCAAAGGAAATTCTAATATAAAAGAAGCACTAAGGAGCTGAGGAATGCATTTATGAAGTTTGAATATTGCCAAATGTAATTGCTACATGATCTGAGCACATACTTTTTTCTAAGACTTGCACGTTTTTTAAAAAAGTTGACAGCAATCGTATTAGCTGTTTTGGTGCTTTGAGTATGTGAATAACACTATTACCAATTATTGCAATTTGTAAAAACATTTATAGGCCTTTTCCTTTACTATTTTCAAAGTGAGATTTGCTAGGGATAGAAGTTGAGTCTTCAGTTCTGCACCATGAACAAGGAACCCCATTAAGTGGTTCAAAGCTTAAATAGTCAACAGTTGACAAATTAAGTACTCATTACCAAACAATCAACAATGGAATATATACTAATTGAAACTTGCTTGATCATTCATTGCTATTAATGGTCTTCAAATGAGAGGTGCTTCGTTGCTCTCTCACAGGTGTAAAGCACAAATTTTAAACCATATTCAGGATTTGATTTGCAACCACCCACTACGGTGTTATTTCAAGGTTTGCACAATTTAGATCAAGGAAAAAGCATAGAAGCACTGCTCTAAGTGAGTCATGTGAGGAAAAGGTAAAAGAATGTGCATAAACATTGACCATGCTTTCATTGATTATATTATGCCTTGAAGTCTTAAAATGAAGAAGGCTGTATGTTGGTCTCGTAACGCAGTAGAAAAGTGCTGTATTAACAGACAACGACCAGTTCATCCTTTCACAAGGGCTAAAGTATTCAACAAATATGACATGTCGCATTTTTTATCTGCCTACAGTGAGAACATTCTGGAGTCAAATTTTGTTTGGTACCTACTATCTTAGTAGATAACAACTCAATTTTAGCACATTTTGACTGAGTTTAGGTTATGCAGATACCTAATTAATCATATTCATGTGACAATCATCAGCTGAAATTCAGTTGATTGAACAGCTTCACCGAGCCTTTCCTACCCTACTCCATTTTCTATTCTTTTTTTATTCTGCCAGTTCTATCTTATGCCAATTAAGATCATAGTACATCAAAGGTGGGGTTGCGAACCTGATTTTTTGGTACACAACAGAACACAGTATATAGTAAAATAATTAGTGCTTTACCTGCGAGGGGGAGGAGGCCGCACTGAGTAGGAGGAGGCCGGCGGGGGGAGGACACCACGCTGAGGGGAGGACACCGGTGAGGGGGAGAAGGCCGCACCGAGGGGGAGGAAGCCAGTGAGGGGGGGGCACTGCGTTGAGGGGGGAGGCTACCCCGAGCAGGAGGTCGTCGCATTGAGGGGGAGGGGGCCGTGTCGAGGGGGAGGACACCGCACCGAGGGGGAGGAGGCCAGCGAGGGGGATGAGGCCGTGCTGAGGGGGAGGAGGTGGGTTTGCGATGGTAGCTAGGGTTAGGGGATAGCGCTGTGTTTGGGAATGGCAGCTATCGTTAGGAAGGCCACCTAATCGGTTGGGTATTGATGAAAACTAGTTTGGCCTGATCTTCTGATGAGATTGATAACTACGATTGATCGATGTGACGTTGACTATGAGGCTACTTGATCGAGACGACCAAGTCTGTCCTGCAATCGCTATACCACACCCTTTGTCGTTATCAACCGTGCCCAACACAGTTGATCTTTCCTATAAGCAATCGAGAATCAAGCAAGAAAGAAACAAGCACAATCTGAATTAGAGGATAAAATATGAAGTTTTATTGACTAATGCAGAGGCCTGAACTTGCTGTAGTTTGTCTAGTCGACACAAGTATACAACTGATGTTTTTTGAATGAAAAACCAATCTAAAAAGCCTAAACCCTAGAAGTGATGGCCATAAAGGATATAAAGTGGAGCGGCGTGCTCCAACAGGTGAGGGGAGCACACATAAGTGGAGTCGGATTCCAACTCTATTACAAGGCCCAAGCTGGCCCAACAGTGGTGTAGAACATTCCTTTGGTGATTATGAAGTGTATACAACGAATCTGAAGGTGGGGCTAGATCCATTGGAAAGTTCTCGTCGTCCTCTTCAATTTAGGTACTTGAACGCCTCAAACATACTCCGTATGTGAAAGTTATGATCATTTTACTTAGGACTATCAAGATGACTCTGAATTAGTCTGGAATTAAAACAGGGTCGGCCTGGACTTGTTGCGGTAGTTGTGCCGCTTCCCTCACCTTGGTTTCTGAGTAGAATAACACCAAATGACTTAGGTAGCAATCCATCCTCAATAGAAAAATTATGAACTCCTAGAAATGAGTTCACCTGATAATTCAATTGTCGTGCACGTGCCCTTGTCATAGGTCCTTGCCTATCATCTTGTGGAGGATTGTTGTGTGTATCCAAAGAAGTGATATCCTCATCATTCTCCCCTCTTGAAATGGAGTCACCCTCAACTCAAGCTCTTCTTCTCCCAAGTATGGCTTCAAATCTGCAATGTTTAATGTGGGACTAACCCCGAAATTTGTAGGCAACTCAAGCTTGTATGCATTATCATTAATATTTTGAATAATCTTAAAAGTACCTCAGCTCTAGGTATCAACTTAGACTTTGTTAGATCTGAAAATCTATCTTTTCTCAAATGCAACCAACAAAGATCACCAAGTTCAAAACTTATGTCCTTTCTTCCTTTACTACCGGTTACCCTATATTTCTCATTCATATGCTCTATATTTTCTTTTGTATTCTCATGAAACTTAAGAACAAATTCAGCACGTTTCTTAGCATCTAAATTTACCTTCTCCGAAGATTGTAGAGGTAACAAATCAATTGGAGCGCGAGGGTTAAAGCCATATACTACCTGAAAAGGGCTCATCTTTGTGGTTGAATGCAGCAAGCGATTGTAGGCAAACTCCACTTGAGGTAGACATTCTTCCATAACTTCAAGTTTTTCTTCGAAACAACCCTCAACATGGTTGACAATGTACGGTTGACGACAGTTTGTCCATCAATTTGGGGATGAAATATGGTAGAGAATAGCAATTTCGTCCCCAACTTGTTCCATAAGGTCCTCCAAAAGTGGCTCAAGAACTTCGCATCATTATCTGAAACAATTGTGGTTGGCACACCATGTAATCGAACGATCTCCCTAAAAAATAAATCAGCAACATGTGTAATATCATCACTCTTATGACAAGGAATAAAATGTGTCATCTTAGAAAATCTGTCCACTACTACAAAAATACTATCCCTCCCCTCTTTGTCCTAGGCAATTGTAAAACAAAATCCATAGAAATATCCTCTCAAAGCACACTAGGAACAGAAAGCGGCATATATAAACCATGTGGATTCAATTGAGACTTAGCTATTTGGCAAACATAACGCTCGACATCACGCCTCATCTTTGGCCAATAAAGTGTTCAGCAAGGATGTCCTTCGTCTTTTTGATGCAAAAATGTCCCATGAGTCCTCCTCCATGCGCCTCCTGTAGCAACAAAAGACGAATAGAGCTAGCTGGAATGCATAGCTTGTTAGCTCTAAATAAGAACCCATCATTTAAAACAAATATGTTCTAGCATTTACCATCTCTACAATTGGACATTGCATCTTTTAATTCATCAGCAGAAGCATATAAATCTTTTATTGTCTCTAAGCGAAAATTCTATAATCAAGTTGAGACAACAAAGTATACCATCTAGACAAAGCATCAACAATCATATTTTCCTTCCCTTTCTTGTGTTTTATGGCATAAGAAAACTATTTGAATGAATTCAACCCAACGAGCATGTCTACGGTTCAGTTTATCTTGACTCCTAATATGTTTGAATGATTCATGATCAGAATGAATAACAAATTTTTTGGGCCATAAGTAATATTGCCAAGTTTCAAGCACACATACAAGAGCAAATAATTCTTTATCATAAGTTGAATAATTCAGACTTGGCCCATTCAATTTCTCACTAAAGTAAGCAATAGGTTTACCTTCTTGAAGTAATACACCACAAATTCCAATTCCACTAGCATCACACTCAAGTTCAAAAATCTTACCGAAATCAGGAAGTTGGAGTAATTGTGCATTTGTGAGTTTTTATTTTAGAAGGTTGAAAGCTTCTTCTTGTGTTTGTCCCCATTTGAAAAGGACGACTTTCTTTGCTAATTCATTAAGTGGTCCGGCGATGGTGCTGAAATCCTTAACAAAGTAACGATAGAATCCAACAAGTTCATGAAAGCTCTGCACTTGTGTGACCGTTTGTGGTGTCGACCAACTCTTTATAGCTTCAATCTTGACTTCATTTACATCAATTCCTTGCGGAGTAACAACATAGCCAAGAAAACAAACTCGATCGATGGAAAAGGTGCACTTCTCAAGGTTACCAAGTAGGCGTGTATCACATAAAGCATTAAAAACAGCATGTAAGTGTTTAAGATGTTCATCAAATGACTTGCTGTAAATTAACATATCATGAAAGTAAACCACCACAAATTTACAAATAAAAGCACATAAAACTTTGTTCATTAATCTCATGAAAGTATTAGGTTCATTAGTTAAGCCAAAAGGCATCACTAACTATTCATATAACCCGAACTTAGCTATAAATGCACTTTCCCATTTATCTCCAAGTTTTATTCTAATTTGGTGGTAACCACTATGCAAGTCCAATTTAGAAAATATGGTAGAGCCACTTAATTCATCAAGCATACCATCTAACTCAAGGATAGGATGACGATATCTAACAGTTATATTATTGATAACTCTACAATCAACGCATATACGCCATGATCCATCTTTCTTAGGAACTAAAATCACAGAAATGGCACAAGGATTAAAGCTTTCATGTACATACCCTATGTCAAGCAAGTTTTTGCACTTGAGACTGAATTTCCTTTGTCTCCTCCGGATTAGTCCTGTATGGTGCATGATTTGGCAAAGAAGTTCCCAGGATGAAGTCAATTTGATGCTCAATTCCTCTAACAGGTGGCAAACCCAAGGGTATTTCAGATGGAAAGACATTAGCAAAGTCCTACAAAAAGTTAGTAACAGCAGGAGGCAAAGATGCAGGAAAATCCTCAAGTGAAAACAAAGCATCTTTGCAAAATAAAGCATAGTAAACATAATTATCTACCTCCAAGTCATTAAAATAAGATTTAGTAGCTAAAAGAATACCACCTTTCAATTTAATTTCTTTCTTTCTATCATTTGATTCTCTAGCTTCTTTCTTTTTAGATGGGAAGCATTCTTTGCTACTATCTTATTCTCAATTTTAGTATTCTCCTTCTTTTCAAGTTCAGATCGTTCAATTTCATCTTTAATAATCGCTTCAGGAGACATTGGAAGTAAAACAATTTTCTTGCCCTTATAAATGAGAGTATATTGATTAGTTCTACCATGATGAGTGGAATCCTTATCAAATTGCCATGGTCTACCTAAAAGTAAGGAGCATGCTTGCATAGGTACAATATCATATTCAACATAATCATGATATGAACCAAGCGAAAAATGTACTCTCACAGCTTTGATCACCTTCAAGTTAGCACATAAGTTGAACCATTGGATGTAATAAGGCCGTAGGTGAGGACTTGTGGTCAAGCCAAGCTTCTCGATCATCTCCAAGCTATCCAAATTATTGCAACTTCTTCCATCAATGATGACGCGATACAATTGATCCTTGATGAAAAACTTGGTTTGAAACAAAGTGTGTCGTTGGTCCAGTTCAACACTCTCTATTTGTGTACTAAGTACACGCTTCACTATAAGGCTCATGTACTTGTCTAAAGTTTCAGCTCCCAAGCGTTCTTGTTTATCAGTAGTCTCAATCTCATCACCTGCATGATTATTTGCAACAAGTGTATGTTCTTCATCAACTTCACTAGTTGAAGTATACTCACCATCTTCTCTCACAATGAGAGCTCGCTGACTTGGGCACTCTCTCGTGATATGCCCGAAATCCTTGCACTTGTGACATTGGATGTCCCTTGTACGTCCAGTGGAAGCAACTAAAGATGCACTCTTTGTTGGAGCAGATTTGATGGGAGCTTGAACGGTTGTCACCTACTTGCTTCAGGTGCACGCGAGGGCGTGGAAGTAGAGGTAGAGCGCCCTCGATTTGGGGTAGATGGAATAGGCGCCCTTGCTGTTCTGGCACTTGGTTTGAAGGAAGAAGAACATCCAAAATTGCCCCTTGTTCTCATTTGTCGCCCTGTACTTCTCTTTTAGTTTTACAAGCAAGATGAAATTGTAACACCCTGGCCCAAATTTTGCTCATGTCCTAGCCCTCCGTGGGGCGGGCCCACGCATGCATAGCACCCCACTTACACTTTCGTCCTCGCTTCGTGTAAAAGGGTTAACCCGGAGGTGCTATGTTTAGACCCAACAGGCATTATATACTACTACAACTCACTTTGTGCAAGCAATGTGGGACTAATCCCACCACCATTCCACATGGGCCACATGGGCCTTCACAATAACAGGTCGGGGTATTACAGAAACAAACGGGTGACATAATTATTGAAGGACCATGTGGAGGTCTACCCAGATTTGTGATGAGTATTTGACTAATTTTGAGCTTGGTTTGCTCTTGTTTGAGTTTGATTTGAAATGAATTTTCAAATAGAAGCAATTTGAGGTCTTCTCTGTTTTCCCGATGCTACCGGCCATGGTAGCGCGGTACTACCGGGCGAGCGGTAGCACCGGACCCGAGTGGAGTGTGGAAAAACCAGAGAGGGTCTATTTTGGATTTTTGGCCGGGCGGTGCTACCAGGTGAGCGGTAGTACCGGCTTTTGGAGCGGTGTGAAAATTCCAGAGAAGGGTTTTCTTTGGTGTTTGCACAGTGTGGTGTTACCGGCATGAGAGCGGTAGCACCGGTCCACCATGGGCAGTGCTACCGGCCTAAGGGCGGTAATAACGGTTAGAACGAACAAAGATGAATTTCAAAGTGTGGACTTTGATGGATTTCATGCATATCTTTGTGGGCATTACTATGTGAGGAGTTTCCTTATTTTTGATGGATGCAGGTCGACGATGCTAGATCATGGTGAGGCGAAGGATGACCAGGACTAGGCGAGGAGCGTCGGAGGTCCAGATGGTCGGGGATCACCGAAAGATGATCGGAGATGGAGTCGTGGCAAGCCATGAAGACAAGGAACGGATGAGATGCTAGCTAGGCGCTGCATGGATCAATGAGGGCCATTGGATCTTGGGCTAGTTGATAGGTTAGCGGGTCTAGTTAGTGTGCTTTGAGAACCATGCAAGAAAACCCATTATGTGTTGTGGGTTTTGGGTGAACCCTTGCATGGCTGGTTGAGTAGGTTAATCCTAGCCCTTGATGGATGCTCTAGGGTTTAGAGGTGCATCCAAGGGTAGTAGGTGGCCCAAGAGTTGTATAAATAAGGGTGGAGGGGTAGCCTTCCCCCCTTGAAGGTTTGAGTTGCTCCTTTGAGCTTTGCCCACATCAAGTGAGGCTTTGTAAATCTTCCATCCAGAGAATACAAAAATTTTCTTACCTTATTGTGAATTTAAATTGCGCATTTACTTTATGTCCTCACTTTATGCAATTTAAATTCAGCATTTACTTTCCCGCATTTACATTCTCGCAATTTACTTTCTCGTAATTTGGATTTGTCTCCCCTCCTTCTAAATGCTGTTGTTCTAAGATGTCTTGAGGGGGTTTATATGGTTTACACTTCTCTTGCACCCTAGGATAGATTAAAGATCAAGTTTTCTATCAAGTTGTCATTTTGTCCAGAACTTGTTCTTCGCATAGCAGTCAGTCTTTGATTTTTAGAAAAATCTAGAAAAATCTTTTATAGTGATTCTTATTGCAGAAGGTGCGTGACTCATATATCCATCTCTAAAAAAATTTGTGAGTCCACTGGTTGCACCGTTTGAGCACTATGAAGTGAAAACCAAGCCTCAAACTTTCTGATCGAAGTTCCTGACTGTCTGTAGTACTTGATTTTTCATGTCTATTGTACAAAGTTTTTTAATGTGATTTTTGGTGGACTGTTTTATGACTTAACTGCTCACATGGAAAAAGAATTTCCAAAAATTTTAGAGCAACAGAAACTCACCAACCACCTGCTCCAAATGAGGACAATTCCTGGAAAATCTGCTTTTACTTTTCTGAAAAGAAACTTTGTTGTTTTTAGCTTTATCTCTTTTAGAAAAGAAGTATTTGAATTGATTCCTTTTTGTTTGGACACTTGATAACCAGAATTGTGATTAAAATATCCCTAACATGGTTCATGGTTCTCAACCATGTAAGCTAGGGGTACACATAGTTGTCTAGTTGTTCGGGTTTTGGAGAGTGTGCGAATCTGAGAAGCACCAATTTGAACGAAAATCTTTGGGTGTTTCAGATTTTTATTGTGAGATTGTTTGGAGTACTTTGAGTGGGGGAAAATTTTATTTGAGATCATTCACTCCCCCCTCTGATCGCCATTTCGATCCTTCAATTGGTATCACAGCCGGTTTTGCTCTTTTATAGATCTTGATCGGTCTCGAGAGCCATAGCGATGGACAAGTATTCCACCAAGCCTCCTATTTTTTCTGGAGTTGATTTTCCTTTATGGAAATCACGGATGGAGTCATATATCATTGCCTAGGGCTTCCTGATATGGCAGAAGGTGAAACTCCCGTATGAGGTTCCTGCCGATGAAAACTTCATGGCCGGCAATATGGATGACGTTGAGGCGAACACTAAGGCAAGGAACATTCTCATACAGGGTCTAAGCCGCAGTGAGTATGATAGGATTTCTCACCTTCATTCCTCTTAAGAGATTTGGGAGACCCTCAATGCTTACCATGAGGGCACTACTCAAATCAAGACCGTGAGGCAGGATCAGTACAAGCGTGAGTACAACAAGTTTGAACAACATGCTGGTGAGAGTCTTGATGAGTGTTTTGGTCATTTTACCAAGATTTTGAGTGATCTTCGAGCAGTTGGTTGCATATACCCTGACTCGGATAATGCTCGACATTTC
The DNA here is from genome assembly GCA_036346275.1 of Otatea glauca. Classification (NCBI taxonomy): domain Eukaryota; kingdom Viridiplantae; phylum Streptophyta; class Magnoliopsida; order Poales; family Poaceae; genus Otatea; species Otatea glauca. Next base: position 44,696,637 of record CM070713.1, on the reverse strand, counting down.
TTGACCACACTCGATTTGCGTGTTTGGGAGATGAAGGTGACCACCATCAAGGACACCACCAACTTGTCGATTCTGACTCTTGACGGGCTTTACTCCCACCTCAAGACTCATGAGATCGATGTCGTCTCACGAAAGACAAAATCTCAGTCGATGGCCTTGGTCACCGATCACATTGGATCTTCCTCTTCTGATTCTTCTATTGGTTTCTCTCTTTCTGCCCTTTGCGAGCTAAGCGATGACCAACTGGAAAAATTTCCAGAAAATAAGCTTGCTCTTCTTGCTCGCAGATTTTCACATGCATACAAGAGGGTGAGAGAGAGGAAGAGAGGTGGCATGTTCACTAGGGTGTTTTCTAGTAGGAGTTTTAGGCAGCCTCACTAGGGTGGTCTGGCCTTTGCATCACGGCGGGCCAACCTAGTTTCAGCTCCTAGATCATCTACTAGAGTTGCTATTGATCTTGTTAGGGTTAAACGTCAGAGAGACACTCGAGTCCAGTCTTCTTCTGTGGTTGGTACTCTGAGGCGTCGTGTGGTTCAGTATTGGGTTCCCAAGTCTTCACTCTATCCCAGTACTGAGTCATCTTTCTCTCTTATGTCTTGATCAGGTTCATCGGATGAGGTAGGGAGATGTTTGGATTGTTGACTCCGGTTGTTCTCGTCATATGACCGGAGATTCTCGATGGTTCTCTTCCCTAGTCCGAGCACCCGGTGATGAGTTGATCACTTTCGGGGATGCTTCTTCAGGTATAGTCATTGCTAAAGGTACCATCTGCATTAATGATAATTTCATTTTTAAAGATGTTGCCTTAGTGAGTAAGCTGCAATACAATTTGCTTTTTGTTTCTCAGTTTATCGATGAGTCTTTCGAGGTGAGTTTTAAGAGTAATGCCTGTAGAATCCTCGATTCATCAGGAGGGTTAGTTTGTGAGATTTCTAGATATGGGAGAGTCTTCCGTGCTGATTTTTCTGTTTCTTCAGGAGACTCCCTTCGGTGTTTGATTGCTTTAGAGTCCCGTGATCTCTCCTTCTGGCATAGGAGACTTTGTCACATTATATTTGATCATTTGACCCGAGTTAGCAGCCACGACCTCATTCGTGGTTTGCCTAAACTCAAAATGTTCATAGATTTAGTTCGCTCTCCTTACCGACATGACAAGATGGTTGCTGCTTCTCATCCCCCAGTCACTGTTGTGATGACTGATGCACCAGGACAGATTTTACATATGGACACTGTTGGTCCAGCTAGAGTGCAGTCAGTGGGTGGGAAGTTGTATGTTCTTGTCATTGTTGATGATTTTTCGAGGTACTCTTGGATGTTTTTCATGTCCTCGAAGGATGAGTCTTTTACCCATTTGAGGGGTTTGGTTCATAGGTTGTCTTTTGAACTCCCTGGTGCCCTACAAGCTATACGCAATGACAATGGCACGGAGTTCAAGAACTCCTATTTTGAGAGTTTCTGTGTGGAGTCTGGTTTAGAGCATCAGTTCTCCTCTCCCTACATCCCTCAGCAAAATGGCGTAGTGGAAAGGAAGAACAAGACCCTGGTAGAGATGGCCAGGACGATGCTAGACGAGTATAGTACTCCTAGGAAGTTTTGGGCTGAGGCTATAGCTACTGCTTTCCATGTTTCTAATCGTGTATTCTTGAGAGCACATTTGCACCGCACTTCTTACGAGTTGAGGTATGGACGAAAGCCCATTGTTTCTCATTTTTGTGTGTTTGGTTGCAAGTGTTTTATTTTGAAGTCTGGTAACCTGAATAAGTTTGAGTGTCGTTCTTCTGATGGTATCTTTTTGTGTTATTCGACTTCTTCTCTTAGCTATTGGGTCTGGAGTTGCGATGCGCATAGGATCATAGAGACCTGTGAGGTGACCTTTGATGAGGCTAGCCCAGGAGCTAGACCTGACATTTCAGGCTCTTCTTCTTCCTCCTAGACCATCTTTGTAGAGGATGAGGATGATGGAGATGATGGTGTTCCACCTGATCCAGTCCCCTCTACACCTGAGATGCCTCCTGTTTCCATTTTTGCACCTCAAGAATGCCAGTCCTTGCCTTCTGACTCTCCTGTAGCTAGTGGTTGTGCTCCTACCTCTTCTGTGCATGAGGTAGAGGCCACTTCTGCTTCTGGACCTCCCCGTCATATTCAGCGTTCTCATCCACCTGATCAGATCATCGGCGATCTGTTTGAGCGGGTTACTCACTCAAAATCAGGTTTGTCCAGTTTCTGCCTTCACTCTGCAGTTGTTGCCTCGTTTGAGCCGAAGGATGTTACTCATGCATTATCTGACGAGTCTTGGACTAATGCTATGCATGAGGAACTTGAAAACTTCAAGGGGAACAAAGTCTGGTAGCTTGTAGAACGTCCATCTGGTCATAATGTCATTGGGACCAAATGGGAGTTCAAAAACAAGCAGAGTGATGATGGGGTTGTCATTCGCAACAAGGCTAGGCTAGTTGCACAGGACGTTTCTCAGGTTGAGGGTCTTGACTTTGAGGAGACCTTTGCCCCTGTAGCTAGACTAGAGGCTACTAGGATCCTGCTTGCATTCTCTGCATCCTGTGGCTTCAAGCTCTATCAAATGGATGTCAAGAGTGCATTCCTCAATGGCTATATTGAGGAAGAGGTTTATGTCAAACAACCTCCAGGATTTGAGAACCCCAAGTTTCCGAGTCATGTATACAAGCTTTCCAAAGCTCTGTATGGACTCAAGCAGGCCCCCAGAGCATGGTATGAAAGGCTCAAGTCTTATCTTCTCAGCCATGACTTCAAAATGAGTGTAGTAGACAAGACTCTGTTCATCTGACACCATGATTCGCATTTTCTTCTCGTCCAGATTTATGTGGACGATATCATTTTTGGTGGCTCATCTCATTCGCTTGTGTCTCAGTTTTCTTAGGTGATGAGCACAGAGTTTGAGATGAGTATGATGGGCGAGTTGAGCTACTTTCGTGGCTTCCAAATCAAGCAGACTCGGGGGGGTACTTTCTTGCAGCAAGGCAAGTATACTCGTGACCTCCTGAGGCGTTTCGATATGTCTGACGGGAAGCCGGTGATGACTCCTATAGCCACCACTGTTGTCCTCGAGCCGGATGAGGATGGTGAGCGTGCTAATCAAAAGAAGTTTTGGAGCATGATCGGCTCCCTCTTGTACCTCACTGCTTCGAGGCCGGACATACATTTCACTGTGTGTCTGTGCACTCGATTTTAGGCTTCTCCTCGCATCTCTCATCACTAGGCGGTGAAGCACATCTTCAAGTACCTTCGTGCTACCACTGATTATGGTATTTGATACTCTTCTTCTTGTTATCTGTCCCTTAGAGCCTTTTTCGATGCCGACTTTGCTGGTTGTAGGATAGATAGGAAGAGCACTTCTGACACTTGCCAATTCATTGGTACTTCTCTTGTTTCTTGGTCGTCTAGGAAGCAGTCCGGAGTTGCACAGTCTACCGCTGAGGCCGAGTATGTTGTTGCAGCCAGTTGTTGTAGCCAGGTGCTCTAGATGAGATCGTCCTTGCGGAACTTCGGTGTAAAAATAGAGAGTGTGCCACTTTTCTGTGACAACACTTATGCTATTTGCATTGCTAAAAACCCAGTGCAGCATTCCAGGACCAAGCATATTGATATTAGATATCACTTCCTTAGAGACCATGTGGATAAGGGAGATATCGCGCTTCAGTTCATAGAGAGTGACCTTCAGTTAGCCGATATCTTCACCAAGCCTTTGGATAGCTCCAGATTTGTTGCTTTGAGGAGTGAGCTTGAAGTTGTGAGCCCTTACGGCATATCGTGAGGGGGAGCTGGTTTGTTTATTATGTATAATATGTTATCTTCCAGCTTTGCTTTTCCTTTCTTTTTGTTTTTTCTGGGTAATTTTGGGCTTATTTTTTCTGAGTTGAGTTCACTCGCTTAGACTTCTAGAATGCTTTGCATGGATCTCTTATCTTGTGCTTTAGGTTGCTATCAGATGTGATTAGCTGGTCTCTCTTCTCTCTAGGTTGAGTTCCCTCACAGTCTTATAAGTCTAGCAGGTGTTGGGCCTCCTGGGTAGATAGGGTCTATGTGTACTCCTTAGTTGGGGTCTAGAGTCAGCTTCCCTAAGTCAGTCACTGGGGAAGATAAGAGCTAGTTTGAGCTATAGTGAGTCTCTTCTATCTATCTATGCTCAATAGCCATCCAATTTGCAGTTTCTTGACTTCTTCTCCTCATTCTGTTTATCTGGTTGTTTTTGAGTTCATTTGGGTTTTCCTAATGCCAAATCTTGATAATAACTCAACTTTAACCAGATTTGAGTTTAACATTGATTCACTTGTTGAGGGGGAGTTTGGGAATCTGTTCCTGCATTGCATTTAGACTGTTTTTCAGTTTTATGAGCTTTGTCTATTATGCAATTGACTCAATCTTCATGAAATACATCATGCTATATCTTTTGAAGAAAATCACTAGCTTAGATATGTCCAAGTTCATTTATCATGCTAAGCTTAATTAAAATCTGAAAAATTTGAAAGCTTTAAAAGAAAACTTGATGAAACATGTTGCTTTTACTTACCAAGTTTCTTCTCTAAGGGTTTTTACCATGAATTGTGGAATTTTGGATATCTCTAGAGTCCCTATAGCAACTTGGGTGAATTTTGGTTGATCCATATTTGAGTCCTTCAGAATTACTCATATGTGTTAAATTGAAATTAAAATTTTTTGACTCTTTTGTGCAAAATTGATCTCAACACTTTATATTCACAAGACTGCTTCCCATTGCATTTGGGATGAACTTGGAATATATTGTGTATGACCAAGATCATTCTCTTAAGAGTTACTCTTGAGATGATCGCAAATGGCTTGAGTCAATCAATAAAACAAATGCAAATATCAAACACATAAGTGGGTAAAGAATGCAAATAATGTCAAACATTTGCACCCTGCTATGTTTTCAAAGTCTTGAAGAAAAATTTGCATAAATTGGAAAATGAGCTCGAAGGACCCTATATGCACTTCAAAATTCCCCAAAGTGTTGAGTAGGTTGAACTCTAGGTATTCTATTTGTTCCAATAAATGGTTTTGCTTCTAGCTTTAAAATTTTGCTAAGTTTTGCACTTGTCAAATCTTGCTAAAATGAAATATTGTAAACTAAGCTTTTTCACAAAATGTATTGGTCTTGGACATGTCTTAGTTTAGTCATATTCTGAAATTGACAAGCTCTTTAGATTGCATTTCATGTATACATAAAAAAATTGATGCCTATATTGTCAAAAGGGGGAGAAAACGTAGAAAAGGCATCATTAAAAAGATAAAACTTCTTGATTTTAGCTCCAAAATCCCTTTTGTCAACTTGGTCATGATCTCAATTCTTATCTTTGGACCAAGTTTGACTTTGCAACTAAAAATTGCTTTCTTCTTCTTCTTCAAACTCAAAATTTATGCCTTTTGTTGTGTTTGTCAATATACTCATCAAGGGAGAGACTAAAGGACCATGTGGAGGTCTACCCAGATTTGTGATGAATATTTGACTAATTTTGAGCTTGGTTTGCTCTTGTTTGAGTTTGATTTGAAATGGATTTTCAAATGGAAGCAATTTGAGGTCTTCTCTATTTTCCCGGTGCAACCGACCATGGTAGCGCGGTGCTACCGGGCGAGCGGTAGCACTGGACCCGAGTGCGGTGTGGAAAAACCAGAGAGGGTCTACTTCGGGTTTTTGGTCGGGCGGTGCTACCGGGTGAGCGGTAGTACCGATTTTTGGAGCGGTGTGAAAATTCCAGAGAAGGGTTTTCTCTGGTGTTTGTGCAGTGTGGTGCTACCAACCTGAGAACGGTAGCACCGGTCCACCATGGGCGGTGCTACCGGCCTAAGGGCGGTAGCACCGGCCAAAACGAACAATGTTGAATTTCAAAGTGTGGACTTTGATGGATTTCTTGCATATCTTTGTAGTCATTGCTATGTGAGGAGTTTCCTTATTTATGATGGTTCCAGGTCGATGATGCTAGATCATGGTGAGGCGAAGGATGACCGGGACTAGGCGAGGAGCGTCGGAAGTCCAGACGGTGGGGGATCGCCGGAAGATGATCGGAGACGGAATCGTGGCAAGCCGTGAAGACAAGGAACGGATGAGATGCTAGCTAGGCGCTGCATGGATCAACGAGGGCCATTGGATCTTGGGCTAGTTGATAGGTTAGCAGGTCTAGTTAGTGTGCTTTGAGAACCGTGCAAGAAAACCCATTATGTGTTGTGGGTTTTGGGTGAACCCTTGCATGGCTGGTTGATTGAGTTAATCCTAGCCCTTTATGGATGCTCTAGGGTTTAGAGGCTCATCCAAGGGTGGTAGGTGGCCCAAGAGTTGTATAAATAAGGGTGGAAGGGTAGCCTTCCCCCCTTGAAGGTTTGAGTTGCTCCTTTGAGCTTTGCTCACATCAAGTGAGGCTTCGTAAACCTTCCATCTAGAGAATACAAAAATTTTCTTTACACTATTGTGAATTTAAATTGCGCATTTACTCTATGTCTTCAATTTACGCAATTTAAATTCAGCATTTACTTTCCCGCATTTACATTCTCGCAATTTACTTTCTCGCAATTTGGATTTGCCTCTCCTCCTTCTAAATGTTGTTGTTCTAAGATGTCTTGAGGGTGTTTATGTGGTTTTACACTTCTCTTTCACCCTAGGATAGACTAAAATCAAGTTTTCTATCAAGTTGTCATTCTGTCCAGAACTTGTTCTTTGCGCAGCAGTCAGTTTTTTATTTTTAGAAAAATCTAGAAAAATCCTTTTTGAGTGATTCTTATTGGAGATGGTGAGTGACTCATATATCGATCTGTACAAACTTTTGTGAGTGCACTGGTTGCACTGTTTGAGCGCTATGAAGTGAAAACCGAGCCTCAAAGTTTTGGTCGAAGTTCCTATCTGTCTGTAATACTTGATTTTTCATGTCTCAACGTGATTTTTGGTAGACTGTTTCACGACTCAACTGCTCACAGGGAAAAAATTCCAAAAAATTTTAGAGCAACAGAAACTCACCAACCACCTGCTCCAATGAGGACAATTCCTCGAAAATCTGCTTTCACTTTTATGAAAAGAGATTTTGTTGTTTTTAGCTTTATCTCTTTTAGAAAAGAAGTCTTTGAATTGATTCTTTTTGTTTGGAAACTTGACAACCAGGATTGTGATTAAAACATCCCTAACATGGTTCATGATTCTCAACCGTGTAAGATAGAGGTACTCATAGTTGTCTAGTTGTTCGGGTTTTAGAGGGTGTGCGAATCTGAGAAGCACCAGTTTGAACGAAAATCTTTGGGTATTTCAGATTTTTATTGCGAGATTGTTTGGAGTACTTTGAGTGTTGGAAAATTTTATTTTGGATCATTCCCCCCCCCCCCTCTGATCGCTGTGGAATATATGGAACCAGGTATCTTCAAGAACGGCCCAGTATCACCCAAGGAGGGGACAGGTCCAAGCAGAAGGCCCAAAGGATGAGCCCCATGCCAAGAATTGCTACCACACGGAAGGGGACACGTCCAATAGACAGTCGAATATGTATTTAGATATAAAAGATACAGTTGTAATCCAAGTCGTTATTAGGATAGATAAAGATGCAAACTCTTTCCTGTAACCAGCTAGAATATAGCAACCGATCGGAATCTCCTAACCGATCAAGACTCTGTAAACCGCCCCGCCCCCAGTATATAAGGGATTGGGCGGGTAACACCATAGACATCCAATCATCCAAGCATAGAGCAATCAAGCCCTAGAGCATACGCCATATCGCCCAGAGCACATTGCGCTTTGAGCAACCTTTGATCCAAGAGATCCATATAATCCTAGCACACAGGATTAGGGTATTACCTCCATCGTCGAGGGCCTGAACCTGTCTAAACCCTTGTCTTGTGTGACCTTCGAGTTTGAGATCTAGCGCCTACCCCATAAATTTATTGCCGACTACAAAAGTCGACAGTTGGCGCGCCAGGTAGGGGAAGCGCTATAATCTTTTCCTACAGACTCGATGGCAACAATCGACAGATTCATCGCCACCTTCGTCTCCAGCCAGGCCTTTCGCTTCGAAAGTCTGGACTTCGTCACAGATACCCGCGGAGAGCTTGTCTGCCTGGTCTAAAGCCAAATCCAATCTGGTGAAGATCAGGCCAACCCATATCAGGTATGCCGTTCTGACTCACCCAAAAAACCAGTCGGCATGGTGAAGAGCTGCTGCGATTTTCATGGCAACTTCGCAATTGAGGAGCAGAGGACCGATCTTCATCAAGAAGACCAAGAGGCTGCGGAGGAAGATCGCCTTCGTAAGGGTAAGGAGGTGCAGGTGCGATCTCTTCGATCGCATGGCCGCAATGTCCGCGAGGACATCCTGCAGTCCTGGTTGGGAGACCAATCCGTCTTCCGCACGCCGATGCAGAACGTCGTCGCTTCCAAGACGCTTCTCGACACGCTGGACCCGATGATTGCATCGGACAACCCGGCGGCCCCGATCGTGGCCCAGATCAAGGCTATGGTAACGGCGGCAACAATCTAGCAGAATCAGGAAAAGCCGGTAGGTGAAGCGCACTCGCGCTCCCACGCGGCTACTCGTGTCGCCAGCAATCGGTCGCAACGATCGAAATCTGGCGATCGGCGCCATTCACCACCAGTCGGAGACGCTCGCCGAATCCTCAACCGCGACCTCCGCCAAGACATCACCGCCAGACGGCAGGAGCAGGACGAGGAAGAGTGACGTGGGCGCCACGACGACTACGAGCGTTTCGGCACCGGCCACGATCGACGAAGTGATCAAAGGTACGATGACCACGACGACCATAGAGATTATCATCGCTGGGGTCGGAACAACGACGACCGTCGGGCCATAAACTCGCCGCGCCAAACTCTGCCCCGGCGCGTTGAAGACAATCACCCAGCCAGAGGCTCGCCACGCCGGTCTCCCCCCATCATGATGAGAGATCTATTGATGGGATCCGAGCGTTCACTCCTCGGCTACGCCGAGTGGTATGGCCCGAAGGATTCAATCCCAAGGGCATCGTAAAGTTTGACGGGGAGTGAGATCCGGAAGCTTGGCTGCAGGTCTACGCCCTGGCGGTTAAGGCGGCCGGGGGCAATCAGACTGTGATGGCAAACTATCTACCAGTCAATCTCACCCCCTCGACTCAAGCATGGCTCACGGGACTTCCTGCGAACTCGGTGGACTCCTAGAGTGATCTTTGCGATCAATTCATCGCTAACTTCCATGGAACCTACGAGAGGCCTGGCACCCCGTGGGACCTATACCAGCTTCACCAGAAGAAGGACGAGACACTGAGAGATTTCATTCGGCGTTTCATGCAGAAGAAGAATACCGTCAGGGACGTATCTGAGGCGGTGGTGGTGGTGGCCTTCCAAAAAGGGGTGAGTGATCCTGACCTAATCAAGAAAATGTCCAGGAAACCCCCTACCTCCGTGAAGGAGATGTTCACGCTGGTCGATCGCTACGCCAGGCCTCGGACGCCCTGGCTGAGCGCCAAGAGGATCGCCCGCAGCAGAAGAGCAAAGGCGACAAATCCGAGTTCTCCAAGCACAAAGATAGAAAGCGGAAAGGCAAGGAGCTAGTCACGGTAGCCGAACACGACCGGCCCCGAGCCCCACGGAAGGAGGCACCCGACTATAATTCTGTCATGGAGGCAACCTGCCCTTTCCACCCAAAGGGAAAGCACGCGAACAAGGACTGCTTCACTCTGAAGCGTTTTGCGCGTGAAAGCCACAGGCAACCGGCTCCAGTGAAGGATGAAGCTGCCAAGAAGGACCCTCCTGGTGAGGATGATTTCAGGAGCCCGAGCATGAACTGAACTACATTTACGGGGGCTCCACCGGATATGAGTCCAAGCGGAAGCAAAAGCTTACCGCTCGGGAGATCAATGAGGTGGAACCAGCAGCCCCCAAATATTTGAAGTGGTCCGAAGTACCAATCACCTTTGACCGCTCGGATCACCCCAACCGGGTTCTACATCCGGGTAAGTTTCCACTAGTGCTTAACCCTGTTATTCGCAACGTAAAGTTAAGGAAGGTCCTGATCGACGGCGGGAGTGGACTCAATGTCCTGTTCGCCAAAACCCTCGATGACATGAACATCCCCCGCTCTGAGCTAAGGCCGAGCACTCAGCCGTTCCACGGAGTGATCCCGGGGGCTTCTTCGTTTCCACTCGGGCAGATTTCTTTGCCCGTCACTTTCAGTACCAAGGACAACTACCGGACCGAGTACATAAGCTATGAGGTGGCCGATTTCGAGACAGCGTACCATGCTATCTTGGGAAGGCCTGGTCTGGCTAGATTCATGGCCGTCCCGCACTACACCTACTTGATAATGAAGATGCCGGGACCTAGAAACATCATCACGGTTCGCAGCGACGTCAAGCGATCTCTAGAATGCGACCGAGAAAGTTATGAACTTGCCGAGCTGCAGGAGGCGACCGCCGAGGCAAACAAAATCCAAGCGGAGGTTGCCACGTTGCAGGAAGAAGGTGACGTCCCGTCCAAGAAGCAGGCCACGACAGGGATGAAGCCAGGCGAAGGAACCAAGAGGATAATTCTCGACCCATCCGACTCGTCCAAAATGACTCTGATCGGGTTAGGGCTCGAGGATAAATAGGAAGGCGCGCTCGTCATCTTTCTCCGGGCTCACAGGGACATCTTTCCCTGGAAACCATCCGACATGCCGGGTGTCCCTAGGGAGGTGATCGAGCATTCTCTGCACGTCGACGAAAAGGCAAAGCCAATCAAGCAAAGGCTTCGGCGGTTCGCTCCAGATCGTCGGAACGCCATCAAGCAGGAGATCACCAAGCTTTTAGCTGCAGGCTTTATAAAAGAAGTGTATCATCCAGATTGGTTGGCAAACCCTGTACTAGTTCAAAAGAAGAATAAAACTTGGCGCATGTGCGTTGATTATACCGATCTCAACAAGGCATGTCTGAAGGATCCCTTTGGGCTACCTCGAATTGATCAGGTGGTTGACTCGACCGCCGGGTGTGAAATCCTGAGTTTTCTCGATGCTTACTCAGGGTACCATCAGATTCGCCTAAAGGCGGAAGACCGTATCAAGACTTCATTCATCACGCCTTTTGGAGCCTTTTTCTATACCACAATGGCGTTCGGGTTGAAAAATGTTGGTTCTACATATCAGCGCGCAATACAGCGGTGTTTTCACTCCCAGCTCGGACGCAATGTGGAGGCATACGTGGACGATGTTGTGGTGAAGCCATGGGAAAAGAAGGACCTCATCGCCGACCTGACCGAGACGTTCGAGAGTCTGAGGACTTTCAGCATGAAGCTCAATCCTAAGAAGTGCGTTTTCGGAGTATCTTCGGGAAAACTGCTAGGGTTTATCGTATCACAGCGAGGCATTGAGGCCAACCCAGAAAAGATCAGGGCCATATCAAATATGGAACCACCGACTTGCCAGAAGGATGTCTAGAAGCTTACGGGATGCATGGCAGTACTCAGCAGGTTTATTTCCCGACTAGGTATGCGAGGTATGCCTTTCTTTAAACTCCTCAAAAAGCAGGACAAGTTCCAATGGACGCTCGAGGCACAGCAAGCGTTTGAAGATTTGAAGACCTTCTTGACAACGCCCCTAGTCTTGGTTTCACTGATGCCAGAAGAGCCTCTGTTACTCTACATCGCGGCAACGACTCATGTAGTCAGCGCTGCAATCATCGTCGAAAGGGAGGAACCGGGCCACGCACAGAAAATCCAACACCCGGTCTACTTCGTCAGCGAGGTCCTAGGTGAATCTAAGGTGCGGTATCCACAAGTGCAAAAGCTATTGTATGCCGTACTTCTTACATCTCGCAAGCTCAAACACTACTTCCAAGAACATACTGTTTCGGTGGTCACCTCCTTCCCAATAGGAGATATACTTCATAACCAGGAGGCCACTGGGAGAATTGCAAAATGGACAGTTGAACTTGGGGCCTTCGATGTCCTATTCAAGCCCCGCACAGCCATTAAGTCTCAAGTGCTCGCCGACTTCACCGCCGAATGGACAGAACTTTAGAGCCCGGCGGTCGTCAAGGAACTTGAGTATTGGACCATGTACTTCGACGGTTCCCTCATGCTCAGCGACGCGGGGGCTGGCATAGTGCTCATATCACCGGGTGGAGAAAGATTGAGATACGTTCTTCAAATACTTTTTCCTGCATCAAACAACACCGCCGAGTACGAGGCACTCATCCATGGGCTCCGTATCGCCATTTTTCTCAGTATCCAACGTTTGGCGGTCTGCGAAGATTCAATGCTCATGGTCAATCAAGTGCAGAAAGAATGGTCCTGCATCGAAGACAACATGGCTGCCTATTGCCAGGAGGTACGCAAGCTGGAAGGAAATTTTGACGGGCTAGAATTGGTTCACGTTCTCTGCCGAGACAATTAAGCGGCCGACGAACTAGCCAAGATGGGATCCTACTGATCCACGGTGCCCGTGGGAGTATTCGTCGAAGAAATTCACAAACCCACGATAAGCACTCGGCCTAAGTCGGACGTCCCAATTGAGAAGAGCGAAAAGACAGAAGTCTTGATCATAACCCCCGATTGGACAGCCCCGTATCTAGATTATCTTATGAAGGACGAGCTACCCGAAGACCGCACGCAGGCCGAGCGAATAATGCGCCGAAGCAAGAGCTATGTAGTGATCGGGGGAGAACTTTATTGCAAGAGCTCCTCTGGCGTTCTACGACGGTGCATATCAAAGCAAGAAGGAAGAAATCTTCTCAAAGAGGTCCACTCGGGAGTTTGTGGGAATCACGATGCGTCATCAACCCTGGTTGGCAAGGCTTATCGCCAGGGATTTTTCTGGCCGACTGTGTTACTAAAGCAGAGGACATCGTCCGGACATGCGAAGGATGTCAGTTCTTTGCGCGGAAGATGAACAAACCGGCACAGGAACTACAAACCATTCCAATCACCTGGCCATGTGTGGTCTGGGGGATCGACATGGTGGGACCTTTGAAGAAGGCCCAAGGTGGCTATACTCATCTCTTCGTGGCTGTTGATAAATTCACCAGGTGGATTGAGGCCAAGCCAGTCGCCACAATCACAGCCGTTAAGGCCAAGGAATTCTTCAACGAAATCGTGGTTAGGTTTGGTGTACCAAATCGAATCATAACGGACGACGGCACTCAATTCAAAGGTGGCATATTTCAAGACTGGTGCGGTGAACTCGGCATAAAGATTTGCTTCGCATCAGTGGCACACCCCCGGAGTAATGGGCAGGTCGAGCGAGCCAATGGAATGGTGTTACAAGGCCTAAAGGCAAGGATCTTTGATCGTCTCCAACCATATGCCACTCGGTGGGTCAAAGAATTGCCCTCGGTACTCTGGGGGCTGCGAACAACCCCCAGCAGAGCCACCGGGCAGTCACCTTTCTTCCTGGTATATGGTTCAGAGGCGGTCCTCCCCACCGAGTTGGGATTTGGATCCCCACGGGTTTGGAGCTATGAGGAAGCTGCCTCGGAAGAAAGCCAGCTAGAAGACCTCGACCGACTGGAAGAAGCCAGGGACGTCGCAACAATTCGGTCGGCAAAGTACTTTCAGGGCTTGCATCGCTATCACGGTCGCAATGTGAGGAGCAGCGCTTTCTCCAAAGGAGATCTGGTCCTTAGAAAGAATCAGAAAAGCGAGCATAAGCTCTCCCCAAGCTGGGAAGGCCCTTACATTGTCGATGAGGTAGTACGCCCTGGAGCTTATAAATTCAAGCGTGAGGACGACGCGATAGTCAGCAACACTTGGAACATAGAACAGCTACGTCGTTTTTTCACTTAAACTTTGTAATTCAAATATTCCTATATGAATGAAAGTTCATTCTTAAAGTTATTTTCATATAATTTTCTTTGATCTTACGCGTCTGAGTGCTTCTCTCCCATAAGTTCTAAGACTCCGGGACATGCGTTAAGAACCATGCCACAGAGCCTGGGGGCTGGACCAGTCGGATGCGATATCAAAGCCAGTCGGATAAAAAAGAAACAAAAAGAAAAATAGCATAATATCAAAGAAATGCCTTTATATATTTTTCATAGGTCCAAGGCCTCCGCTACAGCAGAAGAAGCATCCTTGACTTCCTCCCAAAGTTCGGCCACTCGGTCCTCATCTACGTTGCAGGCGTAGCCCTCCTTTATAGCTTCAAGATCCACTCAAGGGTAAAGCGACCTTGTGATCGCCAGAGCCTGGCTAGCACCATTGGTCGCCACTTCCTTCAAAAGTCTCTTGAGCTCCTTGGGGGCTTCCTCCAACCGATTGATAACTTGGTCCCTGCTGAGCGGCCTCTCGCCTTCGGGATGAAGCGAGCTCAGCAAGGGCCCCGAGGCTTCGCAGAGCTTTGAGCAAGACGTCTCGAGGGCGTTAACCTTGTCATTGAAAACTGCGTACTGCGCCTGCGTCTTGATCTCATAATCTGCAAGCAGAGCAGGTTTTCAAAGACCATGCAGAGGACGACGAATATAAGAGAAGGTTGAGCGGCCGAAAGTACCTTCCAATTCCTTTCCCGAGACTTCGAGCCGCCCCTGAAGCTTCATGATATCGGAATCTCGAGCTGACACGGATATAAGGAAATCAAAAAACCAGTCGACTGAATGAGAAGTACGGGGAGGTTAAGAGATATTCACCTCGGAGGGAGCCGATAACATCCAGCTTCTCCTCCCGCAGCGCCTGCAACTTTGACCGGAGAGCCCGCAGCTCGACTGCATGCCCAGCCTTGATCTGCTCCAATTCCGCCAGGTATTCCTGGCGTGTTCGGACCTCCGGGAGCATCTTTCGGAGGTACTCGGCCTTCTTTTCAGAGTGCTCCCCTATTTTCTACGATCAACACGGGAACAGGTGACTACATGCCGACTCGCATAAGCAAGAAAAACGGCGAGTGCAGAAAAGTGGTTACCCAGGCCAGGCGTGCGCAGTTCGTGGCATGACTGTAGAAGTCATTTCTCTCTTTCTCCTCCTCCTCCGAGTCATCCAGGAGCTTCAAGCCGTCCTCCTCATTGATCCACGCGGCTTGCATTACGAGCCGGGGGCGGGTGGGGGACGGCAAAATCCGGGGAATCTCCTCGACCTCGGGGGACGGACGGGAGACGGGCTCCTGAGCACCAGGGCCCAATGCCGAAGCGTGAGGTGTCGGTGAAGGCAGATGGGGCTCGGGAGGAGCTCCGGCGTCCACGAGCGAGGCCTCCTCAACCGAAACAAAAACGTCCTTGGGCTCGACCCTATCGGAACCCCGGACGACGTCTCGATAGGAACATCGAATGAAGGATTCCTACAAGAAGAACTGTCAGCAAATAAAGCTGGCGAAACGCTCCAATTAAAGAGTCGATATGGTAACAAACCGGTCAAACTTCTTCATCCTTATCGGTGGCTTCTTCCGGGTGGCAGAACTACTCCCGGAGGGACCACTCGGGGCGCCACCAGTCGGAACCCTAGACTCCTCCTGACTGCCCGAGTCCCTCAGATCAGGGCTCGGCTGTGCCACGGGCTCAGGAGGAGAGGTGGCGGAAGGCATCAGGGCCCGTGCCGATGGTTCCTATATCTTGGGATCGCCAGTCGGGCGCTGGGGCTTTGCAGGGTCTTTGACCATTGCTTTCTTCCCCTTCTTGGCTACGGGGCCCCCGGCCGAAGAGCTCGCCGGTCGTTTAGGAAGAGCGCCCTTGTGAACGGGCATCTCCGGGAGAGGCGCGTCGCTAAAGAAGGCCGCCCGATCCTGAAAGGGAGCACTACACCGTCAAAAGACGTTGAGAGACAAAAGGCAAAAATCGGTCGACCAAACTCGCTTACCTCAGGAGGAGGGTGTGATGCGGTGAAGGATTTCGGGCATCTGACGGTGGACACGTCGATGCTCGGGATGAAGAATTCGCCTACCCGAGCACATACTAGTTCCCTCGACAGCGCTCCGGGCAGTTCCCGGGTTGGATCATCCTTCCGTTCGAATGCGAATCCCAAGTGGACTCGCTCCTTCAGAGGCTGAATCCGACGAGCAACAAAATGAAGAGCTAGACCAACCCCCGTGAGGCCATCCTCTTTCAATTTCTCAATCAGCGCCAGAAGGTCATGCACCTGATCCATGTCGGCGGCGTTGGGGGTGGACACCCAAGAAAGGGACGCCTTAGGTCGGTGTAACATCCCAAAATTTGCTTTAATATCATTTTATTGGTTATTTGTCCATTTTATGTTTTTCTGGAATTTATTGGATTTTTCTGGATTTATTTGAATTAACTGTAAATTAAGTATATTGGTCTTTTATCGAAAACTAT
Source organism: Otatea glauca (assembly GCA_036346275.1). Classification (NCBI taxonomy): domain Eukaryota; kingdom Viridiplantae; phylum Streptophyta; class Magnoliopsida; order Poales; family Poaceae; genus Otatea; species Otatea glauca. The sequence goes on along the minus strand of CM070713.1, from coordinate 44,680,395 downwards.
TTAAATTTATGCAAAGTTAAAATAAAGTTTTGCCAAAAATATTTTATCTGAGTTCAAAATGCCTCAAAGTATTTTTGAGAATTTTCTTGGATTTTTCCTAATAATTTTAATGACTGAAGCAAGTTAAATGATTTTCTGTAATTATATTAAATGAAAATTCCTTTTTTAAAAATGAATGAACAGTAACAGGCCGGCCCATGCACTGTGCGGCCCAAGTTAACCCGCGAAGCCCGTTTACCGCCGAAACCCTAACCCTAGGGAAGCCAACCGTTGGATTGAAATCCAACGGCTGTGCTTTCGCCACGTCGCCGATCGCTCAGGACCGTTGGATGGACGCCACGCGGACGCGTTGGATGCAGCCGCGTCGCCTCTCCGTGTCGCCCCAGAGTCCGCCGCCGCCACGAAGCCATCTTCGGAGTCCGCGCCACACACGCCTCCCCGTGCGGCTATTTAAGGCGCCGACACAGGCGCTGAACTCCTCGCCTCGCGCCGCACATTTGCTGCAATCCCGGAGCCCCAAACCGCCGTCGTCTGCGCGTAGAAGCTCGCCGGAGTTAGGTCGACGCGCCGCCTCAGTTTTGCTTTCGCCGCCGTCGCCTGAGGCCGAACCAGCTCGGATCCGAGACCTATGAGCTGCGCCGCGTCGAGCTAGGTTAGTTTTGCCGTTGTTTGGTCACCAGAGCACCGCGCCACCGTCTTCGTCTCCAACGCTGGTGAGTGTCCGCCGCCGCAGCGCCATCGTCAAGCTTCGACTTCCGTCAGCCGTTCGATCTTCGTTGGACGCTCCAGATCGTGCCGCGTTGGTAAGCAACTCAAGTATCATTAGCCGTTGGATCCAAATCGGGTGATAATCATTTAGATTGGGGCAAGTGACAAGGGGTGAGTATGCCAAGGTGGGCCCAATGGGCAGAGGGTATGTGGATATCTTGCCTTGATCACTCTAAGAACTTAACCTTGCAAGCCTTTGACCTGAGTCAATCATGCAACCACATGTCTGGTATGGGCCAGCCTAGCTGATTAATTTGCAATGTCTTAATTTTGGTACAATCTTGGTCGGTGTGAGTTCCCGAGTTATGGAGTAATTCACATGGCGCAAGAGGGGGCCACGGCGTGGTAACCGGTCCACGGTGTTGAAACCTTAGCGGGTGGTACCGGATTAAGCCAGCGCATTGTAAAGGCTTTGTCATGATCTCTTCGCCGACACACCAAAGGAAGTGTGTTAATTGCATGGCACCAAGAGACGATCATGTCGTGTAGGTAAAGTGCATAATCTTTGCAGAGTGTAAATCTATTCGAATAGTCGTGCTCGCGGTATTGAGCAATGCTCGGGAATTACAGTTAAGGGTTAGCTTAATTAAATGGAAGACTTGGTTGGGATGGCGGGATTGCCATATGGAAGGTTGAAACTTGATTTAGGATTGGAAACTTGGTTTACTTGAGAAATGCTGAATCTAATTACTCCTGTTATTTGTTTTACAGTCTTTACGATCTATTTATTGTATTTGTTTATAAATGCTGCCTTGTTGCAAAATAGCCATGATAGCCTATCCTTTGAAATAAGCTTTGCATATAGCTATGTTAGAATTGCATTCTGTGCACAACTTGTTGAGTGCTTTATGTACTCACCTTTGCCAACAACAACATCACCAGTTGAGAAGTCTGCATCAATGCTAGAGGAGTCCAAGAAGAGACGAGTGTTTAGGGCACAAGCCTTGTCAGTTGCCTGTGGTATACTGAGGGGTTGTCTACGTTTTCATTCAGCTGCAGTTTAATGTGTCATTCAGCCTTGCGAGGCATAGTCATGTAAGTGGACCATAAGGTCATTCAACTAGTAGTATATATCATATGATGTCTTTCATAATGCTTTCGCTATGTATGATTGTGATATTTACTTATGTTGAGCCTGTGTGTACTAGTGTGATCCTGGACTAGTGCGGTATACGCAGAGGGTCCGGATTTGCATATTCGGGTCCCGAAAGTCGGCGCCCAGCAAAGGGGGGAAGAGCAGGCTTCAGATTGGCACAATAGAACAACTCTTGATGCCAGCCTTTGTTAGAGGTTTTGAAGGGAATTGCGAAATAGTTTTTCTTCAGCCCCTCCCGCAGCTGAAATCCGGCTCTCCCAACTACCTTGGGGTAGCTTTTCGAGGGATAAGGTTTCAAGAGGTAAAAATGGAGAAAGAGGTCGAAATGGGGGTGGATTCCCAGGAAGGCCTCACAAAGATGGACGAAAAGGGAGATTTGCAGTATGGAATTGAGATTCAAGTTCACCAGTTCGATTTCATAGAAGTAGAGAAGGTCGCGAAGGAAAGCGCAGGCGGGAAGGCCCAGCCCACGCTGGAAGAAAGACTTAAAGACCACGACCTCTTCAGGGCGAGGAGTTGGGGTGGATTCACCTGCTGCCGACCGAGCGGAGATCAGGATTGGGGCCTGGAGAACCCCGTCGTCCACCATGGATTGCAATCGCTCCTCCGTCGTAGTCGATGTGGTCCAATCCTGGGGCGAAGGCGACGAGGAAGCGTCCTTGGAGGGATGAGAAGACATTTTCGGGAGAAAGGATCAGCGGCGGCACGAGGATGCGAAAGCGCAATGATTTACCTAGCGGCGGAGAAGTCAGAGAGGCAAGGAAGCAGAAGGGGCAAGAGTGCGCAAGAAAGAGTGAACCGTCGGGCGACGCATGGACTGGCCTTTAAAAGCGGGAAAAGTTAGGGCTACGTCGATTAGGCGGGAAAAAATTGCAAGACACCTGTCTCTACCCTGCGTCCCCGAATTACTCACTGGCGCGGCGGCCTGACAGACAGAGGCAACCGTGGCTTGACCAGGTCGAGTCCAGGACACGTCGCACCCCACGATGAGATGCTTAAACACTCAACGCACCAAGCGAGTGTGAATATCCTCCAGTATGGATTAAAAATATCTTCTTGTGATATGCCCCACGCTGGGTCTTTGTTGGTTACCGCATGACGGATCATATATCGCAAGTTGAGCCTAACAAGGCACAAATCCAATGGTATGCCCCACGAGGGTCGAAAAGCTGTGCGTCGTAATAAACGGGTACAGATACCGTTCGGATAAACTTTGATATGTCCCAAGTCGGACCAGAGTTATATCTGACATCAGTTGGATATAGGTATCACTCGGCCAAGAGCCACGTAAATATGATATGTCCCAAGTCAGACCAGAGCCGTATCCTACACCAGTCGGGTACGGGTATCACTCAGCCAAGAGCCACGTATGTATGGTACGCTCCAAGTTGAGTCCAAGCCGTATCCTACATCAGTCAGATATGGGTATCACTCAGCCATGAGCCAAAGCAATCCTGGTACGCTCCAAGTCGAGCCTAAGCTGTGTCCTACGGACATAGGTATCATTGAGCCACGAGCCACGCAAATCCTAACATGTCCCAAGTCGGACCTAAGGTGTATCCTATGACGGTTGGGTGCGAATACCGCTCGACCAAGGAACCATGTAAGCTTCGACGTGCCCCAAGCTAGGTTCAAGCTACGTCAAAAGGCCGATCATGGAAAAATGCTGAGAAAAGGTACATCTTTATTTATGTATAAAAATTTCACCGGGCATTATACCCGGGAAAGTATTACATTTATAGGGGATCTACACTTCACCCCGATGCACGTGACCCAATGCCTCCACGAGGGCCTCCCTGGCCCTAAAGAGGGCTGGGAAGATCTCCAGGAAGGCGTCGACGGCAACGCGGTCAAGGGCGGCGGCTTTATCCTCTGCCCACTCAGCCATGGCATGGTCGAAATCCTCCCATAGCTCGGCGAGCTCGGGGTCGTCTCGATCGTCTTTGAAGTTCCTCATGAAGAAGAAAGAAGCTTGAAGCAATAAGGTGAGAACTAAGTGTGAAGGAATACATCCCAGAAGGATTGATCGCCTTTTATAGCCGGTACAGTGAGGACGAAGTAAATGCAACAGAAGCCGAGGAGCTTTGGAGTTAATATAGTTTCAAAAGCCAAAGGGGTTTTCGGAATTCGAGTTGACACAGAAAATTAAGACGACCTCGAAGACCGTCCAGTGGTTATCCATGAAGAGAAAAGATATTAAAGCTTCTCTTCGGGCGGGAAGAAATATTCAATCCACATCTGAAATATGGGTCAGGTCAACGAGGCCGCTCACGACAAACCTGTCCGAAAGAAGATTGTACTCAGTTGAAGCAAAAATCAAGGGTTAAATTCGAGTCCTTCATAATCCACTCGCTGCAGGAAGAAGCCTTCAAATCAAATGAAGAAACCAGTTGGGAGTTTGCACAAGGAGTTCAAAACAATGATTCAAGTTGAGACCTAGTTGGAGGTATAGCAATCGGATCATGAATCACTCGGGGGCTACTGTGGAATATATGGAACCAGGTATCTTCAAGACCGGCCCAGTATCGCCCAAGGAGGGGACAGGTCCAAGCAGAAGGCCCAAAGGATGAGCCCCACGCCAAGAATTGCTACAGCATAGAAGGGGACACGTCCAATAGACAGTCAAATATGTATTTAGATATAAAAGATACAGTTGTAATCCGAGTCATTATTAGGATAGATAAAGATGCAAACTCTATCCTGTAACCAGCTAGAATATAGCAACCGATCAGAATCTCCTAACCGATCAGGACTCTGTAAACCGCCCCACCCCCCAGTATATAAGGGAGAGTGCGGGTAACACCATAGACATCCAATCATCCAAGCATAGAGCAATCAAGCCCTAGAGCATACGCCATATCGCCCAGAGCACATTGAGCTTTGAGCAACCTTTGATCCAAGAGATCCATATAATCCCAACACACAGGATTAGGGTATTACCTCCATCATCGAGGGCCTGAACCTGTCTAAACCCTTGTCTTGTATGACCTTCGAGTTTGAGATCTAGAACCTACCCCATAAATTTATTGCCGACTACAAAAGTCGACAATCACCATTTTGACCCTTCAATTGTATTCTTTATAATCAACAATATCCTGAATTTCCCGATTAAACCCTCCCAAAAGTTTGGCCATTTTAGCTTGAAAGACCGAGATGGCGATCAGAGGGGGGGTAATGGTCGCAACTTAAAAACATACCCCCAAAAATAATCCAAAACATGCCTGCGGGGAAAACACACAAAAAGAGCAGATCAAAACAAACCACTTAGATGTCTGGACGGTGCTACTGCAGGAGGGCCGGTAGCATCGGAGGCCAGTAGCACCGCTCCTGGAGTGGTAGTACCGGGTTCAAGAACAACTCAAGAACAGCTCAAGAACAATCTGAAGAACGCACGGATTGCCTAGATGATTGAAACATAAACTCAAGGGAAAAATCATTCATCAAACATCAACCTCAGCAAAAGATTCGTAAGCATGTAGAAGGAGAGGAGGCAAATCCAAATTACGTAAATGTAAATTGCAAGAAAGTAAATGCGGAATATAAATTACGTAATTTAAATGCGTAATATAAGAGCATAAATGAAAGAGATCATTTGTGGAAACATTTTCATTTCTGGAAGGAGATGTTTACAAAGCCTCACAATCAAGTGGGCAAAGCTCAAAGGAGCACAAAACCCTCAAAACCTTCAAACAGGGGAGGGCACCCCTACCCCTCTATTTATACTACTCTTGGGCCACCTACCACCCTTGGATGAGTATCTAAACCCTAGAGCACTCCATCAAGGGCTAGGATTGACCCACTCACACAGCCATGCAAGGGCTAACCCAAAACCCACACAAATAACTGGTTTTCTTGCACAGTTCTCAAAGCACACTAACTAGACCCGCTAACCTATCAGCTAGACCAAGATCCAATGGCCCTCATTGATCCATGCAGCGCCTAGCTAGCATCTTATCCGTTCCGTGTCTTCACAGCTTGCCACGACTCCGTTTCTGATCATCTTTCGGCGATCACCGACCGTCTGGACCTCCGATGTTCCTCGCCTAGTCCCGGTCATCCTTCACCTCACCATGATCTAGCATCGTCGACCTGCAACCATCAAAAACAAAGAAACTCCTCACATAGCATTGCCCACAAAGATATGCAAGAAATTCATCAAAGTTCACACTTTGAAATTCATCTTTGTTCGTTCAGGCCGGTGCTACCGCTCTCAAGTCGGTAGCACTGCCCATAGTGGACCGGTGCTACCGTACTCAGGTCGGTAGCACCGCACTGCGCAAACACCAGAAAACATCCCTCTCTGGAATTTTTACACCACTCCAAGAGCCGGTGCTACCGCTCGTTCGGTAGTACCGGGCTACCATGGCCGGTAGCATCGCCCGAACAAAAACCCGAAAAACTACCCTCTCTGGATTTTCCACACCGCTGTGATGTTCGGTGCTACCGCTCGCTCGGTAGCACCGGACTACCATGGCCGGTAGCACCGGGAAAAACAGAGAAGACCCAAATTGCTTCCATTTGAAAATTCAATTCAAATCAAACTCAAACCAGAGCAAACCAAGCTCAAATTTAGTCAAATACTCATCACAAATCTGGGTAGACCTTCACATGGTCCTTCATAGCTTCTTCGGTTTCTTCTAAACCACAACGCAATAACCCAATTTGGAATTATTGATTGTACTCTTCTATTGACCTATTGCCTTGTTTTAATTTTTGCAATTTATTTAACAAGTCACATGAAAAATATGAAGGCACAAATCTAGCTCTCATGACTCTTTTTAAGGCATCCTAAATTCTAGGTACATTTGGTAGTCTACATTGCTCCCTCCACCAAATTGATGAAAAATTAGTAAATTCACAAGTAGCGACCCTAACTCTTTTATTATCAAGAAAATCATGGCATGAAATTTTTTGTTCTAACTACAATTCCCAATCTAGATAAGCTTCAGGGTCGTATCTACCAGCAAATGAAGGAATTGTAAACTTGATGTTTGTTAACGCTTCATCATCACGTACCTCTCTTTGTAACCTACCAATACTTCATCGATTTTTGTCAGAGTCGATGATGGTCACTGGCATCAGATCCTTCACTCTCAGTGTCGGTGAGTAGTTGTTCTCTTTGATGTTGTCATCCTCTTCCTTGTCCATCGAAAAGTGGGTGGGATTCAAGGCATGTTGAGCAGCTCGAGGTGGACGTCACTCAAGGGTCTCAACTCTATTGTTGATGGTGGTGAGGGTCTCATTGAGCCGATCCAACACGTTGTAGATCTCTTTTGTTTTCTTGTTGACCTCTCGGTTGAAATGTTGCATAAGCATCTTTGTGCAAGGAGTGAGTGGTCCGACACTCTCAAGTTCAGAAGACTGCTCATCACCCTTGTTACCATATTTTGAACTTTGTGAACCTGTCATTTTTAGTAGAGAACAAGAAACTCACAAGAAAGATGGCTATCTCCCTATGAACTACTAGGTGCTGGAGGTTACAGATATAAAAAACTCTCAAGCTCTTATCAAAATCTTACAAGAATCTTACTATGCAAACAGGTGGTGCAACTGGTGGCTGGTTCATGATAACCTGATTGGGGTGATGATATTACGATTGCCGGTACGTCAAGACCTATTCGGTTAGTAGTAGGTGGGGATTGGACATGAAATATTTATTTCCTATGCAATATGATAATTCTAGTTATTGTAATGATAAGTAATAATCCAAACTAGAATTCATAAGCCATAGTTGCCAATCTTAAAGATATAAGTGAAATTCAAGACAACTCACGTGCAAAGATGATGGAACTTAATGCAACCAATGGAATGAGCTAAATAAGAATAATTTCAGCACCAAAGCTCATGTTGCATAAGTTATGGAGAGAAACTTGCTAATTGCTTGAGAAAATGTAAAATGGCACAAAATTACTCACTAATTAATACAATTGTACAATCTAAAAATAATGAACACAAATTAGGGTTTTGCTCAATGTATTGCTGCCGACCACTATTTTCTTTTCTTTTTTTTTTCTTTTTTGGACTTTTAGCTCTTTCTTTCTCTTTTATTTCTTTTGGTGAATTTCAGCCAACACTACTATGAATAAAGTTTTGGAATCTCTAACTCGATGTCATAAGATAGTATGATATGATAATTCAAGATTATGCAATGTATCAGTAGAGCAACTCTAAGCAATATCAACAATCTAGTCTAAAATAGGATCAAAATATTCACAAAGGATGAATTGTTTCCCAAAAGTAGGTGTATTGATATTTTTGGGATTTTAGGTTTATGGATGCTACTGTACTCAAAGGAACAAGCTTAAACTCGTACCGATCCAAAAAAACCCTAATTCAGCTTTTCTAGGGCAGCAGAGTTGTCGCCTAGATTAAAGTTTGAAAACGACCGAATTTGGATGGTTCACTACAGAATGAATTGAAGCTTATGTCCTCAGCTTTGAATAGAGTACAAGAACAGACAATTTGGAGCTCGGGTGTGAAAGTTATGGCTTAAAAACTAAACACCACAGAATAGTCCCAATTTCAGCCTGACGAGACCGATTTCGAATCCGAATGAAATTTGGTTTAAGAGATTCCGAATCACAAAGGTCATCCAAAAACGTTTATGTAGAGGACTCTCTGACAATTCAGGAAAGTCAAAAAATTTTGGAATCAGAGTTCGGATGTAAAAGTTATGGCTAAAATATCAAACCAATCTGTAAACCTTAATTTAGAGCATCGATTTTCATGGCATTAGATTTCATAGATAAGTTCCGAATCTGGATAGATGCCCAAAAGATATTTTGAAGATCATTTCGTTAGGTTTTAGGAAAGTGCAAGAACACAAAAATCTGAGTTCATATGAAAAAGTTATGCATGAAATACCGAACTGGACAGAATTGAAGGATAGAAGCTACGCAAAGAAAAAAATGATCAATAACTAAAACATGGACTCTAATGCATCAAAACCTAACAAAACTCACTAAAATACCAAATTAAAACTAAAGGTTGAATTTTTGTAGAGTAATTTTCAATTTAGGGCAGAAAACAAAAACTAATCTAAGGTACTAAAATTCTCACCAGGCAACTGAGGCTTTGATACCACCTGCTGAAAACTAGTTTGGCCCGATCTTCCGATAAGAGTGATAACTACGATTAATCGATGTAACATTGACTATGAGGCTACTTGAACTAGACGACCAAATCTGTCCTCCAATCGCTACACCACACCCTTTGTCGTTATCAACCATGCCCAACATAGTTGATCTTTCCTGCGAGCAATTGAGAATCAAGAAAGAAAGAAACAAGCACAATCTAAATTGGAGGATGAAATATGAAGTTTTATTGACTAATGGAGAGGCTTGAAGTTACTGTAGTTGGTCTAGTCGACACAAATACACAACTGATGTTTTCTGAATGAAAAACCCAATCTAAAGAAGCATAAACCCTAAAAGTGGTGGCCACAAAGGATATAAAAGAGAGCCGGTATGCTCCAATAGGAGGGGGCGCACATACAAGTGGAGTCGGATTCCAACTCTTTTACAAGGCCTAAGTTGGTCCAACAGGTGGTGTAGCACCTTCTTTTGACGATTGTGATGTGTATACAATGAATCTGAAGGTGTGGCTAGATCTGTTAGAAAGGTCTCATTGTCCTCTTCAATTCGAGTACTTGAACGCCTCAAACGCACTCTATATGTCAAAGTTATGATTATTTTACTTGGGGCTATCAGGCTGATTCGAATTGGTCTGGAATTGAAACAGGGTTGGCCTGAACTTGTTGTGGTAGTAGTGCAGCTTCCCTCACCTTGATTCCTGAGTAGAATAACATCAAATGACTTAGGTAGCAATCCATCCTCAATAGAAAAATTATAAACTCCTAGAAACGAGTTCACCAGATAATTCAATTTTTGTGCACGTGCCCTTCTCATAGTTTCTTGCCAAGCATCTTGTGGAGGATTGTTGTGTGTATCCAAAGAAGTGATGTCCTCATCAGGTATATAGGAGGCTTGCATCATAGATGATTCTAGTATAGAACCGTCCCTGATATACATAAATCATAGATGGTTCTATACTAGAACCTGTACATCAATATCGTTCCCAGGTTGCTTCGGGCCTTGGATAAGTACGAACAACAAAATATACTTTTGCTTCATAGACAACTAAGAAGGAAGATTGTAGATATAGAGATTCACGGGCCAAGTGCTATGAGGACTGCTCATGTTATCGAAAGGATTCGTTTCATCTGTACTTCATCCGAACCTTATATTATTCGATTCTACACCGAATTCTTGAAACCTCCTATCGGTGTTTCTCCACTGGGTGGAATCAGTAGGGTGTCTTAGCATACCATCATTCTTACGCTCCTCCGAGTGCTAACGTAGCAGTTTTGCCTCCTTTGGGTTCGCAAATAAACGCTTCAAATCGGGAATTATAGGCAGATACCATGCCACCTTAGTAGGAGGTCCTTTCTTCACCTCGATGCCCTTGCCGTCATCATTTGAATGATTCTTATACTTGTGCCAGGATGCGTTGCATACCAGACATACATGCAAGTTTGCATACTCTTTGTGGTATAGGATACAGTCGTTCGGATATGCATGTATTCTTTGTACTTCTATTCCCAAGGGACAAAGAACATTCTTGGCTTTGTAGTTGGTTATTGGCAACTCGTTTACCCCTGGAAGCATGTCCGCTAATAAACCTAACAGCAACGTGAAACTCTTGTCGGACCAACCGTTGCTTGCCTTCAATCTCAGCAGTTTAAGTACGGATGACAACCTTGTGTATTTTGACTTGTAGCCCAGGAACAAAGGTTTCTCCAAGTCCTCCATCAAGCCCCAGAATTTAATATATTCTCTCTCATCACGGTTCCCTTTTGCATCGCGCAACATGTGATCTAGATTGTCATCCTACAACCTATCCTCATCGGAAGCACATTCGATATGATCATCGGCATATCGTTGACATCATCGATGCCGAAGGTCCATGTGGATAGTAGCCTTGTAGGTCCATGTCGAAGGTGGGATGTTGTGGAGAAGACATGGGAAAAAGGCGATGGCTTGCAAACATGCACTACTACAGAAAGGACTATATTAGATGCCTCATCACAGACGGTTTTCAAAAATTGTCTGTATTAAATATAATCACAAATGGTTTTAGAAGTGCAACCGTCAAAGTTACTGGTTTCGGCAAGAACTGTCTATGGTAATGTTATATCATAGACGGTTTTATCAAAAAAACATCTGTGATGATATCAATAGATATCATAGACGGTTTTATCTACCAATGTTTTACCAAAAAACCATCTATGATATTCCTGGCAATATATAATACAGAGCCCCGACCCACTTAGTATTTTTAGGATTTTCAGATCTATCTTTGAGGTGGTTGCGCCTGTGAGGTGATCTGGTGAAAGGAGACCGTGGATTTAGGAGAGTGATTGTAGATCCTGTTGGAAGAATGCATACCAGCTCTAAGAAGGGATGTCTAGTTCGCCTCACGTCCTCGCGACCACAGGGCACTTGGCAAGTGCCTTGGCTGCGAGGAACTTGGCAAGACAAGAGCCCCTGGCGGCAGGGCACTTAGCAAACGCCCTGACCATAGGGCACTTGGGAAGACCCCTCACCACAGGGCACTTGGCAAGTGCCCTGGCTGCGGGGAACTTGGCAAGGCAGGAGCCCCAAGCATCAGGGGACTTGGCAAACGCCCTGACCATAGGGCACTTGGGAAGACCCCTGACCACAGGGCACTTGGCAAGTGCCCTGGCTGCAAGACACTCGGCAAGGCAAGAGCCCCTGGCCCCAGGGCACTTAGCAAGCGCCCTGATCACAGGGCACTTGGCAAGACTCCCGGTTCAAAAGGGCACCCCCAGATACCCAAGGAGATGGGCAGGCGCCCTCGAACCACTTGGACTAACCGCTTTCAGGGCGTACCCCGTGGGTGCCTCTCGGGCCTCAAGATACACCTCCGCAGGCGTTTACGAGAGGCTGCCTCCTACTCCGCGGGCGTCGACGGGAGGCACCCTCTCGCTCCGCGGATGTCTACGGGAGGCATCACGTGGGGCCCAGTCGAGGTCCGCCTCACAGGCGATGGCGTGGGATCCACTTCTCTCCCAGAAATGACTAAGATACCCTCACTTGAGCTGCTGTAGCAAGGGTAGGATGGTATTTTGTGTAACAAGCTGGGCGCCTATAAAACCCCACTGTAACGCACGCTTGTGGGGGGACGCTGATTGAATACAAAAACAAAACTACTGGTGTGTCCCTCGGGAGCCTGGACCAGGAGCCTCCTCCCTACTCCCCCCGGGGAACACACCAACAGGAGTAGGGCGCTTGCTTAAGCGTCCGAACCTGTATAAACCCTTGTGTCTGCTCTTTCTCCCTTGGACGTAGGCCCGTAAGACGGCCCGCGTCCACTCCCTCTCGTGTCACGCTTACAAACATACGACATTTTGCGCCGTGCCTGGCGAGGGCCCCAGGTCCTCCCCCACAAGCTCCTCCTCCCGGGCAGATGCGCCTGCCCCCGGAGATGGTGGATCAACTCCCTCCAGCTGGGGCTGACTCTCACCCTCGAGGAGCGACGTGGCCCGGGGCGGAGGGAGAACCTCCAAGACCAAAGGCACCCATTCCTCCAAGGACGCTACCTGGGGAACGGGGGAATCAATTCGCGGCCACCCTCGGACACTCACGAGGCTCAGGGGATCATCATCTAGCCCAGCTAAGTCAAGTCGAAGGGAGAAGTCATCGCTCTGCCAGCCCAGGGCGGGCCCTTGCCTCTCCCGGTCGTCGTAACCACCGCCGGGGAGAGGAGGCTGAGTCCGGGGTCTCGCGGGCCCCCAGATCAGCGCGTCGGCGGGAGTACCCCGACTCTCCCGAACGCGGGCGCCGTCGTCGTCCCCGAGCTTCTAGCTCCTCCAGTTCCGAGGTCTCTCGTCGTCGCTACCGCCGTCGTTCGAGGTCGCCTTCCCCCCGCCGGCGTGAAGATGGAGATGGCCCCAGGACCGGGAACCCTCTCGCTCGAGGTATCTCAGAGACACCGTTCCAGCCCAAGTTTCGCCAACCGAACATCGCACCATACGATGGGGATTCCGATCCCAATCAGTTCATGGAGGTCTATGCCACGAGTATCCGAGCGGGAGGAGGCGGGGAGACGGAGATGTGCAACTGCCTCCCGCTCTTCCTCTCGGGAACCGCTCGGTCTTGGTTCTTCAACCAGAAGAGGGGCTCCATCCACTCTTGGGGTCAGCTACGTGAAGAGTTCAGTGCGAACTTTCAAGGGAGCTACAAGCGCCCCATGCTTCCCAATCAGCTCTTCACGGTCAAGCAACAAAAGGACGAGTCCACGCGAGACTTCCTCAAGCGTTTCTCCCGGGTGCGGAGCCAAGTGGCGGACGCCCCAGACTCCACGGTCATTAACGCGTGCAAAGAAGGACTTCTCCCCGGCGAGCTAAACCGGCATCGGGAGGATCCCAAAACCACCCAACACTCTCGAGGTCGTTGAGAAGTATGCCGCGAGGAGGAGGACGACTTGGTAAAACGGGGCTCCTCCCGCATGGCGGGGAGACTCCCCTGGGAGAAGGCTAAAGGGCTCCTCCGGGAAAAACAACAAGGATCAGAGGGACCGCACCAGCGGAGGTCGCGACTCCAAAGTTTTCGCTGTGACCGACGCTCCACCCCAGGGGAACGGTGCTTCCAAAGGACCAAAAAAGGGTCCAAAGCCTAAGGCTCCTCGAGTTCGTGACGAAGGCCCCCGGGAAAAAAGGGGTATCCAAAATCAAGGAGATGGTCGCTGGTGTGCGTATCACAAGATGAACGGGCACGACACAAGTGAGTGCCGCCAGTACGCCGCCGAAGTGGCCAGGATCCTCAAGCGTGGTCCCGAGCCACGCCGGGGGTCTCCACCCCGCCCTATGGCCGCGGAGGCCATGCCTCTCCAAGCAATCCACCCAGTGCTCGTGACTTTGCCTCACGTGGGCCTCTCGGTGGAACCTCCGCATCGAATCTTGAACAAGAGCTCCTTCCAAGTGCCACATAAGCAGTGAATGTCATCTGGGGGCTCGGCCTATGGGCATGAGTCCAAGCGCCAAAGGAAGAATGCGTGCGGGAAATCAATGTGGTGGGGTGAACCTTCAAGTGCTCCCCAAATAGGCGAACATCCCACTAAGCTTCACAGAGGAGGACTCGAGAGGCCTAAGGTTCCCCCATGACGACGCCCTTTTGGTAACCGCCACCATATCCAACTGTGAAGTCTCCCGCATTCTTGTTGATGGGGGCAGCTCTGCAGACATACTTTATCTTCGCACACTCAAGGAGCTATGGGAATCGCGGGGGGGCTACCACCAGAGCATCTTGCTCCCATCCGACCGCCCTCTCACGGGCTTTGTCCCAGGAAAATCTATCCAACCTCTGGGAAGAATTGAGCTCCTCATGACATTTGGTTCACGGGAGAACCATCGCACGGAAGCAGTTAGATTTGACGTCGTTGACGTCGAGTCGCCTTTCAATGCCATCATGGGAAGGGTAACACTCAACCGTTTCAGTGCAGCAATCCACCAAAACTACCTATGCCTCAAGATACCGGGGCCTCACGGAGCAATCTCCGTAAGGGGCGACCAAGACTTGGCCCATCGTCTCTATCATAAGGCGGCCACCGACTCCGATGAAGTCCACATGCTCGAAGTGGGGGGCTCAAAAGGTGTCGCGTCCCTATCACCCCTGATGGAGATCGCCAAAGACAAGTCTTTGCTGGAAAACTACCCCCTGAAGCTCACCCTGAAGGGGAGCCAAAGGTGATAAGGCTCTTTGGCCCGGGCGACGAGCGCTTCGTCCGGGTCGGAGCTGAGCTCCCAGAAAGGGTGGAAGAGGAGCTCCTCGAGTTCCTAAGGACCAAAGCACGGATGTCTTCGCAGGTCCGTCGGACATGAAAGCGTCCCCGCGAGGTGATTGGCACCACCTCGTGAGTGCCCGGCGTCTTCGGTGAGGCAAAAGCTCCATAAGCCCTCTCTCGGCGATGTCAAGCTATCAAGGAGGAAATTGAAAAGCTCTTAAGTGCTGGCCTCATCCGGGAGGTCGGCACCGCAGTGGCTTGCCAATCTGTCTTGGTCAAGAAGTCCAGCGGTAAGTGGCGCGTGTGCGTCGACTTTCTCGACCTTAACAAAGCATGCGGGGGCGACTACCGCTCCCTCGCATCGACCCGGTTAGTCGACTCCACCTCCGGTGCGAGTTAATGAGCTTCACGGGCGCATACTCGGGCTATCACCAAGTCCACATGGCCGTGGAAGATGAGGAGAAGACGAGCTTCATCACCCCGGTGGGTACTTACTGCTACCTGCGCATGCCTTTCGGGTTGAAGAATGCAGGGGCCACTTTCCAATGCCTTGTATGCCTCGTTCTGAAGGACCAGCTGGGTCGAAACGTGGAGGTATATGTCGACGACGCCGTCGTGAAAAGCCTGTGGCCTCAGCGCATCCGGAGGATCTTCGTGAAACCCGAGAACCTCCGCAAGTTCGACCTCAAGTTAAACCTGGAAAATGCGTTTTCGGGGTCAAAGGAGGCAAGCTCCTGGGCTTCCTCGTCTCTCATCGGGGAATCGAGGCCAACCCAGAGAAGATCCGGGCTATCCTGGAAATGGAGCCGCCACGATCCATTAAGGAGGTCCAGCGTCTTATGGGTCGCGTAGCGGCTCTTGGGCGTTTTATGTCACGGTCGACCGAGAAAGGACTACCTTTCTTCAAAATTCTACGCGGGCTAGAAGGCTTCCGTTGGACGTCGGAGGCCCAAAAAGCCTTTGAGGATCTCAAGTCATACAGCTCGCCCCACTCTGACAAGCCCGACCCTAGGAACCCCTCCCATTGTACCTTGCGCGACCCGGTCGCGCGAGTGCAGTCCTAGTCAGGGAGAGGGATGGGGTCCAGCGACCCGTGTACTATGTCAGCGAGGCCTTCACAGGTGCAAAGACAAGGTACACGGAAGTGGAGAAGATATGCTACGCACTCCTCATGGCATCACGGAAGCTTCGACACTACTTCCTCGGGCACTCCATCATGGTCCCTACTGGCTATCCACTAGCCGAAGTAATGGGCAACAAAGAGGCAACCGGAAGAATAGCCAAGTGGGCAACCGAGCTAGCGCCTTTCTCCCTCAAGCTTGTTGGAAGGACCGCCATCAAGTCCCAAGTCCTCGCAGACTTTGTGGCGGAATGGACAAACCCCCAAGTCCCAGATGAGGTAGCGGGCGCACCACTCCGTCGATCCCCACTGGACCCTCTACTTTGATGGCTCCAAGCGCCTAAATAGTGGAGGGCGGGGTTGTTCTCGTGAGCCACGAAGGGAGAGCCTTTGGAATCGCCGCGCCTCTCTTTCAATCCCACCAACAACATGGCGGATCTGAGGCTCTCCTTCAGGGCTCCGCCTGCATAAAGGCTATGGGGTCCGGCGCCTCCTAATCCTAGGAGACTCCCAACTAGTTGTCAATCAGATGGACAAGTCCTATCAATGCCTTGACTCCAAGATGGCCAGCTACCTCGACGAAGTACATAGAATGGAACGATACTTCTTGGGGATGGAAGCTCGCCGCATCCCCCGTGGAGACAATCACCGGGCGGACCGTTTGGCCCGAGCAGCAAGTTCCCAAGAGCCACTCCCACCGGAGGTCTTCCTCGAGGTGCTTGACACACCATCCATCAAGGAAGACCCTAATGGGAAAGAAGGTCTGAACAACTCGGCGATTGGAGAGATCCCAACACCACCCACAGCGTGGATGACCCCAATCAAGAATGCATCAAGGAAAAGCGAAATGGAGGATAGCGGCGAAGACCGTAGACTCTTGGAAAGCCAAATCCTATGTACTCCTCGATGGGATACTATACAAAAAAGGGGCTTCCGCACTGCTCAGGTGCCTCCCAAAAGAAGAGGGGATCTCACTTCTGCGGGAGGTGCATGAAGGTCTCTGTGGCTCACACCTTGCACCTAGAGCAACTGCGGTGAAGGCGCTAAGGCAGGGTTTCTATTGGCCTACAATGGTGCAAGACGCCATGGAAACCCTCAAAACTTGCGAAGGTTGCCAAAGGATGGCATCGGCTCACCAATCCCCCGCTGCACCTCTGCACCAAATTCCGATAACTTGGCCTTTTGCCCGGTGGGGCATGGACCTGCTCGGACCATTCCCGCCGGCCAAGGGGGGCTACAAGCATGCGGTGGTGGCGGTGGACTACTTCACTAAGTGGGTGGAAGCGGAGCCGCTGCTAACAATCACATCCCGGGTGGTGCAAAAGTTTTTCTGGAAGAACATTGTGTGCGCGCCGAGTCGAAGGAGCTCACTGTGGACAACGGAACCAGTTCGATGCCTCCTCCTTCGAGGACTTTGTGATTCAATCGGGACAGTTCTGCTGCCCGCTTGATGGCTCACCTAAATCCAATGGGGCGGTCGAAGAGCCAATGGCCTAATCCTCCAAAGCGTCGCCGTCGACTCGAAAAAGCACTCTCAGCGCGGGCTATGGCGGAGGAACTCCTCGGTGTCTGTGGGGATCGCACTACTCCTAGCCACTCCGCAGGCGAACACCCTTCTCATTGGTGTACGGAGTGGGCCGTCCTCCCGAAGTCCGCCACCGCTCCCTTCGAGTAGAGATGCTCTCGAAGCCATACCCATCAACTTCATGATGAGCGAAGACAATCACAAGGTGGAAGTGGATTTCGCGGAGGAAATCCGTGATCGCGCCTCGTCAAGCATGCAGCGTCTGAAAGAGAAGTCGCTTCGTTTCTACAACAAGCGGGTGCGAGAGGACCTTCCTCAGGGGACTTGGTGCTAAAGGGTCACCGACAGGGAGCCCAAGGCAAGCTCCACCCCAAGTGGGAGGGACCCTACCGCGTCTCAGCGGTCTTGGGCTCAGGGGCTTACCACCTCTCTACTATGGAAGACAAGACACTCAAGCATGCGTGGAATGCTGACAAGCTCAAGAAGTTTTACGTTTAAGCTTTTTTGTAAGCCGTGTCGGCACTTACCTCATATTGATGTAAACCCTCTTAAGGTCATCAATGAAGCATCAAGTTAGGCTTTGCATATCTTCTATCGCTTGTGTGGTGGTCTTCAAGAACCCATCCCCCTCACGTAGCTGTGGGGGATAAGCTAGAACCTCGTGCCCCTCTTGGGACGAGTTCCAGGGCGCATGGCCTCCGAGGCCTACCCCTGAAAAAGCCCCGAGCGGCCTGGACATCCCGTATCCCCCTCGGGCGGCCCTCTCCTCTTTGGACCAGGGAGCGGGCGACGATTTGAGGCATCTGGCCTAAGTCATAGGGTGATCCATGGCTTAGTCCTCCATGGACCCCTGGCGATAAGCCGAAACGACCCCCGAGTCACCATTTTGTACCCTCTACGGAAGCAATAGAAACCTTTCTTATTGCAAGGAGCGTTGTCAGGAGACATCCCTTCCCGGTGGGCACATGCCTAAGCCTCTTAGAGAGGTGAGTAGACAACTTCGCGATGCCCCTGCAGCTGTGCTGCCGTGCTAGAACGCTTGGCCTCCTAAATAAGGCCTTATGTGCAGGCGCCTCTAAGTGGCCCGAGGCCAAGACAAGACTAAAGTCGCCCAAAGCGGCCTTGAGGACGAGTCCCCTCACTGTCGCATGAGGAGGAAACACTCCCTTGTCTAATGGCGTGGGGTCTTGCCCCGTCATACATAGCACAACAGAAGTGCTTTCTCCCTTGGGGAGGAGTAACTAAATGACCCTCGTGGCGCCACGCTTTGGATCCCTCCGGGGACCCAAGGCGCGATCACGCCCCATGAAGTCGCCCGATCCTGCGGCTAACCTTCTTTGGCGGGCATAATCGGCGTGGCGCCGAGCCCTTTGGGCACTTCGCTTATAGCGGATACCAAGCGCCTTCAGGCACATCCTAAAACAAAGCATGGCAAAAGTCGTAAGTAATTCATGTCACAACCTCGAAATGAGTTCATACAAAATGAAGGAGCATGTCGGCCGACCATCATGAATACTACAAGTGAAAATATCGTCTATCACTTAAAGGAGTGCTACACCTTACAAGTTAAGGGTTTGATCTGATGGCATGAGTCACCTAGCTACTTAGCAAAATACATCAAGCACACTCGGAGGAAGTCATACATGCTCTGAGCTGGGGCCTCTCTGTCGCCGGGTCCGGTCCTTGAGGAACCCTTGTGAGGTCGGCCCACGAAGCCTCCCACAAGGATCCCGGTGGAGCTACCCTCACAGCGCTCGGCGCACCTCTGGGTATACATCCCTCGAGCCTTGATGAGGATGGACTCATTGCCCACAGCACCAGAGAGGCGGGAGATGGCTGCAACTCCCGCGGCCAAGGCGACTTTGGCAAAGGCCCTGCCCTTGTCATCGCTCGCTCTGGCAAGGAGACTGACGCGGCCCCGTAGGATTCCAGCCCACTCCTCCCAATCCTCAGAGGGAGGTGGGAGATCCTCCACTCTGGCCCCGAGCTCCCTCAAAGTGACCTGGACCAGTACGGCGAGATTCATAAGAGATATAGCCATTGTCTTCCGGTCCGCTTCATACCTTTGCTCATGGGCGTCGCGATCTGCCCCCACGGCCCGTATCACAACCTGGGACCTCTCCAAGTCAGCCTCTAAGTCCTTGGCCCGCTATTGGGACCTCTCCAAGTCAGCCTCTAAGTCCCTGGCCCGCTGTCGGGACCTCTCTAGCTCAACCTCCGCCTTGGTAAGCTTGTTCTCCGCCCCCTTTTGGCCCTCTTGGGCCTGCAGCAAGGCCTGCTTAAGGGCCTCCGGATCGTCCTCAGGACGGCGCGATGAGGTATTGCTAACATCTCCTTGACCATTCACTGGGACTCTGTCAAGAGAACTTCGCTCATCATTGCGACTGCGAAAGGTTGAAAGTAGGGAAGATCAGAGCGAGCCATGCAAGGGAATCCTAAGCTTAAGAAAGCATACAAGAAAAAGAAAGGCTCACGGTACCTGGTACTGGAGGGTCACTGTGGTCGCTAGTTTCTCCCCTAGCACCTCCAAGAACTTCCTGGGGTCATCAGGCACTAAGTCTGCCATGTACCTCTGCACCCGCTCTGTCACAAAGAGGCGAGTTGTCTCGATCGCCTCCGCGTCCAGGGTGTGAGGGATGGCGTACTCAGGGAAGGCGGTAGAAGAACCACCTTGGTCATCCTGCACCGGCCCCGCTTGCACTGGGGAGCATGGAGTGGTCGTGTTCTCCGCTGGAGCTTCTGGGGGTACGATGGGTGCGGGGGGCTCCGCCTCAGGGGGCGCCCTATGCTCCACCGGATCTGTAAAAGGGCAAAGGAGCTGGTTAGGAGTGAAGAAGGAAGCCAAAGCTCAATGGTTTCCCACGATAGCCACGGATGCATACCTTCTGGAAAGCGAAAAAAAGACTCAATATCGTCGGGGTATGCATACTCAACCCCCTCTCCCGCCACAGTCTTGGCTGGGGAGGATACCGGCCCGTCGATCTCAACGCCCAAGAGCCCTTCAATCTCCCGGGCGAGCTGCTGGGAGCGCCCGACAGAGCTCCCCGGCTCAGTGTCCGATGCAGACCCGCTGGATGAGCTGGATGTTGTGGACGGGGAAGGTGAAGGCGATCGCCTATTCGCCTGCTTGATGGAAGTGCCGGTGCCCTCCCCGATAGACGCTTTTTTCTCTTCAAGGCCCTTGGTGCCTTTGCCCCTAGGAGCGGGAGAGGGCGGGGGCCTTCGGGACTCCGCCTGTCGACGGCCCATCTCACCTATGGCGCGAGACCGAGGCGCAGCGCCTTGCTGGGGAGCGTCACCAACATGTCCCCCGGCAACCCTCTTGGCCCGTGCCCTAGTAGGCGAGGTCCGAGTCTCCTCCACTGCGGCTGCCGCCCGAGCCCTCTTTCGCTTGGCTTGATCAGGGGCGGGGTTACCCCGGGGGGAGAGGCGTAGGCCGAACGCCTCAGCCACGGAGTTCCTCCCCTCTGTAGGGATGCCCTCGCCCTCGTAGCCCCGTGCCTCAGACATGCACCACCTTCCTAGGATCAACTCGGCCTCCTCTCTCGCTGCCTCCAGGGATCGAACTGCACATAAAAGAGCAAACCGTCAGAAGTAAGAAGGTAATGTACGAAGGAAAAACAAAATAACTCGAGTCCTTACCCTTCCGATCTGGGGTGAAGGCCGCCATGGAACCCCAACCTAGCACGTTGAACAAGGGTGCTAAGGTTGAGAGGGTCATCTCCTCCATTAAGTCATAAGCACCCTTCCTTGCGCGTACCTCCCGAATGGCGTTGCGTAACTTCCGGTCATCGTCGGTGGCGACCCATCTCGAGAATGCGTCGCATCGTTAGGGCAGGTGTGACCGGTGTAGACAAAGTCTTGACTCTCAAGTAGAACCACTTCTTCGTGGCGGAAGGCCAACACTCCTTGGGGCGTGCAGGGGAACTCATCCTCATGCCGCGAGGCGGTGAAAATGGAGCCTAATGGCCCCCTCACGGAGGGCCCTCGTTGGGAGCGAAAGAAGTAGTCAAACAGGGCGACGGATGGCTCCACGGGCGTCCCGGGGACGGCTGTCTCGCACAGCCACAAGAAGATCCTTAACCGAACGAAGAGGTTCGGGCTAAGGTGAGAAAGCTCCACCCCCAGCGCCTGAGTATACCTCTTGATAAATGGGTGCATCGGGGCCGAAGCCAACATCCACCCAAGCCTTGAGAGCCACGGCGTACCCAGTGGAGGGTTGGGACTCTCCCCTGGCGCAGGGAAGTCCACATCCTTCGGGGAGAGACGACTCCCCTTCCGGATGAGAGAGAGCTTCTCCCCGTCGGTGAGCTCCGATGGCCCGGGGTCCACCTTCGTTTCTTCCGAAGCAAACCCTTCGTCGCCTGTCGGTTCCGCAAAGGTGGCAGGGTTAACGGGCCCCATCATGTCCACGTCCCTCGCATGGTGATCCTCTCCGCGGAAGGGTTTGCTCTTCCCCCTTCCTCTCGCAGAGATGGACTCATCCACCTTGCCCTTACCCTTAGCAGGGGCGTCGTGGGGGCGGTCACCTGCGGACAAAAATAAAATCACCCTTAGTGATGCTCGGCTGTGAACAACCAGCGAAAAGAGACGTTGAACATCACTGCGATCATGGCTTTACCCATGAAGTCCTGACTCCTTGCTTTCCTCAAAAACCTGCCACATCGAACCAAAGGGTCAGAATCACGTAAAACCACACAAGCGCGTGCCTCCGGGCCCTGATGCTCACGCCCACCAGATTGCTCAGGGCATGGCGTGGCATGGTGCGCCGCTTACTCCTCGTGCCGAAACAAAGTGGGGGCTCACCGTTGAACTGCGCCTGAATTGCCTCCACCAGAGTTTGATATCAATGCCTTCGCCACGGCTCCAGTCGCGGCGGGATCTTTATACACCTCGCTCGAGCCTTCGGCGCTTCATTCCACGATGAGGCGATTAATTGAGTCTAGCTAGAAAATGGAATCACCACAAAAGCAAAAAGGGTTCCAGTTTTCTCCATTACGGCGCCCTCTTCACCAAGACGGAGGTTGCCCGTGACAGCTGCGTCCTCTCTCTCTGCGAGCGGCAACCTTGGCGCTCCTCGTCCAGCAGCGGCTCCACGGCGACTAGCCTCGCGGCGTCTCCTCCTGCCGGCGGCTCCCGGCGCCTCCCTCGCCCAAGGCGGCTACCTGGCGACCGCCTCGCGGCTCGTCCTCAGCGCCGCGGCGCCCCGCGCCTCCCTCGCCCGCGCGCTGGCTACCGGCGACCGCCTCGCGGCCGTCCTCCGGCGGCCGTGGCTGCCCGACGCCTCCCTCGCCCGGGTAGGCGGCTACCGGCGACCCGCCTCGCGGCCGTCCTCGGCGCGCGGTGGCTGCCACGCGACTCTATCGCCCGCGCTGGTGCCGGCGACCCACCTCGCGGCTCGCCCTCTGCGGGCCGTGGCTGCCGACGCCTCCCTCGTCCGCGGCGGCTACCCGGCGACCGCCTCGCGGCGCCTCCTCTTGCTCGACGGCTGCCCGGCGTCCCCTCGTCCAGCGGCGGCTACCCGACAACCCGCCTCGCGGTGCCTCTGCTGCGGCCGGCCGGTGCTAACGTCTCCTCGCCCGTCGACGGCCCGCCCGGCGTCTTGCCTCGCGGTGCCTCTTCCAGCGTCAATGGCGCTCGGCACCTCCTCGTCCCACGGCAATGCGATAGGGTCGATGCGGCGTGGCAGCGGTGATTTTTGCCCCGCGCGATAGGCCTCCCCCCTTCTCGCGCCGTCGAGGCCTCGCCAGCTCGGCCCCGTAGCACGCGCTGTCGCGTTTCTCCGGTCCGGCGATGGGGGCTCCCGCTCGGGCAGGCGACGGCAGCGCTGGCTCCGATGGCGTCAGCGAAGCTAACTAGGGCCTGGGGTGGCGGGGGCACCCATTCCGTTGTGCAGCGAAGGTCCCTGCTCTCTGTCTTGAGACCATCTTGCGTTTCCACTCGCCTTGCTTTAAGTAGGCAGAAGGTAGCACTGGTTGGCACCTTGGTCAAAAGGCTTTATACAGGCGTCGACCTCCACGCTTGCTCCTAGAGCGTGCCACTGTCCAACGGGCGCATGCCCCTGTGCTCTTTCCAGTGCATGCCTGTGGGGCGGGTAGTCTTGCTCTGCCCAGGCGTAGGCCCCAGCGCCCGCTTCTAAGCAAATGACTGTGGAGGAAGCGAAGGACAAGCGCCCGTTGTGCCATCACTGTGAATTTTTCCGGGCGCTGCTCGAATGCCCCTTTTTGCTCCCAATAGCTCCCGACCCGGGCGTTGGCCCTAGCGCCCAAAAATCTCCCTGAAACCCACTGTCCAGTACCTCCTACCGATGGCGCAAAAAAGGCTCCCATAAGCACTGGGGGGGTTCCTTTGCTCTCTGGGACAGCTAGTACTAAAGGGAACGTTATGTGCTACAATTTCACAGGGGCATATACGCATCACATGTTTCCAGTAGGTTCCCCGCAAGACCGACTCGGGCGCTAGGCTTAGCGCCCGGGGGGCAACGGGCGTTGTCCATACCGCCCCAGAGAAGGGCCTCGGACGCATACTCCTACGCCCGGGCTTTGCCAGCACGCAGGTGGCAGGTAGCCATGAGGGCTCTCCTCGGGAGGCATGCAAGGAAGTCCTTCCTGCGGCTGGCTTTCGTATACATAAAAGCTTCCAAGTCCCGCTCGGTCCAAGCCGTAGGGGGGCACTAGTGCAAGCGCTCGGGGTCAATACAGCCGATGTCAGAAGGGGTGCCTGATGCGGCCCGAGGGATAAAAGGGACCTCCTGACCCCAGAATGCCTCTCTAAGCATCCAGAGGGTATCCCCCTGAAGCCTATAGACGTGCTCATCTTCTATCTCCTTTTTGCCCCTCGGATGCCTCTGATGCCATCCAAGGGTCAGGGGGGCTGATGTTGGAAGAATGCATACCAGCTCTAAGAAGGGATGTCTAGTTCGCCTCACGTCCTCGTGACCACAGGGCACTTGGCAAGTGCCTTGGCTGCGAGGAACTTGGCAAGACAAGAGCCCCTGGCGGCAGGGCACTTAGCAAACGCCCTGACCATAGGGCACTTGGGAAGACCCCTCACCACAGGGCACTTGGCAAGTGCCAGGCTGCGGGAACAGCAAGGCGGGGCCCAGGCATCAGGGGACTTGGCAAACGCCCTGACCATAGGGCACTTGGGAAGACCCCTGACCACAGGGCACTTGGCAAGTGCCCTGGCTGCAAGACACTCGGCAAGGCAAGAGCCCCTGGCCCCAGGGCACTTAGCAAGCGCCCTGATCACAGGGCACTTGGCAAGACTCCCGGTTCAAAAGGGCACCCCCAGATACCCAAGGAGATGGGCAGGCGCCCTCGAGCCACTTGGACTAACCGCTTTCAGGGCGTACCCCGTGGGTGCCTCTCGGGCCTCTAGATACACCTCCGCAGGCGTTTACGAGAGGCTGCCTCCTACTCCGCGGGCGTCGACGGGAGGCACCCTCTCGCTCCGCGGATGTCTACGGGAGGCATCACGTGGGGGCCCAGAGTCAGAGGTCTGCCCCCACGAAGCGATGACGTGGGATCCACTTCCCTCTCCCAGAAATGACTAAGATACCCTCACTTGAGCTGCTGTAGCAAGGGTAGGATGGTATTTTGTGTAACAGGCTGGGCGCCTATAAAACCCCAGCAGAACATGCGCTTGTGGGGGATCTTGATTGAATACAAAAACAAAACTACTGGTGTGTCCCTCGGGAGCCTGGACCAGGAGCCTCCTCCCTACTCCCCCCGAGGAACACACCAACAGGAGTAGGGCGCTTGCTTAAGCGTCCGAACCTGTATAAACCCTTGTGTCTGCTCTTTCTCCCTTGGACGTAGGCCCGTAAGACGGCCCGCGTCCACTCCCTCTCGTGTCACGCTTACAAACATACGACATCATTTGTTCTTGGTGATCTAAGGTTAGTAATTGGTTCTCATTGCTTGTTAGGGTGGCATTTGCTCTATAAATTGGGGGTGTAGAGAGACAATTTGTGATAACATATATTTAATTTTCTAAATCTGAGATACATGTTTGAATGATGAGTTCAATTGTTTACTTGTCCTTTGCTATTGCTGGTAATTGATGATGCATGATTAGTAGGTCTTTTAAATATGGTTGTTATACATACATACATACATACATACATACATACACACACACACATACATACATACATACATATGTTCAACTAGTGTAATCAATTGACTGTATTGTAATTAAACCTCAAGTATTGAAATCTGATTGATAAGACTGTAGAAAGGTTGTCACAAATTAGTCTATAATCCTATCCCTAGTGGCGAGGAGGTCTTTTAATTAAGACAGGTCAACATTTGAGAGCAAACATTAATCAACTTGAGCTTTTGTACCTAGTTGAAAGCCATTGTTTACTGTTCATTGTCATATATATGCTTAGATACTTGAATATGAACTACTCTTATGCTTTGATATTATATAATATCATGTTTCAGTATCAATGATATTTGATATATTCAGTTGTGGCTTTGTTATCCTCTGGTTATTAATTATGCTTAGAATTAAAGTAGATAGAAATTTTGTGTGTGTAAATATGAATTTGTATATATATATATGTCCATGTAAATAGCTGAGTATAGCAAATAGAAATAGGCCTTAAAGTTAGAAAATGCTCCCGGATGCATGGTCCATAGCGTACGGACGCGTGGATACAAGTGGGCTCGAGCGCTTTATCTCGAGGAGTTCTTGGTACTTAGATATTAAATTTCTTTTATCGTTCTTTTTTACTTTCTTCTTTGTTTGTTGCCTTATATTATTACCTATGATGTCACACGGGCTCGAGCGCATTATCTCGAGGAGTTCTTGGTGCTCGGACACCAAGTTTCTTTTACCGTTCTTCTTATTCTTCTTTATTCATTGTCTTATATTTCATCCTATGATGATTAGGTAGATTGAGTCACGTTGATGTTGAAATAGAGTGACGAAAGAGGGTGAGACAATCTAATTTACTTTCCTATAAGTTAAGTGTTGATAATAATAACAGTCCATTTTGATCCTATATAAAATCACTCTGACTAAGGTAGTAGATTGTAGCCAAATGATAGGATCATGTAGCAGAGTGTAGCCAAATGAGAGGACCAGACATATGTCTTCTTAATAATTAATTCCTACCAAGTACCAACATTGTATGTCCTCTTGTAATCTGATGATTTTCATACTTGGAATAATAGTATTCTTCCATATTTATATTGCTTTATCAGTTTGAATTCTAGTAAATTGTGAATTATTGATTTACCAACTTGCCTGATCTTTTAAGACCTAACATAGTCAAGTTAAAAAGAAGATGATGTCCCCTCATTCTTCATCGCCAAAAGGATGTGATGAGCCGATGAAAGGAAAATCGACTAGCGGTCCAAGAGGAGCAAATAAAAGTCCCAACGACCGATATATCATCACAGCGGTCGATCCACAGGATGGGCCCCCCACCCAACCTCTGAAGGCAGCGGCAGCATTCCAGACATTGTGCAAGATAGTTGGATGAGAACGGGTCCCCATCACCTATCCATCTTGGAAGTCACTGACCGACGAGGACAGCAATAACCTGGTGACAGAAATTTTTGTATCATTCGAGATCCCGGAAGACAACCTATAATAGGCGGCGAGGCAGCGACAAGGGCAAATCGAAGCGGACCACAGAGGCCCTCGACTTTCCGTTGGCCCCATTGGCCCAGAAATTCAAGCTAGGAGAGCCTTTCATACCGAAAGTTCACCTAAAAATGCTTTCATACTCTTGCACTATATTGCAAAATTGGTACATGGAACAAGCCAACAAGCCGGTGGTAGAATGGATATCAAGTATCCTGGTCAGGTTCAA
Organism: Otatea glauca; assembly: GCA_036346275.1. Classification (NCBI taxonomy): domain Eukaryota; kingdom Viridiplantae; phylum Streptophyta; class Magnoliopsida; order Poales; family Poaceae; genus Otatea; species Otatea glauca. Next base: position 44,653,253 of record CM070713.1, on the reverse strand, counting down.
GGAGAAGCATTTCTTCCACTAGTTATCAAGGGGCTTCTTCGGGGTCGACTTCAGTGACTTGTTCGATCTCTACAACCTCGACACCTCACTCTTGAGATGTTGGACATTGTAAGAGTGTGAAATCACGGTCTACATTCATGTAATACAGATAAATATCATATATATATATGACTCCTTGCTTTTCTATATATAGATACATGATCCTTGAAGTAAAAAGCAAGAAAGAACTGGTGGGTTTTCTTGACCCATACATGGTGTCCAAGAAAATCATGGATGATAATTTACAAGTCATCTAAGAGTACGTGAAAAATGCACTGGTGGCTCAACGCGATACAAAATACATACTTTTATCCTACAACCTAGGGTAAGTGCTTCACTAGTTGATATACTTGTTGATTTGTAATTTACACGCAACTCAAAGTTAGGTTGAATGACCACGGCGTCATACATGTGTAGGTTTCACTGGGTTCTGATTGTAATTATACCAAGACATAACCGAGTAATATACCTTGATTCCTCAAAGGACGGCACCCACGACTTGAAGCCTGTCATAAAATTACTTGATAGGTAATCACATTTCCTCTATAGAAACTCTGTTGTAGGTCATTCAATGTGTAAGTTGCTCGTGGAATGGCTAAGGCTAACTTTTTAGAATCACGTAGGTCGATCAAAGTGTACAAAGCTCGTGGAGGGCTAGCTAAGGATGGGTCACAGCTGAAGCACGATTTTAAGTTGTCAATATCCGCTAGTGCACAATAATCCTATATCACACTCCGTAATAATGCCTTTAGAATTAACCGATTCTATTTTGGTAGTGCCACCAATAGCCAAAGGGTACTAACCAATATGGATTCTACATTTGCTATAACATACAACTCATCATCGATACAAAGAATACCAATGACCTACATATTTATCAATCTTGCAATAATTATTTCATTCTTATCAACTTATATACATGCAAGACTTTAGTCTTTCCATCGATAGGTTTGGAAATGTGTTAAATCTGCGTTGGAACAGGCCGATCTGTTAGGAATTCAAGGATAACTATGTTCCTTCTTGCTGCTAAGGTCATAAAGCCAAAAGGCGAATGCCACTCTGCCTGACCTAATGAGTTGTGAATTTGTGAATTACCACTTGGGTTAATTTGTGAACCTTGTGCTGTAAATTTGCGAATTGTAGTTATGCATTCAATTGGTTAATATATCTGAGTTGATTTCTGAAATGGATGTGTTGTACATGGTGTAATATGTAATCTGAGTTGATTTATGAAATAGATGTGATAATATGCTTGTGAAGTAATCTGTAATCTCCTTGTTTGTAACATCCTATTTTTAGTGCTTTTGCCAAAAATTAATTTAAATTAATTAATTCAAGGATTTGGGTTTTCTTTGGAGTTTTAGTTAACCTTGCATTCATTACCATCCAAAAATGGAATTTATTCCATTCGTATCTGGAAATTCCATTTTCATCCGAAAATCCAAAATTCAAATCCAATCCGAGAATTCTCTAAAAATTCCAAAACCAATTTTGTTAGGATCCAAATATTCTATAGTATTTTTGAGAATTTTTCCAAGATTTTTAGAGCCTTCTTGCTATTTTATCCTTCGTGCTTTCTTCTTAGCACTATTTATTTGGCCACCTGTCAAAACTGCTACAGTACTCGTCTTCAACGTCCGGCCAGTGCTTTTCATGTATTGCTCTCCTTTCCGATGTCTTTGGAAAAATATTCATAACTCCTTCATTTCCGCATCAAATCAAATGGGAATTGAACCGTTGCGACCACATTGATGCAAGGATTCAATCCCCGGCCATTGCTCTCTCCCATTCAAGCCAGATTTGGCGCAATAAGCAATTAAGTCTGATTCATTGCTCACTTGATTTCTCAACCGTTTCTCAATCTTTTCGCGGGCTTTCACTTCCTATAGATGCGTCTCACCTTCCTCTACACCGTGCTCACCATTGCCCCCTATTTCCATGAACTTTTCCTCACCTAAACTCATGAAAACTGCAGCCCGACGTCATCCAAAGACACCGGTGAGCCAACTTTTGATCCGGTGAGTTATTTGAAGTTCCGTTCGCGTCACTTTGTGCGCATTATTGTCAGAAGCATAACCCCTCAAAAAATTCAGATATCGTCAAGTTTAGACTCTGGATTTTGTATTTGAACGTCACCGATCGAAGCTCCATTCATCCTCGATTGCTCTCAATCTGGTGATCTTCTCCAAAATCCGGCACCACCGTTGGACTCGCGTCATCGAGATCTATCCGGTGATCACCTTCCCCAACCCTGCCACCTCTTACTTCCACAATCCTCCATGTGTTAACCCTAAGTTTGTTTGTGCTCTGGTTCCGGAGGCAAAAGCACTGTAGTTTCATTGAGTACTGTAGCTACAGTGCTATTTTCGTTTTTTTGAGAATTTTCTTTCCAATCCAACTTCAAGTGGCCCGTTCTCTTCCGTCGTAACTCCGAATAGAGTGATTCCAGTTTTTGAATTCATCTAAATTCAAGCTCTTTCTACCAGTATTAATTTTATATTTTTTTTTAGATTTTATTTGTTTTTTTTATTTATTGGTCGCTCCGTTTTGCGCGTAGTCGAAGAAGCTGTTGCCGTCGCCGAAGAAAGTGCCGATCTGTCGAGCAACCCTTCTCTCCTTATTAACGAAGGCAAGTCTCCATGACGCATGTTGATCCCATGCTGTACAATGTTTTACAATTTGCATCGCTATTTATTTAAAAGATGATGTTAAATTTAGGTTGGTAGTTAATCCCAATTGTTATTACCACCTTGATATTGAAATCCTTGACTGTTGTAACCCTAGGTTGCTATGATATGTCATAATAATAATATGTTATGATATATTTTGTTTAGTACGCTAGATGTACTTAAATGCAAAGTCGATCAAATACCTATAGATGGGTTACTTTGAAACCGTAAAAAAAATGATGAATTCAAAAGGTTGTGGAAATATGTATGCCGCTGTATTTGCAAAATAAAAATGAAAATAATTTAGACTTGACCGAATCGGTTTGTCTGGCGGGTGCGGATGGAGCACTGGTTTTGTTGTGTTTGTGCCGCCCAAGTCAATTAAGGACCGATGCTTGTGATTGTCCATTCTAAGCACAACCGTACAACCACATGTCTAAATGGGTATGACTTGGCTGAATAATTTGTAATAATTTAACTTAGACTCGCCAGATGGTGGAATATGGGTGCCGGATGGAGGCAAGTTTATTTTTTTCCCACACGGCGCAAGAGGGGGCTTTTGTACTGGGAGGATGGAACCGTAACAGCGGTGAAACCTCAGCGGGTGGAGTCGGGTTAAATTATTGCATTGTAAAAGCCTTGGCATGATCTCTCTGCCAACATACCAAAGGAAGTGTGCTTATTGCGCATGGCAACAAGAGACGATCATGTCTTGTGGGTAAAGCTGTACACCTCTGCAAAGTGTAAAACTATTCGAATAGCCGTGCCTACGATCAAGGGCAAGCAAAGAATGCTTTCATATTGGTAGACTTTGTTTTTGATTTTAAAAAATAATGTTTTGGGATCTGAGAGTGGTTAGAACTTTCGAATGTATTTCTGGTGGCTAGAGCCAGTCAGGTGGTTGGAACCTGTTTTGAATCATGACGGATGGAGTCATGTGATGGTTAAACAAGATCTTTTAAAATGGGCGGATAGAGCCTGTATACTAGTGTTGGTGATTGGAACCTTCACTAGAGTTATAAATAATTTCAATTGTACAAATAATTGTTAAAACTGCTTTATGAAAATTATTATTAATAATGTTTGTTAAATTTGGCTTTGTGCAAAAGAACCATATTAAGCCATCTTTGGAAGGTCTTGCATCTTGCATATTTCCCAGACTTGCTAAGTACATTTGTACTCATATGCTACAATAAATTCTTTCGTCAGAAGCTTTCCAAGATGCCACGAACGATGGTGAGTTCTACGATGTGGAGTACGATGAAGACAATCCAGAGAGCTAGGCGCACATTTCTTTTCAGTCGACTGCCTGTGGAGTTTATTGGCTTTACCTTTTTGCTTCTTATTTTCGCTGCTGTAAACTTAAGATCATGTGACCTGATTTTGTAATAATGGCTTTTCGGCCGGTACTCAGTATTTATCTTTACATTTCGTGCTTTTCGGTTATGTTTCATCATTGTGAACTGTGTGTACTAGCGTTGATCTGGGACTAGTACAGATATACACAGGGGATTCTGGATAGCAAATCTGGGGTCCCACATTGTTTCAGAGGGCATGGCTAATTTCCTAAGGTTAGCCAATAAACAGAAAAAGCTTCATCAATACAAAGTAATGTCACACATGGTTCTTTAGAAAAAAAATCGTCTATGATACATCTCATATCACAGATGGTTCTTACTCTAAACCGTCTGTGATATTCAATTATCACAGACAGTTCCAACTAAAAACCGTCTATGATATCCAATTATCACAGACAGTTTAGAGTAAGAACCATCTGTGATATTGTTAAATCTGCCACTTTCACTACTACAGATGGTTGACCTTTTCTGTAGTAGTGAAAGTGGCAGAGAAGCCTGCAGAGGAGTCAACAACTTGTGGGAGAAAATGTGTGTTCTAGGTGGGAAAGAATGGTCCTAGGAGGAAGGAAGTGTGTGCATCTGCATGTGAGGACAGCGGTGGCCGGAACTAGGCGAGATGAGGGTGATAGTTGCAACCGGGCCAGGCGAGGACGGCGACACCGGATAGGTGATGAAGCCAGTGTTAGGGCTGCACGGTGGCTGGATCTAGGCAAGATGTATTCAACGGAGGACAAATCTAACCTGGCGAGGGTGGCTGTGATGATGCTGAGCGCGGCGGAGGAGACAAGATCCGCAGTTTTGGATGGGCTTGGCCAGGGATGGACAATGGCCTGGCCAGGGAGATCACGTAGTGGTCTTCGCGGCGCCATGGGGAGGATAGTGTTGCATACTTGAAGTGATTTAGATATGGAATGGATGCGCGGGGGGGGGGAGGGAGGAAAGTGACGAGGAGATGGGGAGAGAATGACACATGAGGTCAGTGAATTAGGTAGGGCTGTTGTGTAATTTATTTTCTTTCCCTAAGGTTTTATGTGTTAAATATTGGTCTCAAGTATAAAAAATAATATAGGTGCTGGAAAAGAAAAAGGTAGATGATTGAACTATATAATTGAAGCTACCACTTGAAGCCACCGTCCAGGAGAAATTTTCGTGCAGTGACTTAAGCTGACGTGGAAGTATTCTCTCTCCTGAGACCATCGCCTTGTGTTGGCTTGTACTGTAGATACCACAAGAAAGATCTGACAAGAGTAGCGTGTGAATTTCAGGGACCAGTGATTTTTATTTTTTTTTGCGAGGACTTCAGGTACCAATGTTGAACCATGACGTTATACCATAGTTCAAAATTCCGGCGAAATTTTAAAAATTTCGTTCGAGATTTCGGATTTCGGTTACGGACAAGATTCAAAATCTCGTCCAGATAAAAAAAAATTGAAAATTTTCAAATTGCTACATTAATTTCAAAATTTTCGCCGATATCTTGGGTATTTTGACCGGATTTGGGTCAACAACCCTTAAGAATGTTATCTTCCATGAAAATTTGTTGAAAACTGAATTTTTGAGGCATTTTATAAAATAACATAAACACTTTTAGATTTTTATAAAATTATAAAAGCTTAATCATACTACAAAAAATTTATGGTGCTATATCTAGTAGTCTAGGATCATACCAAAAAATTTCCAAAATAATTGAACTTCATTTGTTATATTTAAAAATTCAAAAATAGAATGAAGATTACTGAGACAGTAACTGTGTCAAAATTTTATAAATTTGCTCTAGTGTGATCATGATCCAAAATATTTATTAGAGATTAATAATTGCCTTAGAACCATTCTCTAAAAGTTTCAAAAGTTTTAAACTTGTTTTTGTAGCTCAATCAAATATATGGAAGTAATATATGTAGCACTGTAAGGCTTTTATCAGGACAATAGCACTATCACAATTTTTGAAACTTCCTCAAGCTTTATAATCATATAAAAATTTTATGAAAACATTAGTGATGTATCATGACCATATAAAAAAATTTCAAAATTTTCTAACGTGGTTTGAACCATTTTTCATTCAGTTGAAATTTGTCATCGGCCTTCAGCAGCATTGTCCTAATTTTTGAAACTTTCTCAGGCTTGATCATTCTTTGAAAATGTTATGGGAACATAATTGGTGTGTCAAGACCATCCACAAAATTTTTAAAAATTTTCTAACGTGGTTTGCACTATTTTGCATTCGACTGAAATTTGCCGGTCAGCCTTTTATCAGGACAGTAGCACTTTCAGAATTTTTAAAACTTCTTTAGGCCTAATCATCATCTGAAACTTTTATGGGAATATATTAGTGATGTATCAAGACCATCCACAAATATTTTCAATAAATTTTAACATCGTTTCGACCATTTTTTACTCAATTGAATTTCGCCGAGATTTCGGCCTAATTTTCAGAAATTCCGGATTTCAAATTTGCTTTTTGAATTTTGACCGGATTTCGTCTGAAATTTCAAGATTTCGCCCACCTCCAAGATATGAACCGAAAACGAAATTTCAAACCCTGCATTAAACTCGATATGCGAAAGACAAGAAAAAAGATCCACATAAAACATTTTTAGTCGTGCATGTTCCTATGCTGTAGCAAGTGCCGAAGTAATCGGTATGCTGATGCCAACCAAGTTTTCTAAAGTGGAATTTGTTCACCTTGTATGTGTGCTGGTCTAACCTTTTCTGTCACAATAAAAATAAAGTGGTATATTGCTGTGATGTTGCCTTAGGATGTCTCATTGCCACAGGATTCAGACTTCCATGCATGCAAGGAAAAGTGTGACACTAAACTGAAAATCTACGGATGAGAATGAACCACGGACGAATGTTGCCCGTATATGCACCACGGTGTTGAAGTTGAATTAAGAAAAATGTTAATTTCCCTCGCTCGCAAAAAAGAAGAATGTTAATTTAGATGTAAGCGCGCAGTTTGACAAAACGATCTTGAGCTTAGTTAGTTGTACAGATGCTTAAAAAGCACAATTTAAAAAAAAATCTTTTCTGGTAGAAACATATTTCACTAATATACTTTCTCCTTAGATCACACAACCCTCGTGCACCCATCCTAAATCACCCGTATCGTGTGCGTGCGTGCGCGGAAAAGCAACACCGCCACACACCAAAACCACAGGCTCAGGCTCAGCAAGATAAGCCACGCTAAACCCCCCACTGATCCCCTATATAAATCCTCTTAACGACACTTGATTAATCAGCCGCGCACACAAAAGACACTGAACTACATCATATATATCGATCGCCATATACCACCTCACGTACTAAGCCACAAAAACAAAATGGCCAGCCCGACTAACAGTAGCGCCAGCTCCGTCGTCCTCCTCCTCGCCGCCCTGGCCAGCCTCGCCGCCGTGGCGAGGCCCGCCGACGCTCCACTGTCCACAGCGAGAACGATGTCCTCTCCGGAGCTGGAGGCGGCGGAGCTGGACGGCATGATGGAGTGCATGGTGGGGTGTTTCACGCAGGTGCTGGGGTGCGCCTTCGGGTGCATGGGCAAGGGCCCTGACCTGCCGCTCTGCGTCATCAGCTGCAACCAGAAGAGCATCGTCTGCATGGTGCGCTGCGGCATCTCGCCGTCGCCGCCCGCTCCCAAGCCCACGCCTCCAGCGCCAACGCCGACGCCGCCCAAGCCCAAGCTGCCCAAGCCCTCGCCTCCGCCCGGCCAGCCGTACGCCGGCCACAGCACCGAGACCTCCTCCTAAGCGTCGTCTGAGTCTTCGTCTCCTGCAAGTTGCTCATGATATGAGTAATAGAACACGAATTAAGAAAATACATGCCTCATTGTACCCAGGCATGTAGCCAACCTATAACTTAACTCGATCGTTTATCTAACTATCTGTTACGAAAGAAAAAGGGTCGTATGACTCGTAACAAACGATCTTACAGAGATGTATTCTGTGTGGAAATAGGGTCAAAGTCATCTGATCCAAAGCCTCAAACACAGACACAGGAAGAAGGTAGTCAGGAGGCTGAGCCATCCACACCCATTGCAGCGGATGAGGCTTCGAGTGGAGGGGTGTTATCGTCACCTGGTGTCGATTCATCTGGAGAAAGGACTAACACAGGAGGAAGAGCTTAGGAGGAATTATCAAGTCCTTCAAGTGTATCATCGTTAGAGACTCCACCACTTCGAGTAAGAACCTTGCAAGATCTCTATGATGCGACATAGGAAGTTGGACTTGAATTTTCTGGCTTATGTCTTATAACTGCTGAAGAGCCAATGAATGTTGAAGACGCTCTGAAGACAAAGCACTGGAGGCTTGCGATGGAGGAAGAAATGAAGGGTATACTCAGCAATGACACATGGGAAAAGGTACAATTACCTGAGAACCATATACTCATAGGCCTAAAGTGGGTGTTTAAGGTGAAGAAAGATGCAAAAGGTAATATAGTGAAATATAAAGCTAGATTGGTTGCAAAGTGCTATGCACAGCTACAGGGAGTAGATTTTGATGAAGTTTATGCTCCAGTAGCAAGAATGGAGACTGTCAGGTTCCTTATTGCATTAGCCGCAGAAGAGGGCTGGGAAATACATCACATGAATGTGAAATCAGCTTTTTTAATGGAGAATTGGCAGAATAAGTATACGTAACTCAGCCACCGGGTTTTATTGATGACACAACAGCTAGAGCAGTTCTGAGATTGAAAAAAGGCGCTCTATGGACTCCGTCAAGCACCAAAGGCATGGAACTTCAAATTAGATGCAACTCTAGCTTCACTGGGGTTTGAAAGAAGCCAGTAGATCATGAAATGTATAGAAGAGAAAAAAAGGGTTTGTTGTTGTTTGTAAGAGTGTATGTGGATGATTTGATCATCACAGGTTCAAGTGTGAGTATGATAAGAGAATTTAAAGAGCAGATGAAGAAGCTTTTCAGCATGAGTGACCTTGGATTGTTGAGTTACTATCTTGGAATAGAGGTAAATCAATTTGATGGAGGTATCACTATGTGCCAATCAAGCTATGCAACAAACATCTTAAAGGCGTCAGGTATGAAAGGCTGTAATCCATGCGCTACTCCTATGGAAAATAGGCTCAAGCTGAGCAAGAATGCCCACAAACTCTGTAGTTGAAGAAACTAGGTATCGGAGTCTTGTTGGGAGTCTGAGATACTTGGTTAATACAAGGCCTGATATAGCTTTTGCTGTTGGCATCGTCAGTAGATACATGGCAGCGCCGACAGTTTAGCATTTGGCCACAGTAAAGCATATTCTGCGGTACGTTAAAGGAACACTTAATTATGGGTGTTATTATAGAGACGGGGAGTAAAAGAGGCCAAACTGACAGGTTATTGTGACAGTGATCTCGCAGGGGACGTTGATGACAGGAAAAGCACAATGGGATCAGTGTTCTTTCTCGGCTCAAACCTCGTAACATGGTCGTCCCAAAAGCAGAAGATTGTTGCACTTTCCTCTTGCGAGGTAGAGTACATAGCTGCTGCGGCGACGGCGTGTCAAGCAGTGTGGTTGAGCCGTCTGCTGGCAGAGCTGAAGAAAGACGAGCCGAAGAAGGTAGAGCTGCTTGTTGATAACAAATCGGCCATCGCTCTAAGCAAGAATCCAGTTTTCCACACACGAAGCAAACATATTGATATGAGATACCATTTTATTCGAGAGTGTGTTGAAGAAGGAAAGGTGGAAGTAAACTATGTGAAGTCGGAAGAACAATTGGCAGATATCTTAACAAAGCCGCTGGGTAGAATCAGGTTTCTTGAACTGCGTCAGAAACTTGGAGTAACAGATGTGAAGAAGGTACAACAAGATTAGAGGGGTGATTTGTTAGTTATAATCTTGTTGTCTGTTTTATCTTTAATGTCTTCAGCGTCAGTTAGTAGTAGTAGCAGTTTGTTGCTTTGTTGTTTGCGTCAGTTAGTATCTGGAGTCCAGATAGAGTTTAAGATAAAGAACAAAAAGATTTGTTTTGAGTTGAGTCCAGTTTTATGTAACTAACAGATTGATCTGTTAAGCTGACTATAAATACAAGGAAGAAAAGCTGGCTGTGGTATTCACCAGGCAAAAGGAAACCCTGATGTGTTCTGTTTTTCTGGGTGCATAATCCGGCACAACTAATTGTCATTTGTTCCTTCAGTATCTGTGTGGGTGTTTCCTTCCAGGTGCTAGCGAAGGATTCAGCAAAGGTGTATCTGAAGCTTTGCTGACTGATCTGGTGTGTTTTAAGCTGAAGATCCAACACCGATGACGACGAGGTGTAAGGCGGTGATCGCCGTCGCATCACCGGAGGAGCTGCAAAATTTATATCCATTAGTCACTCGGCTGGTTTTCAGATAACAAACATTGCGCAGTATCAACATGTAACTGAGTTGTGACCTGCCAGATCTGCATCCATCTCTGCTTTCTTTGCTCCAATCACTAGAGACAGTATAGACAATCTGAAATCCTGGAACATAACTGGGCTAACTTTGGTTCACACAAGAACGCACTCATTCCATTTCTTTAATTCTTTTTACAGTTATATAGGTACAATCCGTTCCATAGATTCAGCATAAAGTTCAGTGACACCAGAGAACATACTACACAATTTAGTAAATACTATGGAACTTCGGAACTTCTCAGTGTAAGAAAACAGAACTTCACAGCATCGTCAAAGCCAAGACTTTCAAGGAAGTTTTTCTGCTACCAAGGCTTTCATGTCTCCGACAGGCCCAGCTGTCCAGTTGAGATGCTCCTCACCCGGCTGTAAGTATACACTCTCTGGGTGTGGGAGCTTACGGGCAAGGTCGTTGAGAATCTGATGGAATGCATCTCTAGGTTGGGCTGGCTGCGGGAACAACATGGCCTTCTTCATTGATGGATTGGCAAGCAATCTTTGCTTCCTGGATATCATCAATTGGAATGGATGTGTGGATTGTATCTAGGTTCGGAACATCCTCCTCAGTCCTCACCAACAAAAAGGCCAATTTAGTCCCATGGGATTGCATCGGCAAATGGCAGCACAATGTCGTCAGCCATGATGACTGGAATGCAGCCGAAAACCACGGCCTCCACCAACCTAGGGCTCCATGGACCATGGTGCTCACCCCAACGGACACAAGCAGAAGACTGCGCGCTGCATATCTTCATAGTAAGTGGCAGGGTGTTCTGTATAGATGTCGAAGACAGGATTGTTCTTGAAGTTCTCCCACAGGTGAAGACCGTGAAGCTCGGGCACCGCTGTATAACATGCTGTTGGTGTCGAAAGATGTGACGAAGGATTAGTCGGCTCAAACATACGAAGAACGCCGGGTTCAGAGGGTTTAAAGCGTACCAGCCGATTTGATCCTGCAATCGGTAAGATAAACAGAAAAATACACTCAAGGCCGATATAGTTTGTCGATCGGTAAAGATCAAAACGGCTAAGAAAAAGCCGATCAAATCAAGGACAACGATAAGTCTAAACAGTCGATTAAGACTAGTTAGATGGTAAAAAGTAGATCTTTCAGAAAAAAGCGATGCACAATAAGATCGGAGAAAATCAAACCTAGTGTAATCGATGGAGATCAACAATCGGTGATGCGCAATTTTATTGATCAAAATCGGATTACAAAAAAAAGATTCTAAATTACATAGCTACTCCTAATCGACAGGAAAGTAAATAAAAGTAGATGCGAGTTGTTTCGTTGATTGTATCTTTTTGCTTACCCTCGATCATCTTTTATAATGTATCGGCCGATCGTATTCTTCTCCGATACGTTATCAATCATGATCCGTATCAGCTTTTACACTAACAGAATTTCCAAGTTTGGATCAAATATCGATCATAATTCTATCTTTAACTTCTCCTTTCTTATCTGATATCAGCCAAAATATCATTTTATCTTTAGTCTGACAATTTAATCACACCTAATAGTAACTAGTATCGTGGGAAAGGTACGAAGATTCTGCAAGTACTCTTACCTTGCGTAATACCCACCCTCAGGGTCATTCCCATTGTCATAAAACAGACCCCTGAAGTAAACGAAGATTGAACGAGGAGTATCAGGATCAATCAAGTGAGCCTGCGTTTTCTGCGGTGGTGCATATGGTGGTATCATGATAGAACCCTCCTTTCAAGCAAACATGGTTCTTCTGTCCAAACGTTTGAAGCAATGTAGCACGACGGACCATTGGAAGAAGTCCACGCTCAATAGCTCTCTTCCTGTAAAGACAAATGACCATTGCGCACAAAACTTCAGAATTAATGGCAGATAAAGGCAGGACCTATCCCGAGCTACCTATCTCTGCTGAAAGTTCTACTTCTTATGGAACTAAAATAATGACCAGCTGTGGCAGACAGGCAGTGACAACGAAATGGAAGGTAACAAGACAGGCAAACCAACATTCCCTTACCTGATAGTGAAAGCATGCCCCAAAATCATGTGGAACGACAAAGATGTGATCTGCTCCATCAGTTCTATTCCAAAAAGGCCACTTCTTTGAAATAAACTGGATTGCGCTTCTCATCGTCCTAGGAGACTTGAATGGTAATGGAAGTCCAGCAGGAGTTAGATCACAATTAGTGTAAACAGGGGTGTAGAACCAATCGGCCTCTTAGGTCCATTTGCACTTCGTGCCGTGCCCGCCCAGACTAGGTCCATTTGTGCTATTGCGACGAGAAAAATGAGCCGGAGACACATAATGCTCCTTAATACAAAAACTTATATATTGCAAGATGCCGCTCTCTCTCACTCATTTCTCTCAATCTCTCTCAGCTCTTTCCCCTCTCTCGCTTGTCTCTCTCGGCTCTCTCTCTCTCTCACACACACACAACTCTCTCAATCTCTCTCAGCTCTTTCTCTCTCGCCTGTCTCTCTTAATCTCTCTCAGCTCTCTCTCGCCCATTGCTCCATCTCTCAGCTCTCTCTCTCGCGCCCGTCTCTCTCAATCTATCTCGCCTGTCTCTCTCACTCACTCTTGCCCCAATCAGTCTCTCTCCCCTCTCTCGCCTGTCTCTCTCGTTGTCTCTCTCAATCTCTCTCATCTCTCATTCTCTCATATTGCTCCCTCTCAGCTCTTCATCTCTCTCGCCCGTCTCTCTCAATCTCTCTCACCTGTCTCTCTCACTCGCCCATTACCCCTCCCTCTCTTTTCCCCTTTCCTAGCGAGAGAAGCGGAGAGAGCTAGGCACGGTGTTGACCGAGGATAGGGAGAGAGTGAGAGTGAGGAAGAGAGAGTGACATAAAGAGTCGAAGGGAGATGAGCAACGGTCAGGGAGGATTAAAGTGAGGCAACTTTTTCAGAAGTCAAAATATTTAAGCGTCCATAATTTTATTTAATTAGTTCAATTTCACAATTTATTTATTTTCTCCCTTTTTCCTTTCTCCTTTCCCCTTTCTTCTTTTTTTCAACTATTTTCCCTCTATTTTTCCCTTTCCCCCTCTTTTTTTTCCGTCCCCTTTTTCCCCACCGACGCCCTCTCTCTCCCAACTCCCTCTCTCTCTCTCTCTCTCTCCCCTCTCTCCCTTTATGGCGCGGCGACCGACCCTCCCCTCCCCGCCCGCACCTCCCTCCCCGTCGCCGCCATGACTGGCCCCTCCCCTCACCTCGCCGCCCGCACCATGGCCACCGACCCCTCGACCATGGTGACCATGGCGGGCGACCACGATAGGCAACCATGGCGGGCACGGAGGAGGCGACAGGCCACGGCCACGTTCACGACAAAGAGGAGGCAGCAGTTACGGGCCATGGCGCGGTGGGGGAGCCGAGGCGACACGAGGCCACAGCGAGGCGGCAGGGCCTCGGCGGGCAGCGGCCTCGGCAGGTGGGCGTTGGCAAGTAACCTCCCCACACCCCACCTCCTTGCGCGACCGGCGTGCCCTACCGCTGGCCCGTGGTAGAGCCGCCGTGCCTGGCCGTGACACCCATGGTGTTCGGTTCTTGGACCCGGCACGGCCCGTGCTATAGTGACGTGCCAGCACGGTACTGCCCATTTCGCTCCGGGCCGAGCTTTGGGTCAAGCCGTGCCCACTGTGCCTCGGGCAAGTCTAAAAAAACCCGGCCCGAGTGCCCACCTCTAGTTGAGCGTACGCACTGCACTAGATAGCAAGAAATGGTGCACGAATATCTCGGCAGCAAACAAGTGATTGAGGGAGGCATGGGGGATCCTTGGTGACAATCCACTTTGTTGTACTTGCTTGGCAGGTCATAGACGAATACCTTCAACCTTCCCATAGGATTGTCTTCTAGCACATCGCCAGCACTTCCTGCAGATCAACGCTCTTGGTTGAGTAGAAGCACACAATAATCTCCACATGAAGCTGATCTGCTGATCAACAGATTCTAAAGAAAACTAACCATGAAGCCGTAATAATCCGAACAGGGCAATGCAAGTTCACGGAAGTCCTTTTTCAATAAAGCATTTGCGCATGATAGATTGAACCTAAATTCATGGTGCCAGTTAAAACCTAAACTCAGTATGTATCGTTCTGAAAATTTGTCGAGCAGTGTTTCAATGTTTTCCCTCTCAATACAAGTTGCACAAATCTTGAAGCAAATAAAAGGATAAATAATCACCATCTACCATTCATTAATGCTTTAATATTTGTGCAACTGTTAAAAGAAAAAGTATGAAAGCACATCTCAAATTCGTCACATGGTAGGTGATCTCATCGGGTTTTTTTTTCTCCACCTCCACCCACCCCCTCCCCCCAAAAAAAAATCGAATATACGGGCTAACTGCCTATCCTACAACTGTTCCTTCAATTGGACACAAAATGGCATAGGCATCAAATAGAATTAATTTGCGGGTGGTGTTTCTATGCATTCACTCCTAATACAAGTTGCACAAATTTTAAAGCAAATGAAATGATAAATAATCAACGTATTTGCATATCTCAATGTCACGAATCCATCGGGGAGGATTCAAAGGCTTAAGCCTATCCTCTACGCCTACGCCAATACCCTCCCTAGTCCCCCCTCCCCTCTCCGGTGGGCGGCGGCCATAGCCATAGTCCTCAGAAGGCAATAGCTCAAGGCCCGGGGAAAGGATTCGTGGGCCTTTGACGAAGCGTACATAGTCCATGTGTGGCCTCACATCCACCCCACCGCCCACCACATATTCCACAATTTCCTATTCCAATTGATCAAGGAGAAGGAGATTGAGGAGCGACCTTAATAATAAGATGAGACAGAGGATGATGAAAAGCACATGAGAGAGAGAGAGAGAGAGAGGAAATCCTAGCACCTAGGGCTGGCGGTAGCGGCCAGCTGTGGACAGGCCACAGGAGCTAAGGGCTCGAGGCGGAGGGTGGTCCTTGTGAGCACGGATAAACGGATGGATCAGTCTGATTCCAACATGTGTTTTCAAGTGCGTTGGTTGGTTTGAGTGTCGTGCATAAAAAGAGAACGCGTGGCACAAGAGGAAAACGCGAGATAGACGTGTCTAACATGGCAAAAAAACAGGGCTGACGATGGTGGCGAGTCGACGCTTCTCTCTTATGTAGTGTTAAGTTTAAAGGCAAAGGTGGATGGGATGGTTCCTGTTATGAAATGTAGTCATTCATTCACGATCAATCAATCACACGCCAACAAAATCATAAGAATAAGAACATGAAGCACGCACAATATAGGGGGCATAACTCTCTCGCTTTATTAGATTGATCTCTTGTACAAGAGAGATACCCAATATATAGTAGAAGATAGCAAGAGATAGATTCGGATTCGCCCACCAATAGATAGAGTCCTTCTAAACTTGGACTGGGATTCTATCTATATCATAACACTCTCCCTTGGACGAATACCGCATAATACACATGTCTCGTTAAAAACTCCTCCCAAAAACTCAGTGAGAAAAAAAGGGATGGAGAAAAGAGTACATTGCACTCGCACTCCATGTTACACTAGTTGCCTCATTAAAAACCTTCATGTGAGAAAATTTCAGGAAAACTCACTAAGGGAAAAAAAGTACAACTCACAATCTTCTGGGTTTAAAATATGACCTTCTGGATCATGCAAATGGTCATGGTTCAAGGATTTACTCCCCCTGAACTTTGCATATCGCTAAGTCTTCTCACTCCAATGCCTTTAACACATCTTTGGAATATAGATTTAAGCAAGAACTTAGTGAATAAATCTGCAAGATTTTTACATGACTTAGTTTGAACAATCTTTACCTCACTATTCTTCTGAAGTTCGTGAGGATAGAAAAACTTACGAGCAATATGTTTCGTGATATTGCTCTTTACATAACCCATTTGCATTTGTGAAACACAAGCAGTATTATCTTCATGATAATTGTGAGGGTATCGACGGCGTTAAGACCACATGACTTCTGAATATGGTTAATCACACGTCTCAACTAAACACATTCACGTGAGGCTTCATACAAAGTTATAATCTCTTAATGGTTGGTAGAAGTAGCTACCAGGTCTGCTTACAAGACCGCCAAGAAACAACTGTACCACCGCAGAGAAATACAAAACCAGTGTTAGATTTGGCACTATGGGAATCAGACAGATAGCCAACATCTATATATCCCACCATGGTTAAGTCTTGGTTCTTCTGAAAAAATAATTCAAAATCTTGAGTACCTTGGAGGTATATGAGTAAAGTCTTAACACCAACCCAATGTCTTCTAGTTAGGGCTCAACTGTGTCTTACTAGCAAAATTACTGCGAATGCAACATCAGGCCTTCGCAAGATACATCAGTATGGGACTTCAGGTCCTAAGACTTTCTCATTTTCCATCCTTGGTCTGAAAAAGGGTCTTTATCCACTTCAAGGGATCTTATAACCATGGGGCTTTTAGTGGATGCGATTTATCCATATTAAATTTTTTCAATACCTTCTTGGTATAGAAGACTGGTTTACAAAAATTCCTTCTAGGAAAATGCTCTAGCTGCAAGCTTAAGCAATATTTGGTTTTATCCAAACCTTTCATCTCAAAACTCCGTCATGAGGTAAGTAGGGATGAAAACGGATCGGATAGTTTCCGACCGATCCGGATATTTTCGGATACGGATTCTGTCGGATCGGATATTTGTCGGATAGTATCGGATCGGATACGGATACGGATTTTTTTTTGTCGGATACGGATAACGATTTGGTAGCTCACTATCCGTTGGATACGGATACGGATTCGGATAATCCGGATATTGATGGATCGGATATCCGGATATACATATAGGCTGGGCCAAAACTACTCTTCTGGCCTAAGAATGTTTCTTAATTTCAGAATTGTTTTCTAATTTAATTAATCCATAAAGTAAGTTTCAATTATTAAAATTAGTAAACCAACTCCAAAAATTACGATTTTTTTTAGAAAGTTCCATAAATAATCTAACATTTTAAAAATTATTTTCAAGATTTTATCAGATTTTAAATTTTCTCAAAAATTCAAATATTCCTATTCTTAATAGGAAAATATTTAAATAAGTAGCTAAAAATCATAAAAACTCATAAATACATAATTTATTATTTTTAACATAATTCAACAAAGAATATAAATCTTGGATCATTACATATAAGTGTTATATACTTTTTCTAGAGACGTGATATTTAAGTATTATCAAACTTTTAGTGTGTTATGTGTTTGCCTCCATTTGTATCTTTGAGTAAAGATTACCTTCATTTTTGTGTTTTGATCTACGTGTATAATGAACTAATTGTATGTGTGTGATAAACTAAGTCTTATATAATTTTATTTGCGACATGGTATCTATTTATTGTCTAAGTGAATGAAAATGCTTATATTTGTTCAATTTTCAATAACATTTTCATCAAATCAACTAGTTATGTATTTTCGTTGACTTTTTATATACAATCTAAGGGGTTATCATGTTCCGATAAAATATTCGAAACCGTATCCGATTCGATTCGTATTCGATCCGTATCTGTATTCGATATTATCCATATTCATATTCGTATCCGGACTATCCGTATCCGTATCCGCATCCGAGAAAAAATATGAAAACAAATATGGTAGAGCTATTATCCATCCGTATCCGATCCGTTTTCACCCCTAGAGGTAAGCACTTGCTTCCTCTGTCTCCTCTGTGGTTCTGATGATATTCAGATCATCAATATAAAACTGAGATGATACAAAATCCATTATGAGATTTCTTTATGAACACACAAGGGCAATATTCCTTCTTCAGGAGGAACTCACTAAGTCGGTTATAGCACATTCTCCCCGACTGTTTTAAACCGTATAGCGATCTCTTCAGTTTGACGCTATACATGTTGCGATTATTAGAATTCAGAATTGTAACTCCTTCATGGATTCTTATGTAAATATCCGTATCCAGTGACCCATATATATGAGGTCACTTCATCCATCAACTGCAGTGATAAGTTTAAGCTTGCTGCCCTTAATATTAACTTTTGGAACGTTATTCCACTCTTTACAGGAGAATATGTTTCATCGTAATCGATGTCGGGTCTCTGCGTAAACCCTTATGCTACAAGCCTCGCTTTATATCTCACCACCTAGGTATTTTCATTGCTCTTCTGGATGAAAAACCCATTTGCTCCTACAGGGAATATTTTAGGAGATGTTCGATCAATAGGACCAAAAACTTTCTTCTTATTAAGCGAGCGCTACCTCAATTGCTTCTCTTTGTTTGACCCTATCTGAGCGCTTCTAGCACTCTGCCATGGACTTGGTTCTGGATCCAGCTTTTAGCAATTTTAGAGGCAAATATATGTCGACAATTGTTGTCTTTCTTTTATACAATTCTCCTGCATCACTTCAGGGATATCTCTTTATAAATTTCTTCCACCTCCTCGTGATTTCCCACAACGATGGAGTCTGGGTGTTCCGACTTCCCAGCGTCAGATTGTGCGCGCAAATATACACTGGGTTTATCATTTTCAGGATGGATCACTTCAGGGATGTTACCATCTCCAGGATGGCTCACTTCAGGGATTTTCTCAATATCAGGTTGAGCTTCTTCCACTGTCATGGGTAGTGTTCTCATTTGTTTGGTTCTCTACTTCTGCGGACGTCTCCATAGAATTGAGTCCCGTGCACCTGGAGGCCTCCCCCTCATTTATCATAAGGGTCAAGAGTGGGTTCAATATCCTTCTAGGGTATTTCCACTCTTTCAGGTGCATATACTGCAAGTATATGAGATCTTTTCACTCCCTTATGAACAGTGAAGGCATTTGGCATATTATAAGCTTATTTATTGTAGATTTATTATCCTCCAAACTTCAAGTTCAGTCTCTGTAGTGCGTGGATCTAAGAACTCGACATTCTCTAATGTGGTATTTATCTCCCCCTAATGCCAAAAAATATCCTCAATACAATCAGCGTACCAAGCCGTGTACAGATCCCTTGTCATAGGCTCTAGGTATTTTAATACATGATGGAGATTCATAACCTACATAGATCCGTAATCTGAAGGGCTGTACCACTGCACCGGGCGACGCTCGCGGGGAGGCAACACATACCCGTAGGAGGTGCCGTAGTCCTGCTGCGTCATCTATGTCGCTGGAGGGGGCTGCGTGGACTCTCTGGAGGGGGCTATGTGGACTGCCTCTCCGGACGTGGCTGAGTCCACTGCGTGCCAGAGAAGAACTGATCCGCCCAAGAGAACTGATCGGCGGTGTGCCCTGACGAGTGAGGCGACGAAGAGAACTGTACTCCAACCTGTGGGTAACCTGCAGTTCAGGTAGTAACATGTAATCATAAGCAGGTGATACTTATACCAACTGTCAACAATTGAATATCGCTCAACTTACCTGGTGTGGGGACCATGGTGGGAGCGTGTGGTGCCTGCCAACTGGACCCTCCAGCCACGTCTGGGGCCGGAGGCACAGGGGTGTGGAAGCTGGACTCTGCCTCCACTGCGTAGCGAGGAGCTGGGGCCGGTGTGTGGTAAGAAGGCACGCATGGCGCCCTGGATGAGGTACCACAGTCAGTCGCGTCCACCTGCCGACAAGAACCGAGCTCCACGATCCGTCGAGTCTCAGCCACCACGCGTCTCCATGTGTCTATCATCTCGTCCAGTGTGACAGCGACTCTGTCCCGTAGCCTACTCAAAATGTTGTGGCCATGCTCGTGCAAGTCCCTGGCGTGGTCCACCTGCCACTTACGAACAAATCATGTAAACAACAACAGTGTAACGAACACATGATATAACTTATGAAGTAAGACTTACCATCGCGTGCATGGCTGCTCCTGCCTGGCCCGGGTACAAGTCTGCCACGCTCGGAGCGTACGTGTGGATGGGTGGCTCCTCTACAAGTACAAGTACGCGTCCGTGGCACGTACCAGCCTAGGTACTGCTAGTATGAGGAGTAGTCGTATGGCGTGTCCTCGTCGACGACATCCTCTAGTGCCCTATCCCACTGGGTGAGCCACGGCTCCATCCTCCGAGCCAAGGTCGCCATGGTCTTTTGAGGTCCCTGGGTGGCGTACCTGAAAAGAAATCCACATTATTACAAATATTACATAAGTATTTATCATAATTGTAGCGGGCGAGTAACTCACCAGTGCACTCTCTCTGGCACACGATCCCCTAAAGAAACAGGGACCAGCTGGCGAAGTCCAAATTGCCTCATGACTCGCTGCGGCGCGTAGTCCTCCACGAAGACATCAAAGATGAGCTTCCTCCTGGTAAGCCAGTAAGTCTGGTCCCTGTAGCATAGTGCAGAGACCCCCCTGCCATGGCTCTCTCCACTACACGACGCTCGCTGTAGGGGTCCCAGATCACCTGCTCCGCCCTCAGGTCATCAAACGCCCCTGTGAAGGAGTGGCACGAGCGTACTGCGATCCTACCCCACCGGGCTCTGATTACAAAAAGTCGGTAATCATATGCGATTGCAATTTGAACTGGATAAATACTCAGAAGGACGTACTCGTTGCCTAGTCCAAATAGATCCCATCGTCGGACGGTCGATCGCATCGCCTCCGTACAAGTCAACGGTGTAGTGTCGAGGCTCGACATAGGGTCGACCCACAGGGAAGCGCTCGAACGACCAGAGATGAAGAAGAAGAGGCATCTCAGCGAGATTGGCGGACTTGCTTTTCTTCACGCACGCGTCGCAAAGGGCGTGGTACGTGGCAACAAGAACCGCCGAACCCCAGGATACCTGTGGTACGTCGTCGAGCTCAGCATCGGCAATAGCCCGTGCATAGGCTATCCAACGCGCGTCGACGCTGTCGCCGTGTGTCGACGTGAACATCACGCATCCGAACAACCAAAGTAGATAGGCCTCAAGGTGCCGTGCAACCTGGTAGTCCGTGGGCATCGTCGCCATTCGTTGCACCTGTGACAATTAAAACAGTGAAATATTAGGTTAATGTTACATAAAAACAGAATCATATGTTTATGTACAAGTACTAACCTCAAACTAGGCCAACCACCTCCTCGATAGGCCGTGCCTCTTGCCGATCCGTATTTCTGGATCAAGGGGCACCATTCCGGCGAACCTCTCCTCCAAGTCCGCCACCCACCCGGCAGGAGTCACCGATGGTCCTAATGGTGTCCTAGCGATCGGCAACCCAGTAAGCATGGTGACGTCCTGCAGGGTCACCGTCACCTCGCCGAAGGGGAGGTGAAAAGTGTGCGTCTCTGGCCTCCAACGGTCGACCAAAGGCGCCCGATGAACGGTCGAGCGGAAGCGCGCGACCACTCTGGACCATCCTCACCCTCGGCCTATTCATCGGGCACACCTACGTCCTCAGTTGACCCCTCAACCATGCGAACAAGAGGAAGCAAGCTAGCACATGCCAACCTATGGATGCAAAAAAAATAGTTGCATTATTTAAATATGAGTCATACAACCTAAAATTATGTAAACAATAGAACATGTAAACGTAGTGCAACTCATCTAGTGTGAAAATATGGGTCAACGCACCATGCCTTCCTAGGCACTCGGATCCGCAGCAGAGGCACCTTGTCATTGCCTACTGTCGTGTGGATGAATGCACGGTGCCGCCGGTCCAAGGCAGAGTCCAGAAGTGACTCGGGTTGCTCTATCCCTGCAAGTAAATAATGAAATATTTATTACACAAGACATATAATAAACATGATATATATATAAATAAAAGGACAGAAGCGTACAACATAAATAATACTACGAAACGTATGACAAACACTATATATATATCGAAAGATATAAGCGTCCAACTTAAATAATATTACATAACATCCCACATACATGAATAAGATTACATAAATAAGATTACATAATTCGATACATAACTGACAGTACACATTACTTCGACAGACATCACATAGCATAACCACGACGAGTTGATGGATTCGACCCATCCCACATGCTACCGGCATTCCTTTGCCTTATGCCCATACTCACCGCACTCAGAATACCTCCTAAATAGCCACCCACTTCAGATTCATCCATGTCGTTGTGAATGCGCCTACTCTGCGGACGACCAGACTGGCCTTCCGCACACCTCCGCAAGGTTGGATCCGGTAGACAGATGCACTCATCTCTGTTAATCACAGTGAAATCACCGTGTGTACGGAAACCACGAAACTCACCAGACCAGGTATGGACAATATGATCCTTCAAGTAGGAAGGGGATACATATTGGGACGTGTTCATCCCAATTTGCCCACAAGCAGCTATCACATGTGAGCAAGGAATATGAAGAAGTCTTGGCTTATTGCAGGTGCATTCACACCATCCAGTGGCCCCTTGGCCTAGATTAATCTCGTGTGTAATAACCGCTGTATTGGTTCCTAATCCCCCTTTGCATCGAAGAGTCACTTCAAAGCGGTACTCACTAATCCTGAAGCTACGCACTACATGTTGCTGAGATTTAATGGTTCATTCCTCCATGTAGGTCATCATCCGCCGACAATATGGTGTTTGCAATGTTGTGGCATGAAGAATAGCCTCCACATGCCTTTTCTGAAAATAGGCAACGATGCCGTGCAACATGCCTTCCAAGATGGCCACAAGAGGTAGCGGACGGAGGCCTCTTATGACCCAATTGTAAACCTCGGCTATATTCGTTGTCATGACACCAAACCTGATCAACACATATCGGTTAGTACAACAACCCCATTTATTCAACCATAAAAAATATCACAATTTACTATACTAACCTGGCGCCACCAGTGTCATGGAGCAATGCCCACTTCTCTAAAGGCTCCTCCTCTATCCAGTGCGAGAAACATTTTATGTTCCTTGACGATCGCATCCTCATATTAGGAGGATCGAGCTCCCCGAGTGGTGTTAGCCTTTTGGGTGGGCAATCGTTCGGCGTAGGTGGTTGCTTCTTCATCTCTTCGATATGTGCACTAGTGTGCTTATCCAACTCAGCCAATAGCGCGTTGAACTTACGTGCCTGATTCTGCTTGCATAACTTCTTAAATAGGTTCATCAGTTTCTTATTTCTGAACTGCCTAAAGAAATTTGCTCCTAAATGTCTCATGCACCACTTGTTCCGCAAGTCACGCCATGGGAATGGCTTATTAGGATCCTCCTGTAGAGTCTTAATTGTCGAAAGAATACCTTTATGACGATCATGAATGATGCACACGATGGGCCGATTACCAACTACCCCAAAATTTAGATTTCTGAAAAACCACAGCCAGCTATCTCGGTTCTCATCCTCAACAAAAGCAAAGGCCAATGGAAGTATGTGGTTGTTCGCATCAACTGCAATGGCCGTTAGAATCTGTCCCTTGTATTTTCAAGTCAAAAATGTACCATCAACACAAAGCAACGGACGGCAGTACCTGAATGACGCAATGCAAGGACCCAATGAAAAAACGCACGACGAAATGTGCAGATCCCATTACCATCTGCTTCACTTTCGTTGAAAGCGGTGTATGTGCCGGGGTTCGTTTGCTTCAGGACATCAAGCACACGAGGTAGGTTGCAATACGAAGCCTCATATGTACCAAACCTCTTCTCTAATGCTTTTTGCTTCGCACGCTAGGCCATCGAGTAACTTATCTGGTACTTAAATGTTCTTAAGATTGCTTTCTGAATATACGAACACTCAATGTCCCGCTTCTTAATGATTTCATTGAACATCACACTAGCAATTACAGCTGCATTCAGGTTGCAGTGTTTCACCAAAACATTTTCTAGTTTGCATGTGTGCACCTCTACTCGTGATGCAATCCAATATGTCTTGCATTTCGGCTTATATGCATGAACTCGGAATTCACATCCTTATGTTCTGCACTTCACTGTGTACCTATCTGGACTGGACAAGACCACTCGGAACTCTCTCTGCTGCAACAATGCCCAAAGCCTCACTGTCAACTTCAATTCTGAATTGTTCGGAAATATTTGATTCAGTCGAATGGCACTGGTACTATATTCCCAACGCGACTCATGGCCCCACAAAACTTCCATACCAGATTTGTTTTGCTTGTTCCATTCGTCAGGGATGGGTATATCTGCTACCCCAGTAGTATCATGCATTTCATCGTCATCGTCATCCTCCCCTTCGTCATCTTGGCTGATGTCATCATCACATTCCAACATTTCAGCTTCATCTTCTGCCGCCATATGGTCCACTAACTCCAAATGATCAACAAGTTGCTCGAGCTCCTCTCCTTCATCGGCCCGACCTTCTGTGTTGCTGCATCCCTATTATCATCCCTCGCCGCTATCTCAATCGGCACCACTTCCTGAACTTGTTCAGCTCTAACCGATGTACTGCTCTCGCCCATATCACTAATATCCACCTCTTCTCTAGGGCAAGCCTGCACCAACATCACACATTTAAGACGAGATCCCTTGCACCACCTTAACCATTTCTGCCACAAGTATGTCCGATCTATTTTCTTTAACTCCCAAATAGCCGGGTCACTCTTGCTACGCGTGAATAGGATTTGAATGGTAACAGAGTAAACACTTGAAAAATATTGGGTCAACCAAAATTTAATATCACGAATGCTAACACTTTCAGGGAACGGGTGCTCGATCATGATGACCGGAAAGTTGCTTAAATCAACACCATTCTGCGTATTTCTTATTTCACCATCGCCATAATATACCCTAAATTTCACTGGATCCGACATCACTGCGACCATATATACAAAATAAATTTTTAGATCACTACTAATATGTAATCTCACTAACCTAAATTAAAGAACGCTAATTAACTATCTCACTACGGATACTACAACATGAAAGTACACATCCAATATTACTAACCTAAAATACATGCACTGATTAAATTAAATTTAACAACAACTACAATATATTCCTACAATATTTTTCTACGCAATTACAAAAATTAAATATTACAAAAATACAAAATTACCTTTTTTTTCTTTCTTCTTCCTCCTCTCTCTCTCTCCCTCCCTCCCTCCCTCTCCTTTTCTCCCCACCGGTCGCTGGCTCCCCTCGGCCTCTTTTTCTTGCCTGCGCACAAATGAATGAGCCGGTCGGCCAAGCAACAAAAAAGCCCCCCTATTTTCGCCATATGGTATGGCGAAAATAGGTTGTCGCCATACCATTTGGCGACGACCCTATTTTCGTCATACCATTTGGCGAAAATAGGATGTTCTAACCGATTGCTCCATTAGACGTTCTTAATTGCGCAATTAGCCTATTTTCGTCACACCGTTTGACGAAAATACCATTTTCACCAAACTATTTGACGACTACCTGATTTTCGCCAACCGGTACGACGACGTAGTATTATTTTTGCAAATTTTTTAACTCGCGTATTAATGTCGCAATTAGTTTTAAAAAATGTATTATTCAAAAAAGTTCCAAGCCTGCGTACCATAATGCTAAACAAAGACTAGACGAAAAATACACACTGTATGACAACCATTCATGTTACAATGGCAGCTAGTAAAAAACTGCTTCAAGTCTAAGCACGCATCCAAAGAACCTTATAGGTCACATATATACCAATGCCAAGCAAAGTTAGCCACATTACAGCCGGCACTCTAATCCTTCCACATCACTGGCGTCAGCAACATGTCATAAAAAGGTTCTGGCAAGAGTGCATATCAATATCAAGTCTATCTCACATCCAAACAAACTAACAACAGTTCATCACATAAATGAAGACTGAAGAAATAGTGATAGAAATCGATCACATATAAGCTTCACTGTGACAGGCTGCCATTACAAGATCGTTCCTATTAAGCTCCAGAAACAGAGCCGAACTTGAAAATTAATTAACAGCACCAAGGTAGCAGCAGATTATTCTTTACTATCAGGAGCTAGGAAGAGCACTGCACTGAAGATAGATAGCGGTCCATCAAAGGTATACCCGAGCAACAAAAAGTTGAATTGTCAAACCAAAACAATATGAAAGCACCATAGGATTAATCATACGATCAGTGATCTCAGCCAACGAGTAGCTTGTTGTCCTCCAAGAAACTGTAGGTCGGGACCTCAAGGTTGTAGGGTGCTGGGCCCTTCCGGATTCTACCTGAGATGTCGTAGTGCGAGCCATGGCACGGGCAGAACCATCCGCCATAGTCTCCGGCGTTGGGGAGGGGAATGCAGCCCAAGTGAGTGCAGACACCAATGACAACAAGCCACTCGGGATTTTTGACACGCTCAGCATCCTGCTGTGGGTCACGTAGAGATCCGATGTCAACACTGTTGGCCAACTTGATGTCATCCTCTGTCCTGCGCCTGATGAAGACTGGCTTGCCCCGCCACTTCACAGTCACAGTGGTGCCAGGCTCAATGCTGGACAGGTCGACCTCAAGGGATGCGAGGGCAAGAACATCCTTGCTTGCTGACATACTCAGGACAAACTTTAAGATGAGCAACCGCAGCAAGGAGGCGTAGATAAATCTCCCACCACTCAACACAAAATAGGCAAAGGCGCGCTTGCTGGGGTCACCAGGTGGGTACCTCTCATGGTTATACTCGTCGTAGACAATATTTGCATTGGGATTTTTCATGGCCGCTGTAGTTGCTGGGATCTCAGCCAAGTTGACATCCTTGTTCCTTGGAACAAGGGTTTCAGCTGAAAAGCCTGCACAAGAAAACTACTAGATGACATCTTCAAATATCAATGGAACAACAAAAGCAGTATGAAGATAACAGTAGCATTATTATATCTGAATACAATGGTGCTGTTATATTAGAAAGCAGCACAGGCAAGACTGGACCAAGTATCCATAACAGCTAACCACACTAATAAATGTTGCAATTGAAAATTATCCCAATATATTACTGAAAGATAGGTTGACATTTTGCAATTACTAATCCAGCACATTCTACTGGCAAGTGTTGGGCATTTCCTGTTGTTAGTGTGTATTCTTGAAACTATATGTGGTTACAAACTTATAGTCGCTTTTGTTTTTGTCAATCTGTAGCATTCCAAACAAGGAACAACATTAACCTTCTACCCAGGTTTTTATTAGCAAATATAGTACGTCCAAACACAATTGCAGTTTCCCAGAATTGAACAGAAATGTACTAAGTAGCTAATGCCTAGTAGCATAAGTGACATTTCATATAAGGCAATCAACATATGACAACACAGATTGTGATTTGTGAAACATCTCACAACGAAGTGGTTGATCTGCGCACAGGCAAAAGGTACTGATAGAAGTGTTCAGCGAGTGAACTACATATTCGAATTTTTAAAAGCATTCTAACAAATGGCCGCATTTAAGGAGATCATTAGTCACAGCGTATTCAGACAATAAGAATTAAGGAGTTCCTTTCACAATAAGTCACAGCATCATTGGTTTACATGACATAACTAAATAAAACTGCCTTATCAGACATCCAAGGATGGGATCCAAACGAAATAGAATTCCCGCAACATATATTTAGATATGGAGGGAGTACAAGGAGAACTATAGGAGATCAATTAATTGGCAGAAAGCAATAGCTTCAATCACACATTATCTGCATAGGTTTGGACAGTGTTCATGCAAAGATTTAGCTAATACTTCTATGCTCTGGTATGAACAAGAATTCCCACTTTAACATGGTAAAATTTGATTATAATAGTGTGGCTATGGACTGAAAATGCAACACTTACCATTGATACAGAACAACTCTAACATGCTATTAGCAAATACTTCTACCAAATTAGATAGATTTGGTAAATTCTTCACAAGAAGACAGCAAACATGTCAACTACAAGTTAGTTGGGCCACATTTAAAAATAAGATCAGAATTAACAAGCTAATAGCACACCCAAGAATAAAAGCTTCTTTCACAATGTGTAAGATGTTAAGGGGGGAAAAGGCTCAGTTTACAAGACAGATACAACCATAGAAAATAGTTTTCGTCACTTTCGTGTGAAATTAACTTGAAATAAAGGAATTATCGTTGGAATTATGACCACATTGACCAAGATACAAAGGATATTTGCTTATTACTGTTGAAACTGTTATTGTTTGAACTGCACAATCACATAGATATGCTGCCGTGTAGCCATGGGAAATTTTGTGCAAGACCGGCATGCACATCAGGTCAGCACTAACAGCATAACTAGATGTTAGAACAACCAGAGGTTATCAATTCCCACTTTAACATGGTAACTAAATGTTCATCCAAAGATTTAGCTAATACTTCTATGCTCTGGTATGAACATGAATTCCCACTTCAACATGGTAACATTTTATTATAATAGTACCACTATGGAGTGAAAATGCAACAATTACCATTGATACAGGACAACCCTAACATGCTACTTCTACTAAATTAAATAGATTTGGTGAATTCTTCAGAAGAAGTCACCAAACATGTCAAGTCCAGATTAGTTGGGCCATTTCAATCGAAGATCAGAATTAACGAACTAATAGCACACCCAAGAAATAAAAAGTTTCTTTCACAATGTGTAAGATGTCAAGGTAAAAAAAACTGGCTCAGTTTACAAGACAGATATAACTATAGAAAAAGTTTCGTGTGAAATTAACTTGAAATGTATAAATTATCATTGGAATTATGACCATATCGACCAAGATACAAAGGATATTTGCTATTTGGACTGCGCAATCACATAGATATGCTGTTGTGTAGCCTTGGGAAATATTATGAAAAGCCGGCACGCAAATCAAGTTGCGTTAATAACAAGCCCGCCCTCACAGCACTAACAACATAACTAGATGTTAGAACAACCAGAGGATATCGATTAGCTTGCAGGACTAATTAATCCATTTGAATGTGAATCGTCAGGGCAGTGTCCGTGTGAAGAAAATTTACATGGATTTCAGGTGCATGTTGCCCACTATCCACTACCCAACCACACGGGTTCAGTCTAAGCAGCCCAAAAGCCACTAAGCCATTGTGTCTGATGTGTTTTTGACAGCCATCACAAAGAAAAGGAGTTCTTTTTTTCCGCACAGCAACAACAGACCGCAACACCGTTAAACGTAAGTTCAACCATCTAGACGAGAATACTTTAATCCTCAACCATCCAAAGCAGCCGCTAAAACCAAATTCCATTCAGGCACTCGTAAACATGACGCGTGCAGGAATAACACAGAGAGATGGACGAGCGCCCAGAGCATGTAAACGGTCCATCTCACATCGCAGATCAGGACCAGAAGACCGCGGCCGCAGCAAGCTCCCTTCGTAACCCTAGGTGCAGGAGCAGGATCCCGACCACCCGAATCTACCTACGGGGGGCGCAGATCGGAGAGGGAGCTACGGAGGAGAGATGGGGGAGGAATGGGGTAACCGGTTATACCTCTAGCGGCGGTAAAGAAGGGGGATTCGATGGCGCAGCGCGGCCTCTGATCGCGGGAGGAGTCGGCGCCGGCGAGGGGGCCCCTGACGGCGGCGGCCGCTGGGCGCCAGGCGAGGGCAGAAGAGATGCGTCGGCCCGCGATCCTGAGCATGGTGACGGTGGCGTCGCCTCGCTCCTCTCCGGCTCCGGGGGATCGCGTGCTCGGGTCTGGTGGGGAGATGGATTCGATTCGATTCGACTCGAGCCAAGAGAAGAGACGGGACGAGCGGTGGTAAGAGGAAAACAGCAGGTGCATGGATGGATGAAAAGAATAGGAAGGAAGGAAGGTGGAGTAGGAAGTTGGCCCAGAAGTGTTGGGCTTCCGGTTGCTTACCTCGGCCCAATTACCGCGCCGTGCTTTCCACCCCCCTCCCCCCCCCCCCCGAATTTTTTTTTATTTAATATTTTTTTTTATTCTTTTTTTCAAAACTATCGTCCGATTTTAAAAATTACAAAACTAGCACCCGTCGCGTGTATGGGCGATCGCCCATCACTGAGCGATATGCCTGTGGCAGTTCCTGTAGTCCCGCCGCCGTCGTGTGGGGCCCATGCGCAGAGGCGAGCGTCGCCGAGCCGAGCGCGACAGTGACTTTAAAACCCGCTCGCTCATTGTGACGAACAGAGAAGCGAAGCAAGCGAAGAGAAAAGAGAAAGAAAGAAGAAGAAGAAGAAGAAAAAGAAGAAGAAAAAGAAGAAGAAGAGAAAGAAGAAGAAAAGGGAAAAAAAGTCGATTAAATGCGTTTACTGCGAAGGTATTTTTACAAATTTTATAAATCTATTATTTAGGAATTTTACGATTTTGTAGTGTTTAGAAAATCTTGTAGAATTGTTTTTGTCATTAGAATTCTAATGTAGCATGTAATATCGATCGAATTTAGGATTGTGTAGCGTTTAGAACTTTAATGTAGTATTTAGTTTTAGAAATTTGAGAATTTGTATAGTATTAAATGCGTTACAAATTTAGTGTAGTATTAGAAATTTATTGTAGTGTTTAGAAAATTTAGGATTGTGTAGCGTTTACATTTTCTCGGATAGTGTTGTTTAGAAATTTAATGTCATGATTCATATTTAGAACTTTAATGTAGTATTTAGTTTTAGAAATTTGAAATGTATAGTATTAAATGCGTTACAAATTTAGTGTAGTATTAGAAATTTATTGTAGTGTTTAGAAAATTTAGGATTGTGTAGCGTTTACATTTTCTCGGATAGTGTTGTTTAGAAATTTAATGTCATGATTCATATTTAGAACTTTAATGTACTATTTAGTTTTAGAAATTTGAATTGTATAGTATTAAATGCGTTACAAATTTATTTTTAGTCTTAGAAATTTATTGTAGTGTTTAGAAAATTTAGGATTGTGTAGCGTTTACAATTTGTCGAATAGTGTTGTTTAGAAATTTAATGTCATGATTCATATTTAGAACTTTAATGTACTATTTAGTTTTAGAAATTTGAGTGTATTGTATTTTAGAGTAATATTTTTAGTCGGACGTTGCGGCATGTCGGAGAAATTGTATTTCCAAATATTTTATGGAGATGGGGAGATAGCACGAGGCGGATGGGGTGGATCTATCATCATTTTCAAGAGTAAATGCAGGGCATATGCGAGGCCAAGCGATAGGACATCTGAGGTTTGTTGGAGTGGATGTCTCGGATGTTGGTTTGGATGCCTAGGCATTGGTTGGTTGGTCGGAAGCGGTAGTGAGCGGCGCAAGACCGTTTTACGGAGAGTTGATTCTGTTAACTCGGCGTCCACATGGAGGAGTTATGTTGGTTTCTTGTAGGCGGGGTTGGCGCTCATGTTGTTAACGCAGTGCTACCGGTAGCTCCATCGGTGTCGCAAGTTCGTGATGTCGGGGTGGACATTACGGCGGAGGACATCAAATGTAGAAGGATCACGAAGAGGAAGGCGGCGAGGCGGAGGCGAGAGCACGAGGCTGGCGGTGGCGAAGGGGCCGGGGCGAAGAGGAGCGGTGGAGCGCGAGGGTGGCGACGAGGGAGGAGGTGGAGGACATTGTTGACTTGATGGAAGAGGAGGACCGTGCGGATGAGAAGTCACGATGGTGAGCACTCCGGCGAGGAGGACAACGCCCACAGGGTGTCTATCACGGTGCGTGGACCAATTACAATTCGAAGACCTAACAATGAATGAAGGAACATTGATGCATGGGAGTATCGTGAGAGCGAGGTGGCGCAGGGGTCGTATATAAAGACAAGGAGGCTGTGATGGATGCGGTGAAATCTTGGGCAATGTCTCTCGCGGCAATTCGGGGTTGTGAAGTCCGGCAAGAAGGACTACGACGTGAAGTGCGTAGTTGATTCGTGCCCATGGCGGTGCATGCATACCGGGGAAGTGGGCGGACTCTGGAAATGCTCCATAGTGATGGAGCATAGCTGCGGTGGAAGAAGCGGGCGGGGACACATAATCTGTCGTCCACTTGGGTGGCAAATGTGTTTTATGGTCGGATCGTGGACAATCCCCATCTGCGACCTCGATCTATTATCACGGTAGTGGAGGAGAGGTTTGATACAAGATTAGCTACGCAAAGGCATGGAGAGCAAAAGGACAGCTCTGGAAATACGGTTCGGGGCGTCACGAGGCTTCGTGCGAGAATATTCCCACTTGCTCGGGGCAATCGCACAAAGGAACCGGTACATCCATCGACCTTGCGGAGTTCCTGCGGGTGGTGCGTGCCGGGAAGTGGGTATTGCGGCGTGCATTCTTCGCCCTGGGCGCATGCATAAATCGTTAAACCTTCATCGCCGGTCCTTTGCATGGATGGCACATTCCTCACGGGAAGTACAAGGGCGATTCTAGCTGCGATCGCGGTGGATGCCAACAACGAGTTCTACGGTTGCGTTGGCATTCGTGGAGAAAACACGGAGAGCTGATGCTGGTTCCTTGAAAGAGTGAAGGTGGCGATTGTTCTCGGCGGGCACGATGTTTGTGTCATCCATGGCCGACATGCGAGGCTGCTAAGAGCGATCGTGGATATGCAACAAGGGTCGCCGTCGTGGGAGCGACAAAGTGGCGGATCGACGAGGCGGTGGTGCATGAGGCACATGGGTGCCAATTTTTCCGTCGATTCGGGAATAAGGAGCTTATGAACATGTTCAGCGCTGTGCAAGCAGAACCAGCGGAGGAAGTTCGCGCGCTTTGGAAGGCGTTGGGCGAACTAACGAAGAAGCAATCAATGGATCCCGGAGGTACCGCTAGTTCATCAAGGAACCCGATGGTGTACCATGAGCAAGGAGAGGACCCCGACCTTATATGCGGCTGGCAAGCGGACCCCCAAACCTCGGCGTGGGCGGGTACCGGCATAAAGAGTTTCACCGATTGGATCGACATGAGCCTTTGGAGAAATGGTCCATACGCGCACGAGGCGGCTCGCGTTATGGGATCATGACAGCGAACTGGCGGAGATTTACATGGGTAATGAAGGCACGGATGCCTTCCGGTGGGTATAGTTGAGGTGTCTTATTAGGGACACGAGAGATATTTCATTGAAGCGATACAAGACCTCCGCGGCATGTATGTCGGACAATCGATTGTCTTACTCAAGCTGTTGTGTCTACCTACATGTCCAAGAAAACAAGAAAGCGCGGACACATCGGGTTACAGGAGAGTGGCGTGGAGCGGAGATACCACGTGCCTGCGGTGGCCAGAGTCGCGAGGTGCCACCGGAGAGGACTTCCATCTGTGCATACTCGGCGGTGATTGCGAGTGCTCTGCCGAAACCACGCTCTTGCACTTGCGGTGCTGCTGCGTCATTGCGCGACCGCCGAGACTCATCAATCACTGTCGTCCGTTCATCTCCCGTACTACTACAAGCGGGCGTTCTCAACACGTGGCATCATGAGGTGTCACGGTGCGAGTGGATGGATCGTTCATGACCCCCTCCGGACCATCGATGGAGTGCGGACATCCGAATGTTGAAGATGAAGGTCGGGCGTCGAAGGACAAAGCGCGTGGAACGATATGGGCGAGTGCGGTAGCGTCGCAACCGCGGATAATGTAACTTTGCATGTTGTTCCCATCTTGTATTATTCAATGGACCGGTAAGTTTGTAATATGCGTTGTAATGTTCGATGTAATTTTCAATGTACTAGTAAGTTGTTGTTCGCATCATGTTATTCTCCGATGTCCCGTTAGTACCTCTGAGGATAATGTAATTCTCGGCGTTGTGTGCCTCGTCGAACATGTCTTTGTCTTTCGTATGTTTGCAATCTGAGTTTTTTTGCTCTCCACACTTGGTTGTATTGTTTGTTGAGTATGGTACAATTCGTTATTTCGCATTTCATTTGTGTGCACATGTAATTCTTGTCATCTGTTGTATTTGCTTTGTAACGAGCCACGATGGCGCGACCTTGCCCTGAGTGCTTTGGGCGTGACCGTCGATCGACCACCGGTCTAGGTACTCGCGAGAGGAGAGCGAGTGCTAGGAGCCGCCGACCTCGAGTGCCCAGAGGCGCCGCGTCGACCCACGGCGGGTTCCACGGTAGGCTGCGAACGCTTGCACTCTTTTCGTATACATACTTACCTGTGAATGCAATTCTAACTACATGCGAGGTTGCGGCGGTGGCTTACTTCCTCTTTGTAGGATGGTGGGTGGTATTGCCCGTTAGAGGGCAAGGAGGTGCGCATGGTTGGTGCGACCGGTCCTGCTGGCCACACTCGTGGACCGGTGGAGGCGGAGGCGCACGTTCCACCCGATGCGGAGAGATGGCTCCGGCAGCTGCGGGGCGTGTCGTACCTCTTAGGCCTCCTTGTGCGGGCCAGCGATGCGTGCGCTGCAGCGCCTCAAATCACGTGTACGCCGAGTTGTCCGCGTTTCGTCGAGTGCGGCGGCACCCGGCGACCCTACCCGCCCTTAGGAGGTGGCGCCCGCGGACCAAACGAACGGCGTGGCGCCGATTCCGCGGTGAGTACCTCTTTCTTTGAAATTAAAATAGAAGCGCCAAGTTCTTGATAATGTTTGTTGCGACAGCTGCGGTGACCTTCTCCACCCGCGCAGCGGAGGGCGGGCGTGGCCCGCCACTTGAGGCATACCTCCTGTTGTTGCTCGGTTGGGTGATGTTCCGTCCTCCACGGGAACACGGTGGACCGTCACTGATCGATCGCCCGGACATCATCGCCGACACCCGGTGGATGAGGTAACACACTCGGTTCAATCTCGTCTCAGCGAACACGTCTAACTCCCCCTTGTAAGCGGGTGATGCGGTGGTCGTGGGCCTCGGTGTGCTGCGGCGACGTCTGAGAGTGCATGCGGCGCCGTCTCGAAGCGAACGCGCGGCGGCGATGTCGGGTTGCGTCCTACTCCTCGATTGTGGTCTTGGGGCGCTTCTCCGTCGGCAGGCTGTTGTTGACACGACCGTACCGAGGAGCTTTACGGAGGCGACCGGTGGGTGGCCCACCATGGGCCCTCTGGGTCCGACGGCGAGTGCGCTCCCTCGTATCTTTTCCCCACTAACGCACTTGAATAACCTTCGCCATTTCTTATTTCCTCGCGGCGGAGGTTCGCGCACCTCTGGTGAGAGGTCCTATCGGGAGTTCGTTCGGGAGTTCGACCGCCTCCACAGCGAGGGCGTGCGGTGGGCGCCATACACCGTCACGACGTCCACGCCCGAGCACCTCACGGGGTCTCCGTGCTTTGCCGCGAGATGAGGCCTTTGGCTCACCGTAAGGTGCTCGTCTTTGACCTTGTGTCGTCGAGTACTCCCGCGACCGAGAGTCTTTGCGGCGATTCGGCTGTTCGATCCTTTCCTTTGCCGCCTCGTCACGTTGTCGCGCGTGGCGCCACAGTACTTGCCCGATCCTACTACTCGCATCTTTGCGAAATTAATGTCTTTGCGTACTTCTTTTTTTGCATTGCAGATGGCCGGATGGGTCTTTGCGGTGGGCTCTCGGTTCGCGACCGTATGCGCCATGGGCCTGCGGTGGGGCCGCCGCTCGGCGAGAGGTCACCGAGACCCGGCCGTCGACCATGACATGTCTGATCGATACATGGAGTGGTTCGCCCAGCGCACTCGCCTCGGTGGGGTACACACCGGCCGTCACGTCGCCTGGCGAGCATCGGTAGCGGACACGTACCCTTCACAGATGTCCCGGAGGACAACGCCTCGGTAAGTGTCTGTCGAACCTACATGGGCACGTCTTTTTCATGTAACTTACGTAATGCCAACGGCGTTACATGCGGACTCGGCTCTTGGCGGAGATTGAGGTGGAGGCTGTGTCCATGTTAGCGCGCCTAGAGGGGCATCTGGTGACCACCGCCGAGTCGAGACGGCTTGGGGTGGGTCCTCGCTTCTGATGAGGCGGTTGGCTCGCAGCCACTGCCAGAAGCGCGGAGGCGTCGGCGGGCGCAAAGCACACCACGTCACGCCGCCCGGCACCTCGCCCTACCACCCGGTGCCCGTCACGCCCCAGCGCGGTGCGGGGGGCGGTGGCGAGCGAGGCTCCTTCAGCGTCTCGCCCTACCCGTCGGTTCCTCGCTACGCTCCCACGCGGCGGCGATGGGGGCGATGGTGGGAGGCTCCTACTGCGTCTCGCCCTACCACGCCGGTTCCTCGCTACGTTCCCGCGCGCGGCGGTGGAAGCGGCGGCTGCGAGGCTCCTCCTCGTCCGCGCCCAGCGAGACCCGAGGTGGTTTCGGCGAGCCTTTCGGCGACGAGTTCGACACGGAGAGTACCTTTCGACCGACTACCTCGACCCCTCGGCTCTCGGGTGCGCCGCCACGGGACTTGGCCTCGCGCGCGCCGCTACTCTACGCTGCTGCGCAGGCCGGCCTAGGAGGGCGTCCGTCGCCGTCGCCACTCACCTACCCCACGGGCGATTAGGAAGCGTGGCGTGATTGACTTGTTATGCGGATGTATTTTTAATGGCTTTCGTTCAAGAAGACATTGTATAACTCGAGTTAGTAACATGACAGCGTTATCACTATAAATTGTTCAAATCATTTATGCATTGCTTGCCTATGCCACACGGCGTGACAACACACCAGCGTTTGGTGCACCTATCGCCTCTAGTAGGCGTCGCCTAATGTGAGGCGATCGCCCTTACATGAACAATCGCCCAAATATGAGGCGATCGCCCCATACCGGCGATATCGCCCTTTATAACATTCGTTCTCACAAGCGGTCTCGCAAAGAACAGCGCGCGAGAAAGAATAGAGGGTGAGCATCAATCGAAAATGCCGGCGTGCAAGTGCAAAGGGTAAGGGAAGGCAAAGGAAGAAGCGAGTGCATGCCATGAATTTAGCGTACCAAGATCTCTTCCTACCTCGTGGGTGTAGCGCCCATGTGTATGTCGGAGATCTTTGCGGGCTTGTCGCTCTTGGGAAATTTCAACTTGGAAGAGGAGGTATTGGAAGTGCGCAACTCGCCTTCGATCCGTGGGAGAAGAGCTGAAGGATCGCCGCATGGTAACAATCGTGCGAGGTTACATAATATTTGTGAATGAAACTTTGCTAATTTACGTTTCATGCGGTCACCTCCCTTATTGTGTGAATTTGGCGGTGGTTTGATCGGAGATCAACCAGGGACCAGCGGCTTCTTGACCAAGCCAGCCGGCGAGGATGAGTTCACGCGGCGGTTTCAAAACAGTGCGATGCGCACGCGAGGAGGCATGTAGGAAGGAAGCGGAGGAGAAGGAGGCGAGAGAGAGAGGAAGCGAGAGAGGCGCGGCGTGCGAGAAGCCCAGCCGGAGGCATGGGCGAATGGGAAGTGGCCTCGAAGCACTCAATAGGCGTCTGGTGTTAACTTTGGTTTTCCTTGTTCGTGGTACTCCTTTTAGTTTTAAGTCGTAATAAGCGGTCCGGCCCAACCTTCAAGAGTATGCTCCTTTGTCAGGAGGGCTAGTATGTGTCCTCTTGCTCGGTGTCCCAAATGATGTTATTTTCTCCATCGAGATAGGTTATAGCATTTTGATTCGTCATATCTGATTTCATCGAGTTTTACCATCGTTTGCGAAAGATACGGCAATTTTCATGTTTCTGGGTGCATGTTAGGACAACAATAAAATAGTGCGACCTAAAGTGACATCTAAATATTTTTACATAATTGTGACCTATGCAAGCCCAAGAATGCAACAAAGCTGGTTCTGTCAAGTTTTGAGGTCGTTCGAATATTATTCTATTTGCTTGAACAATGATTGTTATAAAGGGTTTAAACTAGCCATCTTTTATTCAAAATGCAATCATATTTAGATATTTTTGCAAAATGAAGTGCATAAGGTTGTAGTAACTTATTCTATTTATTTCATGAATTATGGATCAACACACATTATAATTCCTTCACAATCCAGATTAGAGCCTAGCATTGAACTCAAATAAAAAAATTCTGCAAACAACACATAGATTTTTATTTTACACTCTAATTCTTCATTCCAAAATTTAAATTTAGAAACAAGTTTCATTTAATTTGGACACTCAAAATAAATATTAAATAAAAAATTCTCCCCCTCTCTCTCTCTCTCTCTCTTCTTTTTTTGGTTTCCTGGGCGAGGTCGTGGTCAAATCAAACGCTGGTTGGAGTCGACGTGGCGAGTGTAACGTGCGACGTGTATCTGCCGCAGCACGACGTGACGTGCATGTTTCGGTGGGCACGAACGTCTGGATCGAGCCAAACCTAAAGCGCGCGTGCAAGTCCATGAAGACCAGAACCGACGTGATTGGTCTTGCGACTTGGACAAGGTTAGAAATTCGCCCAGATCCAGTGAAATTTTGCCAAAATATAGGATGGCTATTTCTGGCCATCACAAAATTCAAATTACCGGGCGGATAAAAAATATTTGAATTTCTACAGTATTTTTGTTTTTTGCAAAATTTCAAAAAAATTTAACCGGTTTTTGCTGTTTTATGGCCGGATTTGAGCCGATTTCATTCAATAACCCTTAAGAAAGTAATCTTCTATGAAAATTTGTTGAAAAACCGAATTTTTGAGATATTTTAAAATTTTGACGAAAACACTGTCAGATTTTTATAAAATCGTACAATCTTGATAATCATTTGAAAAAATATGGTACTATATTTAGTAGTGTAGGATCATACAGAAATATTTTCAAAATAAGTGAACTTCATTTGTTATCTTTAAAAAAAAAGAATGAACATAATTGGGATAATAACCTTTTCAGAATTTTATAAATTTTATCGAGTGTGATCATGATCCAAAATTTTTATGAGAGCTTAATAATTGCCTCAGTAATATTCTATAAAATTGTAAAAATATTCAACTTTTTTTGTTTGCTCAATCAAATCTATGTAAGTATTGAACTTCATTTGTTATATTTCAAAAAACAAAAAGAGAAAGAACATAAATGGTACAGTGCCTTGTAAGAATTTTATAAATTCACTGGAGTGTGATCATGATTCAACATTTTTATTAGATCTTAATAATTTCGTTATCACCCTTCTGTAAAATTTTGAAAAATTCTAAACCTTTTTTGATTGTTAAAGCAAATCTATGTATTGATCATCAAGTTTTTATCAGGACGTAGCACTGTCAGAATTTTCAAACATTCTTTAAGCATGATAATAATCTAAATATTTTATAGAAACATTAATGTTATATCAGGACCATCCACAAAAAATTTCAAAATTTTCTAACGTGATTTGAACTATTTTTCATTTTGTTCAAGTTTGCTGGTAAGGCTTTTAACAGGACAGTAGCACTGTTTGAATTTTTAAAAATTCATGATTCTTTATCATAATATGAAAATTTTATGAGAATATTAGTGATGCATCATAACCATGTACAAAACATTTCAAAAAAATTTAACGTGGGTTGAACCATTTTTCATTATGTTCAAACTTGTCGATCAGTGTTTTAAAAATTCCTCAGACTTGATAATCATCTAAAAATTTTAAA
Organism: Otatea glauca; assembly: GCA_036346275.1. Lineage (NCBI taxonomy): Eukaryota > Viridiplantae > Streptophyta > Magnoliopsida > Poales > Poaceae > Otatea > Otatea glauca. Next base: position 44,613,708 of record CM070713.1, on the reverse strand, counting down.
AATTCCTCAGACTTGATAATCATATGAAATTTTTAGGGAACAACACTGATGTGCCAGGAACCTCCAAAAAAAATTTAAATTTTTTTCACAACATTTGAGCTATTTTTCTTTCAGATGAAATTTACCGAAATTTCGGACCAACAAATTCCGGATTTGAATTTTAGTTTTTGAGTTTCGTCCAAAATAACGAGATTTCACCAAAATTTTGGATTTCGAAGAGGATCGAAATTTAAACCAAAAACGAAATTTGGATCCTTGCTTGGACCATGCCCGGGTCTCGGGTAGCGTATCGCTACGTACAGTCATCAGCAAGATCCAGTATGGTACGATGGCATATCGGGTGGTTGTCTGGATGTGTCGGCACAGGCATAGCACATAGAGCTTGTGCTAGAGCTACACTACTATACAACATGTCATCACAGATGATTTTGTGAACCGTTTGTAACAAATTGTCATTGATAAGAAGGGCTCATCATAGACGGTTTGTAAACCATAAGTGAAAATATTCATTACAGACGGTTCTAAATAGAAATCGTTTGTGATGTAAGTCTCATCACAGATGGTTCCACTTTAGAACCATCTGTGATTAGGTGAATTTTTACATTTTTCTATTTATTGGCTAGCCTCAGGAAATGCTAGCCATGCCATTTGAAACAAAATAGATTACAGCATCACAACCATATTATTATGACATACATTTTATAAATGAACTTAGATCACATATTACAATGTACTGCGCATCCATGTAAGAAAATGAACTCAGATCACACATTACAACGTACAACGCATGCATTTCAGAAATCAACTCAGATATAATAACCAATTGAATTCAGAACTACAACTCTCAAATTCACTGTACAAGGTTCACAAATTAATCCAAGTGGTAACTAACAAATTCACAACTCATCGGGTGAGTCTTGGGTGGCATTCGCCTGTTGGATTAATGACCTCACGCATTAACAAGGCACAGAGTTGTCATCGAATTCCTAGCAGATCAGTCTGTTCTAACACAGATTCAGCGCATTTCTAAACCTGTCGATGGAAAGAGTAAAATCTTACGTGTATATAAATTGATAAGTGGAAACAATTGTTGCAAGATTGACAAACATCTATGACATTGGTCTTCTGTGCACCAATGTGGAATTGCATGTTGTGGCAAACGTAGAATCCACACAGGTTAGTGGCCTTTAGCTTCTAGTGGCACTGTCAAAATATAATAGGTTGAAGGACCAAAAAGGTGATCAGGGGGGTGAATGATCACAAATAAATTTTGCCCCCTAAAATTCAACCACCAAAAGAAACAGATAGAAAGAACTGAACAATTCGAACAGGTGATCGGATGAACAGCAGCACCGACCAGCTGTGGTCGGATGAACAGTACCACCGACCTATTGAGGTTGGATGAACAGTAAAACTGCGCTGGTCAGGATGAGCAAAAGAAAACTCTGAACCGGTCGGATGAACAGTACCCCTGACCGATAGAGGTTGGATGAACAGTGCTCGAGTGAATAGTATCAGCACGATCTCAAAAACAAGAATCGATGTAACTTTTGATCGGTTGATCCAAAACTCGTGAAATTTGGTGTGCACCTTTCTATAGATGTCAGGAACCTATTCTAACCTTCAATCATAAGGATTGATGTCAAAGTTTTGACCTTTTTCCAGTTTAACAAATGATGCACCAAAACTGGGTTAAGAACACAAACTTCACCCCTAACTTGCTCGTGAAGAATTGATGATCAAGATAATCTTAGATGACCTCCCACATATCACAGCAAGTAAGAACACCAAGAAACAACCCTTCAAACAAACAAGAACCCGATCTACAAGGATATTTCTTCTACTAGGCACAAAGATCGGTTTCTTGCAGAAACTAAAAAAAGGTTGTAGACGCCTAGATGATTGAGATATGATCTATAAAAGATTCATCCAGCAATCTTTCATCCTTCACACAAGATCCAAAAGCACTTAGAAGGAGAGGAGGCAAATCCAAATGTGCATAAAGTAAATTGCAAGAAATTAAATGTTGAATTTAAAGCATAATGTAAATGTTGAAGATAAATTCAGAATAGAGAAATGAAAATTTTATTTGATAGAGGGAAGGTTTACAAAACCTCACAACAAAGTGGGCAAAGCTCAAATGAGCACCAGAACCATCAAAACCTTCCGAGAGGGAAGACTTACCCCTACCCCTCTATTTATACTACTCTTGAATTATCCTCTACTCTCGGATGAGTTCCTTCAACCAGAAGGAACACCATCAAGGGCTGGGAATGACTCACTCACTCATACATGGGCTAACCCGAAACCCACAACCATACTGGGTTTTGCACGCTTTTCAAAGTATACTAACTTGACCCGTTAATCTATCTTCTTGACTGCGATCCAACGGTCCTCCTTGATCCGAGTAGCTCCAATTTAGCATCTCATCCATTCCTTGTCTTCTAGGTTCGCAGCTACTCCTTGGCCTCAATCATCTTTGACGATATCTTGACCGTCTAGACCTCAGCTCTCCCAACCTAGTCCCGATCTCCTTCGCCTCACCATGACCTAGCTCTGAAGTCCTGCAACCATCATAGACAAAGAAAACACATCACATAGCAATATCCAATAACATATGCAATCAAATCGACACATAGCCAAAAGAATACATAATATGTCCCAACCAGTTTACAAATTGTCCCGACTAGTTCACAAACTGTACAAACTCAAAATTGTGCACCACAAGCTCAAATACAGTCAATTACTCATCACAAACATGGGTAGACCTCCACATGGTCTTTCATAGTTTAGTTCCGGAGGTATTATTATGGAGAGTGAAGGATTATTGCGTACTAGCAGATACCAAAACCTTATGAATGTGCTTCAGCTTCGATAAGTCCTTGCTATGTGGCCCTCCACGAGCTTTATACACATTGAACGACAAGTCCAGTAAATTTGCGATATGCCCCTCATCACAGACGGTTTTAGCCAAAAACCATTTGTGATGAGAAAGGGATCCATCATTGACTGTTTTTGCAAAAAAAAAACATCTGTGATTAGGGGTCTAATATGAGTCCTTTTTTAGTAGTGCTAGATGCATATATACCTTAGCCATCGCAGATGTCACGCGTGTTCACCACTGTCACTGTAGATGGGGACAGTGGTGAATCCAACAGGAGGCTTCATCAGGTTGGAGCCTACCCTTCACACCGGGGAACCCTCCCCCAGCCCCCCGTCAGCCTCCCCTTCGCCATAGCTGGTCTCCATGCAACAAGAAGTAAGAAGCAGTGGCGGAACAAAGTGGAGGAAGAAGAAGAGAAGTGGGCTTTTGCTACCGAAGCCCACACCCACAAGCCCAACAACTACTAAGATTAGGCAAAGAAGTAACATTCACACCACATATTCAATCCCAACCAAATCCCCAAATCAATTAGAGCAAATCTACAAAGAGGAGAGTACTTGGCAGGCGATGGTGGCTGGGACGTGGGCACGCGACTGAGCTAGCTGGTAGAGAACGCGAGGCACGGAGCCAAGAGGCCGGGCTGAGCGATTTGCATGAGGTTGTGAGGAGGCGAGACGGCAAGCTGTCAACGATGAGGGCCGAGCTACCGATGCCTAGGGCCGACTGTCGATGCCCACAGCCGAGCCAGGTCTAGTCATCTGGACTTCTGGAGGACAAGGACTCGAGAGACCAAGAGAGTCGGGCGTGAGGTGGCGTGGAGATTGGAGAAGACAAGAACCAGCTAATCGCTTGAGACTTGAGAGCCTTGACCCGACCAAGCCACTGAGGAGCAGAGCGAAGAGGTGAGGTGAGTAATGTGTCATTTGAAACGGTGCCAACACTGTGTTGTCTTTGTCTTTCAAATTTAATGGTGATAGCTACTGGTTGCTTTCTTCTTTGAAGTGCTAGTAATGGTGAATTGGTGAATGGTGATGACCGGTAGTGCTTGGTGAATTGGTGAGGACTAAGGACTGATTGGAGAATAGTTATTAGTTCTAACTGATTCCTGATTAGTGAATAGTGATTACTGAATATTTTTTTAAGTCCATACTCAATTTACTATTATAGCACTAATTTTGCAAATTTGAATGTACAGATCGCTTTGGATGCGTATTAATGTGTTTTTGGATGTCTTTCCATTGGTGTCTAGCGAGGTATCTTCTTTTATTATATTTTTGCTTTCTTGCTATGTTTCTCATTTGTTCATGTATTAATTTCAGACTTTTAGTTGCACAATACTACATTTACTATGTTTACCTCAATTTAGTTTAGTACTTTGAGCCTACCTTCTATTTTCATTCTGGCTTTGCCACTGGATGGGGGGAACAGAGTTGGTTCCCTCATTCTGCAAGGGAAGGGCGATGGAGTCAGGTCGCGATCATTGTTGGACACTCATTGAGGCCATGGCCTCTATTGCAAAGTTGCACGCCAGAGGAGGGCGCACTAGATATGCACGGGGATGCAGCCAGATGGGGAGGAGGTGCCAGATCTACATGAGGACATGTGTGAGGACTCGAATCCACTGATTCGAACCCACTGTGTTTGCCGCACTAGTCCTAGGATCAACACTAGTGCACACAGCTTAACATTGGTACATATCACATTATACTCAACGATAATAATAATAATACCCCATTTATTGATATAGCTAAGTGTATGATCTTATGACCAACTTACATTATTAAACCACGCAGGGCTAGACTTGAAATATAAACTAAGAAATATGCAGCGAAAATAGAAGACGTAGATGACTCATCAGTTCACCACAGGCAACTGACAAGGCTCAGACCCTAACGACTCGTGTCCTCCTGGAACTCCTCCTCCAACAAAGGCGAAGACTCTTCAACTGTTGATTGTTGTTGTTTGGCAAGGGTGAGTACTTAAAGCACTCAACAAGTTGTGCACAGAATGCATTTCTACGTAACTATATGCAAGGTTTATTCCAAAGGAAAAGGCTATTATGGCTATTTTGCAATAAGCAGCATTTATGAACAAACACAATAAATAGATTGTAAAGACTGTAAATCAAATAACAGTAATAGATAGATTCAACATTTCTCAAGTAAACCAAGTTTTCAATCCTAAGTCAAGTTCAACCTTCCACATGGTAATTCCACCATCCCAACCAAGTTTTCCATTTAATTAAGCTAACCCTTAACTGTAATTCTCGAGCATTACTCAATACCGCGAGCATGGCTATCCGAATAGATTTATACTCTGCAGAGGTGATGCACTTTACCCACATGATACAACCATACACCACAAAGGCGAGTGATTATAACAAAACCTTTACAATGCACTACCTTAACCTGATACTAGCCGCTAAGGTTTCATCACTGGTGGGTCTGAAAATCACAACCAGAGCCCCCCTCTTGCGCCTTGTGAATTACTCCATAACTCGGGAACTCACACTGCCAATTATAGTATCAAACAAAGACATTGCAAATTAATCAGCTAGGCTGTCCCATACCAGACATGTGGTTGCATGATTGATTCAGGTCAAAGGCTTTCAAGGTTAAGTCCTTAGGATGATCGAAACAAGACTTCCACATACCCTCTGCCCATCGGGCCCACCTTGGCATACTCACCCCTTGTCAATTGCCCCAATCTAAGTGATTACCACCCACGTTGATTACCAAGCACCACGTGCCATCAACAATTCGACATTGTTGCGTGACATCCCTCGCCACTACAACTCAATCTCATTGTGTGATCTCACATAATACACAAGTTCACATCATTGTTCCATATTCCATTAGTCAAGATTAATCATCAATGATTCAAATACATGTGATGACGTGGCATGGCTAAGCAACTAACACGGTCTAACCATCCCATGTTGATTTTAGTATTAACCAACTATAGTGAACCAATCTAAGGTGACAATATATCATGGCATATAATTGACAAGGTAGGGTATAGATCAATTGGTAGATTAACTGGATCCCAATTTAATTTAAAACAATTATATACTTAAAATACTATGCAATAGAATAAAATAATATAGCAATTTTATAAACATGGGTTCAACATGATCAAAGCAAAAATTGCCTTGAAATAGGTTCTGGTCTTGCTCTGAAACTTTATCTTGAGTTGACGGATCTTCCTTCGAAGCGTCGCACAATTCAACGTCTATGCGTACCGAAGGAGAAAAGCAAGTAAATGCCAAAATAGAGATAAAATTAAATCCAAAAATCAAATAAAATTCACCATTAAATAGATCTCAATTTTAAAATTTTTTAGAAATTTGAATCAACCAAAATCCGAGTTAAAATGCAAAAGTTATAGCCTTTCAAAGATTGAATTAATTCTGAAAATACAGAAAATAGAAAATCCGATTTTTCCTAATTATTTTTATACTGAAAAACCGCATTACTGAGTCATGCTAACATCAGCCCTGAATTGAGCCAACTAGGATGCGACACGTGTCCCTCGGTCTATGGACTGGGTCCACAAACCTCATCGGGGTTCACGGTGGACTCGGTCCACACGCGGTTGGATCTCTAACGCGCGAGTCACGCGCTTGCTGACTCGGTGCCACAGCGATGCCCACGCAATGCGCCACGCAGCTGCCACATCCACCAAGCTGCACGCGTGGCTGCCACGTGTCGGCGAACCATCACGCCACACCACCCGGCGGCGTGCACGGCCCTAGGGTCGCCGGTGACGAGAACGGCGGGCACCACCGGATAGGTCTCAACGTCGCGCACATGATGACGTGGCTCAGCATTCACCTAGCTCACTGGAGTAGCGACGATGAAGATTCAAACATGGCGGCGGATAGGGCTTCCTCGACGACGTAACTCCGATGGTCTTCCAAAGAGAAAGGCGTGCGCACGGGATGCTACTCGCCAAGGTGAAGCGATTGGCACCGGTTCTAGGCTCGAACTCCCACGGACGGCGACGAATCAGTGATTCTTCTTTGTGGCGGTGCTGGTCAGGAAACCTTCGATTGCGGTGAAATGACGGCGCTTCTCAACTAGCTATCTTAGGGTTTTGCTTGTAGACCTTGAGGCACTCCTGGTGCGCACCTTTTATTGGCCTAGGAGTCCACGCTTTCCTCGATTCCTTCGCGATGTCCACGGCGAGCACGTAGCAGAGTCCGGCTCAGACTTGTGAACACGACGACGGTGGACCGTACACGCATCGCGATGAGCAGACCAAATTGGTAGCGGCGCGGCAAAATCCTAACAAAACACGCGTCCTTCCAATGGCCGAGATTCGCTAGAGTCCTGAAGCGGTACGCCTTGATCTCCACCGCACGATCTCAATCCAACGATCAACAACACTTCAGTTTAACGGGCCGGCGGCACGGAGTGATTGGGCCGTGCCCGCGCACAGTATACGGGCCAAGGCCCAATACTGTTCATTCGAATATCTCCGGTTTTACCAATTAAAATAATTACAGAAATTCATTTAATTAGTTTTAGGCAAATAAATTATCAGAAAAAATCCCAGAAAAATCTCAAAAAATACTTTGAGACATTCCGAACTCAAATAAAATATTTTTGAAAAAATTTTATGTTAACTTTGACATTACTTATTTATTTTTCATTAAAGGCCAATTGTAAAATATTTCGTAAATTCCAAATAAATCTAGAAAATTCCAAATAAATTCAAAAAAAATCACAAAATGCACAAATAACAATAAAATAATAATAAAAGCAAATTTTAGGATGTTACAATATAGTCGGGGTAGGAGGAGTTGGATTTGCATGTGAGAGGCGGATCTGCACACTACTACAGAATGGTACATCACTATCGCTTCATCTGTGTTGGTTCTTAAGTTTTTAGGAAAAAGCGATTGTGATAGATGACTTAGGAGGGGCATTAATAATAATCACTATCGGTTCTCAGGTTAGAAGTGATTGTGATGTGCACGTGCTCATCACTATCGCTTCTTTTGTGGGAACCGATTGTAATGAAAACGCTCATCACTATCGCTTCTCGCATAAGAACAGACTATGATGTACATGATCACATCACTATCGCTTTTTATATGAGAACCGATAGTGATGTGCGTGCAAATCACTATGGCTTTTTAATTGAGAACCGATTGTGATGTGCCTCGTTAGGTTATTTATACCACTCGAGCTGAACTCTTCTCTATTATTGTTCCAGAGGAGATTTCTCCGCCGCCACCCGAAAAATAGCTCATATTCTGTGGTCGGAAGCAATACTTGGGTGAGAAAATTTGAAATCCTCAAGGGTGGGTGTTAAGAGGGTAAATTTGAAGCCCTAACTTGAGGAGATTTCCCCTCATTTTGCAGAATTTATGGTTTTCTTCAAAATGTGAGCATTCCTTCAAACCCCTTCAATTTTGCACTATGTAATTTTGATATGTCACGAAGAAAGTTTAGATTGCACTGGTATTGTGTATGTTCTATCAGATTTCACACCCTTTATTTGACAAACACACATGTATTTAATTATCTTAATTTGTAGTGATTTGATGTTAATATGGAATTATTATTGCTGTCATATGATGAATGTTAGAGTTTAGGCTGCGGAACCTACGTCTCTCGTTCGAGGATGCTTGTTTATAAATATACCTAACGGAATGGCATATTTATAAGCGAGCAGTCTTGAATTATCCACGTTCTTTGGACAGTTCGAGGATATGTGGTTCGGGCAAGTTCCTGAGCTGTGTTGTACAACTGCAGAGTAGATTTCGGTAGAGTCTCCCTGGTATTCTCCAGATACACACCCCTCTTGACCAATTGTCGAGACGTGTATATGGAAAATAGCTGGGAGATGCTGTCAAAATTTTATTTAGAGTTGTACAACGGCTTAGAAACTTATCCGAACCACATATCCTCGAATGGGATTAGGACCAAACCTATTTAAAGATTAGGAGTCATTGTTGGTACCCTTGTTTTGTTTTGTTCTAGTCAAAAGATTTGCAAGCTACTGCACTATATAATTAGATTATTTGATATCATTGTTGATGTTAAAAATGTATGTCTCCTATCTAGGGAATTGGAAGCTCTAAACCAGGGAAGAATATAGATATCGATCGGGAGTACATATTTTATATATCTTAGAACCTGTCCTCTATTTTGCAAAGGTAATATTAACTGAAATGATGTCTCAATATTTCAAATAGCTAGCTAGGTGTCGCTCTAGTTTTTCTTTAATTTATTGTGTGAAGTTTAATTGCAGATGAACCGTAAGGAATGGATGTATGAGAAAAGTCGTGTGAGTGCTGAATTTCAGAGGGGTGTTAAGGAGTTAAAAAAATTGCCGAAGAGGACATGGTGAGGAGGGGTGTAAACTTCATATATTATCCTTGCATTGATTGCACCAATCTAACAAGATTTAACAACTCAGCTCAAATTGAGGACCACCTGATTCGATGCGGCTTCGTGAGGAATTACATGTGTTGGATCCATCACGGGGAGACAGGTAGTACCCTTCCGATATGCAACGAAGACACGGTGGAACCGGATGACGAGTTGCAGCTTGATATGTTTGAGGAGGAGAATTTGGAGCAAATGTTGCGAGATGTGGAGGGTAATTACATGGAAAGAGAGTTTGAAAAGTTTAAAATCTTGATAGAAGATGATGCCAAACCGCTGTTCACAGGTTGCAAAGCATAATACACCAAATTGTGTTCGGTCCTTGCATTGTTTGAACTAAAGGCAAAACACCGTTGGACAAATTCAAGTTTCAATGTACTTCTAGTTCTTCTATTGGATCTGCTTCCGGAGGGAAACGAGTTGCCAACAAGCATTTATGAGCAAAGAAGCTACTATGTCCCATGGGAATGGAAATAGAAAGGATACAGCATGTCCGAATGATTTCATCTTGTACCCACATTAGGAGCTGCACATTTATCCAGTTTAAGGTGTGGCCCGGTACAAACAAAAGGAGAAGAGTAACGACAAGAAGCGTAAGAGCCGGGGCAACGACGGTGAAGAGGTCACTAAAGGTGCACCGGCCAAGGTATTATGGTACTTGCCCATCATTCCCCGTCTGGAGCGGTTGTTTGCAAATCCTAGAGAGGCAAAATTGTTGCGTTGGCATTATGAATCTCGAAAGGAAGATGGTAAACTGAGACAACCTGCTGATTCGGCTCAATGGAGAAACATCGATTGGAAACATGAGGAGTTTGATGTCATGCACTTTGAGAAGAATGTTTGCGACAATTTGGTTGGTATCCTGCTGAACATACCTGGGAAGACCAAGGATGGTGTGAATGCCCATCGCGACATGGCCTACATGGGAATCAGGCCCAGGCTTGCAGTGATTGAGGATGATGGAAAAAGTTCATACATCCCTACTGCATGCTACACGCTATCCAAGAAAGAGAAAGAAGACCTCTGCAAGTGTCTCGAAGGTATTAAAGTTTCATCGGGCTACTCCGCAAACATTAAGAAACTTGTGTCCATGGATGATTTGAAGTTGGTGGGCATGAAGTCCCATGACTGCCATGTCTTGATGACCCAAATGCTCCCAGTTGTAATCAGAAATATTCTACCAGAGGATGTCAGGTTTGCAATCACGAAGCTGTGTTATTTCTTCAATGCGATCTCCTGCAAAGTTATTGACCCTGATGTGCTAGACAACTTACAGAGTGAGGTGGTGCAGACTCTATGTCAGCTTGAGATGCATTTCCCACCATCGTTCTTCGACGTCATGGTTCATCTTGTTGTTCACCTTGTCAGAGAGATTAAGATATGTGGCCTGCATTCCTACGTTACATGTATCCGTTCGAGAGGTACATGGGTATATTAAAGTCCTACGTGAGGAATCAGTCAAAGCCTGAGGGTAGTATTGTTGAAGGTTATGAGACTGAAGAGGTTATTGAGTTCTACGTGGACTATCTCGGGAAAAGACAAGCAATCGGTGTTCCTCTATCTTGCCATGAGGGTAGACTTGCTGGCAAAGGAACCGTTGGGTCGAAACTAACGAGGCCACGGTTTGATATGTATTACAAAGCGCATCTAACAGTCTTGCAGCATAGCGCAGAAGTTGAAGGGTACATCGAGCAGCACAAGTTGATATTACGGGAAGAGAATCCACATATGGATGAGCTTTCCATCATGCGAGAACACAACGATAGATTTCTCACATGGTTCAAACAAAAGGCGGAGGTCTCTGTTAGTGAGACTGTCAAATGGTTGGCTGACGGACCTAGATTTAATATACAGACATAGCAGGGGTACGATATTAATGGGTACACCTTTTACACTGAAAGTCAGGATACGAAGAGTACTGTTCAAAACAATGGTGTAAGCATAGATGCTTTGTCCGATGAACATCACTCGAAAGGAGGATCCTCAGCGGCAATGAACTCTTACTACGGGGTGATGGAAGAAATTTGAGAGCTCGATTACGAAATATACCAAATTTCATTGTTCCGATGTAAGTGGGTGGGACTTCCCTATGGAGTGAAGGTCAACAAGAGAGGTTTTCCTCTTGTGGATCTCAATAGAATCGCCTATAAAGATGACCCATTCGTACTTGCGAAGCAAGCAAATCAAATCTTCTATGTGTGTGATCCGGCCAATCCGACGTTGCACGTCGTCCTTTATGGCAAGCAGCGGATAGTTGGTGTCGAAAATGTCATAGATGAAGAAAAATACGACCAAGTCAATGAAATACCTCCGTTTGCGGATGGGGCCTGTCTTAGCGGCGATGACGACACACATGAAAGAAATTACATGCGTGTAGATCATTAAGAAGGGTGTTAGGTCGAGGATGCTGACTAGAGGGGGGGGGGTGAATAGGCGGCTTTTAAAATTCTTTCTATTAATTTCTACAAAGCAATTCACCCCTAATTATCCTAATGCTAAAACCTTAACAATTATTAATACGGAAGCGATAAACTAAGGTTTTGACAATTAAAGCCTGAATCAACTAGGCTCACTATGTGCACTAACTAATTATGTCTCTAACAAATATTGCAATCCTAAAGACAAGCAATCAATTAATTTAATTCTATGAATATAATTTGCTTGAATATAAATAAAGAATACAATGCAAGCACACGAGACACAATACTTTTTACCGTGGTGTTCGAAGACTTGCCGGTCTCCCCTAGTCCACGTTGAGGTTAGCCCAAACGAATTGGACCGGCTCCACGAATTGAGCACCCACCTCGAATCCACTAGTGGTAGCTCCTTTTTCCTCCCGGGTAGGCGAGCTCCAACCTTCACAAACTTTGCCAGGGCTTCTCACAACCTCTGTTGAGAAGCTCACCGCGCACGACGCTCTACGTCGTCTAGGAGGCGACAACCTCCAAGAGTAACAAGTCAAGCCCTTCCGCTTGAACTTCACCTAGTGCAACACATGCACTTCCGGTGACCTCCTAAGTGCAACACATGCACTAGGATTCTCCTCAAGTGCAACACATGCACAAGAGGCTCTCAATCCACTTCCTAATTGCAACACATGCAATTAGGGCTCACTCTTAGCTCAAGAAGCAAATGGAAGAGGGCAACACATGCACTCAACTCCTACAAACACCCAAATGCTCTAGCAACAGCAACAACTCCAGCCCTTGCCCCCCAAAGGCCTCCTTTTATAGCCTCCAAGCCAAAACTAGCCGTTGGGGACGAATTAGGCAAAGTCCAAGAAACCGGTGCTACGCTTAACCGGGACCGTAGAGCACGGCCTCGCCAACGGCTATAAAACTAGCCGTTGCAGGAAATCCGGTAGCACCGGCCAACTGGGAGCGGTGCTACCGCTCGGGCGGTAGCACCGGCCTTCACCCCGGTAGCATCGGACCCGAGTCAACCGCAAAAATATCCCTCTTTGGAATTTTTACACCGGGGGTCCATCCGGTGCTACCGCTCATCCAGTAGCACCGGGCTACCATGGCCGGTAGCACCGGCCTGCCAGAACCCCCAAAACTCCCTCTCTGGAATTTCCACACCGGCCAGAGGGGCGGTAGCACCGGACCTCCGGTGCTACCGGGATACCATGGGCGGTAGCACCGGACCGAGCGGCAGTACATGCTCCCATAAGCGGTACTACCGGCCAGGCGGTGCTACCGGTCCTATATGGGCGGTACGACCGGCCATATGGAGAAAACGTAGTTCTTCACAAAAACTTTTCTCCAAACCATTAAAGATTCATTCTTTGAGCTATGTGAGGATCAACACATGATCACAACACTATGCAAAACACATTTGCACATGTTAATCACATACTCCAAAGAATCTCATTAAGCATAACTTATTTGCAAAACACATTTGCAAATAAACCAAGAACTTATGAGATCAATCCTCTTAGCCATGTGATGATCAACACATGATCAAGTCAATTTGCAAAACACATTTGCAAACCCTATTCACATGCTCTAGGATCAAAACCCATAATCTCAAGTTCATTTGCAAAACATATTTGCAAGTAACAACTCGAACTTATTTGCAAAACACATTCGCAAATAAACCACGAACTTATAAGATCAATCCTCTAAGCCATGTAAGGATCAACACATGATCCCGACACTTTGCAAAACACATTTGCAAATGCCAAATCAATACTTTGCAAAAACACATTTTGCAAACACAAAGCATAAACTAAGCTTAGCCTTGTGATGATCAACACATGATCCAATCACAAGCTAAAACAACAAAGCATGAGCTCTCTATCTGCAACACATGCAAATCTATAGCACCATGCAAACAACCACAACAAATCAAGTTGCTTGAGATCTCTCCTTTTGCAACACATGCAAAACTTAGCTCCAAACAAAAACCAAATCAAATAAGATTCAATTAAGATGCAAGCATGAGCACCCTTATTTGCAACACATGCAAATACTTCGCTCATGCAAAATCCAATGCACGAGCTTCACCCATTTGCAACACATGCCAAATGGTTAGCTCCATGCAAACACCAAACAAGAGAGTGAGCTAGAGTGAACCGGATTGAGTTCATCAACACATGATGAAGCTCAAGCTTAAAAGACTCAACCCCTCTTAATAGTACGGCGATCTAAACTAGACACTTTAGCCTATCTAGTTATACCTTTGCCATACGCGATCCACTTGGAGCTTTTATGATTTCCAATCATCTTCTCTCCAGGATCGAATCTTCTTCTTCTTGTTCACCAACACATGATGAACCTTCTCTATCCCTTCTCTTTACTTCGGGATCACCTCTTGAAGCTCATCAACACATGATGACTTCTTCTTCTTCCCGATTCTTTATCATCTTGGACTCAACCTACTTCACAAGTCATGGAAGATGTTAGTCCAACAAACACGGTTGTCTCAATCATCACCGCACTCCATTAACACATAATGGATGCCTCTAAGATCGATTGAGCACAACCCAAATCAACTTGAAAGATTAATTGGTGTCTTGAGTACTTTGATGTAACTAATGCTTCACTATACTCAAGAACTTTCTGCTTGTGTTTAATCAACAAAGAGACACCATGAACATATGATGAAATATTCTTTGATTGATTGAAAGACAATCGAACTCAATTTAAACAATCAAACTCAATTTAAACTCATTTAAATTGACATGAGTATATATAACTACACAAGTTTCATATACTCAATTTGATGGTTAGTAATGATCCAATATATTTGAGTGATGGAGAGGGATCAATACATTTAGACCATCAACTATAGAATAAACTCCATTAAGTATGTGCATATACTTAATTGAACATAGAATCAATATGCACATAATCAATCTTAGATTGCATATGAGTTTATCCTATATTTGCATGAGTATACTACAACTACACAAGTCATATATACTCAAAAGATTGTTTCAAAATCTTGATCCTTTATATTATATGACAAGAGGACATGGATCAATTACAATTGAAACATGAAGTTAAAATATCAACTCCCCCTAGATGTGTGCATTCATCCATATATAGATTTGGAAACATAATACACATTTAGACTAAGACAATGGAAGAGTTCATCTTTTAACTTGAATCCTAAGTATACATTAAGACAATAGAGTGAATATGAGTGCATACCTTGGGTTTTCCATTTTCCATCCGAATTTGAGACTAATAAGAATGTAGCTCAATTAAACATGTTAGTCTCATAATGATTAGATTTGTCATTAAACAATGATTAAGCATTAATATTAAACCAATCACCAAAACCAATGGAGCTTGAACTTACAAAGGTTTGTATTGTAAATAAAAGGAGTACGTCGTTGTATCAGTTGCTATGTGTTTAAAATATTTGTATTGTACATAACTGTAGTTTCGTGTTTGCAAAGGTTATGTGTACGTATGAAACATTCACAATTTTTGTCAATGGGTTATTGTATGTATCTACTTAATGCAAGAAAAAGAAGGCACTCTACATCATATCATTTCTTGAAATTTTCAAAATTAATTGGACTTTATTTGAGAAAGATTTGACTTTTCTACTCTTTGAACAAAAATCATGCCTACAAAGTGAATTTGGGCTTGTTTTTTCAATGCTAACTCTTTTTGCCAAAATCCTTTTTGGAAAAGATTTGTAGCATCACAAAGTATGTTCCTACAAAATTTCAAATAATTCCAACTATGTTTGCAAAAGTTATAGCCTTTTCACTTTTTGATCAGATGTTTCTGCAAATTCAGACTTCATGGTTTGCCTAGAAAACAAATAGTGCAGTAAACAACATTTGTGTTGATTATATTAAAAAACCGATAGTGATATTGGAGAATTTGTGTCGGTTTTTTAATAAACCGATAGTGATATTTAACAATTTGTGTCATTTTTTTATAAAACCGATAGTCATGTGGTGCTTTTATTTGTGTCGGTTTTTTCGCAAAAGCGATAGTGATGTTCTCTTTTTTGCTAGAAAATGATAGAGATAGATACTAGTAGTGTTGGTTTTTAGTGAAAAACCGATAGAGATAGTCTCGTGGGACATTTTTCATTACGTAATTCATACGAGTATTGGTGTCGGTTTTTACTAAAAAACCCGATAGAGATGTTATATTATTAGTGTCGGTTTTGAGTAAAAAATCGATAGAGATAGCAACTAGTAGTGTCGGTTTTTAGTGAAAAACCGATAGAGATAGTCTCGTGGGACATTTTCCATTAAGTAATTCATACAAGTATTGGTGTCGGTTTTTACTAAAAAACCGATAGAGATGTTATATTATTAGTGTCGGTTTTGAGTAAAAAACCGATAGAGATAGATACTAGTAGTGTCAGTTTTTAGTTAAAAACCGATAGAGATAGTCTCGTGGGACATTTTTCATTAAGTAATTTATACGAGTATTGGTGTCAGTTTTTACTAAAAAAACCGATAGAGATGTTATATTATTAGTGTTGGTTTTGAGTAAAAAACCAATAGTGATGTTGCATATATTAGTGTCGGTTCCCTATTAAAAATCGATAGTGCTAATTATGAATATTTGTGTCAGTTGTCTTTTAAAAACCTATAGAGATGTTATATTATTAGTGTCGGTTTTTAATAAAAAACCGATAGAGATAGAAACTAGTAGTGTCGGTTTTAGTGAAAACCGATAGAGATAGTCTCTTGGGAAATTTTTTGAAGGACCATATGGAGGTCCATCCATGTTTATGATGAATATTTGCCTTTATGTGATCTAGGATAGCTTTGATTTGAGTTTGGATTTAAAATGGATTTCAAGTTGGAAGTGCTTTTGCGCCAGACCGATTTAGGATAGACTTCACGTTTGCACCGGACCAAGGGAAATGAGAAACAAAGAGTTTTCCATTCGCGCCGGACCAAGGGAAATGAGAAACAAAGAGTTTCCTATTCGCGTCGGACCAAGGGAAGAGGGAAACAGAGAGTTTCCCATTTGCGCCGAACTGATTTTTTCGCGCCGGACCAAGTCACACTGAGTTTCACGTGTACGCTGGATCGGTTTTGACAGCCAGCAGTAATTAGCATTTTTGACGGTCTTCCCTTGCTCAAAAAATTATTTGGTCTACATGAAAGTTGTAGAGAATTTCAAAATGCATGTTTTTCATGTTAACAAGTTTTTCATTTGAGCAACATAAAAAAATTATAGAAAATCGGGAAGGTTAACAGAGAATTTCACGTTCACGCCGGACAAGTCACAGTGAGTTTCACGTGTACGCCAAACTGATTTTGATAGTTGGCAGTAATTAGCGTTTTGGACGGTCGTCCCTTGCTCAAAAAATTATTTGTTCTACATGAAAGTTGTATAGAATTTCAATACGCATCTTTTTCATATTTATAAGTTTTTTATTTGAGCAACACAAAAAATCATAGAAAATCGGGAAGTTTAACAGAGAATCTCACGTTTACGCCGGACCGATTTTGACAGCATGCAGTAATATGCCTTTTTGAAGGTCTTCCCGTGCTCAAAAAATTATGTGTTCTACATGAAAGTTGTAGAGAATTTCGAAATGCAACTTTGTCATGTTGACAAGTGTTTCATCTGAGCAACATAAAAAATCATAAAAAATTGAGAAGATTACTGCTGTATTGAAAACAGGATGTTTGCATTTGGGTGAAATGTTTTGGTCTATTCTAACCCCAATTCGTGATAGAATTGATGCGCTGGGTTCATGGTGGAACCAAGAAGGGTTTTCTTATCTTTGTGGATGTAAGACTTCATTTGGTGGTCATGGTGAGGCGAAGGGAGGCTGGAACTAGGCATGGGATGGCCGGAGGTTCATGTTGGCCGGATGTTCGCCGGAAGATGGCCGGAGATGAAGTCGGTGCAATCCCAAGAGATAAGAGATCAGTGGAGAAACTACTTTATCACTACTTGGATCAAGGAGAGCTGTTGGGTTGCAGTTCTGGAAGATAGAGTAGTGGATAAGTGTAGCTTGCTTTGAAAACCGTGCAAGAAAATCCATGTGTGTGGTGGGTTTTGGGTTAGCCCTTGCATGACTGGTTGAGTGGGTTAATCCTAGCACTTGATGGATGCTCTAGGGTTTAGAGACTCATCCAAGGGTGGTAGGTGACCCAAGAGCATTATAAATAGAGGGGAAGGGGCAGCTTCCGCTGAAGTGAAGGTTTTGAAGTTTTTGATACTCCTTTGAGCTTTGCCCACATGAATGTGAGGCTTTGTAACCTCTCCTTCCAAAAATAAAACGTTCTTCTTTTATATTCATGTTTCATTTCCTTTACGCATTTATATCACGCATTTAAATTCCGCAATTTAAATTCCGCATTTACTTTCTTGTAATTTACATTTACGCAATTTGGATTTGCCTCCCCTCCTTCTAATTGCTTACGAATCTTTTGCTGAGGTTTATGATTGATTCTTTCTTGAAATCCTGTTTCAATCATCTAGGCTATCTATGCGTTCTTGTTGCAAGAAGTTGATCTTTTGCGTTCTTGAATGCTTGATCTTGTAGATTGCGTATCCTTGAGTTTCTTTGTGTTCTCTTGCTTGCTGGGACGTGTGGAAAGTCATTCAAGATCATTTTGATCATCAAAACCCGACAAGCAAGCCTTGATCGAAATTCTTTCGAGTTTTATCGAAACTTGGTGCGTTCTTCCTTCCCAGGCATAAAGGTTAGAACTTTGACATCAATCCTTGTGATTGAAGGTTGAAATAAGTTTCTGACATCCCAAGGACCTTATCTACCAAGTTTGGTTGAGTTTGGATCAACGGATCAAAAGATGCATCAATTTTCTTATTTAAACTCGTGGCCGAAAATTTGCTCATATGCCCGATTTCATCAGTAGCTACAAGAATCCCCGCTTGTATCGCCCCCAAAGTGCGATAGCACTGGCATCAGGCTGATTTTTGTGAAAATTGACTCTTTCACTTCCATTAGATATCTAAGGGTTTTGACTTGGTTTATTTGAGTGAAAATCTGCATTTGTAATCTTCCTTAGAGAACATATTTTAATTTGGGATCATTCACCCCCTCTGATCGCCATCTCGGTCTTTCATTTTCCATTAAGTAATTCATATAAAATCGACACAGATAGGTAATACATTTGTATCGCTTGAGATATAAAACCGACAAAGATAAAGATCTAATTGTATCGGTTTCCTTATAAAACCGACATAGATAATTTTCTATTTGTATCGGTTTTGATGGAGAACAGACACAGATAACTCACTTTTTGTATCGATTCATATACAAAACCGATACAGTTATTTGGTCTTTTGTGTCAGTTTACCGTGAAAACCGATACAGCTATTGTGCCGACATAACTAATGCTCCTTCACTCGCCCACGCACTTCAACCAATTCGGCAAAGCTCAGTCTCACTCGTGCCTCCAGCTCTCACGCGTGATTTTCCAAACCCTAGTGCCTCCCGCTCCGTCGCCACCATCGACTCTCGCTCTGGCGTCCCCCATTCCGTTGCCACCATCGCCTCTCTCGCTCTGGCGTCCCCTGCTCCGTCGCCACCATCGCCTCTCTCGCTCCGGCGTCCCCCGCTCCGTCGCCACCATCGCCTCTCTCGCTCCAGTACCCCTCGCTCCGTCGCCACCATCGCCTCCCGCTCCGTCGCCACCATCGACTCCCGCTCCGGCGTGCCCCGCTCCGTCGCCACCATCGCCTCCCGCTCCGGCGCCTCCTGCTCCATCGCCGCAAGAGAGCTCCATCGCCTCCTCCGTCGCCGCCTCGCAGCCTGGCCGCCTCCCGCTCCGTCTGGCCGATCCCTCCGCGGCCGCCTCCTCCACTAAAACAATTAGTCAACTTGAGCAATGTCTAGCACATTTAGCAAGTTAGGCTTGCCTATTTCTACAAAATTGCAATG
Source organism: Otatea glauca (assembly GCA_036346275.1). Taxonomy (NCBI): domain Eukaryota; kingdom Viridiplantae; phylum Streptophyta; class Magnoliopsida; order Poales; family Poaceae; genus Otatea; species Otatea glauca. Next base: position 44,594,076 of record CM070713.1, on the reverse strand, counting down.
TCTATTACATTTGTTTTGTATGTAGGTCTTCAGAGTCAGTTTGAACAATCAATATGCTTGTTCTTGTGTTCTATGACATATATGCTTGCCTGTTGCTACAAAATTGCAATGTCTACTACATATATGTTTGTTGTTGTGTTCTTTCACATACCACAATATAGCTATACACCTCTTCCCTGCCATTTTACTAAAAAAGTAGTTTCCTCAATAACATGCATGGAGGCTACCAGAACTGCAATCATTTTCAGTGTTACATTGTGAAAGTATATTTATGATGAACCTACTTGTGCATTTTTTGTGTGACCCATCTATGTATTTTAATATACCATTGGTCAAAGATCAGATAGTATGATCATCAATTTGACCGGAGAAAGTACAAGAGTTAAGACCTTAAGTTTGAGTTCATCATATAATCACTAAGGCTATGTTATTTAGAGAATTGAAGAATAAAATTCTCAATTTGGGTAGATCTACCATTCTTACAACGATACAAACCTATAATTGTTAGTTTTGACATAATCCTAACATGCTTGCTCCGATCTCATCCTGCTACCTCTGATCCACTGTAGTATGATTTTGATTAGATTAGCTAGGGGCATAGTGCAACGATCTTCTAACAGATTTGAAATCTTTGTAACTCCGCAAATATTTACATCTCTTTGGTAGGGGAATTGTTTCTAGGTTGCCAAGAAAATATGTATTCTTGTTGATTCTGGTAGATCTATAACCTAGGTTGCTTAATCATTTTCTCGGTAGATCTTTTGCATGTTGGTGTCTGTAGGCATTCCATAACAAGGCCGATTTTCCCATTTATGAGCTCAGTAGCTCTTAATTTCGATTTGTTCTTGCATAGTTCCAAGGGAGATTGTCGAATTGTACTAAATGAAATAACATGTGAGCTCCCAAATTGAATCTTAGTTTCTCTGACGAAGAAACCTGGGCCGTCGAAATTAAGATGCACCGGGAAGTGAGTCATGTTTACTGGTTCTCGTGCCTAATTGGAATGGATTTGTTTGCCTAACTGATCTATTTATCTTTTTTATGTCTCTCAAATTCCTTAGAGAAAGGATGGCTTATTTATTGCTATAAGTGCTTTCATATATTGCAGTCACTTCCTTTCCTGTTTGTGCATACATTTTCCCTCCATATTCAGCATATACTGAGCCGATGCTGTGACTTATCTGTAAAAATGTTTGTTTTAGGCGTTTCTCTAGTTTTCATGATGAAGGTGATTGCTGCCTACCTGCTTGCTATTCTGGGTGGAAACACTTCCCCAACCGCTGTCCTATTTCTTTTGACTTTTTTAATTGAGTCCATTATTTCAATTATAATTGCATATTACTTTTGTCTTTTATCTCAGCATATGTTAGAGTTTAGGTTGCGTAACCTCCATCTCCCGTTCGAGAGTGCTTATTTATAAATATACTGGAAAAGCATATTTATAAGCAAGCAGTTTCGAATTATCCATTTTTTTGGACAGTTCAAGGATATATGGTTCGGACAAGTTCCTGAGCTGTTGTACAACTCCAGAGTAGATTTCAGTAGCTTCTCCCTGGTATTCTCCGGATACACACCTCTCTTGACCTGTTGTAGAGACGTGTATCTGGAGAACAACGGGGAGATGCTGTCGAAATTTTCTCTAGAGTTGTACAATGGTTTAGGAACTTACCTTAACCACATATCCTCGAATGGGATTAGAACCAAACCTATTTAGAGATTAGGAGTTATCGTTGGTACGTATTTAGTTGGTCAACAGATAGACTTTTCTTGACGATCATTCGTTCATCTGTTACTCTACTACAATATGCTAGAACAATTAAATGCTACTAATTATCCATTGAGCTGTTGCTTTACATGATTTATTATCAAGTTCACAAATTCCTTTTTCTCATGTCAAATATATGACCATGTCAGATAAGAAAACTCAAAATATCGCAATTAGAGAGCATCGGCTCATTGCCAGACATAAATGAAGGTGCTCATGAGGGGTCGAGCCAAGTTCCAAGTGTTGAGCCGACCCAAGTTCCAAGTGTTGAGGGGCCGAGTAAGGTGAGAAAGGCCCGAGGACCGAACAAAGGGGCTACAGGGAGAACGTCACAGGTTCTCTACTTCAATGCCACAGGGGGTTTGCACGGGTCCTACTAAGTACAAGGGGTGATATCGCTCATTCCTCAGCCAATTGGTGAGGGAGAGAGTTCCCATAACGGTTAAGGATTGGAGAAAGGAAGTCAGCGTCGAGCAGAAGAATAGGCTGTGGGACGAGGTTAAGGGCAAATGGATTATAGAAGAGGAGGATGATAACAATGCCAGGTGGTACGCCTTGAAGAGGATGGGTGTTGCTCTGAGGCACTTCAGGGTCTTCATGCACAGTGAGTATGTGTTGAAAGGCCGTACACCATTCGAGAGGTATCCGTTTGTGACTCATGGTGTTTGGGAGGAGTTCACGAGGATGAAGGGTATGCCCGAGGCGGAGGAGCTGAGACAGAAGAACATTGCTAACCAGAGGCAGAACACGCATGCGCACCACCTTGGTTCAGGCGGCTATGAAGGGAAGAAGGTAGAGTGGGCGCGACTAGCCAAGGAGTGCGCGAACTCCGGGACAACGATGTCTTACTCGCACATATGTGAGGAGCGGGCACGTGAATGGGTATTAGCAAGGACAAAGAAAACCGCGGACGGGTAGCTGGTAGTACCAAACCCCGGTACCACGCAAGTCATCTCCACCATCATAAGACATCAAACTTAGTACATTGCAGTTGACCCTTCTTGTTGTATTTCAGATCTAATTCGTACTCGCTTCTTGTAGGAGGAGTTAAGTCAGAGGAAAGAGCAGGGGACCTTTCTTAGCCAAGAGTCAAATGACATCCTGTCCTCTACGATTGAGAAGCCTGACTATAAGGGCCGGGTGCTTTCCGTCGGGGCAGGGCATACGAAGAAGTCCTACTTCCAAGATGACGCTGGGAGTACCAGATCAAGATCATAGGAGGCACGTGCGGAGCGCCTCAAGGACACGCTCAGGGAGCAGTTGAGGGAGGAGATCAAGGAGGAGATGAGGGGGGAGATGATGGCACGTGAGGAGTGCTAGAGGGTCGAGATGATGGCGATGATCTCCCAGAGTTAGAGCCAGATGCCCCCGCCTACCGTAGAGAAACCTGTGCCCCGACCAAATAGCATTTGTTCCAAAAATGATAAGTCTAGTCTCCAACTGAAGGTAATAATTAATTTTGCCTAATTTAAAGGTACGAGGGTAACTTGTCATATGTTTTCTCTTAAGTTGTGATCTTTTTGCAGGCGCCTACCAAGTGTCAGCTCACCTTAAAGGAAGATAGATTTCCTATTGAGGCTGCACACAGGGTTGCATTTCCATACAAGGAGACCGACACGATGCATGGTCAGCCTTTAGGGAAGGGCTACATGAGGGTCCAGGTGGACTACGTCCTCATCGCCTTCTTATCACATGTGCTCGAGTTCCCCTCAACGAAGACATCACCACTCTCGGGCAAGCGCGGATGTCGTTCATCAAGTGGCCCATGACAGGCGTCGTACTGGTCAAGGTAAAAATCCTCCACATCTTCTGTACCATTCCAATAGTACGGCAACAAGTTACATATGCGCGTGCTTCGTAGGTTCCTATAGTACCTGAGCCTACTCCCACGACCGTGACGAGTCCTGCACAGAGTACCGAGCTGGCGCGTAAAAGGACTAGCACAACATCCACAGAACCACTGGAGGCCTTGGAGACTCCTGCTAAAATGGCAAAGCTCACAGAGGCCACAACGCCCCCTGAGGTACATGAAAATCCCATTGCCCCCGCCTCGGAGACTCCTTCAGAACAGAAAGGAGAGTCGGTACAGGCCACAGAGAGGCCTTATGATTTTAAGGCCTACGTACATGGAAAGCCCCTTCTTCTTTCTAGCAAATTGAATCTTCTAGGCAAGTGGACTCGATAGCTCCATAGATGGTACGTTGACAAAGTGAAAGAGGGCGAGCGGCGAGTCAACTTCAATGTTAAATATAGAAAGGGACATTTCCACCACGAGGAGGATGGGACATTCCCAGTTAGTTTTGAGGATCTGTTCCGTCTGTACCAACTGATAGCCATCGATATTTCTACTGTACAATCCTAGACGCCGTGAGTATCGCACCATATAGAACAAGCTTATGACTTCCATAGGATTTTGCATTATGTTTTTAACATTCAACACGAGTTGCAGGGCAATGAGGCAAAGAAGTCGTGATTTAATCGACAACCGATTGGGTTCGCTGACTCGAGCTTGTGTCTGCGACCATGGCTAGACTTCAACCAGAATGGGTTGCCAGCTACATCAAGGGGGCATTGAGAGCTGAGTCGAAGGACTTCGTTCTACTCCCATACCATGAGGAGTAAGTACTATTTTACCCTTTAATTACTTGTACGCACTTAAACCGTATGTGAACTTATTTCCTTCGCTGCGTACCATTTAAAAAGCAACCATTGGGTTCTACTCGTGATCGTTCCGAGTGACAACATAGTCTACACTTTTAACTCGATTGAGAAGAGACTGATGGCTTATGCGATCAAGCCTCCTTTGGAGCAGTAAATGCACTACTCTTACCTAACACTTTCTATATTTAACTATGTTAATTTTTTTGACTCAACGGCATCTCTCCAATATATATAGGGGTTTCTCGAACTACATCGTTGAAGGAGGAAAACACGATGACAAAAAGGGCTTGAAGCTGGAGTATGTGCGCTTCAAGGTACAAGTGCCTACCATATATAAGATTAATATTTTCTGACATCTATTATTCATCTCTTAATTTATTTTTCTTTTTTCACAGTGTCATCAAAGGGTAGTGACGACCATTGCGGTTTTACGTCATGTGGCACATGACGATCGTGGTCGACAGCTCAGACCTTTTCCCTAAGGTATATGTACATGCATAATAATACAATTAGCCTTTCACATAGAAATTTCAAATTTTAATTAGAGCATTTGTTTCTATTTTGCAGAATATCAATATCCCCCAGAAGAGCTTAGACAGCTCTGCACTCAACAAGTTACGAGACCACTTATGCCAGTGGTACTGGATGGAAGTTATCTCGCAGATGCGTAGGTTTACAGATCCTGAAAGCTCTTACTAGTCCATATGTGAACAATATTACATATGTGAATGCGATTGCATGTGTAATGACTGTGAAGCATGTTTGAGTTCTGTTTTGTGAACGAATGTGATATTTGTTGTAATAAAATGTTTGTGTTCTATGAATGTGATATGTGCATAATGTGTGCTATTGCTGTGTGAATGTGATATGTGTATACTGTGTGAAATATGTGCTGATTGGAGAGTGAATTGGAAAACAGCATACCCCCTCATCTCTATCGGTTCTGAGAAGAAAGCGATAGAGATAAGGGTGTCATCTCTATTGGTTCTTTGTAAGAAGCGATAGAGATGACCACATCATCTCTATCGGTTCTTTACAAGAAGAGATAGAGATGAGCCTCTTATCTCTATCGGTTCTTTAGGAGAAGCGATAGAGATGAAATTGTCATCTCTATCGGTTCCTTATAAGAAGCGATAGAGATGAGTGAATCATCTCTATCGGTTCTTTGTAAGAAGCGATAGAGATGACCCACCTCATCTCTATCGGTTCCTTATAAGAACCGATAAAGATGATTGGGTCATCTCTATCGGTTCTTGTAAAGAACCGAAGTGAGTCATCTCTATCTGTTCTTGTAAAGAATCGATAGAGATAACGCACTCATCTCTATCGGGCAAGAACCGACTGTAATAGCATTGCCTCATATCTGTCTCATGACTCTGTGTCGCCACCAGAACCGATTGTGATGATAAAAAAGAATCGATTGTGATGTATATTCGTGTAGTAGTGGCACAAGAACACGATCGGAGGAGGAGGAGCCGGATCTGCGAGGCGACATAGCCGGAGGAGTAGTAGCTAGATTTGTGGCGGCTTGAGGGTGGGAAGCAGCCACGAAACAGTGGATGATGCAATTATTTTAGGGTTCGGGATTCTAGGAAGTTACCAAGTGAGAAGTATTTGTGGTTTTTTTTCCCTATCGACTAAGTTCCACTTAAGGGAAATATGTTTTTTTTTATCGGTTAACCAAACACCGACACGAAATGGTATTTTGCTGATGGGTATTTTCAACACCATCACTGAAATTAAAATTCCTGACTGTTGATTGCGGTTCTGTCTGGAAAACTGTAAACCGTCGCGAAAGATCACGGATCTGGTAGTGACCTGCTGAGTAGTCTAACTCCATAAAAGACATATGCCATTCGAACTTTCATAGTTTGCACTCCACATCATGTGATTAAACAACGAGAAAAAAAAGGCCAATATGCAATTATATATGCATGTGTTGACACAAAACAAAAGCAGTGTACTCAAATGGAAAGAGCTCCAAAACCCTAAAATCTTTCGCTCTAGCTACTGGTAAAAAAGAAAAACACTGTAACAACTTACCATTATTTTTTACGAAGTACGACTAACACATGCAGATATATATAGAGTGATTACCAGTGTTAACGACCCTAGCTAGCTAGCTAGGCGTCCTGGTAAATTACTGGCTGCACTTTTGTCATGATGTATATATGTAACAATACAAAAATGCCTAGGCTAGAAGCACCAGAAAGCGTATAGAATCAGATTAAATCATTTAGCTACACTATAACTAGATTTTTTTTTCTTTTTTTCAAAACTAGGCATTGGGGTTCCGAAATTGAAAAATATGCGCCGGTCGCCCATATATAGGGCGATCGCCCCATATACGGGCGATTATTCTCGATTCTAACGGTCAGGTAACGGCAGGAGGTGAGGCGCCCACCTATCGCCCGAGGCAGGGGCGATCATGAAAACGGAACGAAAACGGTCGGTAAATGGTTGTTCCGTTTCCGTTTCCACATTTTTTACCGGTAACGGAAACGAAATCGGAAACCTCGAAAACGGATACGGAAACGGATAGTGACGGAAACGGATACGGAATGGAACGGAGTGGATACGAAAACGAAAGCGAAAAATCTCACAAGAATATAGTACATGATCTATTCAAACGTACCAACTTTGAATAAAAACTAGATGTGTACACACGGCGTCACACCGCACGCATGTGACGCTAGACTTTGTGAAAAGGAATCTACACCGGAGTCTTTTTGTTGTGTTCTTTTTGACGTACACGTACATTCAAAGTTATGAACAATGCACATCCAAAAGAACACGAGGTTATCCACACATAAACAATGCATGTGGTTGTTCATGTGTGGATGCAAATCCAAAAGAACATGAGTTTAGCGCTAGATTTCATAAAAGCATTTTAAGTATAGCTAAATTAAAAGTCATAAGCACATCTTCGTATAGCTAAATCAAAAGTCAAAAGTCATGAACTTACAGATGATTAAGATTTTCCATGGTCCCAATGTAAGCTGGGATGCTTCCACTGATCGAACAATTCCTAAGTATCCTACATTTAAACAACTTCATATTATATAGGAAAACCTATATACGAAAAGCTCGAAAACTCCAGCAAATCATGAACTTACAGTGTTTTCATAAATTGCATTCCACTTAAATCCGGGAAAGCTGATCCACAACCTCTCAGATCATTAATCCTCCTGCTTAACACACAAATGCAACAATGATTTACCACTTTAGTTAAAAGCTTATACCCAAAAAGTAAATTGCATTATGCGTGTATAATTATGAGAATTTCAAACATTTGCGCTGGCATACAGATCTTTAAGGTTGGTCAATTGGAGAAGCCTAAGGGAATAGGCCCTTCCAATAAGGTTCCTTCGATTTGTCTGCACCAAGAGAAATTACATTAAATAAAGAACATAACTGTGGTATATGTGGATTAGTAGAACCCCTTAGGATAATTTTGCATTGCTCCAAATCAGTGGTGAAAGGGTTCAAAGGATGCCAATGATAGGCACTCAAAAGTGATCTGAATCGGTCACTGGTAATCTAACCAAACACTCCTGGAGGAGTAGATGGACACTGACAGCTGAAAGACAAAGAATGAGTTTAAAAAAAATTCGGAGCACTTAATTCCTATAACAATGAATTTTGCAACAGCAAATCTTCTATTGTAAGAAGCACAAAGTTGAATACTCAATAGAGCATAATAATAAGCTTTTTAAGTGAGGACCTCCACAGAAAGGATTTTGCTTGATTATGCTTCATTGTTTTTATGAAAATGGTTTATGCTTTTGTTTCACCAGTTGTAGGTCAAGAAAAGAAAGCTGCAACCTTTTCCATCTGCAACTGCAAGAATGTAAAGACTATTTGTTGATCTACAACAAAATGATGGAAGATCATCTTTGCCAGATTAGTCCCAGTTCCACCAAATATCAAATTATTCGAATCTAGCAATAGCATGGATCCAGCTACCTTAACCTTGTTTACAACCTGAAGAAAGAAAAATAACAAGCATTTGCCATCACCTAATTAACCTAATCTTGAGTGAGCAAGCTCCGGAGCAACACGGATTGCAGATTTGCAGATGATGGTTTAGGTTAATTTCTCAGATTGAGTGTATTCACAGAGTCATATATAGGTAGTGGGGAGGCGTGGTGAGGGGATCCTGGTGGTGGGGTCGCCGGTTGGGGGCGCGGTGGGGGCGCGGCGGGGCGCGATCGGGTGCATGGGGCGCCGGTCGAGGGCCGATCGGGGCGGTCGGGGCGCGGTAGGGGTCGCCAGTCAGGGGTTGTTCGGGGGCTTGGTGCGGGACGCTGGTCGCGGGCCGCCGGTGAGTGCCACCGATGGGAGTCGACGCCGCTGCAGCTTGCGCCCTGCGGCGACCGGGGGACGAGACGACGAGTGCGTGAAGTGCTGAGACCACGAAAAGCGGCTAGGGTTGGTCTGATGGATGGCTAGGGTTGCTTGGTTTTGTGGTTCATGCCACGGTGGGTTGGGCCTTGAGGCCGCGAGCCCGCCACCGAGAAGGCGAATTGGGTCTACCGGTCGTGCTGCGTTTGAATTCGATCACGCTTATACGGAAATTCCGCCCGCTTCCGCTGAACGGCTCTCCGCTTCCGATTCCGTTTCCGGGAAAAACTTTCCGTTTCCGTTTCCGTACCGACACTTTCCGATTCCGTTTCCGAAAATAGACTTCCGTTTCCGTTTTTCTCCGAAACGGTCGGAAAGTTTCCGTTCCGTTTTCATCCCTAGACATATGCCATTCGAACTTTCATAGTTTGCACTCCACATCATGTGATTAAACAACGAGGGAAAAAAAGGCCAATATGCAATTATATATGCATGTGTTGACACAAAACAAAAGCAGTGTAGTCAAATGGAAAGAGCTCCAAAACCCTAAAATCTTTCGCTCTAGCTACTGGTAAAAAAGAAAAACACTGTAACAACTCACCATTATTTTTTACGAAGTACGACTAACACATGCAGATATATATAGAGTGATTACCAGTGTTAACGACCCTAGCTAGCTAGCTAGGCGTCCTGGTAAATTACTGGCTGCACTTTTGTCATGATGCATATATGTAACAATAGAAAAATGCCTAGGCTAGAAGCATCAGAAAGCGTATACAATCAGATTAAATCATTTAGCTACACTATAACTAGAATTTTTTTCTTTAATATTTATTTTATTCTTTTTTTCAAAACTAGGCGTCGGGGTTCCGAAATTGAAAAATATGCGCCGGTCGCCCATATATGGGGCGATCGCCCCATATACGGGCGATTATTCTCGATTCTAATGGTCAGGTAACGGCAGGAGGCGTGGCGCCCACCTATCGCCCGAGGCAGGGGCGATCGCCCCCTGCTGGGGCGACGGGTGGGCAGGGTCGGTTAATTTTTTTTAATTTTAATTCCTAATTAATTTTCCGAGAATAATCAATATGACAGAAATAACGAAAATGCTCATAGTACTGATGTACTTTAATATTTTAAATCTTTAAAGAATTGATACCTCTTAGTATTGATTATAAATAATTTTTAACGAAAATGGTCATAAGTTATAAACACTGATCTTTAAGTATGTGATACCTCTTAGTATTGATTTACTGTAATATTTTATATGTATTGGCCAAAATACTCCATAAGTTAGAAGCACTATATGTATTTGCCAAAATCGTCGGTTCCGGACCAACATGCGATTAGGGGCAGTCGCATTACTAGGGAGGTCCAACTAGAACAAGATAAATTTTGAAATATTAATTAATATATAAGGATTTGAATTATGTTGTGAAAAGTACTGTGTCATGGAAATTTAAATTGTATAAATAAATTTTACTTAAACACTATTTAGTGCATTATGAACAAACTATACAAACCATGCCTCGAAAAATCTTGAAATAAATATGTCTTGTTCGTAGGGTGTTAGGTGTCCCATTTTAGGGAAAAAAATAGAAATAAACTCAGTTGAATAAACCAAATGATTGTAAGTAGCCTCATTTGCATGATATACTTAAGCGTTTACGGCAACTTGTGAAATATCATTTTTAAATGTGATTTGTTGGGAGAACAGGCCAGAGTTGCTCTTTGATATATGCAGTATCCTTTGGTGGGAAAATATTTTATTTACACCTTTCTTTGCATATTAATTCTGCCAGTGCAATAACCCAAAGTATTATGGTCGAGGCAACAATGAAACGCTGAAGCTTTTTCGATAGCCCGCGAAATATCATGTTCAAATGTAATTTGTAGGGAGAATGGCCCACGTTTGCTCTTCGATATATGCAATACCATATGGCGAGAAAATATTTTATTTACACCTTGCTTTGCATATTAATCCTACCAGTGCAATAACCCAAAGTATTATGATCGAGACAACAATGAAACGCTTAAGTCTTTTCGGCAGCATGCGAAATATCATAACGAAGGTCGAATCGTAGGTTACAGCGGAAAATAAGGTAGGCCACACTCTTTATTGCGGCTTAAAACTGGAAGGAGTACCACGAGCAAAGAATTTAAAAGTTAAAACTAGACGTCTATTGAGTGCTTCGAGGCCACTTCCCATTCGCCCATGCCTCCGGTGGGGCATCTCTGGCACGCCGCGCCCTCTCTCGTTTCCTCTCTTTGTCAGCCTCCTTCTCCTTCACTTCCTTCCTACGTGCCTCCTCGCGTGCGGCATCGCGCTGCTCTTGAAGCTGCCGCGTGAACTCGTCCTGCAGGTTGGCTTGGTCAAGAAGCTGTTGGTCGTCGGGGTTGATCTCTGTATCAAACCACTACTCAAATTCACACAGTGGCGAAGGTGACTGCATGAAACGTAAATTAGCAAAGTTTCATTCACAAATATTACGTAACCCATACATTTGTTACCATGTGGCGATCCTTCATGCTCTTCTCCGGCGGATCGAAGGCGTAGTTGCGGCACTTCCAATACCTCCTCTTCCAAGTTGGAATTTCCCAAGAGCGGACAAGCCTGCAAGGATATCCGCACATACACATGGGTGCTACAGCTCCACGAGGTAGGAAGAGATCTTGGTACGCTAAATTGCGCGGGCATGCACTTGCTTCTTCCTTTGCTTTTCCCTTTCCCTTTGCACTTGCACGCCTCAGCATTTTCGATTGATCCTGAATTTTTTTCCTCCCTCCTTCCCTCCTCTCCTCTATTCTTTCTTCCTCTCTCGCTGCCATCTTTGCGAGACCTCGAGTGAGAACGAATGTTATAAAGGGCAGATATCGCCAGGGTATGGAGCGATCGCCCCAACTAGAGGCGATAGGTGCACCGAGGCATTGGTGTGTTGTCACGTCGTGTGGCATAGGTAAAGCAATCTCCACACAATTAATAAAATATACATGGATTTGCACAATTTAAAGTGATAAGGCACTCATGTTACTAACTCAGACAGTTATACAATATGCCGTTGAACGTAAAGGCATTACAAAAATACGTCTGTACAACTAGTCAATCATGGCCACGCTTCCTGATCTGGCCCGTGGGGTACGTGAGTGGCGAGGCGGACAGACGTCCCTCCTAGGCCGGCCCTGTGGCGCAGGGGTAGAGTAGTGTGGCAGCGACGAGGGCGTGTCCTGTGGCGGCGCTCCCGAGAGCTGAGAGGGGGCGAGGTAGTCGGTCGACAGGTACTCCTCCAGGTCGAACTCAACGTCGCAGGGTCGCCGAAACCACCCTTGGGTCCTACTGGGGCGCAAGACGACGAGGGAGCCTCCGCAGCCCACTGTAGCTTCGATTGCGACACTTACCGTGGAGTTGTCTCTCTGGGACATCTGTGAAGGGTACGTGTCCGTCACCGATGCCTGCCGTGCGATATACGGTGCTGGTGTGTACCCCACCCTGAGGCGAGTGCGCGGTGCGAACCACTCCATGTACTCATCGTACATGTCAGAGTCGTACGGCCGGGTCTCGGTGACCCTCTCGTCGAGTGCGGCATCCCATTGCACCGCCCATGGCTGCATACGGTGCGCGAACTGAGTGTCCACTGCAGAACCCATACGGGTCATCCTGCAATGCAAAAACAGGAAGTACACACCACATTCATTCTGCAGAGATGCGGAGTACTAGGATCAGGAGAAGTACCTGTGAGCGCCACGTGTGACAAAGTGACGAGGCGGCAAGGGAAAGGACTGGAACAGGCCGAACTGCTGTAGCACTCGGTGCGGGAGTACTCCTCGACACATAGGTCAAACACGAGAACCTTACAGGTGAGCCAGAAGGCCTCATCTCGCGTGCAAAGCACGGAGACCCCGTAAAGTGCTCGGGCATGGACGTCGTACGCGGTGTATGGCGTCCACCGCACGTCCTCGTCGTGGAGGCGGTCGAACTCCCGAACGAACTCGAGGTAGGACCTCCTCACCTGTCGGTGCGCGTACGTCCGCTGCGAGGAAATAAGAAATAGCGGAGGTTATTGAAGTGCGTAAGTGGGAAAAAAGATACGAGGGAGCATAACTGTCGTCGAACCCAGTAGTGGCCCATGGTGGGCCAGTCCACCGGGTCGTCAACAAACAGCCCTCGTCTAACGGGCGCCACCGCTCCACCATCCTCTGAGAGAGGAAGTAAGCTACCGCCGCAACTCGCATATAGTACATTGCATCGTTAGAATTGCATTCACAGGTAAGTACATGTACGTAAAAGAGTGCAAGCGTTGGCAGCTTACCGTGGAACCCAGCGTGGGTCAATGCGAAGCAGCTCGTTGGGCACCCGAGGTCGGAGTGTCCCTAGCTCTCGGTTCTGCTCTGTAGAGTACCTTGACCGGTGGGTCGCATCCACGGTCGCGTCGAGCAGCTCAGGGCAAGGTTGCGCCATCGTCGCCTGTTACAAAGCAAATACAAGAGATGAAGACATGTTCGATGAGGCACACAATGCCGAGAATTACATTATCCTCGTAGCAATTAACTGGTACATCGAAAAAGTATATGATGTGAATAACAACTAACTGGTACATCGAAAATGACATTATGCTCATAGCAATTAACTGTTACATCAAAAAATTACATGATGCGAATAACAACTAACTGGTACATCGAAAATTAGATTATCCTCATAGCAATTAACTGGTACATCGAAAGATTACATGACGCGAATAACAACTTATCGAAGTGCGAAAATTACATGATTGGAACAACAACATCGAACATGATCGAATCTTATAAGATGCGAAGAACATAAAAAATTACATTATCCGCGGTTGCGACGCGCCTCGGACTCGTCCATATCTTTCCGAATGCGCCGTGTCCTTCGACGCCCGACCTTCAGCCTCAACATTCTCGATGTCCGCACCCATCGATGCTCGAAGGGGCGGTTGTGAACGATCCATCCACTCGGTGCACCAGACACCTCGTGATGCCACGTGTTGAGAACACTTTGCTTGTAGTAGTAGGGGAGATGTACGGATGACATGATTGATGCGTCTCGCGGGCCGCGTAATGACGTGTGAGCACGGCAAGTGCAAAGAGCGTGGTTTCGGCAGAGCACTCGCGATCACCGCTCGAGTATGCACAGATGGAAGTCCTCTCGGTGGCACCCTGCGACCTCGGTCATCACAAAGTGCACGTGGTATCTCCGTTCCACGCCACTCTCCGGTGTCACCCGATGTGTCTGCGCCTTTCTTGTTTTCTTAGACATGTACGTAGATACAACCGTTGAGTACGACAGTCGATTGTCCGACACACATGCTGCGGAGCTCTTGTATCGCTCAATGAAATATCTCTGTGTCCCTAGTAAGACACCTTCAACTATACCCACCAGTGGAAGGCATCTGGTGCCTTTCATTACCCAGTTGTAAACCTCCGCCAGGTTCGTTGTCATGATTCCGTAACGCGAGCCACCCTCGTCATGCAGAAGGGACCATTTCTGTAAGGCCCCCATTTTCGATAAATGAATATCGAAAATGGATACCATGTGCATACAGTACTATGATCAGTGGCTAGTACGCACAAATACAAATTGATACCACAGTCATACACAACTTTATTATTACAGCGGAAGCAAATACATAACATTCTTACAATACAAAAAGAAAAAGCATAACAGTGGAGACATTCATCTTGTAGTATGCCTTTTATCCCAAAATCCCCACAGGCAACTAACAAGGAGAACCCTAGTAAAATTCATCGTTCACATCCTCGAATCCTGCGTCATAAAAGGTATCGTCGGGGAAATCTGTTTCTTCACCTAAAAACATCAACACGGGCAAGTTGAGTACTTACGTACTCGCAAGACTTTTGCAAAACCTATTGTATATGCAGGCCACTTCAAGGAAAGGCTCATGGTTGTTTTGCATAAAGCTAAATTGGAATGTAAATACAGAATAATAGATTATAAAATGAAATTTAAATAAAAGCAGCTTAATACTGAAAGTAACGGAATGTAAGCATAAATAAGTATCAAATACCTGGGTATCATAACCATTTCCAAGAATCATTTCTACTATCACAGCAGAAATTGCCAAGTAACCATTCCTACCGGTGTGTAGAAATCCGAGTTTTATGAAAATATAAAATGCTTAACTAGTGTTGGCGCACCAATATTCCCATAACCGCGGGAACGGCTTTTCGAAAAGTTTAACACTCTGCAGAGTTGTACAGCTTTACCCACAAGTAATGATCAACCTCTTTTGCCAGGCCAGTAACACACTTCCTTTGGTGTGTCGGCAAGGAGATCATAACAAAACCGTTACATTGTTTAACCCTAACTTTGCACCAGCCCGGTGACGTCAAACCCGTACTATGGTATTTAGGTTTGCACAGTCACTGCACAATAATGATTAAGCATGTCCATAGTATGGCATTCACCGTTGTATTAGCAAACGTGACTCCCAACACCTCGGTGTGGGCGCCCCTACGAGCAACCAGTCACTGAAGAAGCTCGTACTACTCCGGCCTACCAATGTGCAAAGCTAGTTTTAAGCAACTTAATAAGTTAGAGTGTCCCATACCAGCACTTGTGGTTGTACGGTAATTTCTTGGGTTTAACGAACACGTAGTTCGGTCCTTAATCCGACACAGGCAATAATCTCCACCCTACACTACGTACAAGTCTCTTGTACTTCCGACTATTGCCAATAATTGCCCGCATCAAAACCATAGTTTTATTTTCATTTTTATCAACATACCAACCAAGAAAGGTCATACCCATTAAGTTGTCATATCCAACATTTTTTTAATCATGTCAAGATTTTATTTTGCTTTAAGCATGGCTAAGCATGTCACTAAGTGTGATTAACCCGAATCGACATCAATTACTGTCTAAGTTATTCTAGGGTTTTCAAGGATCACAATTTCATACTTATCAAGGAAGTTTCATAAGTCTACAACTATCAATACCCATAATATAGCAGACTTTAGTAAAATAAAGTATGCAGTAAAACATTTAATGAAAATATTTATAAAACTGGGATCAATATGATCAAAGGGGGTGCTTGCCTTGCTGATGATCTTCGACGTCAAACTCTGGTTGTCGAACTCACGTGTTTTAAATCGGTGCTACACGTCGAATAATAATAACATGGCAATTCCGACAAAATGAAAGGATCAGACATAAGAACCAAATAAAATCAACTGTTTGAATTAACATATTTGTTGTTCATTGATTTACAAGTTTTCTGAACATTTTCTGATTTGGTTCTTATAATAGCCAATCTTATTTTCTTGAGTAATTCACTTTTATTTATCATTTTCAGAGACCATTTTTTTACAGGTTTCACTACTCTGGATTTTCAATTTCTAAATCCTGAAATTATTTAAATTACTATTATGGAACTACTTTCTTACCCTATATTATACTTCAATTATTTTCCATGGTACACCCTAAGTATTTTTGCATAATAAGGTTACTAACAGAGCATGGAGTCTAATAAAATTTATTTCATTCAATTTGAAGTTGAATTGCAGAAATTCTATTCACAACATATTTCAAATTCTTTCTTTAAATTTAAATCTGAAATTCAAACAGAATTCATTTTGAAATATTTTTGCATATTCTGAATCTACATGATTTTATATGAATTTAGAAATTTATTTCACTTCATTTCATTGGATAGTTCAAAAGATATTCTAGTTTGAATGCATTCGGTTTTGTAAATACAGAAAATTAGTAAATTTACTAAAAACGGAAAGTACGCCTTCGCATCCGAAAGGCGCTTTCCCTTTTCGCATCGCGCTGGTCTGAGGCACTGACGTGCCGGGCCCAGCTGGCAGTGAGTCAAGCGCGCGGAGCGGCCGACACGCGGGACCCGCGCGGCAGAGTGATGCGAGACTGACGGCTGGGGTCCACGCGGCAGTGGCCCAGCACAGAACGAGTGACTGACGACCAGGGCCCGCACGACAGAGGCACAACGCTCGCAAGCGACTGACAGAGCGAACCCGATTGTCAGTGACCCAAAACAGAGGCACGGTTTGCGCGGTTCGCCGGCGGCGAGGCACGACCGAAATCATGGAATGGGTTCCGGATTCTTGATCAGCACACTCAAGCGCATCTATGGGTGGTGGCGCTTCAGCCAGAGGTGGCCGGAGGAGGCCTGCCACCGGAGAGGGGCGGTGGAGCTCACGGCTCACCAGCGTTCCGGCGAAACGACGGCATCCCGAGACAAATGGACACCGCAGAGAGCATCAGTGGACCACAAGGAACTCATTTTTAGCTTTAGCACAGAAAAAGAGTAATGGAGGGGTGTTCTCACCGTGCGGCTGCGGCGGCGGAAGGAGGAGCTCGGAGGAAGGGCTCACCGGAGAAGAAGGGGGTGGAATTGAGGTGGGTGAAAGCTTCAGGATGCCAAGGGGGTGGTTCGGGTGAATTGGTTTGAGATGAAATGGACCACGGTGGCGCAACGACGAGTTTTCCTCTTTTCGGGTACTCGCTGGAGTTGGGGAAGAGAGGGGGGTTGGCTGTGCTGTGGCGGTTTTGGTTCAGTGTTGAGGTTTCCAGGAAGTAGCACGAATGCGTGCGACGATTTGGCGGGGTTTAAATAGACAAATGAGGCGGTTTGCACGGGGTGAAGACAGAGGGGAAGGCGGCGGCTTGATCGAGCTCTATCGACTGTTCTGGTGCGGGAGAGAGAGCACAGCAGTCGAGGTGGATGCGGCGTGGCAGGGGCGACGTGCTGGGGCCTTGGGCGACGAGTTGCGGCGCGGGTGGCGACAAAACGGAGAGGCGGTGAACTCAGGTGAGAGAGAGAGCAGAGAAAACGGGAAGGAACGGGAGAAAGAACGGGGAAGAAGGGCTGACAAGTGGGGCCAGGCAGTCAGAGAGAGAAGGAGAAGTCGGCAGCAGGGACAGCTGTCCAGGGGGGCCCACATGTCAGCGAGACAAGATTTTAAACTTAGGCATTCTCTGGACCGACTGGGTAAAAACTAGAAGTTTAGGTTAAAAGATAAAGTCAGGATTTTACAAAACTTTTTACAGAGGTCGGCAAGGTAAATTTTAAGGTCTAGTAAAATTTTCAGATAGTTTTGACAAGTAAATTATTTATTAAAAATCTGACAATGCACTGTTGAAGACTTTAGCTGATTCTGTTTTGCATTTATTTGAAGGTTAAAATGAATTTATAATTTTATGAAACCTTTTTTACAAGATTTTTATTAATATTATATACCTTTAATAAAATTTTAAAAATTTTATATTGGATATTTTATTTTTAATAATTCTGACACTTCATTTCCAACTTTTAAGATTGACTGTTTTTGAATTTCTAAAATTAATAAATGAAGAGATAAATTCTTGATATTTTTACCAGGGTTGAGTTAGGTTAATATGTCGGCATGGTTAAAATTTCAACTCTGGTTAAGGTAAGAAATATTCTGAACAAATCTTTTGGTTTAGATTTCCTACTTGTCTCCTCATGATTATCTTTGTATTTTATTTTATTTTATTAATGCCAGGACAGAGCAAGTGGCATAATCATGATTCTGAGATTTTTAAGAATTTTACTGTCTTTAGGTTTTGACCTTTTTACTTTTTACCTTCTTACTATATAGCTTATTTGGTTTTCTTTTAATAGAAAAAGGCCAAAAGAATTTCTTTAATTCAGGAAAAATCAGAAAACATGACAATAAATCATATGGATATTTTTAATATTGCATTTCTGATTTTATTGAATTTTGGGTTGTTACAATTTCTCCAAAGGCTCGTGTCGTATCCAGTCGGTGAAACTCTTTATGCTGGTCCCCGACCTACGCCGAATGTTTGGGGCGTCTGTCGGGAGCGCACACAAGGCTGTGGGGTCCTCTCCTTGCTCATGGTATACCATCGGGTTCCTTGATGAACTAGCGGTATCTTTTGGATTCATTGATTGCTTCTTCGTTAATTCATCCAACGTCCTCCAAAGCGCGTCGAACTTCCTCCGTTGGTTCTGTTTGCACAGTCGCTTGAACATGTTTATAAGCTCCTTGTTCCTGAACTGACGGAAAAAATTGGCACCCATGTGCCTCATGCACCACCTGCTCTTCAGGTCTGGCCACTTTGCTGCTCCCACGACGGCGGTTGATCTTGTACTGAAACCTCTCCTCCACGGCTGTGATAATAGATCGAGGCTGCAGGTGCGGATTATCCACGATCTGACCATAAAACACATTTGCCACCCAAGTGGATGATAGATTGCGGTGTCACTGCTTCGTTTCTTCTAGCTCGCAGTTATGTTCCATCACTATGGAGCATTTCCAGTAGTCCTTCCACTTCCCCTTGTATGCATGCACCCGTCATGGGCACGAATCAACTACGCACTTCACGTCGTACTCCTTCTTGCTGGACTTCACTACCCTGAATTGTCGCCGGAGAGACAATGCCCAGTACTTCACCGCATCCATCACAGCCTCCTTGTCTTTATATATGGCCCCCTTCGTCACCTCGTTCTCACGATACTCCCATGCATCAATGCTCCCTTCATTCATTGCTAGGTCTTTGAAACTGTAATTGCTCCACGCACCAGGGATAGGCACCTCAGGAGTGTTGTCCTCCTCATCGGAGTGCTCACCATCAGGGACTTCCTCATCCGCACGGTCCTCCTCTTCCATCAGGTGAACTATGTCCTCCACCTCCACCTCCTCGTCGGCCACCCCTCGCGCCTCCACCACTATCTCCTCTGCCCCCCCTGATTCCTTCGCCACCGCCAGTCTCATGCTCCTCGTCTCCGGGCTCCTCGCCACTTTCCTCTTCGCATCCTTCTATATTTGACGTCCCCTCCCCCGTAATGTCCACCCCGACATCACGAACTTGCGACACCGATGGAGCTACCGGGTAGCACTGTACCAACAACATGAGCGGCCAACTCCGCTCTACGGCAAATCCAACATAACTCCTCCATGTTGACGTCGAGTTAATAGGAATCAACTCTCCGTAAAAACAGTCTTGCGCATGGCTCACTACTACTCTGACCCGCAACCGAACAGTCTGAGCATCCAAACTGAACATCCGAGACATCCACTCCAACAAACCCCTGTATGTCCTATCGCTCGGTCTACATATGCCCCGTACGACTCTTGAAAATGATGATAAATCCACCCCATCCGCCCCCTGTGCTATCTCCCCATCTCCATAAAATATTTGGAAATACAATTTCTCCGACATGCTGCAACGTAAAAAAATATTACTCTAAAATACAATATACAAAACACACATTGATCGTACTACAAAATTCGACTATAAATAAGTCATTCGACTATAAATAAGTAATTCGACTTGCCTACCATATGGCCTAATATTATATTTGTGCCACATTACATTAACCCTACCAAATTAAATTTGTAAATATTGCCTACTATTTTCACTGTATTCAATTTCTATATACTAAATACTACATTAAATTTGTAACGTACTAAATACTACACAATCCTGAAATTTCTAAAAACTAAATACTACATTAAAGTTCTAAATATGAACAACGACATTAAATTTCTAAAAAACACTCATCGAAAAATTCTAAACGCTACACAATCCTAAATTTTCTAAACACTACAATAAATTTCTAAATATTAAATGCTACATTAAGATTCTCAATACCACACCGTCCTAAAATTTTTCTAAACACTACAAAATCCTAAAATTTCTAAACATTACAAAATCCTATATTTTCTAAATAATAAATGCTACATTTAATTTCTACAAAACTAAACAATTATAAAAAAATCGGAAATTTACCTTCGCAGACTCTTCTTCTTCTTTTCTCCTCCTCCTCCTCCTCCTCCTCCTTCTTCTTCTTCTTCTTCTTCTTCTTCTTCTTCTTCTTCTCTTTCTCTTCTTCTTCTCCTTCTTTCGGCTGCCTCTACTCCCTCCCTCGCCCTCGGCTGGCTCTGCGCCCTCCCTCGCCCGAGCGGGCAGGATTAAATCCCACCCGTCGCCCCTGCCCTGGGCCCGTCGCCCCTGCCTCGGGCGATCGCCCCTACCTCGGGTGACAGGTGGGTGGCCCGCCGCCTCGCCGTTAGTGGACCGTTAGTGGATGCACTGATCGCCCGTATTTGGGGCGATCGCCTCATATAAGGGCGACCGGCGCGTATTTTTTGCTATGTTTTCACGCCGACGCCTAGTTTTGAAAAAAAGAATAAAACTAAATATTAAAAAAAATTCCTATAACTAAATCAATAGAAAATGCCTAGTCTGCCCTTGTCAATGTACTAACTAACAGGGGTATATTAATAATCAATCGGTGAAGAAATGGATGGGTCCATGCATGAATTCAGCCATAAGCAAAGCTGCTCATAGAAGTTTCGAAGCACCACTAAACTAAATGATATATATACAAAAGGCATTAATTCGACCGCCGACAACCTTTAAGTACTAGCTGTTCCAAAGTCGTATTTTGGTTGAAATTCCTGCATATGTACGAAAAGACTTGGGGAATAGCAAAATGAGAACATGCTTAAATCAGACTTGACAATGACATGAATATGGGGGAGATTAACCAATAAAGAAACAGGGAACACGGAATGCACGCCTCGAGCTGACGAGGAAACAACAGTACACTTAGTTGAAAGAACAAAGAGCTACAGTGCATACTCATTTAGTAGTGCTGGATTATTCCTGTATTGATTCTTCTTTGAAACATAGGGATATTGCTTTTGCACTGTTAGTTCAAGCTTAAGCAATCATCCGTTCAAGATAGATGAAGGATTAATTTATGAAACCAAAAGAGAAAAAAATAAATTAAAAAAGTGCCTCTAGCTAGTGCGTGAATGCACAATACAAAAATTATGGTTGACTTTGCACCCATGCATACGCACGAACATTCGATCTCTCTTTACTCACGCGCCTCTACTGCTCTTGTAGTGCTCACCGGCCGTGAGGCCACGTGCTAGGCGGAGAAGATGTAGTGGTGGACGTCGATATGGACGGCGGGCGTGATGACGCGCCGGAGATCGCGGGCGAGGCCAGGACGAGCTGCTGGGCCGAGAAGTCCTGTATCTGCACTGACGGAGGCGGCGGCGGCGGCGGCGGCCCGACGACCTCGTTGTTCCCGCTCTGAAGCAGCTGCGCGTACTGCATCAGGTCGGGGAACGGCACGACGGTCGTCGGCCCCGTCCCATGCGGTGGGTGGGGGAGGCCGGGGGTAACGAGGAAGCCTTGGCCGGTGCGGCCCTGGACGCGCTCGGGGAAGTTGAGCTTGGCCTTGGCGCCCTTGAAGCGGAGCGCGGCCTCGTCGTAGGCGGCGGCGGCGGCCTCGGCGGTGTCGAAGGTGCCGAGCCAGACGCGTGCCGCCTTCTTGGGGTCCCGGATCTCTGCCGCCCACTTGCCCCACGGCCGACGCCGCACGCCCCGGTAGTGCTGCGTCGTCGTCGCCGTCGCACCTGCACCTACGACGCGTCACTCGTCAGTCACGTATACACATGTAGCTAGCTAGCTATATGGTTTCGTTCGTTGTAATTAGTTGAAATGAGTACAAAACTACAAATCACATCAGTTGCATATTGTCGCGCTACTGGTAGTTGTTAAGTTAAAGTTGATTAGTGGTTAGGTAAAATATTGAAACTTTGAAGAAATAACTCCAAAATATTGAAATCTATATAAATAAAAACATCGGTGATATTCAAAACACCTCATATATTTAGAGGGCAATCAATTCCGGCAAAAATATAAAGAAGAAAAATCCTAGAAATATATAAATAAAAACATCGGTGATATTTAAAGCACATCCTTCATTTTAAGGGCAAGAAATTAATTCTCACAATAATCTAAAAGGGAAAAATATGAGAAATTCTCACATTAAACGAAAGAAAAAGAGAAGATCTCCCTCACTCATTTTAGTGATGTTAGATTATAAACATGCAAATTAATCATATATAGATATTAGAGTTATATAAAAAATACAATTATATTTTAATTATAGAAAATATAGTTGTATATTGAAGACAATTGTATCGTAACATTCTAGTTCTGAGTAATACCCAACAGATTCTTGCTGACATCCAAACACCAAGTGGAAAACCTACACGAAATCTGATCAAGTATATCTGAACCTTGCTAGCTTAATTTGAAATTGATGATCTAGTTAATTTTACCTTGTTGGCTAACTACCTGATCCAAGTCTGAGCAACAGTTATGGTTAAATTAATTGATCATGTTTGGATATTACCTTGCGCCTCCGTGGCCTGTGCGGCGGCGGCAGGCCCCGCTTCCCCTTCCGCCGCCCGCCGATCAGATTCAGATGACGACGGCGTCGGCCTGGCCGCCGCCAGTTGGGGATGGTGATGAGAGGATAAGAAGGAGGAGCCCATGACGTAGGCCATGGCGGCCGAGTCCTGCTGCTCGGCCTGCGCGTAGTACGCCGGCCAGTAGTGCTCGTGATCCACAGGCGCACGGCCACCTCCTCCGGATCCTAGTTGTCCGATAGTATCACCTAAGGCCGCCGAGCTACCGCTGCCCGCTATAGATTTCGGCGTCGCCGCCGACGGCGGCGGTTGATCTTTCTCCGGCCGAGGCCGATGCTCCTCCTGATGATCATCAGGCAGCGGTCGCTTCCCATGCCTCCGGCGATGCTCCACCTTCAATCGCTGCTATGTTTGCCAAACTTTCACCTTTGATTTTGATCTTGGGCACCTTGCTTGACTAATCGAACTAACCTGGTTATTTTGGACAGGAGATCAAAATTCGAGCTATAGATGGTGCGGGGTTGCGGTGGGGAGAGCTGCTTTGTTAAAGAAGCAACTGTTAGCTGAAAGTCTTTTAGTTTGCCTTCTCATCCTTCCTAACGTGATTTTATTTCTTTACAGTCTTACACATATCTTTGGGAAAAGTCATTTTACTCCGATCCCCAAAAGCATCGCCATTGTCCCTTTAACCTTTTAAACTATTTATTTGATTGTTTACCCCTATAAACTTCTAATATCGGATGATTTCACCCCCTAAATCCGACTTTGGTAGTGGTTTCTAGACAATGGCCGCCATATCATCCAGTTTTGTCACGGTGGCAGCCACATCACTAACTCTTCTCCTCCTTTCCCCCTTTCTCTCTCCTCCCTCCTCTCTCTTCCCCGTACCAGAAGAAAGGACAGGGGCACAAGCTCGCGCTGAGCTACCGTCGCCACATGTAGGCACATATATCGCACATAGCTCACAGGCCGGCCAAATTTTTTTATTGACACACCTGCAGCCATTCTGATCGTCTCGCCTATTTATATCTCAGGCCACAGTAGCGAAACCACTTCCAAAACTGGCCTTAACGAGGGTAGTGATCTGGTATTAGAAGTTTAGAGAGTAAAATATCCAAAAGATAGTATAGGGAATTAAGCGAACACTCGCTATACTTTCAAAAGAAGTAAAAATGGACTTTTTCCAATGTCTTTTTGTTCCTCCTTCCCTCTCCAGTGTTGGATGCTTTCTTCTAACCCAATTGCTATCCGCACACTGAACATTTTTTTTCTTGAGATCTTAGTCGATCTTTTAACCATTGGACGTGCTTTTGATGATTCGTGTGCATCCTCCTCCTTCGCCTCCGTCTCAACCAATGAATGGATGCCCTTCCTTCTCCTTCTACCTATTACTTCTTCCATTTTTTTTTACAGACACCGAGATATGACTTTGACCGTTACTTTTGATAACTTTATCATATTATACATTAAAAAATATAATATTATGAAAACATTTTTAACAATAAATCTAATAATACTAATCTAGATAGTTTTAAACATATTAGTGATCAAATTTTAGAAAATATGATGGCCGATTCTAAAGTGTCACTTGCAAAGAACAAAGCAGTAAGATTTTTGAGTTTGATGGCTCCATTGAGGCGACGAGCAGGAGGCACCAAGGTGGGGAGGACGAGCGAGCAAGAGTTGGCATTTCCGGTTTTGGGACTTTGTATCTAGAGAAACATATCACTGGTCCTTATTCGGGCACGATACTAATCGTTTTAGATACAAGGTGGACACATACAACCCACCTACACCACACACACACTACGTATATAAGCGTGTCCTTTACACACGTTAGGGAATTGATTAGAGGATGCGAACTTCTGAGCGAGCGAACATGCATGTTGTCCCATATTGATTATGCACGTGTGTGTATCTGATATTTCGGTGAGACCACTAGATAGCCCAGGAGGACATGCCGCTCGACGGTAGCCTCAGCCACTGAGCTACTGGTCTCGCACGTTACCAATCTTGGCTATACGCCAAGGGTTCCTACCGACCAGATTAGCCTTCCCAGGTCGCAATCTCGCGCGCGGTCAAACAGAGATCATAACGACCCGGCCGCCGCCGGGCAGCAATCAAATTGTTTCTGCAGTAGTTTGTTCGCCTAGCTAAGTTGGACAAGATCAGATTGCCGCATTATTTTGTTGAAAAGTTCTAGTCTTGGCCTTCGGTTGGTATGGTTGCCTGTGCTCAAGGAATAAAGCCAGCCTCCGATGATGCCCGGCCGGAACTAAAAGGTTCACAGCCTTCAGTTTAGGCTTTCCCCGGTGGCTTGAGACCCAGGTTTAATTGGAACCTCGCTCATAACCAGCCGGTTATTTCAGGTTTCTGGAGAAACAAGTGCGAGAACAGATTTTTTTAGGGCATCTCCAATGTAGCTATATATGAAAAAGAAGAAAAGAAAAGCCGAATTTTTTTTTTGAGTTCTTAGACTTGACCCCGGTACGCCACCCAGGTCTAGTGAAGTAAAAAAGCGAAAGGGCCCACCTGTCATCTCGGACCTGTTGTCGAGCTCAACACAGCGAAACCAACATCGTCGTTGAGCCTGACCCCAAGAGCTCGCGCCTCAACCTACACTACCGTCGGTATTGTTACTGCTCGCCGCCGCCTTCGATCTTCTTGTTGCCAGTTGCCACTGCTACTAGGGGTAGGGGGGAGGCGAAGAGCCCTTCGAGGAGACCACGGCGGAGTTGTTGTAGCTCTAGCGAGGTCGACAACTAGGGCAATGGTAACTAGGGTTTGGCGCAGGCGTCAATGTACGTGGCAGTATAAAATCTAGCGAGGGAAATTATTACAGGGGATAGAGAGGAACGGGTAGAAGCCAACATCAGCGAAAGGGATCGTCGGAGCCTACCGAACTGGTGCAGTTGTCTTTTGTTATTTACTTGTGTGTCCCACTTTAGAGGATACAAAACATGCTAAACACTCCGATAAAATTTAGGAAACTAGCTCTTACTTATGTGGCAGTAATACGCCGTTCTTAGCCTCTCTACATTGTAGATACTCTCAAGAGACTGCTTTTCTCACAGTGACAAGACCAAGGATTTTGGGAACTTCCTACCATCCATTATGGCATGTTGTTACTTTCTCTCGAGTATGGACAAACCCCAGTTGCCAGATCAGGAGAAGAGATATTCATCATGGAACCATCCATTTAGCATGGACAAAAAGTGGACCTCGAGAAAACTACTGACCGCTCCATAAGACGGAGAGTGATGAGAATCTCACAATTGATCACAACCTGACCTGATCATGAGCGTCTTCTTTTAAACCGAAATTCTCACGTTGTACTGTTGGAGCCTACAGCAAAACCTGCCTTTTCTGATCTGGTCAAACAAGATCATCACACTAACAAGAGGGCGGGCGACGAATTGAAGGGCGCTGGTTGAATTGTCGGCGTCCAAAAGCCGACCCAACACCAACACGGAAAATATGTCCCATATCTACGTCAAAATCATCTACTATCATCTAACGCGAGCAAGAAAAATCGTATGTGCAAGTGCAACGCATGTAACGTCGGAGCAGTCAAAGAGGCAGTACATGCACACCCATCCAACTATCAATTTTTCATCGATACACGCATTCGTCTGATTTTGACCCTTTTTTCGAATCAAAATCAGGAGCATGTATACTCTATCAAAGCTAAAATCATAGCTTTTCTAGTTTTGTGTATATATTTTTTAAATAATTTAGCCTCCTTCAGAATAAAATTGTAAAAACAGTCTTATCCTCGTCACGAAAACACCAAAAGGTGACATATCTAGGGGGCGGGTATTTTTAAACTGTAAGGCCCCCATTTTTGATATTGAATACCAATAATGGGTTCCCTGTGCACACTGTACTAGTCCTATGATCAGTGGCTAGTACGCACAGATTACAAATTGAAATCACATCCATACACAATAATATTACATACGCTAAGCGTCTGAGATTACATAATAATATTACAAGCCAAAATCTTGAAAACTAGCAGCGAAAACTTTATTTCTCTTGTAGTATGCCCATACACCATCAGGCAACAAACAAGGTAAAGCCCTAGAAAAGATCGTCATCATAACCCCCGAATCCTGTATGGTCGTATGATCATCGGAGTATTTGATATTATCACCTAAAAACAACATTGATAGCAAGATTGAGTACATTGTGTACTCAGCAAGTCTTATAGTGTATCACAGATGCAAAAATGCAGGTCATAGCATTGGCAAATTAAAGCATAATCATATACTAGATTACAACCAGACACTACTACAGAATGGTACAACACTATCGCTTCATTTGTGTCGGTTCCTAACTTTTTGTGACGACCCCCATTTTTACATAAATGCAAAAATGGAAATCTAATATGCATTCCGTACTAGTCCCATGATCAGTAGCTAGTACACACATACACACCAATTGGAATCACAACCATACAACAAATATTATTAAGCGGAAGTTATTACATAAAGAAAACTTTACAACTCAGAGATATAGCAGCAAAAGAAGCAAAGTCTTGTGGTGTGCCCATCCAAAACCCGCAGGCAACTGACAAGGCATAATCCCTAGAAAGATTCGACGAAGAAAAACCCGCAACCTGCGACGAAAGGAACCTTCGAAGCTTCGCTAACTTATCCACCTAAAAACAACATATAAGCAAGGGTGAGTACTTTCGTACTCCGCAAGACTTGAGCAAAGCCTATAATATATGCAGGCCATTTCAAAGGAGGCTACTACAATTAGTTTGCATAAAGCAGAATTGATATTGTAAAACAAGTTATTTGCAAACGGAATTTGTAGAAGCAAGTTGACTGATATGAAATAAATAAAGCATAAGTAATACTCACAACCCATCGTGAATATTGAATAATCCAGAAATGGAATCCAACAATGTCGATCCTTTGACATAAAACAAAAGCTGCTAAACAAGATCCAAATCAACAACCCATTTTAGAAAATATAAACATTTAACTAGTGCAAGTTCACCAAGTTTCCCATGACCGAGGGGACGACTAATCGATTAGATTTTCACTCTGCAGAGGTGTACAACTTTACCCACAAGTCATGACCTTTTCTTTTTGCCGCATGTTTCACGCACCTTTGGCGTGTGGCCAGAATGTTCATGACGAAAACATTTACATTATCTAATTTAACTTTGCACCAGCACCGGGACGATAAAACCCATGCAATGCTGGAAGAACTCAGAGCATAGAAATGTTGGAACTTCCCATAGACATGGCGTACACCGTTATATTGGTAAGTGTTGCTCCCAACACCTCGGTGTGGGCACCCCGTAGAGCAAACCTCGAAAGGAGAGCCCGTACTACTTCAGCCTACCAATGTGCAAAGTTAAACTAGATAACTTAATTGGTTTAAGGAAGCCCCATAACAACACTTGTGGTTGTATGGATTTTCTTGGATCATACAACACAAAGTTCGGTCCTTAATCTGACACGGGCGATACTCCACCGTACACTACGTGCAAATCCCTTTGCACCTCCGGCTATTGCCAATAATCGCCCGCATCAAAACCATAGTTTTATTTTGGGTTTTTAACGAAAATACCCATAACCAACAGCTTCATTTCCAACACTTTCCATTTCTCAAGAAACAAGTTTTGATCTGATTATCAGCCTCTTTAGTTCTAAAAGCATGGCTAAGCATGGATAAAAATAATCGCATATACCCACGGTGACATTAAGTAATTGTCTAAGCTCATTCTAAGGTTATCAAGGTACACATATTCCTACTTATCAAGGAAGTTTCATGAGACAACAGGTATAACTACCAGTACCACAAAATAGCAATTTACAGAAAGTTAACGTATGCATGAAACATTTTAATAAACACGATGCAAATTAAATTCTGGGATCAAGATGGTCAAAGGAGGGTGCTTGCCTTGCTTATATATCGCTTACGACGAAGACGCGACCACGGCTGACGGAGGCAACGATGGAGGAAGGGACGTCGGATTCTACACGTCGATTGATCGGAAAATATAGCAAATAATAAACTTCAATAAGGGGAAAAAGAAAACAGACAGAAGATCAAATAAAGATTCACTGCAGAAACAGGAACGCTTTAGGGTTCTGATTATTTAAGTAATTACATTATTTTTAAACTTAATGACTTTATGACAAACAAAACATGGTTTCTTTTATAGATTAACTATTCTTGATTTACGGATTCAAGAGGCTAAAATTATGAATTCTTGTATTTATGATTTCGAATTATAGATGCTAAAATTATTTGGATTAAAGGAAATAAAACACAAATTTAAGGGTTATGTGAATAACACTTAATTCTTTAAGTGGATTTGCATAAGAAGGGTTTTGAATGAGTTAGGTCTATTAGGTTAGATTACTAGATTAACTTATGATTTTTAAGAAGGTTCTGGTGATACAAATATATTAGCTACAAATTTCTTTATTACAAGACTCACTTATTTCTATTATGGCAGGTTCACTAATCATAAAACTTAGGGTTATTTAGCTACTAAAGTTCAGATGCAAAACATAAAGAAATAAGATTATTTCTTTGGAATTGGATAGCGTATACTTTGAAGAACTTATCTAGACTAATTTCATACATTTTAGTGTTTAGACGAGACATTATTTTCATAGCTGAAAAAGCTTATGTGACATTAAAGGTTACGATATCCATAATTTTTAAGGGTATTCAACTAGCAAGATTTAATTGAAACGAAAGTTGTAAATAAAATATTCTTCTAGAATATGATAATACACATCCCAAATATCATTTCTAA
Organism: Otatea glauca; assembly: GCA_036346275.1. Classification (NCBI taxonomy): domain Eukaryota; kingdom Viridiplantae; phylum Streptophyta; class Magnoliopsida; order Poales; family Poaceae; genus Otatea; species Otatea glauca. Next base: position 44,564,296 of record CM070713.1, on the reverse strand, counting down.
ACTAGTCTTCATAATATTTGCATTTAGACGAGAGGTTCACCGGTTGACGAAAAAGCTTAAGTGTTTCAATTACTACTTGCTAGAGATTGAGTTTTTGATACACGATTGCGACTACACCGTCTAGGATAACCTACTCATTTTTCAGGGATTAATAGGGCATGACACTAAGAGCGTTTTAAAATTGATTTTGCGATAAATGGCCTTTATCCGAAATGTTTTCCCTATAAGAAATCATTAGGGTCTAACATGATCTTATTTCGACCTTGCACCAACATAAGGTATCTTTGTTTAAACCGTAAGAGTACTGTTTTTCAAAGCTATTGAATTTGGTTTTGTCAAATTTGAAGTTTATTTGTGAAAGTTATAGCTATTCAAATTATGCAAGTATTAACACTTTGACTATTAATCTTTTACTGTTTTATGTAGTAAACTTTAAATATTATTTTATATCTGGAATTTTTGTACTGCTAGGAATATAGCAAAACTGTTTTGGTGCTTATTAAGATTCATTTGATCCATATTTTAACTATTCAACTTTCTATACATATATACATGCATTTTATGTTTACGTTATTTCATACTTTTCAAGATAATTCAAATCAGGTTCATTTCTTAAATATTTTGGCAAACTCAGGTATCCTACTGCCATGCTAATATTTAGAAATCAATTTTACTTATTCCATATTTCTTTTATTCAAATTATGTATATTTGAATTTCTAATGCATTGGATACAATCTTTAATAGAAAGTAATTCAAACATAAATGAAAATTAAATATTTTTATATATGTGAACTTCTGTAAGTACAAGGATTTCACTAAAATTAGTTTAATTCCATTCCAAGTTTGTTTACAACTTTTTAATATGTAGCACTTCTTTAAGCCTCTTCTTTAAATTTGAATTTAAAATTTATCCAGTGAACATTTTCAAAACTTTATTGCATATTCTGAAACTACTTGATTTTACATGAATATAGAAATTGATTTCACCGAAATTGGATCTATAATGCAAAATCTACAAGCATTTGAATTGGCTCGGTTTCTGGAATTTAAACTGAAATTCGGAAATACGTTTTCAGAGCTGAGAAGGCGTATTTCACCGTTGAACTGGAGATGTTTTGACCGGCTGACAGAGGGGTCCCACTGCGCAGTGAGCCGAAGCAGGGGCGCGGCTAGGGCTCGATGGCAACGGCGCTCCGGCGGGATTCCGGCGAAGGGGAGGGCATGGCTGGCATCAGTGGGTCATGGCCACCCGTGGGTGATGTCGATCATCGCCGGGGACGGTAAGCAGCCGCCACCGCGGCATGCGGCGAGGAGGAGGATGCTCACGGAGAAGAGAAAGAAGTTAGCTCCGGCCGAATCGATAGCATCTTGAGTATCAGTGAGGTTAGGAGGTTCCGTTTTACCGGTTAGTTGAAGCGAAAAAGGGCTGTGGAAGCGCGCCACCGTCGACCGGCCGTGGGGAAGAAGGGCGCCCGGTGAGGAGGCTCAGTAGGTGAAGAGAGGTGAAATTCCGGCGTGCTTAGTAATCTATGGTGCCGAGTGAAGCTAGAGGAGGAATCAATTCCAACAATTGCTATTGGTTTTGCTCAATTCACCGATTTCCCTCTTTCGGTTTTCCGTGAAATGGCGAAGAACATGGGTTTCGCTTGATCATTTGGTTCTGGGAGTAGCTGAGAAAGAGAGGAGCCTCAATGCGACGCATTGGGGTTTTATAGCCGCAAGGGACGAATTCATGTGGTTTGAACGGGTGGTGATCAAGTTGCGGCTCGGTTTGGCGCTATCTGTAATGTGGCGCAGTGTCTCGCCGGTAGGGAAACGATGTGAGGACGACAGGGCATGGCACGGGAAAACCAAGGGCAGGCGTGACTTTGGTTGACAGAGATGGCGCGGTGATGCGTTGAATCCGGGCGAAGCGAGCGCGAAGGCTCGGGAGAAGTATCGGGGGCGTTCGTTTTTGTCTCGGGCGAGAGGGGAAAGGAGAAGGGGGCAGCGAAGTCAGAGGCTGACGGGTGGGTCCCGGGACCACCAGTTAGTGAGAGCAGCCATTTTTCCGTTGCCGCCAGCGAACCGTTACTGAAAGGGTTGGCCCCACATGTCGGTGAGAGGAGGCAAGTCAGGGGATAAGCATGGCCGAGACAAGCTCCATGTGGGCATTAAATTTCTATCTATTCGCTGTCTAAAGTTTATGAAACGTTTTTACCTGCATCTCCTGGTAGTCTCTAACGCCCAGTAAAAATGTTGGACTAAAATATCTTACAATGAATTAATTAAAATTCTGACACTGTGGACTTGTACAGGATTTGTATTTTGGTATCTTATTTATTTAGGGGTGTAAATCATATTAATTATTTTCCAAACTTTTTATAGGGATTCATTTTGTCTTAAGGATATCTCTATAAAAATTGCAAGTAAAAATATAAAGTAAATATTTTATAAAAATTCTGACATTAGGATTTGTAGTTTTTAATTGTTTCTGTTTTTGAATTATTAGAGGGATTTTCCGACATTATCAATTCCTGATATTTTTACCATATGTGAAAACTGCTCTGAGAGTGCTATGGTAATTTTTATGGCTCCAGATAAATTTTGAGTATTTTACATGAAATCTGACTTACACTGTTTTTAGTCAAAAGAAGTGTCATTCATTTTATTTACTCACTTTTCTGAGCATTTAATTTTTACTTGTTAATTTTACTGACTTACCAGTATGGTTAGGGTTCCATGGTAAATTTTCCAAAATTTATCTTTTACCATTTTATCTTGTTACCATTATCCATTCTTGTAAATCTATTTGTTTGATTTTCCATTCAATACAAAAATCCAGGAAAATCCAAATAAATTCCAATAATGTCAGCAAAAATCAGAAATAAATATATTCAAATTAAAAATATTAATTTTTATATTATTGCATTTTTCGGGATGTTACACTTTTGAAGGAAAAACCGATTGTGATATGTGTATGTAATTTGTAATTTTTGGAAATAGGGTCATGACAATCGGTTCTGAGCTAGAACCGATTGTGATGAGGGGTGTTATCACAATCGGTTCTATCTCAGAACCGACACAGATGAGGTGCCCATCATCACAATCGGTTCTTAGCTATAACCGACAGATGATGACACCTCATCGTGTCGGTTCTTTCTCGTAACCGACACAGATGAGGTGACCCTCATCACAATCATCAGCTTGCTCAGAGGCGAAACCACGTATGAGGTTCCTCATCCGTGCCGGCTCGAGCAAGAACCGATTGTGATGATGGGGTGTTATCACAATCAGTTCTAGCTATGAACCGATTGTGATGAGGGGCACCCTCATCTGTGTCGGTTCTGAGTAAGAACCGATTGTGATAATACCACCTCATCACAATCGGTTCTATATCAAAACCGATTGTGATGACACCGTATTATCACAATCGGTTTTGAGCAAGAACCGATAGTGATGAGCCTCGCTAGGTTTTATTGTGTACTGTGAATGTTATATGCTTTTGTTGTGAATGTACATATATTTGGTAATGTTATGTGATATTGTGTTAGATATTGCTAATGTGGACTATCTGTGCTTAAAGAATTGACTGTTGATGTTGTGTAATATCTGTGCTGAAAAGAACAGATTGTGACTGTTGATATTATATATAATATCTATTTTATATAATTTTTTTTCAGAATCAAACTCTCACAAATGAGCATACTCTAAAATATAGACTGGAAACAAGGATTACACAAGCTATAATGAAAAACAATTCAAACTAGCAACAAACAATCGACGAAAACGGGTACCGAAACTTTAGAGGCTGTTTTGAGGCCTAAAATGTCGTTTTTTGGGGTCGACACTTTTTCCAAATCCTCGCGAAGAATTCGCGACTTAGACTTGGACTTGGACTTATGAATTTTCGAATCTATCTCTTCATCCCTTTGATTCGAGTACTCGTACGTCGAAAACGGACACCGTATGCAAAAGTTATGATCATTTTAATGACAGGTGCACGATTGTGTCGGTTTTGAGTGAAACCTGACACAAGTGAAGGCTTTAATTGTATCGGGTTTTCATCTCATTGTCTTAATGATGAGACTAACTCCTGTTTATTGGTTCACACATTTCATTTATCATATTGAATTATAGCACTTCCTAGACCCTCATTAAACCTGAGAAAGATGCATGTAAGAAATACGTTTGTTCATGTGCTGTTGTCTAGCAATTACATGGTGCAATCTCCATGTGATGTTATCTATATAATTCTGGTATGTAGCTACTTATTGCAAGAAAAAGGAGCCATGTTATGTTCATCTGTATCAGTTTCCTAACAAAACCGATAGAGATGTACAATTTGTGTCGGTTTTTTCCTCAAATCCGAGAGAGATATATGTCTCATTAGTGTCGGTTTTTTCCTTAAACCCGATAGAGATATATTTCTCATTATTGTCGGTTTTTTAAAAACCGATAGAGATATATTCTTCATTAGTGTCGGTTTTTAAGTCAAAACCGATAGAGATATCTTTTCCAGAAGGGTCCAAAACTGAAAGAGACATAAAGTCATTAGTGTCGGTTTTATTGTTGAAAGCGATGGAGATATTTTTATTATTTGTGCCGGTTTATTAGTAAAAACCGGTAGAGATACATTTCCTATTAGTGTCGGTTTTGGTACAAAACCGATAGAGCTATATGATTCATTTGTGTCGGTTTTTTGGTCAAAACCGATAGAGATATATTTTCCAGTTGTGTCCAAAACCGAAAGAGACATAAAGTCATTAATGTCGGTTTTATTGTTGAAAGCGATGGAGATATTGTTATTATTTGTGTCGGTTTATTAGTAAAAACTGATAGAGATACATTTCCTATTAGTGTCGGTTTTTTCCCAAAACCGATAGAGATATATGCTTCATTTGTGTCAGTTTTTTTATCAAAACCGATAGAGATATATACTCATTAGTGTCGGTTTTTCCTTTGACCCGATAGAGATAGCTCATTTCGGCCATATATATATATCCCACACTCACTCGTTCTCCTGCACTCCCTTGTGTTCTCCCGCACTCACTCTCGTTCTCCCGCTCGCTGCCCTCTCCGCCGCCCCTCCCCTCCCCCGCCGCTCGCTCCTTCCCGCTGCCGCTCTCCCCCTCCCGCGCCGCCCCCTCCCCCGCCGTTCGCTCCCCTTGGCTGCAGCCAACTCCTCCCGACCTCCACTCCTCCCGACGTCGCGCGCAGCCTCCACCTCTCCTAACCCTAGCCCCGACGCCCCACACAGCTGCCATACAATCTCCTGAGGTTGATCTATGTATTGCATGCAGCATCCGCTGGCCGAAGACTCGTCGTGGCTTCCATTCCCCAGTAGCTGCACTCAGTGGAAGCCTGCCCCACCGACACCATCGTGGCCAGCTCTGGTGGTCACTGCCGTCACCAAGGACTGCCCTAGCCGAACCCCATCTCCCTGCAGCTCACTCCCCAGTCATTCCTAACTCTAGCACCGCCGTCGCCATTGCCGTTCCAGCAAAGCTCTAGGGTAAGTGAGGGTAAGCTTCAAATATTTTTGCATATAGCCTTGTCACAAGCAACATCTTGGCTCAGTGGTACAACCTTGCCATTTGAACCAAGAGGTCTGGGGTTCAAATCCTAGAAAATTCATTTTATCTTTGCTTTTTGCCCTTGTGAATCAAACCTTCATATCTTTTGCTAGAAGTATCCAAATGCAGCAAACATAGTTTCTAAATTTGCGTTATGAAATAAGGATTTGGATTATGCAATGAAACTTCACATGTTACTTGCAGTAAAAACTTTTAAATAGAGATTGAATGAAAGCCCCTTTTTAGGTAACATGAAGAAACTGTGCAATCCCTAGTTCCAGAAATCATGGAATAAATCAGATAGGCTCAAAACTTGGTGAAACCAGTATAGTTGCACTCCTGGGATTGCACAGATCATAAGTATACAAAAATATTTAGATTTTACTTTGGTTTGCACTAATTGCTCAATAGTCGAACTTGTAATGAGAGAAATGTTCAATAATCGTAACTTCCTCAAACGAACCTCAAATTCAACGAAACTAAGTACTATGACCTTAAAATGTTATGTCCTTGCTTACTATGCAAAGATAATGTTAGTTTGAACAACTTTGAGTTAACGCAAACACCCTAAGTGATAAAGTTGCTAGAGCCACATTATATGAATAGTTGAGTTTAAATGCCTTTAACCAAAGTACCCGTAACACAAGAATCATCTTATAACCATGTAGCAGCAACCAATAACTTAAAATTTCAGACCCAACTTGTAGAGATTGCTTCTATCCAAAGACACTTAATGATAAGCAATATTCATGAATAATACTTTAACTAATGACTCACTCCTTCTAAACCAAATAAGTTTAGCATCTAGAATTTGAAGTTATAAATACAAAGATACATAATTTTAGCCTCTTGAATTCGTAAACAACTCTATGTATGTTCATAGTTATAGTTTCTTGTAATCGATGAATGAAAATAACACACTCATGCAAAGGGCCTCACCTAAACTAAGTACTAATGAGATCGTTATACAAGAGATAATTCAAGAACTCAAAATCACCTTGTTCTTCTTGGTAAGTTTTAATTTGGTATTTATATCTCCGCTCGAGGGTACATGTTTATGAATATGCCATTTCGCACATTCTTTTCTTTCTTCACAGTTGTCATCAATAGGCAATGACGACCATCTGCGGTTTATACGTCATGAAGCACATGATTATCGTGGTCGGCATCTCAGACCTTTTCCTTAAGGTATATGTACATGTATAATAATACAATTAGCCTTTCACATAGAAATTTCAAAACTTAAATTAGAGTAATTGTTTCTATTTTGCAGCATATCAATATCCCCCAGAAGAGCTTAGACAGCTTTGCACTCAACAAGTTACGAGACCACTTAATCCAGTGGTACTGGATGGAAGTTATCTCGCAGATGGGTAGGTTTAGAAATCCTGAAAGCTCCTACTAGTCCATATGTGAACAATATTATATATGTGAATGCGATTGCATGTGTACTAACTGTGAAGCATGTTTGAGTTTTGTTTTGTGAACGAATGTGATATGTGTTGTAATAAAATATTTGTGTTCTGTGAATGTGATATGTGCATAATGTGTGTTATTGCTGTGTGAATGTGATATGTGCATACTGTGTGAAATATGTACTGATTGGAGGGTGAATTAGAAAACAGCAAACCCCCTCATCTCTATCGGTTCTAAGAAGAAAACGATAGAGATAATTGGGTCATCTCTATCGGTTCTTTAGAACAAGCGATAGAGATGAGCCCCTCATCTCTATCGGTTCTTTAGAAGAAGCGATAGAGATGACACACTCATCCCTATCGGTTCTTTAGAAAAAGCGATAGAGATGAGTGCGTCATCTCTATCGGTTCCTTATAAGAACCGATAGAAATGATGGGGTCATCTCTATCTCTTCTTGTAAAGAACCGATAGAGATGACACACTCATCTCTATCAAGCAAGAACCGACTATAATAGCACTGTCTCATCTCTGTCTCATGACTTTGTGTCGCCACCAGAACCGATTGTGATGATAAAAAAGAACCGATTGTGATGTATATTCGTGTAGTAGTGAGAGTTTGTAAAAGAGCGTCTATTGTAATAACCAAGTATTAATACAGTGATAAGATTATATCGCAGTCTGTCTGACTGATTCAGTCCATTCCCATGTCATCCCCTGACATGAAGTATATTTCAAAACACCATTTCCCCATCGAATCATTTTGGAAATATTAAAACTCTAACCATGTGATGACTTTACCAAGTGCCTTTAACCGTAGGCGCGGCTAATTAATTATATTTACACTCTGTAGAGGTGTACAGCTTTACCCACAAGAAATGATCTGCCATTTTTGCCAGGCCAGTTGACACTCTTCCTTTGGGGTGTCGGCATGTTGATCATGACATAATTGTTACATTGTCTAGACCTAACTTTGCACCAGCCCGATGATGTTAAATCCATGTTAGGGAGAAGAAACATGACAGTGTATCCCTGTCATTTAAAGTGGTAATACAAGCAGTAATTCCCTACGATAGAAGCATTAAATCCCTGCGATAAGGGTTTATTCCCATACCAAGACGTACATCGTTATACCGATATGCATTTACCCACAACGACGTGTGGAAGCCCCTCATAAGAAAACCTAGAAAGAATTGCTCATAATATCTCCCGCCTACCAATGTGCAAAGCCAGATCTAAGCAACTTAATAGATTAAGGCTGTTCCATACCAGCACTCGTGGTTGTACGGTTTTCCTGGCTTGAAAACAACTCACAGCTCGGTCCTTAATCCGACACGGGCAATACTTCTCCCTACACTACGTACAAGTCTAACCCTTGCACAACTGACTATTGCCAATAATTGCCCGCATCTAAACCATATTTTTACTTTGAGTTTTTAGTCAAAATATTCATAACTGCCATCTTAGCAAACCCAACATTTTCGAATTTCCAAGAAGCAGTTTGTTTTGAATATCTACCTCGTTGCTAAATGAGCATGGCTATGCATGATTATTAATCGTATACTACCCAAGTTGACATTATGTAATATCTATCCCTTTTTCTATGGTTATCAAGGTTCACATGTCCATACTTATCAAGGAAGTTCCATGATTTATCAGGTATATCTTCTAATATTCCAATATAGCATTTTTATGACAAGTATACGAATGCATAATAGTTTTACAAACATTGAAAAGTAATTATTTAAAGTATTAGGATCAAGATGATCAAGGGGGTGCTTGCCTTGCTGATCGTTGTCAGGTATAAAGTCCGGATCGTCGTCTATCAATTCAGGCTCGTCGGAATCTACTCGTCGATCATCAGGAATAACATACAATAGACAACAAACTAAAATAAGGGCGAAAAGAAGATAGATAGAAAATCCAACTAAAAACTTACTCACAAAAACAGGAGTGGTTATTAGTAAGATTATGATTCATGTTTATGTAGTTATACTGTCTTTTTGTTTATGTTTACCTTTACTATTTTTGGACTAAATGATATCAAGTATTTCTTGATTCATATGAGTTATTCATTTTATTTTAACGAATTCTAGATGCTAAAATTATTTAAAGTAGAAATATTTGTCTTACAGTGATAACATAAAGTAGTATGTGGTTAAAAGGATTCAGATGCAAAGCAATGTATTTATAGATTTTTGAATTAATCATTCATCACCAAACGTCTTGCGGCCATCTTATTATGAATGCATAGCATATTAGGTTATTTACTAAATCTTCATGTACTAATTATTAGATGCATGCATGTTCTTATATGAACACATACCCATATATATACATATATACATAACAACCTATTTGCATAATCCATTATCTATCCAATGTTTTTATCTAGCCTAACCTCATACTGCTATCATGCTTAAAAAGAAATATGCTTAGCAACTTCCTGGAATTCTTTTTATTAGTTTACTTATTATTGCATAATCAATCTATAATGTCAGACTTTAATAGTAAAGACCTAAGACAACTAGATAACCAAATATTTTTATATGTATGAGGTCCTAGCAGAATGAGGGTCATAAGAAAATTGGTTCCATGCAAATTCAACTTTATTTGCAAAGTTTTTATGTTTAGTCTATTTTCATAACCACTATACACCTCTGTATTAAAATATTTTTCTAGAGTAGATTTTCAAAATATTTTTGCATATTCCGGAAGCTCTTGATTTTAGATGAATTTATAAATTGGTTTCATCTCATTTGGATTTCAAATGCGAAAGATATTCAAGTTTGATTTTGAACTAGTTCTGAAATTCTAAAGAAAATAGCAAAATACGCCTTCGCTATACTGAAAGAGCCTTTTGCTTCACGCCACAGTTGCTGTTCAAATCCGACTGAGCCGCTGACATCTCGGGCCCGCCTGTCAGCGAGACTAAACAGGGCACGAGCTAGGGCTCACCGCTAGTAAGGATCTGATGATGCTCCGGTCTGGCTGAGGGCATGGCTAGCATCAGGGCACTCTTGCGCACCTGATGGTGGTACCCATCCCTACCGGCGACTAGTCGAACCACCTCGCCACCGTGGTTGTGCAGCGGTGGAAGAGGTGGCGAGCCGCGCCGGCGACAGAGGGCATCCCCGATGGAATGGGTTTCGGTTCTAGCATCTATGGGTTCTAGTGGTTCCATTTTTGCCAGCTAAGAGTTCAGAGAAGAGTTGGATTAGCTCACCACCGATCGCCGATTTCGGAGAAGAAGGGGGCGCAGTGGCGGCGGAGCTCCGGTTGACAATTCCTGAAAATAACAGACGGGTATTGATCTTAGCAAGTCACAGATGCTATCACGCGAAGGAATTTGGGAATAGATCCAGCTTGATCCAACTGCTAGGGTTCTTCGGCTGATTCGGAAAATCGGGAAATTGGTGATGCGTGGTGAAGTAGAGCGAATGAAACTTGAGGGGTTTTGAAGCACGGTCTCTAGCGATCTTGTTCCAGTATTTATAGGCCAGGGGAGACCCTGTAGAGAAGCTTACACATGGTGTGAACTCGGCTGAGTTTTGCGACGCTAGAACAGGAGAAGGAATGGGCCGTTCTGCGAAAAATCAGAGCAAGGACATGGCGTGGCGAAGCTAGTAATAAGGTGGTTTCAAGGCCGCGAATGGCGAGGTGGCGGCTACACCAATGGCCGATCTCACCACGCACGGGAGCTCGGTGGAGAGGAGAGGAAGAAGGCATTGGCAGTGACTGACAGGTGGGACCGCATAGTGGATTGGGCCCGCGCGGTAGCGAGAGAGGGAGAGAACTCCAGTTTTGACTGCAAGAATACTGAATTCGGTTCACTGAATCCGTTTCCTATCTAATCTGTAAATTAATGAGAAATTTACTGAATGTAGTAGGGCTAGATTAGAATCTACCATAAAAATTTCAGACCTATTGGACGTGTGCAAAATTTACAAAAATTCCGACAATGCAGTGCACAAATTTATGCATTCTGTTTTATATTTATTTAGGTACTTATATCTTATTCAAAAATTTGGAAACTTTTTTTTAAGATTTTTACATTAACCTCCTGTAAAATTTTCGTATTCATATTCTTGATAGTTTAATTAATAAAATTCTGACATTGTTGTTTCCAGATTCTCAGCTTTTCAGTTTTTGAATTTTTATAAATATCAAACCTAGAGATTATCTCCTGATATTTTACTGCAGATGACTCTATCCAGGGTGAAGATAATATAAAAATTTTCACATTGAAATTATGACAATTTAATTTCTGAAATTTTTACTATTGCTAGTCATGATTCATTAAATTACCTTTCTTTTCATCTTTTAATACTTTGACATGGCTTTAAAATTATATTTTTGTGTTTTAGATAGCTCCACGAATTTTACAGGGATTTTTTTTATTTTTTTTGTTTTACAAATCTTTTCTTATTACTTATGTAAAGTTTGGTTGATTATCAAAAGGGTTTTCCTTTTAAGCAATAATAAAAGGAAATCAAGAAAACTCAGAAAAAATTAAGGAAAAACCAGAAAAATGCAAAAATAAAATTTGGTTTAAATATTTACTTGATTTATTATTTGTATTGGATTGGCAGGATGTTACATAAACCGAAACCGAATTACCGAACCGAACCAAATTAACCGATAATTTTGGTTTTTTCGGTTTTTGGTTCAGTTTTTATTTTAGTATAATTCGGTTTTCGGTTTTTTGCTTTCAAAAACCGAAATAACTGAATAGACCATATACAATACCATTTTATAATATTCTTCCTAAAGCCGCTAAACAATTCTCATGTTTTAACACATTTATGCATATGTTTAATATATTTATATGTTCTATTATGCTTATACTATAATGGCCTATGAATATTGTGTCACTACTACAAAAGGACTCATATTAGACCCCTTATCATAGACGGTTTTTGGCTAAAATCGTCTGTGATGAGACGATTTTTGGCTAAAACCGTCTTGTGATGTGGGCCTCATCACAGACGGTTTTAGCCAAAAACTGTCTGTGATGTGCTTTTTTAGAAAATAAGTACAGAGAGCTCCGAGCTCCTCTGTGTTTTCTGGGTTTTTCGAGCTATTTTTGAGGTGGCTGCAATTGAGATGTGATCCGGTGAAAAGAGACCCTAGATTTGAAAGTGTGATTGTAGATCCTTTTGTTCTAGGTCATCTAAGATTTTGTTCTAGGTCATCTAAGATTAGTAATTGGTTATAATTTGCATTATATTCGAGATCTAGCTTGGTAAAGAGGGAAATGAAGATGGTTTCTAGATCTAGCTTGGTGTAGATCCATTTGTTTTTTGTGATCTAAAGTAGTAATTGGTTCTAATGGCATTATACTCAAAATGTAGCTAGTTACTTAAAGAGAGAATTGAAGATGGTAAGGTGATCTAGGTCAATAATTGGTTCCAATTGCATTATATTCAAGATATATCTAGCTTGGAAAAGAGGGAATTGAAGATGGTTTTCATCTAGCTTGGTGTAGATCCATTTGTTCCTTTTGTTCTAAACTAGTAATTGGTTCTAATTGCATTATACTCAAGATGTAGCTAGCTATGTAAAGAGAGAATTGAAGATGCTGAGTTTAAATGTAGCTTACATATGTATATATATCCATTTGTTCTTTGTGACCTAAGGAGCTATATAGGTTAATTGGCAAGTTTAAATGTAGCTTATATCACTACTACAGAAAGGCTTATATTAGACGCCTCAACACAAACGGTTAGGACAAACCGTCTGTGATAAAGAACATCACTGACGTTTCTATAGTGAAACCATCAGTGAAACAATCACAGACGGTACTCTTTATGAACCGTCAGTGATATACATCAATATCACATACGGTTTTAGTTAAAACCCGTTTGTTCCGTTTGTTCATGAACCGTCAATGATATACATCAATATCACATATATGTCGAATATTGTAGATCCATTTGTTCTTTAGATCTAGCATGGTTATGACTCAAGGTGAGCTTTTGGCTAGTTAATCTGTGCTCCAATTTAACAATATGTGCATGTGCACTCCCAGTGTACTTAATTCATTATTTAACACTTATTGTTATATACGTAGCTGAAAGTTCAAGCTCCATTAGTTTGGTTTTGGTGTTAATGACAAATCTAATATTGAAACTAACTCCTTTGATAATCATAATATTGATTAGTCTCAATTGTTAATTAATGACAAATCATTTTATGAGACTAACTCTTTTGTTGAGCTTAACTCTTATTAGTTTCTTTTAGATGAAAAAGATGGAAATATCAAAGGTATGCATTCGAGTTCATATTACCATATCTTGTTGCATTACTTGGATATAATATTCATGATCATATTGATAAATCTAAATATGAGACTAACTCTTTTATTGAATATATCTTTGATTAGTCTCATCTCATTGAAAAATGGAAATCGCAAAGGTATGCATCCAATACAACTCTATTATTTCTAGATGCATTCTTTGGGTTCAAGATAAAGGATGAACTTCACCGTAGTCTCAATCTTAAGATGTGCATAATGTTTTCAACTCCATATATACATGAATGCACACATTTAGGGGGAGTTCATACTTCACCTTGATGTTTCAATAGTATTGATCTAATTCATCTTTCTATATCAAGAATCATTACTTTGAAACAAACTCTTGAGTATATATATAAAACTTGTGTAGTTGTAGTATACTCATATTAATATAGGACAAACTCCAAAGCAATCTCAAAAATTGAATATGTGCATATTGATTCAAGTCCAATTATTTGTATTCACACATTTAATAGAGTATATTTTATAGTTAATGGTATTAAGAGTATTGATCCCTTTCCACCACTCCAACATAATTTGGATCATTACTTAGTAACCATCAAAATGAGTATATGAAACTTGTGTAGTTAATATATACTCATTTCAATTTAAATTAAATTTAAATTGAGTTCGGTTGTCTTTCAATCAATCAAAGAATGCTTCATCATGTGTTGATAGTGTTTCTTCATTGGTTAAGGACAAGCGGAAAGTTCTTGAGTATAATGAAGCATTAGTTGCATCAAAGTACTCTAGACACCTTTAAATCATTCAAATTGATTAGGATTGTGCTCAATCGACAATGGGGGCACCCATTATGTGTTAATGGAGTGCAATTGATGATTGATGCAACCGTGTTTGTTGGACTAACAATCTTCCATGAGTTGTGAAGTAGGTTGAGTCCAAGAAAAATGAAGAATCGGGAAGAAGAAGTCATCATGTGTTGATAAGCTACAAGGATGAATCCCAAAATAAAGTGAAGCTAGAGAAGGTTCATCATGTGTTGATGAACAAGAAGGACCTGGCTTGGAGAGAAGATGAAAATCATAAAAGCTTCAGGTGGATGTGCTAGAGGCAAAGGTATAACTAGTTAAGGCTAAGGATGTATTCCTAGTCTTTTACCGATCTCGGTGATAGGATGGGAGACCGGGTTGCTAGTTAGGTGTTGTACTACTAAGAGGGGTTGAGTCTTATAGCTTGAGCTTCATCATGCGTTTGTGAACTCAATCCGGTTCACTCTAGCTCACTCTCTTGGTTGGTTCTTGCATGAGCTAAGTATTGGCACGTGTTGCAAATAAGAGAGATCATGCTTGCTTCTTATTTAATCTTGATTTGGTTTTTGCATAGAGCTATGGATTTGCATGTGTTGCAAAAGGGAGATAGCTTATGCAAGTTGTTTTAAGTGGTTGTTTGTATGGATCTAGATATTTGCATGTGTTACAAATAGAGAGCTCATGCATCGGAGTTTTAGCTTGTGATTTGATCATGTGTTGATCATCACAAGGCTAACATAGGTTTATGCTTTTTGTTTGCAAAATGAGTTTTTGCAAAATATGGTTTAATTGGATCTTATCTTGGAGCATGTGAATAGGGTTTGCAAATGTGTTTGCAAATTGGTTTGATCATGTGTTGATCATCACATGGCTCAAAGAAATGATCTTGATTGCTCTTGTTTACAAGATTTATATTTGCAAATGTGGTTTGCAAAATATTAGTGTTCATGCATTTGATATTGGAGCATGTGATTAGAATTTGCAAATGTGTTTTGCAAAATTTTTTTGATCATGAGTTGATCATCACATGGCTCAATATTTGATCTTATTGACTCTCTCTAGCTTGTAGTCACGATCTTGATCAAGTCTATGTGAGGGATTTCTAGAAATCAGATTTTAGACTTGAATGACTACATTAGAGTCTTTGTTTTTGTGATATTTAAAAATATCTATGGTTGCTTAAATCTTGAAAATTGGTGTAGATTGTAGCCATTGTGATAAGCTTCACATAGAATCAAAGATCACCTAAATCAGAGTTCGGAGTAAAAAGTTATGACACTTTTCTGCAGTAAAATATGGTAGTGCCGCCCCTGCATGGGCGGTAGTGCCGCTCGGGCAGCACTACCAGCCCTAGATGGGTGGTAGTGCCACTCGAGCGGCACTACTGGCTCTACTTGTGGTAGTTATTTGCTAGAGAAGGTGTTTTTGAGTCTAAAGGATGGTAGTGCCGAGGGTACTGTAACAACGACTAGTTTCCGTGCATTCAGTGTCTATTTTACACCCCAATGGCTAGTTTTCTTTGTTAGGCTATAAAAGGAGGCCTTGGTGGCCATTTGCTAGGAGTTGGACTTATTGAGAGTCTTATGGGAGGTGTTGCATGTGTTGCTCTCTTTCATTTGGTTTTTGGGCTAAGAGTGTGTTGCAATTAGGAGATGATTGAGAGCATCTTGTGCATGGGTTGCACTTGAGGAGAGCCTTGTGCATGTGTTGCACTCGGTGATCATCATGTACAAGTGTTGTACTTGGTAGAGCTTAAGCTAGAGGGTTTGACTTGTTATTCTTGGTGTTTGCCGACACCTAGATGGCGTGTGAAGGCGTTGTGCACGGTGACCTTCTCAAGGAGATTGTGGGAAGGCCCGGCAAAGTTGTGAAGGTCAGAGCTCACCTACCCCGATGAGGAAAGAGCTACCACTAGTGGATTTGAGGCGGGTGCTCAATTTGTGAAGCCGGTCCAAAGTGTTTTGGGCTTGCCTCAACGTGGATTAGGGGAGACCGGCAAGTCTCTGAACACCACGGTAAAACATCGGTGTCTCTCTTTGTGTTTGCTTGCAATTCTTATTTATATTGTTGCAATTTACATTCCTAGAATTAAATTGCTTGATTGTCTTTAGGATTGCATATTCTTGTTAGAGATATAATTAGCTAGTGCACTTAATGAGCCTAGTTGACTTACGCTTTAATTGTTAAAACCTTAGTTTATCGCTTTCACATATATTTTCATTTAGGTTTTTCCATAAGGGTACTTAGACGAGATTTTAATTAATCGTAGAAGAAATTTTTGTAGCCGCCTATTCACCCCCCTCTAGTCGGCATCCTCGATCTTACAATAGCGTAGATGGACCGAAACTGGATGTACGCTGAGAACCGTGCAAGCGCCGAGTACATTAATGGCGTCTCTGCTTTTAGAAGAGCTGCAAAGGAGGATGTGTTGAACAAGGGGGTGGAATTTATTCCTTATCCATGCATTGACTGCGATAATCTGAGAATGTTTCGAAATCTAGCGCAGATCGAAGCACACTTGATTCTAAGGGGTTTCAAAAGGGGGTGTACATGTTGGAGCAGTCACGGTGAAGAGCAGATTATACAGGAAGCAGGTTGTATTAACATCGTCGATGAAGTCAACGTTACACCGATTATGCTTTCGATGAGGAAGGGTTTCACAATGATAATCTGGATCAGATGCTGCGGGATGCAGAAGGGAACCTCAATGAGCGGGAGTGTAACATCCAAAAATTGGCTCAAAATAATATTATAATGTTATTCAAGCATTTTGTGAATTTTTAGAATTTTTTGGAATTTGTTTTCTATTTTTGAATTATGCCCTTTTCGCATATTATTTTATTCTGTCAAAATTTTAAATAAATTTTATCAAAAATATTTTATTTGAGTTTCAAATGTATTAATATTTTTATGAGATTTTTTTTATTTTTCTTGCTATCTTTATTGCCTTAACTAAATTATTCTATTTGCTCGGATTATTTTAATTAAGAAAAGAATGGAAATTCTTAGCACAGTGTTGGACTGGAAGACTAAGGCCCAGCCTGTTTATGTGCTCGGCCCGTTCGCTGTGAGGCTTCGATCTCAACTGTTGGATCTTGGATGGGGTGGACAGGATCCGACCGAAGCCCTAGTGGCTATGGCCGTTCGATTTCGCTAGTGGATTAGATGGAGCCATGTCAGGAAATCGGGACCGTCAATCGTGGATGCGTGGCAGCCACATAGTCATTGTCCTCGGCTTGGACTCTTGGCCGAAGCGCCATGACCATGGCGGACTCCACCCCGTTCTGGCTACAGCGCAGACATCTGGCTATTAATAGCTAGCGCATCGTGACCCCGAGCCTCTTAGCATCAAAAGCCCTAGGTTGATTTGGCCTCTTGAGTCATCGTTCCGTCGAAATTGGATTATTCGTTGAAGCTCTGCCTTTGAAGTTTCTCGTTGAATCTGCCGCATCCGGTGAGCCTCAAGGGTTGATCTTCGTGTGCTAGCTTCGCCGTGTCAAGGTCTTCAAGATGCGCGCTTTGGATTGCCGGATGGATCACTGAGTGCGTCTCTGCCGTGGGAGCCATGGCCACCGATGTATTCTAGCTCGCTGCCGATGTGTCCGTAGGATAGAGCAGAATCTAGTTGCGTCATTAGCTGCGTCTCGTCGAGATCTCCCTAAAGGTGCCTTCGCTGGTTGCCGTGCCATTGCCGTCGACGTGCCGTGTTCAGATGGATGCCACGTGGACGCCTCATCAGTAGATATGTCTTCGCCATGTGGGACTCCTTGCGTGCGTGTGTGCCCTGCTGGCAACCGCATCAATCGGGCTGAGTCAGCAATGGTGGGGTCCACCGGTCGGTCATTTAAATTGTAAGTCGAGACCACCGCAAGCCCAGGGTGTGATGTGGACGCGGTCCACGGAATAGTGTTACCCATGTGTTGACCAATGATTAGTTCGGGTTATGCTGACGTCAGCGAAGACGCATTAAATAGCTTTTTCAGTATAATAATAATTCGATTAATTCGGTATTTTTCTAATTTTAAGGTTTTTATGATTTTTGAATCTTCCGTGAGCTCGTTCTCTCTCATACGAGCTCCGATTGAGGTGATTCAAATTTTCAAAAATTTGTAAAATTGAGATATATTTAGTGATGAATTTTATTTGATTTTTAGAGTTAATTTACTCTCTATTTTGGTATTTATTTAGTATTCTTTCTCGATATGCGTAGACGTCGAAGTGCTCAGAGCATCCGAGGAGGAATCGTTGATACAAGGCCAAGGTCCAGAACAAGAATAAGGGCTTTTCTAAGGCAAGTTGTGCTTTGATCATGTTGAACACATTTATGAAACTGCTATATCATTTTTACATTTTTGCCTGATATTTTATGTGTATAAATGTTTCAAATTAAATTGGGACTTAGCTATTCTACCTATTTGATCTACCCTACCTTGTCATTTGTACACCATTTATTACTTTTGTTTATTTGTTTTATTGTCTTTTCAATCTATTTACCGTATTCATTTACAAATGTTGCTTTACTGCAAAATAGCCATCTTAGCCCCATTCCATTGTAATAAGCTTTGCATATAGCTATGTAATTGTTGAGTGCTTTAAGTACTCACCCTTGCCAACAACATCACCAGTTGAGGAGTCTACACCAGTGCTGGAGGAGAAGTTCTAGAAAAAGACAAATTTCTAGGGTGCAAGCCTTGTCAGTTGCCTGTGGTATGTATACTAAGGGGTTTATCTATGTTTTCATTCCGCTGCTGTTTAATTTGTTATTCAAAGTGTAGCCTTGCGAGGCATAGTCATATAAGATAACCATAAGGTCATTCAACAGGTATTAATCAATATATGAAATCTTTTATTATGTTTTCATTGTGTATGATTGTGATATTTTCCATGTTGAGCCTGTGTGCACTAGCGTGATTCTGGACTAGTGCAGTATACACAGAGGGTCCGAGTTTGCATATTCGGGTCCCAATAGGGAGTGTAAAATTCCGGGGCTTGATAGACGACTCGGAGAAACCTTTGTTCCTGGGCTGCAAGTCCAAATACAAAAGGTTGTCATCCGTGCATGAACTGCTGAAATTGAAGGCAAGCAACGGTTGGTCTGACAAGAGTTTCATGGCGCTGTTAGGTGTAACATCCAAAAAATTGAGTTTTGGAATGTTTAAAGCTTAAAGTGAACCACTTGCATTTCCCCGAATTAATCAAAGATTAATTTGAATTTTCTATTCATGAAATATTTAATTTGATTAAATTATACATCAAACAAAAGATTTCCACTCCTCGCCGTCGCTCGAGAGCCCTCTGTTGCCGAGATAGAAGTCGTCGGAGTGCGCCGCCGTGGCCAAACTCTTCAACCCCGTCGATCTCCATCTCGGGAACGTCTCCGCCGACGTCGTCTCTTTCTCCCCGTTCGCAGCGCCTCCCTCTTCCCGATCCCCACCAGCCAGCTGAAGAGGAACGCGGTATGCTACACTAGCACAAAAAAAATCTACCGCATAACCAGAAAGCTAATCGCAAGAAAGGGATCACAGATTAGATTACCACTAGACGCGCAGTTGCGGAATCCTTCACGCGTCGATGTAGTGGATCGTCCTCGCCGCAGTCGTTGCGTCGATGGAGTGGGTCATCCTCGCCTCGCCGTGGATCGTCCTCCCACGCCGCAGTCACAGCAGCGTCACCGTAGTAGTCCACACGTCCAGAGATGGAACGCCGTGCGTCGGTGTGCAAGCACCGGTCGCTCGCAGGACAACGAGAGGAGTAGGCTAGGGTTTCGAGTCAATCACTCCTAAACCGTGGAAAGCACACCTGCGTGCCCTCCTCCTCCTCCTTATATAGCCACGAGATGAAACCCTAAACTGGGGCCCATCAGCGTGCTAAGCCCACGAGGTCCATTAATTACGGATCCAATCCAAATTAATGTGTCCCAGCCCATTAAGTGTGTGACCCTGCAGGTTCACGTACGTTTGGACGTGAATTCGGAAAACTCCTTTTCAATCCAATAGTTAGTAGCGGCTCCTTGCAAAGTATGCCAACTCCCAAACATACTATGATCAAATCGGACAGAACCTATCAAAAGTATTCAAGGCGAGAAGCATGTCATCCTTTGATGATTCAATCCATCTCTCGTATCCGTGATATATTAATAAGTTGTGATTGACTCCTCAATCACGGCATGGCCATGCACTTCCTTAATCATATCACACGAGTGGCCTTATCATATATCTCTGTTTCATTGGAGTGGCAAATTCCATCTTGACTGCTCACTTCCCTCTGCACGTTTCATAGTTAACATGAAAGCTACCTTTATAACTATCCGGTTAGGAAGTAGTGTTTGATAGCCCCAAGGAAAACTATTACACATGTAGGGAATATGACAATCTCAGGTCTAAGGATCATACATCTACTAGGTATGAGATACATCGATGACACATAAGAATGAAACATTCTCGCATGTCCCATTGCGGGTCTATCTAACCCATGTTCTTCAACATGCGTCCACAATGTATAGATGATATCTCCATATCCCATGATCTATGAAGCATGATCATCGATCACTACATGTGCTGATCTATTCATCGTTGTCCTACACGATGATATCCGATCAGAGATATTTATCGAATTACATCATTAAGTAAAGAGCTTCATAAGCAAGTCACATACTTGTTGATCAATACAATGATATACATTCATTGGACCAATAATCATATTATTATTCATAAACATAGTCATGTTACAATCATCTAAATGATTGCCTCAAGGGCATAACACTAACAGTAGGTACCTTGACTCGGGAGTTAGCTTCTCTTAGATCTTCTTCCTGCCGAGTCACTGATGATTGCTCTTTGTGTGATGCTATTCTTGTGGAGTTGGAGAACTTAAGGACTATGCATGATAGTGTGTTGACTGAATTAGATAGTCTTAAGTTGAAGAATGCTAGCGATAATTCTGTTGATGCTATTCCACTAGATGCTAGTTTTCTTCATGCTCAATCTACTCCTTCTTGTGCTAATTGCCCTAAATTGCTTGCTGAAATTGATGCCATGAGTTCACACCTTAAGAAGCTTTCTGCTAGAAATGATGAACTTGAATTGCATGCTTCTAAGGACCCAAATACTCATGTGAGGGTCAGAGGCAACTAAAACTTGACAATGATGCTTTGAATGTCAAGTGTGATGAACTTGCTAAGGACTTACTAGTTAAGTCAAAATCTGTTACTGCTTTGTGTGTTGGGGTTAAGGATGATGTGGATCAAATCCATGTCGAGCTTAGGAAGAAGTTAGAAGACCAAACCCTTAGGATTAGAGATGCTCCTTGCGTTTCTTGTGAGGCCATCAAGATTGAGGCAGCCGTCTTTGAGGAACAAAAGCACGTCTTTGAGAGATCTTCTCATTCAGTTCTTCTTCTTCCTCTCCTTCCCCTGTTCTTCTTGTGCTTCTTTCTTTCGAGATTGCCAGATCTTATGAGCACTCTCGAGAAGTTTGTTGGAGGCAAGAAGAAGCTCAATCTTATTCTAGACCAATCCAAGATTAGTAGATTCAATCAAGGTCTAGGATTTGATCCCTTGGAGCACGCCGGCGCATCCTCCCACCATTTTGCGCGGCTCCAAGAGTGGTGAGATTGTGGTAGCTCCCAGAGTGAGCACCACCGTGTTTAGGTCTGATGCGGTTGTTTATAGGACTTCTGACCAGAAGGGTGTTACTCCTGTTGCTCCTGTCTCTAGCAAGGCGAAGTACACATGCACCTTCTGTAAGAAGGATGGTCACCTAGTAGATTTCCGCTTCAGGCACGCCAAGATCACTCGGCGTGAGCGTGTTGTTGCTCTTAGGGGTATTCAGGGTCATCCCCATACTTTGAGTGCTCCTAAGGTACACATTGCTTCTAGACAGGTTAGAGAGTCGCCTGTTTTTGGGCAACGTCCAGGACTCGGTTTTCATGCTAGTTCTTCGAGTTTTAGTCTTGGAGCTGTTCGTAGTCAATCTTTCCGCCGTCCTTTTGATATTCCTCGCTTTTCCCATCGAGGTAGATATCAGCGGCGTGAGGTTTTTTTCTGGTAGGAGATTTAGGAAGCCTCACTGGGTTGGTCTAGCTTTTGCACCACGGCGGGCTAACCCAGTTCCAGCTCCTAGATCATCTACTAGAGTTGCTACTGATCATGTTAAGGTTAAACGACAGAGAGACACTCGAGTCCAGTCTTTTTCTGTGGTTGGTACTCTGAGGCGTCGTGTGGTTCAGTATTGGGTTCCCAAGTCTTCACTCTATCCCAGTACTGAGTCATCTTTCTCTCTTATGTCTTGATCAGGTTCGTCGGATGGGGAAGGGAGATGTTTGGATTGTCGACTCCGGTTGTTCTCGTCATATGACCGGAGATTCTCGATGGTTCTCTTCCCTAGTCCGAGCCCCCGTGATGAGTTTATCACTTTCGGGATGCATCTTGTGTAGAGTCATTGCTAAAGGTACCATCCGCATTAACCAAAATTTCATTCTTAAAGATGTTGCCTTAGTAAGTAAGCCGCAATACAATCTGCTCTCTGTTTCTCGACTTATCGATGACTCTTTCGAGGTAAGCTTCAAGAGTAATGCCCTGTAGAATCCTTGATTCATCGGGAGGGTTAGTTTATGGATTTCTAGATTTGGGAGAGTCTTTCGTCTGATTTTTCTACTTCTTCGGAGACTCTCTTCGATGTTTGATTGCTTCGAGTCCCGTGATCTCTCCTTCTCGCATAGGAGATTTGGTCACATTGGTTTTGATCATTTGACCCGAGTTAGCAGCCACGATCTCATTCGGGGTTTGCCCAAACTCAAGATGGTCAAAGATAGTTTGCTCTCCTTGCCGATATGGCAAGATGGTTATCGCTTCTCATCCTCCAACCAACGTAGTGATGATCGATGCACCAGACAGCTTTTACATATGGACACCGTTGGTCCAGCTAGAGTGCAGTCAGTGGTGGGAAGTGGTATGTTCTTGTCATTGTTAATGATTTTTTGAGGTATTCTTGGGTGTTTTTCATGGCCTCGAAGGATGAGACTTTTTCTCACTTCAGGGGTTTAGTTAGTAGGTTATCTATTGAGCTCCCAAGTGCATTACGAGCTATACGCAGTGATAATGGCACGGAGTTTAAGAATTCCTACTTTGGATGGTGAGCCTGCTGATCAGAAGGAGTTCCGGAGCATGATTGGCTCTCTCCTATATCTCACTGCTTCGAGGCCAAACATACATTTCATTGTGTGTCTGTGCGCCCGATTTCAGGCTTCTCCTCGCGCCTCTCACCGCCAGGTGGTTAAGCGCATCTTCAGGTACCTTCGTGCTAACACTGATTATGGTATTTGGTACTCTTCTTCTTCTTGTCTATCCCTTCGAGCCTTTTCCGATGCAGACTTTGCTGGCTGTAGGATAGATAGGAAGAGCACTTCTGGCACTTGCCAATTCATTGGCACTTCTCTTGTTTCTTGGTCATCTAGGAAGCGATGCAGGGTTGCATACCCATCGCCGAGGCCGAGTATGTAGTCGCTGACCGATTGTTGTAGCTAGGTTCTCTGGATGAGATCGACCTTGCGGGACTTTGGGTTAGAGATAGAGAGTGTGCCACTTTTCTGTGACAACACTTCTGCTATCTGCATTGCTAAAAACCTAGTGCAACATTCCCGGACCAAGCACATTGATATTAGATATCACTTCCTTAGAGACCATGTGGAGAAGGGAGATATCGCGCCGTCAGAGAGAGTGACCTTGATTAGCCGATATCTTCACCAAGCCTTTGGATAGCTCCAGATTTGTTGCCTTGAGGAGTGAGCTTGGAGTCATGAGCCCTTACGGCCTTTCGTGAGGGGGAGCTGGTTTGTATATTATGTATTATATGTTTTCTTCCAGCTTTTCTTTTATTTGTGCTTCTTCTGGGTGACTTTGGGCTTCTTTTCTTGAGTTGAGTTCACTCACTTAGACTTCTGGCATGCCTTGCATGGACCTCTTATCTTGTGCTTTAGGTTGCTATCATGCGTGATTAGCTGTTCTCTCTTCTCTCTAGGTTGAGTTCCCTCACAGTCTTATAAGTCTAGCAGGTATTGGGCCTCTTGGGTAGACAGGGTCTATGTGCACTCCTTAGTTGGGATCTAGAGTCTGCTTCCCTATGTCAGTCTCTGGGGAAGATAAGAGCGAGTCTGAGCCGTAATGAGTCTCTTCTATCTTATCTATGCTCAATAGCCATCCAGTTTTACAGTTTCTCGACTTCTTCTCCTCATTCTGTTTTTCCGGTTATTATTGAGTTCATTCGGGTTTTCTTTATGCCTAATCTTGATAATAACTCAATTTTAACCAGATTTGAGCTTAAAATTGATTCATTTGTTGAGGGGGAGTTTGGAATCTGTTCGTGCATTTCATATAGACTGTATTTCTTGTTTAATGAGCTTTGTCTATTATGCAATTGATTTCTTCTTCATGCTATACACCATGCTACATCATATGGAGGAAATCACTAGCTTAGATATGTCCAAGTTCATTTAACTTGCTAAGCTTAAAAATGAAATAAGCCTTAAATGAAAAACTTGATGAAACTTGTTGCTTTTACTTGCTAGGTTTCTTCTCTAGAGGTTTGTGCCATAATTTGAGAAATTTTGGAGTTCTTTAGAGTCCCTATAGCAACTTGGGTGAAACTAGTTTGATCCATGTTAGAGTCCTTTAATAGCTCATAAATCATTGTGCTAAAAATGAAAATTAAACAAAATTGATTCTTCTTGTGCACATACGACTCAACACCTTGTATTCACAAGACCGCTTCCCATTGCACTCGGGATGAACTTGGAATACATCGTGTTTGACCTAGACCATCCTCTTAAGAGTTCATCTTGAGATGGTCGCATACGGCTTGAGTCAATTGGTTGTCAAAAAAAAATACAAATAAATTAAAAACAAAGAAATATGTGGGTAAAGAATGCAAATAATGTCAAACATTTGCACCCCGCTATGTCTTGTATGATGATAAATCAAAATTTGTATTAAGTGATAAATGAGCCCGAAGGACCTTGTATGCTCTTCTAGATTCCCCAAAGTGTTGAGTAGGTTGAACTCTAGGTTTTTCTTTTGATCCTTAGAGTGGCTATTCTTCTATTTTTGAAACTAAAGCTAAGTGTTGCACTTGTCAAATCTTGCTAAAAATGAAATATTCAAAACTAAGCTCGTATTTGCACTTGGACATGTCTTAGACTAGTCTAATCTAAAAATTGACTAGCTTGGTGTCATATCTTGTCATTGTGATCAATTGGATAATCTTCAAAGCTCCCTTAGGTTGCATTTTATGCATACATAAAAAGAGGGAGAAAATTCCATTTTGATGCCTATATTGCCAAAAGGGGGAGAAAATGTAGAAAATGCATCATTAAAAAAAAGAGAGAGATAAAAATGTGAAAGCTTGTTGGTTCTTATGATTTTTGTAAATCTTTGCAATTTTTTTATAGATCATAATCACATTTAGCACTTATGATTGGTTTTTAGAGCTTTTGTGGAAAACTTGCTCTTTTCATGGTCTTGCTCTAAATTCTTTCTGCCAACTTGGTCATGATTTTATATCTTTCTCTCTGGACCAAGTTTGGCTTCGCAATCAAATTGCTTTCTTCTTCTCTCATTCAAACTCAAATTTATGCCTTTTGTGTGGTTTGTCAATATACTCATCAAGGGAGAGATTGAAGGACCATGTGGAGGTCCATCCATATTTGTGATGAGTATTTGACTTTATTTGAGCAAGGTGTGCTCAAGTTTGAGTTTGATTTGGATTGATTTTCAAATTGAAGCAATTTGAGTTGTCTCTGCCAGGAGTGGCAGTACCGGCCGTATGGGCGCGGTAGTGATGAGTTAGATGGTTTATTGCATATCATTGTGGGCATTGCTATGTGATGTGTTTCCTTGTCTTTGATGGTTGCAGGGCGACGGTGCTAGGTCATGGTGAGGCAGAGGATGACCGGGACTAAGCGAGGAGCGTCGGAGGTCCAGACGGTTGGGAGATCGTTGGAAGATGATCGGAGACAGAGTTCGGGCAAGTCAAGAAGACAAGGAAAGGAGATGATGCTAGCTAGATGCCGCGTGGATCAATGAGGGCCGTCGGATTGAGGTCTAGTTGATAGGTTAGCGGGTCTAGGTAGTATGCTTTGAAAACCGTGCAAGAAAACCCGATATGTGTGTGGGTTTTGGGTTAGCCCTTGCATGGCTGTGTGTGTGGGTTAATCCTAGCCCTTAGATGAGTGCTCTAGGGTTGAGGGACTCATCCAAAGGTGGTAGGTTGCCCAAGAGTAGCATAAATAAGAGTGGAGGGGTAGCCTCCTCCTCTTGAAGGTTTTGAGGTTTTTGATGCTCCTTTGAGCTTTGCCCACATAAATGTGAGGCTTTGTAACCTCTCCTTCCAGAAATGAAATGTTTCCTCAAATCATTTCTTTTCTTTGTGCATTTACATTACGCATTTAAATTACGCAATTTACATTATGCACTTAAATTCCGCATTTAAATTCAGCACTTACATTCTTGCAATTTACATTTATGCAATTTGGATTTGCCTCCCGTCCTTCTAAATGCTGTTCTTCTTGGATGTATTAAGGATGTTCATTTGGTTTTACATCTTTCTCACACCCTTGGATAGACTAGAGATCAAGTTTTTTTATCAATTTGCAAATCTGTCCAGAACTTGTTCTTCATGCAGCAGTCAGTATTTGATTTTTATAAAAATATATATAAATCATTTTTAAGTGATTCTTTTTGGAGAAGGTGCAGGACTCATATATACATCATTATAACATTTCTTGAGTCCACTGGTTGCACCGTTTGAGAGCTATGAAGTGAAAACCGAGCCTCAAACTTTCTGGTTGAAGTTCCTGACCTTCTACATTCCTTGATTTTTCATTCTTATTCTACAAAGATTTCTGAGGTAATTTTTGGTGGAGTGTTTCAAGACTCTACTGCTCACAGGGACAAAAATTCCCAAAAATTTTAGAGCAACAAAAACTCACCAACCACCTGTTCCAACTAAGGACAATTTCTGAAATTCTGCTTTAACTTTTCTGAAAAGAGACTTTGGTATTTTAGCTTTATCTCTTTTAGAAAAGAAGTCTTTTGAATTGATTCCTCTTTTGTTTGGACACTTGACAACCATGATTATGATTAAAAAAACCCCTCATATGATTCATGGTTCTTATCCATGCAAGCTAGGGGTACACATAGTTGTCTAATTGTTCTGGATTTTGGAGGGTGTGCGAATATGAGAAGCACCAGTTTGAACGAAAATATTTGGGTGCTTTAGATTTTTATTGCAAGAGTGTTTGGAGTACTTTGAGGGGGGGGAATTTTATTTGGGATCATTCACCCCCCCCCTCTGATCACCATTTCGATCTTTCAGTACATACAGATGTATGTGGACCAATGAGCTCAACTGCTAGGGGTGGGTTTCAGTACTTTGTAACTTTTACCGATGACTTTAGTAGATATGGATATATCTATTTAATGAGGCATAGATCTGAAACTTTTGAAAGGTTCAAAGAGTTTCAAAACGAAGTACAAAATCAATAAAACACTTATGATCATATCATGGTGGTGAATACTTGAGCTAAGAGTTTGGTGATCATCTAAAGCAATGTGGAATCGTTCTGCAACTTACTCCGCCAGGAACGCCTCAATGGAATGGCATGTCCGAACGACGAAACCGAACTTTATTAGATATGGTTCGATCAATGATGAGCCAAATAGATCTGCCATTATCCTTCTGGGGTTTCGCTCTAGAGACAGCTGCGTTCACTTTGAATAGGGTCCCATCAAAATCCATTGAGAAGACGCCATATGAGATATGGACTGGGAGAAGACCCATGTTGTCATTTCTCAAGATATGGGGATGTGAGGCTTATGTAAAACGTTTACAATCAGATAAACTCGCACCTAAATCAGAAAAATGCTTTTTTGTGGGGTATCCTAAAGAAACAAAAGGATATTACTTTTATAAAAGAAACGAGAACAAAGTTTTGTTGCTCAAATAGTGTCTTTTGGAGAAAGAGTTTCTTTCAAAAGAAATCAGTAGGAGTGATGTGTATCTTGATGAAGTTCGAGAATCACATGAATATGTTCAAGCTACCACTGAACCTTCACAAGATGTACAAAGTGTTGTACAACCTGTGGAAGAGACTCCAGCCCCACGTAGGTCGGGGAGGCCACATCATGTACCTATAAGATATGGGAATGACATATTATTGTTGGACAATGATGAGCCCACGACTTATGAAGAAGCAATGATGGACCCAAACTCCGAAAAATGGCTTGAAGCCATGAGATCCGAAATTCAATCCATGCATGACAATCAAGTTTGGAACTTGGTCGATTCTCCTGATGGTGT
Source organism: Otatea glauca (assembly GCA_036346275.1). NCBI lineage: Eukaryota > Viridiplantae > Streptophyta > Magnoliopsida > Poales > Poaceae > Otatea > Otatea glauca. Next base: position 44,535,908 of record CM070713.1, on the reverse strand, counting down.
AAAAACCATTGAATGCAAGACACGGTTGGTGGCAAAGGGTTTCAATCAAGTTCAAGGAGTTGACTATGATGAAACCTTCTCACCGGTAGCCATGCTCAAGTCTGTCCGGATCATTTTAGCTATTGCTGCATATTTCGATTATGAAATATGGCAGATGGATGTCAAAATAGCCTTCCTTAATGGGAATCTATCTGAGGATGTATACATGATACAACTTGAAGGTTTTGTTGATCCTAAATATGCTAAAAGGGTATGCAAGATTCAAAGATCCATTTATGGGTTAAAGCAAGCATCTCGGAGTTGGAACATTCGTTTTGATGAAGTGGTCAAAGGTTTTGACTTTATCAAAAACGAAGAAGAGACTTGTGTTTACAAGAAGGCTAGTGGGAGCGCACTTGTGTTTCTGATTTTGTATGTGGATGATATATTATTGATCGGGAATGATATTCCTATGCTTGAAGATGTTAAGACTTCATTGAAAAGGAGTTTCTCAATGAAGAACTTGGGAGAAGCATGCTACATCTTGGGCATAAAAATCTATAGAGATAGATCAAAAAGGTTAATTGGATTAAGTCAGGAAACATACATTGACAAGATATTGAAAAGGTTCAATATGCATGAATCCAAGAGAGGTTTCATGCCAATGTCATATGGCATCAGTCTCTACAAGAATCAGTGTCCTTCGATATCTGATGAGCTAGACAGGATGAGCAAGATTCCATATGCTTCAGCTATTGGGTCTATTATGTATGCCATGATATGTACACGCCCAGATGTCTCATATGCTCTAAGTGTCACGAGCAGATACCAAGCGGATCTCGTGATGGTCATTGATAGCCGTAAAAATATCCTCAAGTACTTGAGAAGATCTAAGGATATGTTCCTTGTTTTTGGAGGTGAGGAAGATCTGGTTGCAAAGGGTTACACCGATGCAAGCTTCCAAACTGACAAAGATGATTTTCGATCGCAATCCGGGTTTGTGTTTACACTAAATGGAGGAGCAGTAAGCTAGAAGAGTTCCAAGCAAAACACGGTGGCCGACTCTACGACAGAAGCGGAGTACATTGCGGCTTCGGAGGCCGCAAAAGAAGCTGTGTGGATTAAGAAGTTTATCACAGAGCTTGGTGTGGTCGCTAGTGCTTCTAGTCCAATGGACATCTATTGTGATAATAGTGGTGCCATTGCACAAGCAAAAGAGCCTAGATCACATCAGAAATCTAAACACATACTCCGGCGCTTTCACCTTATTCGCGAGATTGTGGATAAAAGGTGACGTGAGAATATGCAAAGTACATACGGAAGCCAATATGGCCGATCCGTTGACAAAGCCACTGCCACAGCCTAAGCATGAGGCGCACACGAGGTCTATTGGTATTAGATACTTAATTAATTGACTCAAGTGCATGTGGGAGATTGTTAGTGTTATGCCCTTGAGGCAATCATTTAGATGATTGTAAAATGACTATGTTTATGAATAATAATATGATTATTGGTCCAATGAATGTATATCATTGTATTGATTAACAAGTATGTGACAACGATGTAATTCGATAAATATCTCTGATCGGATATCATCGTATAGGACAACGATGAATAGATCAGCACATGTAGTGATCGATGATCATGCTTCATAGATCATGGGATATGGAGATATCATCTATACATTGTGGACGCATGTTGAAGAACATGAGTTAGATAGACCCGCAATGGGATACTGCGAGAATGTTTCATTCTTATGTGTCATCAGTGTATCTCATACATAGTAGATGTATGATCCTTAAAACTGAGATTGTCATATTCCCTACATGTGTAATAGTTTTCCTTGGGGCTATCAAACACTACTTCCTAACCGGATAGTTATAAAGGTAACTTTCATGTTTACTATAAAACGTGCAGAGGGAAGTGAGCAGTCAAGATGGAATTTGCCACTCCAATGAAACAGAGATATATGATAAGGCCACTCGTGTGATATGATTAAGGAAGTGCATGGCCATGCCGTGATTGAGGAGTCAATCACAACTTATTAATATATCACGGATACGAGAGATGGATTGAATCATCAAAGGATGACATGCTTCTCGCCTTGAGTTTAATCTTCATATACTTGGCAAAGGGATTATTACATGAGTACTTTTGATAGGTTCTATCCGATTTGATCATAGTATGTTTGGGAGTTGGCATACTTTGCAAGAAGCCAATACCAACTATTGGATTGAAAAGGAGTTTTCCGAATCCACGTCCAAACGCACGTGAACTCGCAGGTCACACACTTAATGGTCGAGACACATTAATTTGGATTGATCCGTAATTAATGAACTCGTGGGCTTAGCACGACGATGGGCCCAGTTTAGGTTTCATCTCGTGGCTATATAAGGAGGGGAGGAGGAGGGCACAGGTGTGCTTTCCACGGTTTAGGAGTGATTCACTCAAACCCTAGCCTACTCCTCTCATTGTCCTTGCCGAGCGACTGTGTGCTTGCACACGACGCACGCGGCGTTCCATCTCTCGGACGTGTGGACTACTACGGTGACGCTGCTGCGGATCGCGGCGTGGGAGGACGATCCACGGCAAGGCGAGGACGATCCACTACATCGACGCAACGATCGCGGCGAGGACGATCCACTACATCGACGCGCGAAGGATTCCGCAATGCGCGCCTAGTGGTAATCTTATCTATGATCCCCTTCTTGCAGTAGCTTTCGTTACGCGGTAGATTTTTTTAGTGCTAGCGTAGCATACCGCGCCCTCTTCAAAGGGTATCGAGCCATCTCGTATAGTTTTGTGATCTGGATGTTGCACATATGATGTGTAAGGTTAGTAGATTGATCTATTACATGTTCAACCAGTTCATGTGATGAATTGGTGATTTGGCGACCATCGATGAGATCGATCGGTTTAGGGTTTGAGGAAAGTGCAAACCGACTCAATCTTGATTTGGGTGAGTCCGTTCATGGTACGACGTTACCCTTACCGGCCGGGTTACCGCCATCGTGGTTTCAAACGATCCATATGGGACCAAGCCAATCGATTGAGTTGGATTGGGTCAACTGTTGATCCATGGTAAGCGCAAACAGATTCAATATTGATTTGGGTGAGTCCGCTCATGGTACAACGTTACCCTTTACGGCCGGGTTACCGCCATCGAGTTTTTCAAACGTATCCATATGGGACCAAGCCAATCATGTTAGATCGGATTGGGTCAATCTGGTTGATCCGTGGAAATTTTGAGGGTGTTTTCCAATGTCAAGACATGCCTCTAAAAAATTTCAAGGGCGCCGCCTCGACCCGACCACGACCGCCGCCGTAGGACCACCGGGCACCGCCTCAGGACCCGCAGGGCGCGCCGCCTCGGACCCTGAGTCGAGGGTTGCTTTTGTTTAACTGCTTTTGCAGGAATTATGTGAAATGGTATGGCCTATGTGTATGTGATGCATGTAATTTCCACATGGCTGCGTGCGTGTCAAGCCATAAGGCTATTTTAATTGTATAACGACTGCGTGTCGACTTGTGATGCTTCAAACCTCATGTAAAATTCATTATCAAAAGTTGTAAGGAGTTGCATCCATAATGATGAAGACGATGGTATCAAGCAAGGTGGCTAGGTGAACAAACAAGCATGATGATGGAGATCTTAATGCTAAGGGCCATGCTATTTCACGACTTATTTTGATTTTCGTGGATGTGTGTTTAATCCTTGCTATTTTCTTTATGCTCATTGCATGTGATGCCATGTTCATAGTAATCTTTGTTCATCCCTATAGTTAAAAATTTTAAATCAAATTGTCCATCCAATTGTTGCACCTATCAAGAATTTAGATCGTTATTGATATGACTGCCAAAGTAGTATATCAATGGCTATCTCAATAGATGATAGGGATGTGTTGGACACATCACGCATAACAATGGTAGATTTAATCAAGCTATCAAAACGGTTTTGGGCTTGAGGACATAAGTGGTTGGGATTTGATTTCAGTAATGAAGGAACCTATACAAGACAAGTGGTGTCTAGGAAAACACACATGAGGCAGGTTTCTTAATTGGCACCCGAATACGGAAAGTGCTCTCTCCCTCATGTGAGCCCTTGGGGCAGGTTGACCTGGCCATGAGTCAAGTTGATGGAGGCATTCATTACTTGTTTTCATACTCAACAAACAAGAGTTACATATGATGTAATTAGCAAAGGTGTTGCTTACCTATGTCATTAAATTTCTAGCAGTGATGCCAAAGCTCACTAGTGTTTGATGAATATGGATCTTGAATACTCACTATGTGTCTATAAAAGGGACATAAAATAGAAGTGTCTTTAATTAAAAAGTTTAATAAAAGTTTTACATAAACATAGTGCTTAGAATCTTTGTATGTTTTTGTTGTAGTTCAATGGCACCTTCTCCTACTCCCGCTACACCGGTTTTGCTTTGAGATCGGTTTTGGAAAGGGAAAACTGAATGGAACTAATTTTGTTGATTGGTATCGCAACCCGAGAATTGTTCTCAAGCATGAAAAGAAGGACTATGTTCTAGAGAATCCAATTCTCGATGAACAAACCGAAAATGCCGCTCGCAATTTGAAGGTTGAATATGAAAAGCATGTTAATGCTTCAGAGGTCACTGTCTCATGCTAGTCACCATGGACTCGAGCTCCAAAAGCAATATGAGGACCAGGATGCTTACAATATGATTGTGGGCTTGAAGGGCATGTTTGGGAATCAAGCAAGAGCTGAGAGGTATGGTATCTCAAAGCTTTTATTTGCTTGTAAGTTGGTCAAGGCAGGTCGATCCTCATGTGATCAAGATGATTGGTTACATTGGGAGATTGAAAACTTGAGTTTCCCTTAGCCTCGGTTTGGCCACGATGTTATTCTCCGTCTCGCCTCAGAGCTTTGAGCCATTCATTATGAATTTTCATATGAATAGCATGGAGAAGAGCCTAACCGAGCTACATGGGATGCTTAAGGCTGCCGAGGAAAGCATTAAGAAAAAACCCAATCATGTGATGATGGTTCAGAAAACAACTGCTTTCAAAAAGAGGAAGGCTAAGGCTGGGGGAACGGGAAAGAGCAAGGGCAAGGGCAAGGCTCAAGATGAGATCGCAAGCCTCAAAACTAAGCTTCAGAAGCTTAAAGTTGGCCCTTAACTTGATACCCAATGCTTCTATTGCAAGAAATCAGGGCATTAGAAACGGAACTGCGAAAAGTACCTGGCAGATAAGAAGAATGGAAATGTGGTTTCCACTTCAGGTATTAATGTTATAGAAATTAATCTTGCTACTTCTTAACTCAGCTCATGGGTATATGATACCGGTTCGGTTGCTCACATTTGCAATTCGTTGCAGGGGCTGATAAAGAGTAGAGACTTGGCAAAAGAAGAAGTGGATCTTCGCGTGGGGAATAAAGCAAGAGTTCTCTGGTCTTGCTGCTGGCACATACCCATTGCATTTGCCTTCGTGGATTAGTTTTAGAACTTAATAATTGTTATTTTGTTCCATCTTTGAGTAGAAACATTATTTCATCTTCTTGTTTGGAACATGAAGGTTATGATTTCGAAATAAAGAACTTTGTTTGTTCGATATTTTTGAATGATATGTATTATGGTCGTTGCCCCATGGTGGATGGGTTGTACGCCCTGAACTCAAGAAAAACCTGTCTATAATATTAATGTAAAAGGCATCGCCTAATGATTTGATCCCTACCTTTTGTGGCATTGTCACTTAGGTCATATAAATGAGAAGCGCATGAAGAAGCTCCATGGTGATGGACTTCTAACCTCATTTGATTTTGAATCATTTGAAACATGTGAATCTTGTTTACTTGGCAAGATGACAAAAGCCCTTTCACAGTGTTTTAGTGAGAGAGCATGTGAATTATTGGCCCTAGTACATATGGATGTATGTGGACCAATGAGCTCGATTGCTAGGGGTGGGTTTCATGATTTTGTAACTTTTACCGATGACTTCAGAGATATGGATATATCTATTTAATGAGGCATAAATCTGAAACTTTTGAAAGGTTCAAAGAGTTTCGGAACGAAGTACAAAATCAACTTGGCAAAACAATAAAACACTTACGATCCGATCGTGGTGGCGAATACTTGAGCCAAGAGTTTGGTGATCATCTAAAGCAATGTGGAATCGTTCCGCAACTTACTCCGCCAGGAACGCCTCAATGGAATGGCGTGTCCGAATGACGTAACCGAACTTTATTAGATATGGTTCGATCAATGATTAGCCAAACAGATCTGCCATTATCCTTCTGGGGTTTCGCTCTAGAGACAGCTGCGTTCACTTTGAATAGGGTCCCATCAAAATCCGTTGAGAAGACGCCATATGAGATATGGACTGGGAGAAGACCCATGTTGTCATTTCTCAAGATATGGGGATGTGAGACTTATGTAAAACGTTTACAATCAGATAAACTCGCACCTAAATCAGAAAAATGCTTTTTTGTGGGGTATCCTAAAGAAACAAAAGGATATTACTTTTACAAAAGAAACGAGAACAAAGTTTTTGTTGATCGAAATGGTGTCTTTTTGGAGAAAGGGTTTCTTTCAAAAGAAATCAGTAGGAGTGATGTGTATCTTGATGAAGTTCGAGAATCACATGAATATGTTCAAGCTATCACTGAACCTTCACAAGATGTAGAAAGTGTTGTACAACCTGTGGAAGAGACTCCAGCCCCACGTAGGTCGGGGAGGCCACGTCATGTACCTATAAGATATGGGAGTGACATATTATTGTTGGACAATGATGAGCCCACGACTTATGAAGAAGCAATGATGGACCCAAACTCAAAAATGGCTTGAAGCCATGAGATCCAAATTCAATCCATGCATGACAATCAAGTTTGGAACTTGGTCGACTCTCCGATGGTGTAAAACCATTGAGTGCAAATGGATTTTCAAGAAAAGATAGACGAGATGGAAATGTTCAGATCTATAAGGCACGGTTGGTGGCAAAGGGTTTCAAACAAGTTCAAGGAGTTGACTATGATGAAACTTTCTCACCGTAGCCATGCTCAAGTCCGTCCGGATCATTTTAGCTATTCTGCATATTTTGATTATGAAATATGGAAGATGGATGTCAAAACAAAGATTCCTTAATGGGAATCTTTCGAGGATGTATACATGATACAACTCAAGATTTTGTTGATCCTAAATATGCTAAAAGGGTATGCAAGCTTCAAAGATCCATTTATGGGTTAAAGCAAGCATCTCGGAGTTGGAACATTCGTTTTGATGAAGTAGTCAAAGGTTTTGACTTTATCAAAAATGAAGAAGAGCCTTGTGTTTACAAGAAGGCTAGTGGGAGCGCACTTGTATTTTCGATTTTGTATGTGGATGACATATTATTGATTGGGAATGACATTCCTATGCTTGAAGATGTTAAGACTTCATTGAAAAGGAGTTTCTCAATGAAGGACTTGGGAGAAGCATGCTATATCTTGGGCATAAAAATCTATAGAGATAGATCAAAAGGTTAATTGATTAAGTCAGAAACGTACATTGACAAGATATTGAAAATGTTCAATATGCATGAATCCAAGAGAGGTTTCATGCCAATGTCACATGGCATCGCCTCTGCAAGAATCAGTGTTCTTCGACATCTGATGAGCGAGACAGGATGAGCAAGATTGCATATGCTTCACTATTGGGTCTATTATGTATGCCATGATCCGTACACGCCTGGATGTCTCATATGCTCTAAGTGTCACGAGCGGATACCAAGCGGATCTCGTGATGGTCATTGGATAGCCGTAAAAATATCCTCAAGTACTTGAGAAGAACTAAAGGTATGTTCCTTGTTTTTGGAGGTGAGGAAGATCTGGTTGCAAAGGGTTACACCGATGCAAGCTTCCAAACCGACAAAGATGATTTTCGATCGCAATCCGGTTTGTGTTTACACTAAATGGAGGAGCGAGAAGTGGAAGAGTTTCAAGCAAAACACGGTGGCCGACTCTACGATGAAGCGGAGTACATTGCGGCTTCGAGGTCGGAAAGGAAGCGTGTGGATTAAGAAGTTTATCACGAGCTTGGTGTGGTCGCTAGTGCCTCTAGTCCAATGGACATCTATTGTGATAATAGTGGTCCATTGCACAAGCAAAAGAGCCTAGATCACATCAGAAGTCTAAACACATATTCCGTCGCTTTCACCTTATTCGCGAGATTGTGGATAGAGGTGACGTGAGAATATGCAAAGTACATACGGAAGCCAATGTGGCCGATCCGTTGACAAAGCCACTGCCACAACCTAAGCATGAGGCGCACACAAGGTCTATTGGTATTAGATACTTAATTGATTGACTCAAGTGCAAGTGGGAGATTGTTAGTGTTATGCCCTTGAGGCAATCATTTAGATGATTGTAACATGACTATGTTTATGAATAATAATATGATTATTGGTCCAATGAATGTATATCATTGTATTGATCAACAAGTATGTGACTTGCTTATGAAGCTCTTTACTTAATGATGTAATTCGATAAATATCTCTGATCGGATATCATCATATAGGACAACGATGAATAGATCAGCACATGTAGTGATCGATGATCATGCTTCATAGATCATGGGATATGGAGATATCATCTATACATTGTGGACGCATGTTGAAGAACATGGGTTAGATAGACCCGCAATGGGACACTGCGAGAATGTTTCATTCTTATGTGTCATCAGTGTATCTCATACCTAGTAGATGTATGATCCTTAGACCTGAGATTGTCATATTCCCTACATGTGTAATAGTTTTCCTTGGGGCTATCAAACACTACTTCCTAACCGGATAGTTATAAAGGTAGCTTTCATGTTAACTATGAAACGTGCAGAGGGAAGTGAGCAGTCAAGATGGAATTTGCCACTCCAATGAAACGGACATATATGACAAGGCCACTCGTGTGATATGATTAAGGAAGTGCATGGCCATGCCGTGATTGAGGAGTCAATCACAACTTATTAATATATCACAGATACGAGAGATGGATTGAATCATCAAAGGATGACATGCTTCTCGCCTTGAGATCAATCTTCATATACTTGGCAAAGGGATTATTACATGAGTACTTTTGATAGGTTCTGTCCGATTTGATCATAGTATGTTTGGGAGTTGGATACTTTGCAAGAAGCCACTACCAACTATTGGATTGAAAAGGAGTTTTCCGAATCCACGTCCAAACGCACGTGAACCTCGCAGGTCACACACTTAATGGGTGGGACGCATTAATTTGGATTGATCCGTAATTAATGAACCTCGTGGGCTTAGCACACTGATGGGCCCCAGTTTAGGGTTTCATCTCGTGGCTATATAAGGAGGGGAGGAGGGAGGGCGCAGGTGTGCTTTCCCACGGTTTAGGAGTGATTCACTCAAACCCTAGCCTACTCCTCTCGCTGCCCTCGCCGAGCGACAGTGCTTGCACACCGACGCACGGTGTTCCATCTGGACATGTGGATCATCTGTGACGGCTGCTGCGATCAAGCGGCGTGGGAGGACAATCCACGGCAAGGCGAGGACGATCCACTACATCGACGCAACGACTGCGGCGAGGACGATCCACTACATCGACGCAACGACTGCGGCGAGGACGATCCACTACATCGACGCGAAGGATTCCGCTGAATCGCGCCTAGTGGTAATCTTATCTATGATCCCCTTCTTGCGAGTAGCTTTCTGGTTTCGCGGTAGTTTTTTTGCTAGCGTAGCATACCGCGTTCCTCTTCACCTACTTCCTTCTCAAGCTCCGTGCACCTAGCTCTAGCTTTAGAATGAAATTTTCCTAGTTTACAGAAAGCTTCATTGAGCTGGTCATAGGTGGGTACCTCGTCCGAGTCGCTGTAAAGCTCGGAGTCGCTGATGCCGTTGGCGTCGGCCTTGAAGCACGTGCCGGAGAAGTCGTCGCTGCCCTTCTTCTCTTGCGGTTCATCCTCGCCCTCGTCGCTCCATGTCTCCGTGTCGAAGAGGTTGATGTCGTCAAGCGCGGCGAGGACGCGGTGGAAGAGCTTCTTGTTCTTGGAGAAGTTGCGGTACTTCTTCTTCTCACGATCGGCTCACGAACTGGAGGCTTCTTGTTGCGGTTCTTGTCGATGTAGTCGTTTTTTGCCGAACCGCCGGCATCGTTCTTAGCCTTCTCCAGTTTGGGGCAGTTTGCTCGAATGTGGTTGGGGCCACCACACTTGAAATAGGTGATCATCCCACCTCTCTTCCTCTCTCTCACTCTCTTGTATGCATATGAAAATTTACGAGCAAGAAGAGCAAGCTCATTTTTTGGAAATTTTTCCAGTTGTTCATCGCTTAGCTCGCAAAGGGCGGAGAGAGAGAAACCAACAGAAGAATCAGAAAGAGAGGATCCAATGGGATCGGTGACCAAAGCCATCGACTGAGACTTTGTCTTCTGCGAGACGACGTCGATCTCATGAGTATTGAGGCGGGAATAAAGCCCGTCAAGAGTCAAGGTCGACAGGTCAGTGGTGTCCTTGATGGTGGTCACCTTCATCTCCCAAACGCGCAAATCGAGTGCGGTAAAGAAATGTCGAGCATGATCCGAGTCAGGGTATATACAACCAACTGCTCGAAGATCGCTCAAGATGTTGGTAAAACGACCGAAGCACTCATCAAGACTCTCACCAGCGTGTTGTTCAAACTTGTTGAACTCACGCTTGAACTGGTCCTGTCTCACGGTCTTGATTTGAGTAGTGCCCTCATGGTAAACATCGAGGGTCACCCAAATATCGTGAGCGGAACGAAGGTGAGAAATCCTATCATACTCACTGTGGCTAAGACCCTGTATGAGGATGTTACTTGCCTTAGCGTTCGCCTCAACGTCAGCCATATTTCTGGCCGTGACGTTTTCATCAGCAGGAACCTCATACGGGAGTTTCACCTTCTGCCATATCAGGAAGCCCTGGGCAGTGATGTATGACTCCATCCGCGATTTCTAAAATGAAATATCAACTCCAGCAAAAATGGGAGGTTTGGTGGAATACTTGTCCATCGCCATGGCTCTTGAGACCGGTCAAGATCTTTGGAAGAGCAAAACCGGCTCTGATACCAATTGAAAGATCGAAATGGCGATCAGAGGGGGGGGGTGAATGATCCCAAATAAAATTTCCCCCACTCAAAGTACTCCAAACAATCTTGCAATAAAAATCTAAAGCACCCAAATATTTTCGTTCAAACTGGTGCTTCTCATATTCGCACACCCTCCAAAACACAGAACAATTAGACAACTATGTGTACCCCTAGCTTGCATGGATAAGAACCATGAATCATATGAGGGTTTTTTTAATCACAATCCTGGTTGTCAAGTGTCCAAACAAAAGAGGAATTAATTCAAAAGACTTCTTTTCTAAAAGAGATAAAGCTAAAATACCAAAGTCTCTTTTCAGAAAAGTTAAAGCAGATTTTCAGAAATTGTCCTCAGTTGGAACATGTGGTTGGTGAGTTTCTGTTCCTCTAAAATTTTTGGGAATTTTTGTCCCTGTGAGAAGTAGAGTATTGAAACACACCACCAAAAATCACTTCATAAAGCTTTGTAGAATAAGAATGAAAAATCAAGCAATACAGAAGGTCAGGAACTTTGACCAGAAAGTTTGAGGCTCAGTTTTCACTTCATAGCTCTCAAACGGTGCAACCAGTGGACACAAGAAATTGTATAAAGATGTATATATGAGTTCTGCACCTTCTCCAAAAATAATCACTTAAAACTTATTTTATATATTTTTGGAAAAATCAAATACTGACTGCTCGTGAAGAACAAGTTCTGGACAGATTTGCAAATTGATAAAAAAACTTGATCTCTAGTCTATCCAAGGGTGTAAGAAAGATGTAAAACCAAATGAACACCCTTAATACATCCTAGAAGAACAGCATTTAGAAGGAGGGGAGGTAAATCCAAATTGCATAAATGTAAATTGCAAGAATGTAAGTGCTGAATTTAAATGCGGAATTTAAGTGCATAATGTAAATTGCGTAATTTAAATGCGTAATGTAAATGCACAAAGAAAAGAAATGATTTGAGGAAACATTTCATTTCTGGAAGGAGAGGTTACAAAGCCTCACATTCATGTGGGCAAAGCTCAAAGGAGCATCAAAACCTCAAAACCTTCAAGGAGGAGGCTACCCTCCACCCCTATTTATACTACTCTTGGGCCACCTACCACCCTTGGATGAGTCCCTCAACCCTAGAGCACTCATCTAAGGGCTAGGATTAACCCACACACACAGCCATGCAAGGGCTAACCCAAAACCCACATACATAACGGGTTTTCTTGCACGGTTTTCAAAGCATACTACCTAGACCCGCTAACCTATCAACTAGACCTCAATCCGACGGCTCTCATTGATCCACGCGGCATCTAGCTAGCATCAACTCCTTTCCTTGTCTTCTTGACTTGCCCGGACTCCGTCTCCGATCATCTTCCGGCGATCTCCCAACCGTCTGGACCTCCGACGCTCATCACCTAGTCCCGGTCATCCTCCGCCTCACCATGACCTAGCACCGTCGCCCTGCAACCATCAAAGACAAGGAAACACATCACATAGCAATGCCCACAATGATATGCAATAAACCATCCAACTCATCACTACCGCGCCCATACGACCGGTACTGCCACTCCTGGCAGAGACAACTCAAATTGCTTCAATTTGAAAATCAATCCAAATCAAACTCAAACTTGAGCACACCTTGCTCAAATAAAGTCAAATACTCATCACAAATATGGATGGACCTCCACATGGTCCTTCATGTACTAGGGCCAATAATTCACTCGCTCTCTCACTAAAACCTGTGAAAGGGGCTTTTGTCATTTTGCCAATTAAACAAGATTCACATGTTTCAAGTGATTCAAAATCAAATTAGGTTAGAAGTCCATCACCATGGAGCTTCTTCATGCGCTTCTCATTTATATGACCTAAACGACAATGCCATAAAAAGGTAGGGTTCAAATCATTAGGCTGATGCCTTTTTACGTTAATGTTATAGATAGGTTTCTCTTCGAGTTCAAGGACGTACAACCCATCCACCATGGGGCAACGACCATAATACATATCATTCAAAAATATTGAACAAACAAGGTTCTTTATTCTGAAATCATAACCTTCATGTTCCAAACAAGAAGATGAAATAATGTTTCTACTCAAAGATGGAACAAAATTCCTGGTGACGTCAGCAGTGATGCAATAAATATGTTTTCCTTTAGAAAATAAATCAGAAAATCAATGTTTCTCTTTTTTAGCCTTTTTCTCAGAATATAATCTTTCGGAGGCCCATTCTCTTTCACACGAACTTTGATTGAGGCGATTCAAATTTCTAAATTTTTCTAAAATTAAGCTCTACATCCCAGAGCCATTTATTTTCAATTTTGAGCTTGTTTAAGTCTCTGTTTGGTATTTATTTATATTTGTTGCTTTCTTTTCTGGTAGACGCAAATCTCGAGGGAGCAAACAGAGAATTTCAAGATCAAGACTTAGCAATAGATCAGCAAGGCAAGTCGTAACCTTTGATCATATTGAACCTATGTTTGCAAAAATGCTTTGTTTTATACAATTGCATGCTATTTGTGTATCAATAATTATTTCGTAGGAATATCTATGTACCTAGTTGACATTATACCACCTTGAATATTGGGATGCCAAGTATCCATTGATAACCTTAGTTTGGGACATTATTAGTTGGACATGATCATAGTATCAACATTGGGTTATCGTAGCTATGTTTAGACATGCTTAGTTATACGATGTGATTCATATCACGTGTTGAATAATGTTATTCTTGACTTAATGAGATATTGAATTGTGGCCGATAGCCACTGTTGTAAAATTTGTTGTACCATGGCAGGGTTGCCATTGGTCTTAGTTGAACGAATTTGTTTTCCCTCAAGCAAGTGATCGTGCAGTAAAAGGGGTGCTTTTAGCACATTTGAGATGTGAATGTCTTGTTTGAGACAACTTAAGGACTTAATCTTGTGCACTATTGAACTGGGCCTAACCGTACAGCCACAAGTCTGGTATGGGACAGACCTAACTGATTAATTTGCAATGTCTAGCCTTGAGTATTACCAATTGGTGGTGTGGGTTCCGGGATGGACGAGTTGATTAAAATGCCTCAAGAAAGGGCTCTGAGGGGCGAAACCTTAGCGGGAAGTACTAAGTTTAGACATGGCATTGTAAAGGCTTTGTCATGATTTTTCTACCGACACACCAAAGGAAGTGTGTTAATAGCTTGGCAACAAGAGATAATCATATCTTGTGGGTAAAGCAGTACAAACTCTGCAGAGTGTAAAACTATTCGAATAGCCGTGTCCGCAGTCATGGACATGCCCGGGAATTTGACATGAGGTATAGAGTGTTTTCATGAAATGTTGGATGGTAGAATGGTTGGGATGTGAACAAGGAGTTCACTGTTGTTTTGTTATCTAAAGTTATACTGTTAAATTTAGTGGTTTGATAATTATTTTAGATGATGTAGGGTGATACCTCGCCATTCTGTTCATGTTGTCTACCATTGATTTACCAGTTATTTATTATCTTTTCATAAATATGCTTTCAATCTATTTACTGTACTTCAATTCAAGTTATTGCTTTCTTCAAAAAGAACCATATGACTATCTGTAACATCCCAGAAAATTTTAAAACAAATAAAATAAGAATTTAAATTTCAAAAATGACTAAAGTAATATTTTCGTTCGAAATGTGACTTAATTTTGAATTTTCGCCTTCTTTGAATTTTTACTTAAGCAAAACTCGATTTCTTTACTGAACTTCTCTTTTGAAAATAATGAAAATCAAAATCACAAAATAAATGAAGTAAAAAAATAGTAATATATAATATATATATGATTTACTTTTGGATTTTCTAGCATTATTTATTTTTTCTTGGGTTTTTGCTCTTTAGAGAAAAGCTTTAAATAATTAAGTAGTGAATCCTTAATTTCGAGTCTCAAAATCAAGCAAACCTGAAATCACTCGCAAAAATATATATATATATCCTCATATCAACATCGACACGGATTTAACCCAAGCAAAATACATTGACATATCCATATGATCAAACATCTAATTTCAAAACATTATCCCAAAATATCAAACCAGTTCCATAAATCTCAACAAAAATTTGACATCCATTTTAATCTACATTAGAGAGCAGACAATACTTTTTGATTACATCCGTACTTAACAAAAGGTGAAAACCAATTCATAAATTTTGAAACAAGTAACATACATCAATATCTACAAATTTCACATAGATTACAAGTCCAAATCTCATACAACAATTATTGCATCAGTTCTCAAAAGTTCAGAGACAGAAAACATTGCTAAACAACTACCCTATCCCTTTCTTTCTTTCTCCTACCAACCCAAACCGACTTTCTCAGCATTTCATCCAGCTAGCTGCCCAGCTGCCCCCTTTTGCCCATTCCTTTGCCCATGCTGCACTGCCAAGTGGAGGTGTTGAAGGGCAGCATGCACTCCACCTGCCCCAGCCTTGCCAGCCAGCCCATGATCTTGCTTCCACGACCTGTTTCCACAGCCAACAAAGTCAGTTGATTGCAATATAAAAAGAACAAGCTTACTGCCATTCACACTGCTCTACAACCCCACCCACTGCCTCTACTAGCTCATCTACTGACCTTTACCGCTGGAAGCAAGGGTAGCCGACCAAGAGAAGGTCAACGACTTGTCTCTTCCTCCTTCCGTGCCTTTCACTTCCCCTCCCTGGCAGCCAAGAGGTACACAATGTTAAGCTTTAGTATCATTGACCTTTTTAAGCATTCAATAGAAACAGTGGCAACTATACATTAGTGGAAACATAGAATTAACAGTAAAATGGATGGCAACAACTAGTATAAAGGAAAATGATACACTAATATGTAATGGTAGGTTCTATAATCTGATAAGCAATTAATATCAAGGTCATAATATCACATCCAGAAATCAGTTGAGCAATCAAAAGCACATAGAACAGACAATTATATATATATACACACACACATAAAAGAATGATGATCTAGAAGAATGATTTGTAGAAGCAGTAAGAGGCCTCTGTACTCTGGGTAAAAGTACTTATTCAGATAGCTTCATTAACCAACTAATCATCTTCAAAGCTCAATTAGTTATGGATTACATGCTAGCAATGCATTGATCTCAGCACAATCAAGCAATGAGTAGAGATGTCCAGTTGTGTTTCTAGTGAATGTAATCAATAAGGTTCTAGGTATACATGAAGGACCATGTGGAGGTCCATCCATGTTTGTGATGAGTATTTGACTTTATTTGAGCAAGGTGTGCTCAAGTTTGAGTTTGATTTGGATTGATTTTCAAAATGAAGCAATTTGAGTTGTCTCTGCCAGGAGTGGCAGTACCGGTCGTATGGACGCGGTAGTGATGAGTTGGATGGTTTATTGCACATCTTTGTTGGCATTGCTATGTGAGGAGTTTCCTTGTCTTTGATGGTTGCAGGGCGACGGTGCTAGGTCATGGTGAGGCGAAGGATGACCGGGACTAGGCGAGGAGCGTCGGAGGTCCAGACGGTTGGGAGATCGCCGGAAGATGATCGGAGACGGAGTCCGGGCAAGTCAAGAAGACAAGGAAAGGAGTTGATGCTAGCTAGATGCCGCGTGGATCAATGAGGGCCGTCGGATTGAGGTCTAGTTGATAGGTTAGCGGGTCTAGGTAGTATGCTTTGAAAACTGTGCAAGAAAACCCGGTATGTGTGTGGGTTTTGGGTTAGCCCTTGCATGGCTGTGTGTGTGGGTTAATCCTAGCCCTTAGATGAGTGCTCTAGGGTTGAGGGACTCATCCAAGGGTGGTAGGTGGCCCAAGAGTAGTATAAATAGGGGTGGAGGGGTAGCCTCCTTCCCTTGAAGGTGTTGAGGTTTTTGATGCTCATTTGAGCTTTCTCACATGAATGTGAGGCTTTGTAACCTCCCCTTCCAGAAATGAAAGTTTTATCCATCCACCTCTGAATTTATTTTGTGCATTTACATTATGTCTTTACTTTACGCAATTTAAATTCAGCATTTACTTTCCCGCAATTACATTCCCACAATTTACTTTCAAGTAATTTGGATTTGCCTCCCCTCCTTCTAAATGCTGCTGATGTTGGATGTTTTGAGTGTGTTCATATGGTTTTACATCTCTTTTGCACTCTTGGATTGAGTAGAGAACATCTTTTCTTTCAAATTCCAACTTTGTTCAGAACTTGTTCTTCACGCAGCAGTCAGTGTTTGATTTTTGTAAAAATATAGAAAATCCTTTTGAGTTATTCTTGTTGGAGGAGGTGCGGGACTCTGATATACACCTGCAGAAAAATTTTGGATTTCACTTGTTGCATCGTTTGGGCGCCATGAGGTGAAAACCGAGCCCCAAACTTTCTGCTCGAAGTTCTTGAGCATACTGTGTTCTTAGATTTTTCCTGTTTTTTCTGTAAGGATTTTTGAGGATAAATTTTGTGGAGTTCTTTATGACTCTGATGCTCATAGGGAGAAAAATTCTCAGAATTTTGTGAGCTACAGAAACCCACCAACCTCCTGTGCAATTTGAGGACAAGTTCTGGAAATTCTGCTTTTGCTTTTCTGAAAGTGACTTTTGTGATTTGAATTGATGTCCTTTCTAAAAGCAAGAGTTTGAATTGATTCCTTTTTATTTTGGACACTAGACAACCAGGATTGTGACTCAAAAATCCCCACATATTTTATGGTACTTATCCATGCAAGCTTGGGGTACACATAGTTGTCTAGTTTTTCGGGTTTTTCACAATTTCCTTTGAGCGATCTTGTCGAGGTTTTTGTTCGAGTATTTTGGGGGAATTTTTATTTGCGACCATTCACCCCCCCTCTGTTCGCCATCTCGGTCCTTCAATTGGTATCAGAGCCGGTTCTGCTCTTTCTAGATCTTGACCGGTCTCAAGAGCCATGGCGACGGACAAATATTCCACCAAGCCTCCTATCTTTAATGGAGTTGATTTTCCTTTTGGAAGTCCGGATGGAGTCATACATCATCGCCTGTGGCTACCTGATATGGCAAAAGGTGAAACTCCCGTATGAGGTTCCTGCTGATGAAAATATCACGGCCATCAATATGGTTGACGTTGAGGCGAATGCTAAGGCAAGGAACATTCTCATACTGTGGTCTTAGCCATGTGAGTATGATAGATTTCTCACCTTCGCTCCGCCATGAGATTTGGGTAACCTCGATGCTTACCATGAGGGCACTACTCAAATCAAGGCGTGAGGCAGATCAGTTCAAGCGCGAGTACAACAAGTTTGATCAACGCTACCGGTGAGAGTCTCGACGAGTGTTTTGGTCGGTTTACAAAGATTTTGAGCAACCTCCGAGCGCTTGGTTGCATATACCGACTCGGACAATGCTCGGCATTTCTTGACCGCACTCGACCTTGGGTTTGGGAGATGAAGGTGACCACCATCAAGGACACCACCGACTTATCGACTCTGAATCTTGACGGGCTTTATTCCCGCCTCAAGACTCATGAGATCGATGTCATCTCTCGGAAGACGAAATCTCAGTCGATGGCTTTGGTCACCGATCCCATTGGATCTTCTTCTTCTGATCCTTCTATTGGTTTCTCTCTTTCCGCCCTTTGCGAGCTAAGCGATGACCAACTGGAAAAATTTCCAGAAAATGAGCTTGCTCTTCTCGCTCGCAAGTTTTCTCATGCATACAAGAGGGTGAGAGAGAGGAAGAGAGGTGGCATGATCACCTGCTTCGAGTGTGGTGGCCCCAACCACATTCGGCGAACTGTCCCAAGCCGAGAAGGGCAAGAACGACGTTGGCGGTTCGGGCAAGAACGACTACACCGACAAGAACCGCAACAAGAAGCCTCCGGTTCGTGAACGGCGCAGACAAGAAGAAGTACCGCAACTTCTCCAAGAACAAGAAGCTCTTCCACCGCGTCCTCGCCGCGCTTGACGACATCAACCTCTCCGACACGGAGACATGGAGCGACGAGGGCGAGGATGATCCGCAAGAGAAGAAGGGCGGTGATGACTTCTCCGGCATGTGCTTCATGGCCGACACCAATGACATCAGCGACTCGAGCTCTTACAGCGACTCGGATGAGGTACCCTCCTATGACCAGCTCAACGAAGCTTTCTGCAAATTAGGAAAATTTCATGCTAGAGCTAGAGCTAGGTGTACGGAGCTTGAGAAGGAAGTAGGTACCTTGACTCGGGAGTTAGCTTCACTTAGATCTTCTCCCTCCCGAGTCAATGATGATTGCTCTTTGTGTGATGCTATTCTTGTGGAGTTGGAGAACCTAAGGACCATACATGATAGTGTGCTTGCTGAACTTGATGGTTTTAGGTTGAAGAATGCTAGCACTAGTTCTATTGATGATATTCCTGTTGAGGCTAGTTTTCTTCATGCTCACTCCACTCCATCATGTGCTAATTGCCCTAAATTGCTTGCCGAAATTGATGCCATGAGCGAACACCTTAGAAAGCTTTCTGCTAGAAATGATGAACTTGAATTGCATGCTTCTAAGGACCCGGTCACTCATGTGAGGGTCAGTAAGCAACTAAAACTTGACAATGATGCTTTGAATGTCAAGTGTGATCAACTTGCTAAGGATTTACTAGTTAAGTCACAAACTGGTTGCTTGCTGTGTGTTGGGGTTAAGGATGATGTGGATCAAATCCATGTCGAGCTTAAGAAGAAGTTAAAAGACCAAACCCTTAGGATTAGAGATGCTCCTTGCGTTTCTTGTGAGGCCCTCAAGATTGAGGCAGCCGTGCTAAGGGAACAAAAAGCACGCCGAGAGATCTTCTCTTTCGGTTCTTCTTCTTCCTCTCCTTCCCCTGTTCTTCTTGTGCTTCTTTCTTCCGAGATTGCCAAGATCTTATGAGCACTCTCGAGAAGTTTGTTGGAGGCAAGAAGAAGCTCAATCTTATTCTAGACCAATCCAAGATTAGTAGATTCAATCAAGGTCTAGGATTTGATCCCTTGAGCACGCTCGGCGCATCCTCCCACCATTGTCGCGGTTCTAAGAGTGGTGAGATTGTGGTAGCTCCTGAGTGAGCACCACCAAGTTTAGGTCTCTGGGTTGTCCATAGGACTTGACTGTAAGGGTGTTACTCCTATTGCTTCGCCTCTAGCAAGGCGAAGTACACATGCACCTTCCGTAAGAAGGATGGTCACCTAGTAGATTTACATTTCAGCGCCAAGATCACTCGGCGTGAGCGTGTTGTTGCTCTTAGGGGTATTGAGGTCATCCCGCACTTTGAGTGCTCCTAAGACACACACCGCTTCTAGACAGTTAGAGAGTCGCTGTGTTTGGGCAGCGCCCGGGACTCGGTTTTCATACTAGGTCTTTGAGTTTTAGCCCGGAGCTGTTCGTAGTCGGTCTTTCCGCTGCCTTCTTGATATTCCTCGCTTTTTCCATCGAGGTAGATATCACGGCGTGAGGTGTTTTCGGTAGGAGATCCAGCCTTCATCGGGATGGTCGGCTTTTGCACCACGGCGTGCCAACCCAGCTTTGACTCCTAGATTATCTACTAGAGTTGCTCCGATCGTGTGAGAGTTGAGCGTCAGAGAGACACTCGAGTCCGATCTTCTTCGTGGTGGTACTGAGGTGTCGATGGTTCAAGATTGGGTTCCTAAGTCTTCACTCTATCCCAAGATCGAGTCATCTTTCTCTTGTGTCTTGATCGGGTTCGTCCGGATGGGGAAAGGCGATGTTTGGATTTTGACTCGGTTGTTCTCGTCATATGACCGAGATTCTCGTTGGTTCTCTTCCTAGTCCGAGCCCCGGTGATGAGTTAATCACTTTTGGGATGCATCTTCGTAGAGTCATTGCTAAAGGTACCATCTGCATTAACAAAAATTTCATTCTTAAAGATGTTGCCTTAGTAAGTAAGCGCAATACAATCGCTCTCTGTTTCTCAGCTTATCGATAACTCTTTCGAGGTAAGTTTCAAGAGTAATGCCTGTAGAATCCTTGATTCATCAGGAGGGTTAGTTTGCGGGATTTCTAGATTTGGGAGAGTCTTTCGTGCTGATTTCTTTGCTTCTTCTAGAGACTCTCTTCGATGTTTGATTGCTTCTGAGTCCCGTGATCTCTCCTTCTGGCATAGGAGACTTGGTCACATTGGTTTTGATCATTTGACCCGAGTTAGCAGCCACGATCTCATTCAGGGTTTGCCCAAACTCAAGATGGTCAAAGACTTAGTTTGCTCTCCTTGCCGACATGGCAAGATGGTTACTGCTTCTCATCCTCCACTCACCGTAGTGATGACTGATGCACCAGGACAGCTTTTACATATGGACACTGTTGGTCCAGCTAGAGTGCAGTCAGCAGGAGGGAAGTGGTATGTTCTTGTCATCGTTGATGATTTTTCTAGATACTCTTGGGTATTCTTCATGGCCTCAAGGATGAGACCTTTTCTCACTTCGTGGGTTTGATCAAGAGGTTGTCTATTGAGTTCCCATGTGCATTACGAGCTATACGCAGTGATAATGGCACGGAGTTCAAGAATTCCTACTTTGAGAGTTTTTGTGTGTAGTCTGGTTTAGAGCATCAGTTCTCTTCTCCCTACGCCCCTCAGCAGAATGGCGTAGTGGAAAGGAAGAACAGGACCCTGGTTGAGATGGCCAGGACAATGCTAGACGAGTATAGTACTCCTAGGAAGTTTTGGGCTGAGGCTATAGCTACTGCTTGCCATGTTTCTAATCGCGTGTTTTTGAGAGCACATTTGCATCGCACTTCTTATGAGTTGAGGTATGGGCGAAAGCCCAGTGTGTCTCATTTTCGCGTTTTCAGTTGCAAGTGTTTTATCTTGAAGTCTGGTAACCTAGATAAGTTTGAGTCTCGCTCTTTTGATGGTATCTTTCTAGGTTACTCGACTTCTTCTCGTAGCTATAGGGTCTGGAGCGTTGATGCGCATAGGATCATAGAGACCTGTGATGTGACCTTTGATGAGGCTAGCCCAGGAGCTAGACCTGATGTTTCAGGCTCTTCTTATCCCTCCGAGACCATCTTTGTAGAAGATGAGGATGATGGAGATGATGGTTTTCCACCGGATCCAGTCCCTCTACACCGAGGTGCCTCCTGCTTCCATTTCGCACCTCGGGAGACCACCTTGCCTTCCGACTCTCCTTCAATGAGTGGCTCTGCTCCTACCTCTTACGTGCATGAGGTAGAGGCCACTCGCCTCGGTCCTCCCGTCATATCCGAAAGCTCATCCACCGATCGATCATTGGTGATCTGCTTGAGCGGTCACTCGATCAAAATCAGTTTGTCCATTCCGCCTCCACTCGCCTTTGTTGCCTCCTTTGAGCCGAAGGATGTTTCTCATGCATTATCCGATGAATCGTGGATTAATGCTATGCATGAGGAACTTGAGAACTTTGAGAGGAACAAGGTATGGCAGCTTGTCGAGCCTCCATCTGGTCATAATGTCATTGGGACCAAGTAGGTGTTCAAAAACAAGCAGAGTGAGGATGGGGTTGTCATTTGCAACAAGGCTAGGCTAGTTGCACATGGTTTTTCTCAGGTTGAGGGTCTTGACTTTGAGGAGACCTTTGCCCCTGTAGCTAGACTAGAGGCTATTAGGATCCTGCTTGCATTCTCTGCATCCCAGGGCTTCAAGCTCTATCAAATGGATGTCAAGAGTGCATTCCTCAATGGCTATATTGAGGAAAAGGTTTATGTCAAACAACCTCCAGGATTCGAGAACCCCAAGTTTTCGAGTCATGTATACAAGCTCTCCAAAGCTTTGTATGGAGTCAAGCAGGCCCCCAGAGCATGGTATGAGAGGCTCAAGTCTTATCTTCTCAGCCATGACTTCAAAATGGGCATAGTAGACAAAACTCGCTCATCGACACCATGAGTCTCATTTTCTTCTTGTCCGATTTATGTGGACGATATCATTTTGGTGGCTCGTCTCATTCGCTTGTGTCTCGGTTTTACGAGGTGATGAGCACAGAGTTTGAGATGAGTATGATGGGCGAGTTGAGCTACTTTCTTGGCTTCCAAATCAAGCGCACTGGAGGGTACTTTCTTGCATAAAGGCAAATATACCCGTGACTTCTCGAGGCGCTCGACATGTCCGATGGGAAGCCGTGATGACTCCTATGGCCACCACCGCTGTCCTCGAGCCCGATGAGGATGGTGAGCTCGCGATCAAAAGGAGTTTCGAGCATGATCGGCTCCTCTTGTACCTCACCGCTTCGAGGCCGGACATACATTTTGCTATGTGTCCAGGCGCTCGATTTCAAGCTTCTCCTCGCGCTCTCACCGCCAAAGCGGTCAAGCGCATCTTCAGTACCTTCGTGCTACCACCGATTATGGTATTTGGTACTCTTCGCCTTCTTGTCTATCTCTTAGAGCCTTTTCCGATGCCGACTTTGTCGGGTCAGAGGATAGATAGGAAGAGCACTTCCGCACTTGCCAATTCATTGGCACTTCTCTTGTTTCTTGGTAATCTAGGAAGCGATGCAGGGTTGTACACCCATCCGAGGCCGAGTATGTTCTTGCTGACCGATTGTCAGAGCTGTGTGCTCTAGATGAGATCGACCTTACGGGACTATGGGTTAGAAATAGAGAGTGTGCCACTTTTCCGTGACAACACTTCAGCTATTTGCATTGCTAAAAACCCAAAGGCAACATTCCGGACCAAGCACATTGATATTAGATATCACTTCCTTCGAGACCATGTGGAGAAGGGAGATATCGCGCTTCAGTTCGTAGAGAGTGACCTTCAGTTAGCCGATATCTTCACCAAGCCTTTGGATTGCTCCATATTTGTTGCCTTGAGGAGTGAGCTTGGAGTCGTGAGCCCTTGCGGCCTTTCGTGAGGGGGAGCTGGTTTGTATATTATGTATTATATGTTTTCTTCCAGCTTAGCTTTTCTTTTCTTTGTGTTTCTTTTGGGTGACTTTGGGCTTGTTTTCTTGAGTTGAGTTCACTCACTTAGACTTCTGGCATGCCTTCCATGGACCTCTTATCTTGTGCTTTAGGTTGCTATCATGCGTGATTAGCTGTTCTCTCTTCTCTCTAGGTTGAGTTCCCTCACGCCTTATAAGTCTAGCGGTATTGGGCCTCTGGGTAGGCAGTGGCATGTGCACTCCTTAGTTGGGATCTAGAGTCACTTCCTATATCACCACTGGGAAGATAAGAGCGAGTCTAAGCCGTAGTGAGTCTCTTCTATCTTATCTATGCTCAATAGCCATCCAGTTTTGCGTTTTCGCTTCTTCTCTTCATTCTATTTTTCTGGTTGTTATTGAGTTCATTCGGGTTTTCTTTATGCCTAATCTTGATAATAACTCAACTTTAACCATATTTGAGCTTAAAATTGATTCATTTGTTGAGGGGGAGTTTGGGAATCTGTTCATGCATTGCATTTAGACTGCATTTTCTGTTTTATGAGCTTTGTCTATTATGCAATTGATTTCTTCTTCATGCTATACACCATGCTACATCATTTGAAGAAAATCACTAGCTTAGATATGTCCAAGTTCATTTAACTTGCTATGCTTAAAAATGAAATAAGCCTTAAATGAAAAACTTGATGAAACTTGTTGCTTTTACTTGCTAGGTTTCTTCTCTAGAGGTTTGTGCCATAATTTGAGAAATTTAGGAGTTCTCTAGAGTCCCTATAGCAACTTGGGTGAAACTAGTTTGATCCATGCTAGAGTCCTTCAATTGCTCATGAATCATTGTGCAAAAAAATGAAAATTAAACAAAATTGACTCTTCTTGTGCACATATGACTCAACACCTTGCATTCACAAGACCGCTTCCCATTGCACTTGGGATGAACTTGGAATACATCGTGTTTGACCTAGACCATCCTCTTAAGAGTTCATCTTGAGATGGTCGATACGGTTTGAGTCAATTGGTTGTCAAAAGAAAATGCAAATAAATTAAAAACAAAGACATATGTGGGTAAAGAATGCAAATAATGTCAAACATTTGCACCCGCTATGTCTTGTATGATGATAAATCAAAATTTGCATTAAGTGATAAATGAGCCCAAAGGACCTTGTATGCTCTTCTAGATTCCCAAAGTGTTGAGTAGGTTGAACTCTAGGTTTTCCTTTGATCCTTAGAGTGGCTATTCTTCTATTTTTGAAACTAAAGCTAAGTGTTGCACTTGTCTAATCTTGCTAAAATGAAATATTCAAAACTAAGCTCGATTTGCACTTGGACATGTCTTAGTTTAGTCATCTTCTGAAATTGACAAGGTTGGTGTAATATCCTTCCATTTTGATCAATTGGATAATCTTCAAAGCTCTTTCGATTGCATTTCATGCATACATAAAAAAAAATTGATGCCTATATTGCCAAAAGGGGAGAAAACGTAGAAAAGGCATCACTAAAATGATAAAAATGTGAATGCTTATTTGGTTATTATGATCTTTGTAAAACTATGCTACTACTTCTCTTGGATCATAATCTCATAATCACATTTGACATGTTTAGTTGGATTTTAGAGTTTTTGTTGAAAACTTCTAAAATCTGAATTCCTCTTCGTCAACTTGGTCATGGTTCTAATTTCTATCTTTGGACCAAGTTTGACTTTGCAACTAAAAATTGCTTTCTTCTTCATTTTCTTCAAACTCAAATTTATGCCTTTTGTGTGGTTTGTCAATATACTCATCAAGGGGGAGATTGAAGGACCATGTGGAGGTCCATCCATGTTTGTGATGAGTATTTGACTTTATTTGAGCAAGGTGTGCTCAAGTTTGAGTTTGATTTGGATTGATTTTCAAAATGAAGCAATTTGAGTTGTCTCTGCCAGGAGTGGCAGTACCGGTCGTATGGACGCGGTAGTGATGAGTTGGATGGTTTATTGCACATCTTTGTGGGCATTGCTATGTGAGGAGTTTCCTTGTCTTTGATTGTTGCAGGGCGACGGTGCTACGTCATGGTGAGGCGAAGGATGACCGGGACTAGGCGAGGAGCGTCGGAGGTCCAGACGGTTGGGAGATCGCCGGAAGATGATCGGAGACGGAGTCGGGCAAGTCAAGAAGACAAGGAAAGGAGTTGATGCTAGCTAGATGCGCGTGAATCAATGAGGGTCGCTTGATTGAGGTCTAGTTGATAGGTTAGCGGGTCTAGGTAGTATGCTTTGAAAACCGTGCAAGAAAACCCGGTATGTGTGTGGGTTTTGGGTTAGCCTTGCATGGCTGTGTGTGTGGGTTAATCCTAGCCCTTAGATGAGTGCTCTAGGTTGAGGGACTCATCCAAGGGTGGTAGGTGGCCCAAGAGTAGTATAAATAGGGGTGGAGGGTAGCCTCCTTCCCTTGAAGGTGTTGAGGTTTTTATGCTCATTTGAGCTTTGCCCACATGAATGTGAGGCTTTGTAACCTCACCTTCCAGAAATGAAAGTTTTATCCATCCACCTCTGAATTTATTTTATGATTTACATTATATCTTTACTTTACATAATTTAAATTCAGCATTTACTTTCCCGCAATTACATTCCCGCAATTTACTTTCAAGTAATTTGGATTTGCCTCCCCTCCTTCTAAATGCTGCTGATCTTGGATGTTTTGAGTGTGTTCATATGGTTTTACATCTCTTTTGCACTCTTGGATTGAGTAGAGAACATCTTTTCTTTCAAATTCCAACTTTTTTCAGAACTTGTTCTTCGCGCAGCAGTCAGTGTTTGATTTTTGTAAACATATAGAAAAATCATTTTTGAGTTATTCTTGTTGGAGGAGGTGCGGGACTCTGATATACACCTGCAGAAAAATTTTGGAGTTCACTTGTTGCACCGTTTGGGCGCCATGAGGTGAAAACCGAGCCCCAAACTTTCTGCTCGAAATTCTTGAGCATACTGTGTTATTAGATTTTTCCTGTTTTTTGTCTAAGGATTTTTGAGGAGAAATTTGGTGGAGTTCTTCACGACTCTGTTGCTCATAGGGATAAAAATTCTCATAATTTTTTGAGCTGCAGAAACCCACCAACCTCCTGTGCAATTTGAGGACAAGTTCTGGAAATTCTGCTTTTGCTTTTCTGAAAGTGACTTTTGTGATTTGAATTGATGTCCTTTCTAAAAGCAAGAGTTTGAATTGATTCCTTTTTATCTTGGACACTAGACAACCAGGATTGTGACTCAAAAATCCCCACATATTTTATGGTACTTATCCATGCAAGCTTGGGGTACACATAGTTGTCTAGTTTTTCGGGTTTTTCACAATTTCCTTTGAGCGATCTTGTCGAGGTTTTTGTTGGAGTATTTTGGGGGAATTTTTAGTTGCGACCATTCACCCCCCCTCTGTTCGCCATCTCGGTCCTTCAATACATAATGCTACTCAATAGCTCAACAGAATTAATACAAAGCTAGTATCTCTGTAAACACAAAATATTGATCAATGGGCAGAATCAATAATGAACAATCCTAAAATCATAACACACACTTAGCTCAGTTCACAAATCATAACAGTCATCAGTGGCCAAGCATAATACTAAAACATATGAGCGAAAGCATAAGAACTAAAATGCCCAGCATTAGTGTACCCATGCTTATGTTAACTACAGCACAGCAAGGATCAATCATGGGACCATACACAATTCTTAATTGCAAAAGAGGTTAAACCATGATTACAATAGGGTGGCTAATTGTCATGCTTCACTAATCACCACACACAAGATCTGAGAATAAGAGCATAAGGAAATTAACCCTGAGGCCTTCAACCCACAACCAATTCGGGCATCAATAGCAGTGCATGATGTTTACCATACTCCATCTCAAATAAACAAGCTCAAGGTTGAACATCTCAGTACACATCATTCACAGAATCATACATGTGCTACTCTAGCTAGATCCATAAAGGATTCGGGTTACATGTGTAGCAAGAAACATGGCAACTAGATACTTAAGCTATTGATTAAAGGAAGAGGGAACTTAGCTTAGATGAAAAAGGAAGGGGTGTCCGTGGCCGAACTCCGGTCGGAGGTAGTGGCGGCCGAGTGCTTGAGGGCGCCGGGCTCCCTGTTGGAGTAGAGGTGGCGCCTTGGGGAGAAGCAGCAGTGGCACTCGGTGCGCAGGCGTAGGCAGCGGCGCTCAGCGCGTAGGAGAAGCGGCGCAGGGCACTGGCGAGTGGGGGAGAAGACAAGGCGACGGATTTGGGCGGCGCTCGACGAAATTAGGCGGCGGTCGGCTAGGAGGAGGTACATCGGGTGGCGCTTGGTCGGAAACGACGAGGGCGGTGCTAGGGCAAGTGAAAGAGGGGTGTGCATAGATGGGAGTGAGAGAGAGAGACAAGTGGTGGGGGCTCACCTTGCTCTCGGATGGCCGAGAGGAGCCCGAGGGCGTGGACGCTGGGGAAGAACCAGAGACCGGCGGTGGCGCCCGAGCGCAGGCGAGCACGAGGAGTAGGAAGAAGGGGAGATTAGATGGCGGCGGTGTAGAACGAGAGGAGAGGCGGCGCAAGGTGATGAAGAAGGGCAGCCGCGCTCGAATCTTGGCGGTGCGATCGACGCAGGAGGGACCGGTGGCCGGCTGCAGCGCCCGACGCGAGGGAAAACGAGAGAGGTGGAGCTATGGGGAGAAGCGGCGGCACCTGGAGCCGACAGAGGCGCGGTGAGGGCCAGAGGCCAAGAGCGGCGGCACCCGGCGAGGAGAGGTGTTCGGAAGAGAGGGCGATAGGGGCGAGAGAGAGAGAGGAGAATGGGTGCGGCGGCTGGTGGTGAGTGAAGATAGGGATAAGTGGGGAGCCGAGTAGGCTGGTTGAGCCAAGATAGATAGGCCGGTCTGGCCTGATAAAATATATAAATAAAAAAATAATAAGACAGGAAAATAAATAAAAATATAAAATAGAATAAAATAATACATATGTATTTTAAATCATGCCGAAAATAAAAGAAAAAGAAAATTGACCGAGAGAGGAAGCAGTAGAAAACAAATTTAGATTTTATTTTCTTGTTTTTCTCTTTTCTTTTCCCTAAATTAATTCAAGCTTCGGAACACATTTAGAGATAAACACTAGATGCATAAGATTTACCATAAAATGACTTAAATCTTAACCTTATAAATCCAAATAATGTTTTGTCGGGACCCGATTCTGATAATCTGGATCCTCTGTGTATTCTGTGCTAGTCCAGGGTCACACTAGCACACACAGTCTTTACAGGGTTGAACATCACAGACAAAACAACGATACAATAATAAATAGTGTAAACATTTGTATAAACTGAATTGTACGACCTTATGGTCTCCTTACATAAGATCAGCCACGCAGGGCTTACATTATCAGAGTAATAAAAGATAACAGCGGAAAGCGAATAAACTTCGTGGAGTCCCATCAACTTGCCACAGGCAACCAACTAGGCTTGCTCCCTAATTGTCCGGCTCTTCGATGTACTCCTCCTCCCACGCTGGCGTAGACTCCTCTACTGATGTTGGGTTGATAGGCAAGGAGGGGTGAGTACTCAAGGCACTCAACAAGTAATGCACATAATGCATTGCTATTACTATATGCAAGACTTATTCCAAAGAATTGGCTTATTTGGCTCATTTGCATCAAACATCATTTTTAAGCTAACAGTTTATTTGGATTAAAAGCAGTGAAACAGTTAATAATAGTACTAAGTTCTTTAAACAGTTTTTCTCCGTAAACTCGGCACACAGCCTTAATCAATTTATTTTCACACTGGCACACGGCCACCCATCCCATATTTTATTTTTGAAGATCTAACCCTTAACTGTAATCCCCGAGCAATGTCCAATACCGCAGACACAGCTATTCGAATAGATTTGACACTCTGCAGAGGTTATACACTTTACCCACAAGATACAGCCGCTCACCACACAAGTGATTGCCCACAACAAAGCCTTTCAGGAACCTCTACCTTAACCAATGAACCTCTCCGGTATTGCCTTCACTATCACTCCCCTCACACAGAGCCGAAGTATAGGACAGGCCAACACCGTTGGATGGGCACCAAGCCGTAGCACAGGTACGCTCCCCCACACAGATACACCCCCGTGTACTGTCACCCTGAGGTTTCAGAGGAAATATATCAGAACCCTAATCAACTAGGTCTGTCCCATACCAGACATGTGGTTGTACGGGTGACTCAGTTCAAAGACTTGTAAGGTGAAGTCCTTAGCTGACCAAGGCAAGACTTTCATCACTCAACAGTGGCACACAGACTCACAACTCTCATCAAACCTTTGCCACACGGGCCCACCTGGCACAAAGCCTCTTGCCACTTGCCCTAGTCTAAATCATTTCCCACCTGGTTGATTATTGTGCAACACATGCAAACAATAACTCAAAGATCGATCTGTAACCACACGTGTCTCCGTATTTGGCCTCATCACGTGGCATCACCACACCATTTTCAAATACATTCCATATGTCATTAATCAACATTGTTGCATTTTTTGGAAGATCATTGATGACTCGTTGCAAGGCTAAGCATCTATTCACGGTCTAGCCTCCTTTGTTGGCATCATATTAACATCCAACGAGTACAAGTAATCCTAGGGTGACAATGACTTCAGGGCATACAAATAATAATTTCAAGGTGGTAATAACAATATGGGTTGATTAGCTACATTACCCAAATTTATTTAAATTCATTTTTAATTAACTTAGCATGAATAATTTCAAAACAACATACATTTAAAAACTAGGATAAAAATGGTCAAAGCATCACTTGCCTTCAAAGAGTTGTTGGTCGTGTTCCGAAGCTTGATCTTGGACGGTGAACTCTTCCTCGAAACTTTCCGGCGGATTTGCGTCTACGCGTAAAAATCATATATGCAATAAATAGCCAAAACAGTAGGCTAGATAACCTCAACAATTCAAATAAAATTCATCATTATAAAGAGCTCAATTTTACAAATTTTTAGAAACTGGAATCACCTCAATCGGAGTTAAAATGTAAAAGTTATAGCCTTTCAAAGTTTTAAATAAAATATAAATAAGAAAATAGAAAATCCCGAATTAAATTATTTATTTTTCTATTGAAAACTCGATTTATTGTGTCAGCTCCTGGTGCCACCACGTTAATCGGTCCATGGACCCGGTCCACGGCTCAGGTCGGGTCCACCGTGGACGCGGTCCACCGATCAGAGCACATGGCCCACCAACTGACGTCAGCCACCTCGAGATTCGCGTAAGGACACGCATCAGCATCTCGGTCAATCCCAGCCGACGGTCAGATCTTATCCACGTGACGCAATCGTGGCCGTCCAAGGATCAACGGCCAGATCACACGCGCTGCACCGAGACGCTTCAAAATCCATGTGACATGCGTCGGCCATCGAACGGGGCTCTCAGATCCAACGGTCCACTCCCGCGCAGACTCAGCAACGCCTCGCGGTCCACGCCCCCACGCATCATGTATCCAACGGTGCTCACAAATCCAACGGCTAGCGCACGCGCCGACTTAGCGACGCCTCGGTTCACGTGAAGACACGCGGCAAAATCTTGGTGGTCCGCTTGAAACCAACGGCCAAGATTCGGTTGCACCCCGGGTCAACTCGCACACGCGTCCACACATGATTTGGCGAGGGTGCGGCGGCATCCTGCCACACGTTCAAATCTGAATGGCGCGGATTCACGCAACACCGCTCGAACTCGCAATCACCGTACAGATCCGATCCAACGGCCCATGGTACCCGAGCGGTTTACTGTTCACCCTAGCGACCGACACTATCTCAATCGTTCAAAAACGATCCAACGGTCCAGATCGCATCTAACACAAGAACTCAATATTTAATATCTAACGTCCATACTAGATCTAACGGTCACGATTAACGCTAGGATTTAAACAGGAGAGGGAGGACATGGATGAACCAGGGTCGTGCGATTCGGATCGAACGGTCGACAGGGTTCGGCAAGGTTGGCGGTGGCGCATAAGAGAAGGCTGCCAGAGCTGAGGACGATGACCACGGCGACGGCGCTAGAGGGCGAGTCCGACGAGAAGAACTGACGAGATCGACGCATCTTGGCACGGCGAACACGAAGGAGACCTTGGGGACAGCGGAACCCCAAAGGACGGTGAGCAAAGGGCAAAGAACTGCGGCAAAGTCCTCAGCGAACTTCGACGAGCTCTTGAGGGCAAACGGCGGCGGCTCGGGAGGCGTGCGAGGAGTCAAAAGATGCAGCGTGAAGAGCTCTGCCAGACGCGCTAATCGGTGCACTTAAAGGAGCCTCGACGTGCACGCTGCAGGCGGCGAAACCGGCGGTAACGGTCGGCGGCATTAACTCCGGCGATTACGCAGGCGAAGGGACGTGGCTTCATCTCATCCGTCTACGCGGACTCGATCGGAAGGCCAACAGTGCACGATGACGCGACGCGCTCACAACCGTTCAATTAAGATCGGATGGCGCGATCCTAGGGTTTCAGCGTGCTGGGTCGGCCCAGTACTATTCACTCACGTTTTAAAAACATTTTTGATTTAAAATAAATCAGATAAATAAACAAAGCCAAAATAAATAGCAAAATACCCAGGAAAATTCCAAAAAAAAATTTGGAAAATATTTTAAGACATTCTAAACTTAAATAAAATATTTCCAATAAAACTTTGCATAAACTTTTATTTTATTTTAATTGACTTCAAGAGTGTCCATATTTGAGTAAATCAAAATAAATTCCAATAAATTTCCATAAATTCTCAAAAATCAAAATTAACTCCAAAATTTAAAATATGGCAAATTTTAGGGTGTTACATGTTTACATCTTGATTTTGAAACAAAACACATAATTCTAAACCGAAATCACACCTGTTCTATGAAGTAGATTTATATTTGATTTTCCATCTGATTTCTTTTTGCCCTATTTAAAAGTTGTTATTTGCTATATTTTCAATGAGCTACATGTAGCCTCTAACGTTCCAGAGTCTGCGATAGTCGACTTTGACTTCATGACTGAAATCAACAAGCAAGGCAAGCACCCCCTTTGATCATATTAATCCCAGTATTGAATTTTCATTTGTTTATCAAATTGTTTTATGCATGCGCTTATATTATGTAAAGTCGCTATTTTGTGGTATCGGTAGGTATACCCATTGTTTCATGGAACTTCCTTGATAAGTATTGTCATGTGAACCTTGACAAACCTAAAGTTATGGCTAGACAATATATAATGTCACTTTCGGTACATGCGATTTAATAATCATGCTTAGCCATGCTTTAGAATTGGGATGATCAAATTGGATAAACTGATCATTGGAGATATTGAGACAAGATGATGGTGGCTGGTATTTTGGTATAAAAACTCAAAACAAAACTATGGTTTTAACGCGGGCGATTACTGGCAATAGCCGGAGGTGCATGGACTTGCACGTAGTGTAGGGGGAGATTATCGCCCGTGTCAGATTAAGGAAAGAAATGGGTTGTTTTCAAGCTAAGGAATCCGTACAACCATAAGTGCTGGTATGAGACAGCCTTAACCTACTAAGTTAATTAGAACTAGCTTTACACCATGGAAGGCTGAAGTAGTACGGGCTATCCCCTTATGGATTGCTCGAAGGGACGTCCACACCGAGGTGATAATGGAACAAACGTTTGCCGATATAACGGTGTACGCCATACTATAGAGAGTTCCATCATATTTATGCTCTGAGTTCTTCTGCTATAGTATGGGTTTATCGTCACTAGGCTGGTGCAAAGCTAGGGCTAGGTAATGTAACGGTTATATTATGATCACTCTGCAGCACACCAAAGGAAGTGTGCTAATAGCTTGCACAAAGAGCTGATCATTTCATGTGGGTAAAGCTGTACACCACTACAGAGGGTTAATCTTTTTGAAAAGCCGCACCCGCGGTCATGGGCACTTGGTAAAGTCATCACATAGTTAGATGTTTTATTATTTTCAAAATGGCTTGGTTTCATCTGATATGCCTTATGTTGGCAAAGAATGGTATTGTGCCATGGTGTTGGCAGGAATTGGATGTCTCGATGCTCACGTCATGGAGGACTGTGAGTTGTTACTATGCTCTACATACTTATTACTCTCATATCAGTTAAACTTGCTTTTACTAATTCCGTTTTGCAAATTACAACTTGGTTTAAAAATCAAATAATGCTTTATGCAAATTAATCGTAGAAGCCTCCTTTGACATAGCCTACATTACTGTATTTGCAAATACCACCTTAAGTCTTACTGAGTACAAAAGTACTCACCCTTGCTTATTTGTTGGTTTTAGGTGAGGATAGTAAACCTCCAGATAATATATACTTTGACACGGGTTGCGGAAATTATCTTAGCGAGTTTTTCTAGGGTTTATGCTTTGTCAGTTACCTGAGGGTTGGATGGGCACACTACAAGACTTTTGCTTCTTCCGCTACAATATACTTTAAATTGTAAGACTACTCTGTATCAATAGCTTCCGCTTTAATAATATTATGTATGGTTGTGATTCTAATTGTTGTAAATGTGCGTACTAGCCACTGATCATGGGACTAGTACTGTATGCACATAGATCATCCTTCTTGGTATTCTGTACCAAAAAGGAGGGTCGTTACACTATCCTTTGTCAAGCCTGCATGAATATATTGCATCATTTTTCTACTGCTTGCTGAGTACTTTTTGTACTCATAACTTTGTGCCATTATTGATCAGTTGCTGAGGAAGGACCAGGAAATAATGAGTTCTATGAGGAGGAGTATTATGAAGACTACGTGGATTAGGAAGACGTTCCCCGGACGATTGCCTGTGGTATGTCAAATGGCTTAAGTTATTTTGTTTCTACTACAATAGTTTATTTGTTTCTTAAGCCCTTAAGGCATAATGATGTAAACTTTGACCAAAAGGTCTAATGCTTTATTTAATAATAATTTGCTTCTTTCTTAGTTAATTCGTTGAATGATATGCTATTGCATCTATGTTTCCACTGTGTGCACTAGCGTGATCCTGGACTATTACAGTATATACAGAGGGTTTCGAATTTGCAAATCCGGGTCCCGACATTAGGTCTACTAGCGGACATGCTTTTGAAGGGAAACGAGTTGCCGACAACCACCTACAAAGCTAAGAAGGTTCTTTGTCCATTGGGAATGGAAGTAGAAAGAATACATGTCAGTCTGGATGACTGTATCCTCTATCGCAAAGAGTACGCAAACTTGCATGTATGTTCGGTGTGTAACGCATCTCGGTACAAACATAAAGATAAATCAGATGATGACGAGGGCATCGAGGTGAAGAAAGGACCTCCTACTAAGATGGCATGATATCTACCTGTAATTCCCGATTTAAAGCATTTATTTGCGAACCCAAAGGAGGCAAAATTGCTTCAGTGGCACTTGGATGACCATAAGAACGATGGAATGCTAAGAAACCCTACTTGTCGGGGACAGGTTACCCCTGCGCAGTCAACAGCCCGCTGACTCGAGTTCGTTCTAGCCAGGAAGCTAGCTCGGCAGCAAGGTCGGGCTCGGAGGACCTGGTCAAGCTTGCAGAGCTGGTAGTTATCGAGTAAAAGGGGAGACTTAAAAGATAAGTTAAAGTCGAACATGGGCGACAATCTCGGGGCCATTACCATCTGACATCATTGCGCATCATGTTCGGATCCGGCGCCACTCCCCCGAGAATCTCGCCCGGCCGTTTTCTGTAATGAACTAAGCAGTAGAGGTATAAGGACCTTCCCCCGGCATGGGAGAGAAGGGGGAAGGCAATAGCACACACGACACAAAGAACTAGTGTTCGACCTCGGCTGGAGCACCTCTTGTATTCAACCATAGTGAATCACCTTCACCCTTCGCCTCCGGACAAGACTAGAGTAGAGTTGTTACCCGTACTGGTGGCTCGAACCAGTATAACTCCTCGTGTCAACCACTCCCTTCCTCTGACTCTTAGAGGCTATCAGAGTTCCTCCCTTCGGCGGGCAAGGTCTTGGGCTCTACTCTCACATCACTCTCACCTCCTTCTTGCGGTCAGGCGATCCCGATCGTCGACACTACTGATTCCAACAAGCGGTGAAACATCGAAAGGAGGTTTTAGGAAGTCGCTGCGAATCCGAGGAATATAAGGTTTGGATTGAGTACAGATAGAATGAATACTTTCGGTAACATGAGCAGTTGTCATAGCAATTGGCATGTGAATCTCTGTATCTACAACCTTCCTCCTTGGTTGTCTATGAAGCGAAAGTACATTTTATTGTCTATAATTATCCAAAGTCCGAAGCAACCTTGTAATGATATTGATGTGTACCTAGCACCATTGGTGGAAGATCTAAAAATACTGTGGGCTGTTGGGGTATAGGTATGGGATGCTCAGAAACGAGAGTACTTCACTTTGCACTGTCTTTTGTTCGGCACCATAAATGATTATCTTGCCCTTGCTAACCTGTCAGGCTAGAGTACAAAAGGAGCCAAAGCCGAAACTCAATGCTTAGATGATACCAAGAGTGTGTTGCTGAATCACTTGTGCAAAACCGTGTACATACGTCACCGTAGGTTCCTCCGGAGGAATCACCCATACCGCAAGATGAAGAAACACTTCGATGGAATGAACGAAGATGCTTTAGCTCCAAAGCCTTTAAGCGGGACAGACATTTATGATATAGTTAAGAACTTAGATGTTGCGCTTGGAAAGGGACATAAATCGAGGACCCATGAGAAGAGCATGCGGAAGAAGAAATCAATATTTTGGGACCTACCTTATTGGGAGCACCTAGAAGTTCGGCACTGCATTGACGTCATGCACATACAGAAGAATTTCTGTGATAGCTTGATTGGTCTCTTACTGAACATTAAGGGAAAAACAAAGGACGATATCAATGCACGACTTGACTTGATCGATATGGGCATCATACGAGTTATCACCGAAAGAGACCGATAAAGACCGAACATACTGCTAACCTGCTTATTACACTCTGTCCAAGGTTGAGAGAACTAAACTGTGACAGTGCTTGCATGGTGTGAAAGTTCCGACCGGTTACTCCTCCAACATGAAGAGACTTGTTTCGATGCTAGATTTGAGCTTAACTGGCATAAAGTCTCATGATTGCCATGTTCTTATGATACAGATGCTCCCTATCGCAATTAAAAGTATTTTACTGAGCAAGGTCTGAGAGACAATCACATGGTTGTGTTATTTCTTTAATACAATTGCTTAGAAGGTCATCGATCCCGAAGGACTAGATGCTCTGCAGGCCGAGGTGGTGATGACTCTATGTAATCTTGAGATGTATTTCCCTCCATCATTTTTCGATATCATGGTCCATCTCATTATTCACCTTATGAGGGAGATAAGGATGTGCGGGCCCATGTTCCTATGTAGCATGTACCCATTCGAGAGGTACATGGGAATTCTCAAGTCCTACGTACAGAATCAATCTCGACCGGAGGGTAGCATTGTAGAAGGTTATGCAACCAAAGAGGTCGTCGAATTCTATGTGGATTACATGGCTCAGGTCGAACCGATAGGTGTGCCTAGATCCCTCCATGATGGGAGGCTCTAGGGTATCAGGACCATCGGAAGGAAAGCAATCATGCCTGATCCAGCTGCGTGTGCTAAATCCCATTTCACAGTTTTGCAACACATGGCTGTAGTGGCCCCGAATATCGATGAGCACAAGAACTGGCTATGGCATAGAATCCATCGTGGCAGGAGTCCTGGATCATCAGATAGCATAACCTTCAGTTCAACAGATGGTTGAAGGAGCAACAACACATCACTGGAAGCTCGTTAGGTGATACGCTGACATGGTTGGTAAAAGGGCCAACATTTACAATTGTAACATGGAAATGATTCAACTTAAATGGGTATACATTTTACATGAGAGATCACGACATGAAGAACACAAACCAGAACAGTGGTGTTCGCATAGATGCGCTCAATACTGCTGGGTCGATGAGGAGCTCCTACTATGGGTTCATTGAGAAAATTTGGGAGCTTGACTATATACTATTCAAGATCCCCTTATTTCGGTGCCATTGGTTCAGCTGCAGCAAGTGAAGGTTGACAAGTACGGAGTTATTACTGTGGACCTCAATGTGTCGGACACCAAGACGAACAATTTGTACTCGCTAACCAAGTTGTTCAAGTATTCTATGTAACCGACCGGTCCAACAACAAGTACCACGTGGTTCTTCAGGGAGAAAGGAGGATTGTTAGAGTTGAGAATGTGGTAGATGAGGAAGAATACAATCAGTTTGACGAGTTGCCTCCTATTGGTAATGGCATCACGGTCCAGAAAGAACAACCTGAGAAAGTTAGCTACACACGTGTCAATCATCGTGAAGGACTAATTTTTATACAAAAGAATAAGCAAGTGGAGTTATCATTTTAAGTGTATTCTCCAACATAATAAAGTTCTTTGTAATGAAACGCTGGAAAGTCGAAACAATTTTGTGTATGCGTCTAATTTTCTAATTAGGTTACCATTGTGCTACTTTTTGAAAAATAGTAGATGGAAATTCTAGCATAAGAAATATTAACTTGAGTAAAAAATTAATGTGGGTAAAAAAATTAACTTGAGTAAAAAAATTAATTTGGTAGTAGATGAAAATTCTAGCATAAGAAATATTAACTTGGGTAAAAAAATGAACTTGAGAAAAAATTAAGAAATTAACTTGGGTAGAAAAAGATGTATATGTTATAAATTATAAACAATAACCTATGAATTATAAACGATGCATCAACTATAAATTATTAACTTTAGTAAAAATATTAACTTGAGTAAGAAATACTAACTTGAGTAAAATATTAACTTGATTAAAAAAACCTTCATCACAGATGGTTCTGGGCTTGAACCGTCTATAGATGGTTCAAGCCCAGAACCGTCTATGATGACCCATAAGGCCCATAACCGTCTATGATGGTCTCGGGCGTCCATATGCACCAGCGCCAAGGCCGTGTACAGACGGTTCAAGCCCAGAATAGTCTGTGATGACCCATAAGGCCCATAACCGTCAGTGATGGTCTTGGGTGCCCATATGCACCAGCGCCCTCCTTGGCCTCCTCCCTCCCTTGCCTCCCGCACCAGCACCCTTCCTCCTCCCTCTACATGTCTCCTTCCTGCAACAGCACCCTCCTTGCTCCCTCCTCCCTCCTCGGCGTCGACCTCCCACCGCCCTCCCCCCATCCTCCTGCCTCGGCGCCCTCCCTTGTGCCCTAACCCTACCCCTCCCCGGCCCTAACCCTAACACTAGCCAACTCCCTTCCCTTGGCGGCAGCATCCGAAGTCGGGGATCCTGCCGCTGTCTCCGCCCCCGAATTCAGGGATCCCATCGTGGTACGACCTGGATGCCAAGTGGGACGCGTGCCTCGACCTCTCCATCCACTGCATCACCTACTCCTCCCTCGCTGGCGCCTTCACGGGTCTTCTCCTCTTCTGTATGGAACCCCCTAACCCTGATTTACCTTCCCATTGCTTTCATCTCGTGAGATCTGTTTGCGGCATGCTTGGTATTTCGATTTTGGATTGTTCTGTCTATCTATTGTTTAGGGTTAGTGCGGATGTTCTTGTTCCATCTCGATTAACCTAATGTGATGCGGGATATGCTAAGTAGGTTGAGCTTATTTCAACCTTCTTGTCAATGCCAAACCCTTATTTCAATCTTCTTGTCAATCAGTGTATGAAGAGTGTTAGCTGTGGCTAAATTGTTAGCTAGCTAGGCTTGTGATGACTCTGATTGGTAGGTAGCAAACTTATGTGTTTACTTCAAATGGCTTTAGTTGGCTTTATAATGTATCTGTTTTAGTGCTTAATCATATTATGTCCTTCTAAGAGTTCAACATGTTCGATGCATAGAATATGTTTGAAATGTGATCGACGGTGAACTGATAGACCTCCTTAGGGGATCATTATGCTGTTCTGACCAGCGTTAAACTCACTGTTTCTCCAGTTTTCTTTTCTTACAATGATGCAGCCAGGGGAATAATCAGAAGTTCAGAATTGAATCGCGGTTGTATAGAATAATCAGAAGTTCAGAATAACTTATTTGCATCATTGAATTCTATCAGAGCTAGATGAATCTTCCATATAGAAAAATATAGAAAACTGGTCTTTATTTTGCTGGATTATATGTAGCCAACCTTAGTCATAAGTCTTACACTTACACTGTTACACTTACGCTGTGTATATATGTATGATTTCTTGGCCTATCAATTCTACTTTCTGTTATGGGTTTGTTCTTCCAACTGGTAATCAAGCACTAGGAAATAAAAGATGATTGCGTGTTGGTCTTTTTGTTGGTGCTTGTGTATGTGTTAAATAAAAGATTATCACTCGTGACAGAAGACAATTACCTAAGATGGATGGCCTTATTATTATGAATCAAGTTATATCAGTTATTTTGAACAAATACTACAATTCTGAAGTAACTGGTTAAAAAAATTAAGTTCCTAACCAAAATCCGTGACACAATTGTCAAGAAAGCTTTACTACCCAACCTAAGCTTTACTACCCAACCTATTTTCTCATATGTCAGTGAAAAAGTAGTCTAGTACTAAATATAGGGTATTTAAACTGCCATGTCCCCCCTTAGTTGATACATGATGCTAAGCTGGATATCTACATATGAAGGATGCATGCTACAAGCTACAGAAATGAAATTGGTAACATGAATCACGGCGAGAAAGCAATTCTGCTAAGAGATGGTCCAGTCAACATGAACATGTTTATGGTTCCCAGTATTCCATAAATTCTTTAACCAATTTGTGTTCTATGCTCTTTTATTTAACATCAACTCATCAAGCCTACACTCAAATAAGGGTGTCACTTTGCACAGCAGGTATGCATTTGCATGACAACATGGATAATATAAGCAAATGTATAAAGAATAGGAAGTGCAAGGTTATGACAGTCCCAACCTTAACCATGGTATCTCTCATGTATGTATTCATGATGTTCTTGTGTGCTTCGATCAATTGCATGTCATGCCTGAGCATTTTTGCATTACTCATATTCAAATTTCAAAGCATGTAATTACTCATATTCAAACCGGGTACCTGTTCTTGTGTTCTAGTAAAAACAAATTTCAAAGCATGTAATTACATATTCAAATTCCTTCCCTTGGCCATACCTGGTAGCTATTTTAAAAATACTATCCTCATGATTTCCTTCTCTTAACTTACCTTCTCTTAATTTTGCTTCTCTTAACTTACCTTCTCTTAACCTTGAACTATGACTGTCCTTTTGACATCTCTCAACTTTCAAAAAAGGTATAAATAACCCATCCAGATCATTTTCTTTTCCAAAAAAACAACCTCAAACTACTTCTGACCCCATTTGTCATCACTATTAATTGGATGTTGTATATAGAAAAAGATCACTAGGAGGGTAATTTATAGAAAACAATAACAATCATGATCAGGAAATACATTAAAACAGAGCTATTATAAGATTACATGACTAGTTATGAAGAACTAAGTACAAAAGAAGATGGCTTCCCCTCATTCCTCGTCGATGAATGGATCTGATGAGCCGAATGTTGGAAAACAAAGGCGAGGTCCAAGAGGGCTAAGTAAAAGGCCCTAGAGTCGATATACCATCACGACAGTCGATCCGCAGGATGAGGCCCCTACCACACCTCCTAAGATAGCGGCAACATTCTGGACATTGTGTGGGATCGTTGGACGGGAAAAAATCCCCATCACCTATCCATCATGAAAGACGCTGACAGATGAGGAGTGCGACAGCCCGGTGACAAATTTTTGCATCTTCGAGCTCCCAGAAGACGCCATGCACGCACTGCGACGGTATGCATTGCTAGTGGTGGGGAAGGCACGGAAAAATTTCAAGAGCGTTTGTAACATCCCAATCTTTGCATTTCTTGAATTTAATGTGCATTTTATATTTTTATGAATGTTCTGGAATTTATTTGAATTAATTTGCATTATTTGATTTATGGCCTATTTGCAAATCCCTTTTGAAAAATGTGAAAATTTAAATAACCCTATACTAAAAATATTTTATTTGAGTTCCAAAAGCCAAAACTTATTTTCTGGAATTTTTCTGATATTTTTTTGCTATTTATTTGGGCTTTGTTTATTTATCTGAATTTTTTTTATTCGAAAATGAATTAAAACTCGTCACATAGTGTTTGGGCCAAAACCCATTTGGTAAGGCCCATTTCCCGCGCCGCTGGCCCTCCTCGGCCTGCTCGCCGAGAAAACCCTAACCCTAAGAGCCATGACCGCTGGATTTTGATCCAACGGCCGAGATCTCGCCGCGTCGTCGAAGGCTGCAGATCGCTCGATTGGACCCGCGTGGACAACTGCGATCGTGCCACATCGGTTTGTCTGAATCCGCCACGCCACCATCTCCCGCGATCCTTAGATATAGAGTCCCACCATTGCATGCCTCCCGATCCGCTTATTTAATGCGCCGCCCTGCACAGCGTAAAGCCCGAGTTGCGCTGCACCTTTTGCCCTAGCCGCCGCCCACTATAGCGCTACTGTTTGTCCCAGTGAGCTCGTCGAAGTCCTCCGTAGCCTCCATCATTGTTTTTCGCTGTTTGCTCACCGTCTGTGGAAGCTCCGTCGTCTCCTAGGCCACCAGCTTGTTGGCCGCATCGAGACACTTCACGATCAAAGATGCACAACTCTCCATTTCTTATGACAATCTTGCAGCCGTTCTCCTCAAGTTGGCCAAGGCTGATTATGTTGGGCAAAATATCAAATACAGTCAACTTTATACCGTATATTATCAGTTTTGGACAATTGTTTTTCGTATTCTCCGAAATAGCCTCAATAGCCGGCAGACGACGGGACGACAGCGCATAGCCGGCATGTGGGATGCCGGCTATGCCCTGGGCCCTGCCATGACCGATTACGTCATGCGTGGAGGTGATTTGCAAGCCGTCGGTCGCGTCGCGTGTGAAGATGCTTTGCATGCATGCATGCCTTGGGCTCGGTCGGTCGCGTCGCGCGTGGAGGTGATTTGCATGCATGCTTTGCTTTAATCTGCAGTCTCTCGTCGCGTCAATCCTTGTCTGTCTGCACGTTTGAACTTCCCGTGGATTGAGTAGGGCAAGAAACAATTATTGCTGCTAGTTGCAGCATGGCTTGATTAAGTAAATTATTTCTGGTTGACCACTGTCATACGGATTACACACTTAATTACTTAGTCTACCGAACCGCTCGTGGATTACACACATCAAAGCTATTTTCATAAAAAATTCGGTTAACAAGTTAATTTTAACCGAATGAAAAATTAAACAAATCATGTTAGAAAATTTTGATTTTTTTGTCTATGGTTATGATGCATCATTAATATTCCCATAAAATTTTCTGATGATGAACAAGCTGTATGAATTTATTAAAATGTAGACGGTGCTCTTACCCTGTGCAAAGCAAAGCCGGCAAAAATGGACAAAATGAAAAATGGTACGAACCACTTCAGAAAATTTTGAAATTTTTTGTGTATGGGCCGTGCAGACAGAGGTTGAGCCGTGTGCATGCAGAGAGAAGAAATCGGGCGCTTGCATGAAGACCGAAGAATGAAATTTTATTTCTGTAGATCTTTTTTGGCTGATTTTGCTTTTGTAGGTTACTAATATGAATATATATATATATATTTTGCGTTAGACTGCGTATAATTTGTTTTCGAAAATATACGGTCATGACAAAATTATGGTAATTGAGTGCGACAAATTTTATGACAAATCATAGTAAATTATTGAATAAAACCCGACATTGATATTACGAAGTGCAGGGATACAATATAGGTACATGCCTTAGAGAATTCGTAAAACTGAGATACAACATAGGTATACATGCCTTACATAATTCATAAAACTGGGATACAATGTGTTCAATAGGTAGAGTGTTTGTTTTGCCGCCTTTTCGGCGGCCCGTAGAATATCAGATGAATAGTTCGTACGAAGCACTTAGACTATTTGTTGAACATACATAAGGGGACATGCACCAAAAGTTCAGATGATAAAATAAGCAATAGATTAGATTATATTACAAGGGCATTACAACAGTGACGAAATTTCTTGACGAACTAACTAACGAAAGCACTGTTTGTCATGGTGGAACAGATGATCGTTCCGCCTATCCGGGTACAAATGAATGATGTCCCATATTTTCCGCATATTACGACCGAATTCGTAAATTTTGAGATTTGTACTCGGACACCGCTCAATCCCCACTATGAAAGAACTCCATGGGGATCCGCAGTGCTCCCAGGTGTCGCCGAATAGGTGGTCTATGCCGTACGTCTCGGATGTGTAAGACAGAAATTTTTGGTCATCCCGATTCCCGACGTCCCCTATGTTAATACCACTCGGGTTCCCGGATGGTCTGCGTAGCGCGTCAAGGATTTGTTGCGTGGTGCGGACCTCAGCCGGCTGCTTCCCCTTGTACCTTCCTCTTCGAGAGGAGGTACCCTCTTGCACCTCTGTTGCATTGGCCGTTGGCAGAGACTTACCAAGACGCCTGCTTTGTTTTGGCTCGCACTCCACTATATGGTGCAGGAGGTGTGTGTTGGGCTTATCCTTGAACAACCGGATGCGCGCCCTGCAGTCAATGCAGTATGCCTGCTTTGGTCGTTGAATAACACCGTAGGCGTACTTGGGGTCTGGCTTTTCTGGGCGGTAGTAGCACCACGGAGAGGGTTGCTCCCCCCAGTTATCCCATACAAGAAGTTTGAGATGTGGGTGGTACGTCTCCGGGTCCACCCAGTTGAAGTAGCCGCACCATTCATCCTCGGCCAAGGGGAACCGGTAGAATCTCCGGTCCGCTAGCTCATCGTGGCAGGTATCAACTACTGCTTGCAGGCCGTGTTCGCAAAAGTCGGGGCTTTCGGGTGGCCCTTGAGGAGGTTTCTCCTTTGACTCGAGCAATTTCGCACATTCTTTTTTGAACTCCTATATGCGATGAACTGGTTTAGAATTATTACTTTGTGAGTGAAACATGAGTACGTCGCATGAAACTCACCGATTGGTTGGCCCCTTGCCCACCGGCCCTGAACTGATGAAGACCTAACCTGCTGTTGAGCAAAGGTGGCCCAATCTTTCACGGTACAACGACGATAGCTTCGTGACGCTC
Organism: Otatea glauca; assembly: GCA_036346275.1. Taxonomy (NCBI): domain Eukaryota; kingdom Viridiplantae; phylum Streptophyta; class Magnoliopsida; order Poales; family Poaceae; genus Otatea; species Otatea glauca. The sequence goes on along the minus strand of CM070713.1, from coordinate 44,491,001 downwards.
GCACTCAAACGGCAAAAGAGCCAATTCAAAAGCGAGAAACTGATCACACAAACCGCGATCAACACAAGAACGCGAATTGAGTGGAGGAATCGTATAGATCCAGTGGACAATCACAAGAACATGCCGTTCTTGACTTGCACCAACACTAACAAACCCAAGAACGGGAAGAACTTATCAAGAACACATGGTATTTGCGCCACAAACAACCATGGCTTATGCTGTCTATTTCTGAACATCCAAAAGTCCATCCCAGATAGAATACATAGGTATTTATACTAGGAACATCCCTCCTAGCTTAGGTGTGAAACTATACAAGAAACTAAGGGGGTTTTCTTGGGTAGATAAAAGGTTCAATGCCTTGGAAGTTGGACAGCAAGATATGGTCTCGCGCAACTTTTGACAGCCTGTGCAACTCCCACCAAAACAGTCATATCTCCCACCTTGGAAGTCCAAATGATGCACGGTTTGAAATGCTAGAAACTAGACTTCAATATCTTTCTATCCATATAGCCCAAGGATATGTTACTTGTCGTGATTAACAGAAGAATCATGATCAAATGGATGGACAGATTTGAGCGAACCAGCCTTGCTCATGTAACTCTTCTTTGCCTTCCATTCCAATGGATCGCTGTCAATAATTCTAACAAATATGGATCCAAATAGAATTCCTTTCTCAGGTGACATATTTCCAAAAGAAAGGGATATTACTCCTTGTGGATGCATGACCAAGTCACCTTTCTTCTCTCCAAGGTTTGCATTGCAATTCTCAGCCTGTATCACATTATCAACACAACTTGCATCGGACTTGTGACTCACTTGCACTTTAGCAAAGAAAGAAACAAGTAATGTGATTATTTGTAGACTTAGAGTCATGAGACGATACAACAATAGAGGATATATCCGCATCATCCCCTCCCTCTTAAAGCGAAACCGTCCTCGGTTTCGAGTTGTTCTTCAAAACACTCTTTAGCTTAGTGAGGATGTCACAATGAATATCATCCCTACATTTGGGCAGCAAAGAAACAAACACCCCTCGATGCATAAATGTATAGCGGTTAGTCCTCCCTTGGTGCGTAGCATTCCGGTCAAATTGCCATGGACGCCCCAAAAGAAATTGACTAGCATGCATTGCAACGACATCGCACTCCACCTTGTCTTCATATCCATCGATGGAAAATGGTACATGCACCTTATGGGTCACCTTTCGGGTTTTTATTTATTTAAAGGTTCAAACCGTATTATTTATTTTTGAAACTTTTATGAGGGGTTATATATAGGTCAAGGATGTCTCTGTAAAATTTTCAAATCAAAATATTGGGTATTTATTTTATTACAATTCTGACATGCTATTTTTGCAGATTTTCCAAGCTTCTGTTCTTGAATTTTTGGAAGGTCTAAATGACAAGATAAAATCCTAAAATTTTTACCAGAGATAATTTTTACCTTGATGGTGTTTTGGTAATTTTTTCCAGCTTCAAATAAACTTTGAATATTTTTCATTAATTCTGGCTTGCACTGTTTTTAGTCAAAAAGAGGTGTCATTCATTTTATTTACCCATTTTTCTGTGCATAAAATTTTACTTCTTGATTGTACTGACTTACTAGAGTGGTTAAGGTTCTATGGTAATTTTTCCAAAATTTATCTTTTACCTTTTTATCTTTTTACTATTATCATTCTTTAATTTCATTTGTTGGATTTTTCATACAAAGCATAAATCCAAGGAAATTCAGATAAGATCCAATAAATCCAATAAAGCTCATAAATAAATATTTTCAAATTTAAAATATTTATTTTTATATTATTTTATTTTTCGGGATGTTACAAATCTACCCCCCTTACAGAAATCTCGTCCCCGAGATTTGCAAGGACTAGGTAGGTTATGGAACTTCTTCTCGGAAGTAACTTTATCGTTTCCTTGTTTTCTTATCTTCAATGTATTCGCTTTACTGGAGTTTTCTTCTTGCAATTCCGAACTAATGTGCTGAGAATAGAGAAGGCTTCTATTTGGGGCCTGTGTAAGTAGATAAGGGATATTATTATATATCTCTTTTGATTGAAAATCTAGGATTGTTAATAAGGATGATCAAATTTAGAGAATAGCACTTAGTATGCTTAGGATACTTGAGGTAAAAGAATAGATGTATTGTCATTAAATTCATTTGGGAAGAATTGAATGTTATCATCAAGAAATGATATTTGAACACAGCGGTTGATCCGTATAGTCAACATTAGTTGATGAGATTAGTTGAGAATGAATGTCGTTCAAAGTTGTCTTTAGATTGAAAACGAGGTAAGATAATTCAAGAATTTGGGTTGAGGTAGGAGGATTATAATATGATCCTGATAATTTAATTCGTTTGGTCATCTTGGTAAACATAGGGTTTTGATTTTCTTTGTTTGGCAATTATGAAGGAATATATTGCACAGAGTCAAAAGGGTTGATTGCAGGAATTAACTACACGAAGGGCGTACTCAATATTACATTAAGTGTCGGGTGTAATTACATAAGGAAGATCTTTACATTCAAAGCCTGACGTCGAGGCAGTGGTTTTTCTGGGCACTTGATGCTTCCTAGGTCCTTAAAATTGCTTGGAAATCACTGATGTCTTCCTTGACGAGGTGATGAACTCTACTTGGCCAGATGTTGGCGAAGTGTTCAAGTTCTTCTTGTTTAATGTAGATGATGTTATCCATCTTATTCGAAACAATAACAAGTTTGTTTATTAATGTAATAAAACAAATGATCAGGAGGCGACTAGGGTCAAAGGGTTGACCTTGGAATTAAATTTGAATTCTAGCAGGGTTCAAACATATATATATATATAAGCATCGTATCTAATACTGCATCTGGTAGATCATAAGTTTCTTTCGTGAATAAGTGCTGTGGGTAACTGGGATTGATGAGGTTAGTTGCGAATAAATTTGGTTTGAGCTGACTTTTAGAAGCATAAGTACGAGGCAGCTAAATTCGAGATGCTAATTTTTTTAATTTTTTTTTATTGATTAACGAATAGATGGAGGACTTACCGGGTAATGGTTAAAGATGAAAATTGAAAGTTTAGTACTTGACCTTTTACCAGCCATTTGGATAGACTAAGTTAAGACATATTTTGATGAGAATTCAGTAAGATTTAATAAGCAACATTTCGCTTATCAAATTATTACCTTATGAACAGATTCTACTTGAACCTTTGGTTGACTTCAAGTAGATCTAAAGATACAAGATGATTTCAAATTAATCTAAGTTCTGATAAAAACTGTATTTATAAGCGATGTACCTTGCATTGAGTCAGGTATGCCATGATTGATGTCTTAAGTTGGTGTAGATGCAGACCTTGGTGCGTGTTGGCCTTCAAATTCCTGAGGTCAGTTTTAAGGTTGTTGTATATCTTCTCGGGGTTGAGAATAAAATAGATTTTGTTTCTTCTTTGGGCACTTGTTGACATAATGCCCACGTTTACCACAATAAAAGCAAATAATACTGACTTTCTGGTTTTAAGTACCAGATAGCCGTCTATTGGTGTTGCTGGAGGGATGAACAAATGACAATTGAAATTCAACATGGAGTTGAGCAGAATTCTTTTTAGAACAAGTATCTTTGTTCAAGCATCATTTCTTTAATTGATTTTTCGAGTAAACTGCTTCGGATTTTATTTCTTTTACTCTTGGAGTCATAATTTTGACCGAGTCTTCTATGAGATATGGTCATGTTTCAAAGCTTGATGAAGATTCAAAAGAACAAGATATTCGTTTTTGAAACGAACATGTGGCATGTCAGAGTTTGAAAGGAATCATCACTCGAAGATGACAAGCTGTCCTTAAAGGAAGAACATGCTAGGACAGCAACTAGTTTCAAGTTCATCTGACAGTTAGTTTTTCATCGTACACGCAGATTTGTGGAACACGTTTTCTGCAAGATACAGGATAGGAAAAGCGCTAAAACATTTGAGATCATCGTAAAAGCAATGGTTGGCTGAGCACGATCCTTGCCAACACAGAGATGTTTGTGGTGTTTGTAGAAAAGAAGCGGGGTAAACCAAGAGAATCATGGTTAGGTATTTAAAAAGGAATGAAAATGTTTCCACAAAATGTGAACGGATGCGAGTAAAGGCGGCCAAGTTGCAACGGGTTTGTGCAACAAGTGCTGTTTCCACTGTTTGACTGATCAAGGAAACAGGCAAAACTTAACGGCTGAACGTATGTGCGGTGATGGTAAATGGCACGGTTGAATTAGGCGTACATGAGCAGAGATGTGGTAACGGGGGGGTGATACAGTCTCCTAATTGAGGCGTAAAGTGACCTATTTATAGGTGCTTAAAGCAGCATAAACGGGGTTTGAATGGCGACAGTTTTGTTTGCCGGTCAAGTGATGATATTGGAAATTCAATAGCGCAGGACATGACTTACACAGATATAAGAGTATAGCAGCTGTCTCATCATCATTACTGGCATTAGTGAGCTGGGCATTGTGTTGGCCTACCACGCTGGAGTGAGGGAGACGGCGCGCCCTACCGTGGTGATCATCGGGTAGTGGGAACAAGCCACCGAAGCAGGCACCAAACGCGAACGCAAAGAAAAATTGCGCTCAACTCTGTACCGGGCTTGCTTGAAAGAAAGATAAAGGAGAGGAGAAGGAAAAGACTAGGTGAAAAGGTGCAGTGCCGAATTGATCCCTTATGTCGTGTGTGCAGTGAAGCTACGTGTTCGGTGCAATGAATTGCACTAGATGTTTGGTTTTAACAAAAAGCTGGCTGCTTGCTGTCGTGGAGAAGAAAAGTATGTGTCTAGTGATTTTGTTTTATTACGGCGAGCACTTGTGCTAAGGTTGGAGATTCTGGCATTCGTTTTTCTTGGTTGGGTTTCACGAAGTAGATGAGGAGTGTTATCAATTTAAATCAAAAATCATTAGCAAAAGTTAAGCTAACTTAAAGAGAAGTACTTAGTTTGTTAAAACGTTTGAGATGAACGAAAAGATGCATCTCAACTAGGATTATTTGGGAAGAGCCGAAGGTCGATTATAAAGGCTGAAAAACTTATTACTCATTAATTTTTGCGGATGCATTAATGGATTGTGCCGTAGGTGTCTTCAAGATGTTGAAATTAGGAGGATATGGTTAGATGAAAGTTATCCATTTCACAAGGTAACATTCTGTTCATTAAAATATTATTTTGTGAATAGCCTATATATGGATTAGGTGATTACTAGTTAGTTTATAAGGCAAGTTTCATTTATTAAAACATTGTTTCAAGGTTGGTTATTAGTAGTTATTAGTTCATAAGGCAACTTTTCGTTCCTTAAAATTTTCTTAATTAAATTTTCTTATTAAATAAGGGTTGACACATCGTAAATTTCAACCTAATGGTTTAATAATTACGAGAGTAACACAGAAAACAATACAAAAGATCTACAACAAACACAACAAGAAACAGAGAAAAATTCGTGGGCCAAAAAAAAAACCCACGAATTTATTTATTTAAATTCGTCGGTTTGTATAAAACCCACGTTTTTAATTAAATTCATGGGCAAAAATGAAACCCACGAATTTATTTATTTAAATTTGTGGGCTCAAATAACACCACGAATTTAATCATTTAAATTGTGGGCGTTAGTTACCAATTTAAACATTTAAATTGTGGACCAAAATTACCCACAATTTAAACATTTAAATTCGTGGGCTAAAAATTACCCACAATTAAAAATTTAAATTCGTGGCCACGGTCATCCCCACCAATTTAACAGGAAAAAAACCCTCGGCCCAATTTGACCAAGAAGCGCCCACCGACGCCGCCTCCCGCCACGCGCGCGCCGCGCGCGCCGCCCGCCCGCCCGCCCGCCGCGCCGTCCCGCGCTCGTCGGCCGCGCTCGCCGCCGCCCGCTGCGCCCGCCCGCCTACGCGCCGCCCGCTCGGCCGCCGAGCCACCGCTCGGCCGCCTCCCACCAGCTGCCATTGCGCTCGCTCTCGACCGCCTGAGACCAGCCCGCCCTCGGCCGCGCCGCCGCCGCCCGCCGCCTTCGCCACTTGCGCTTGCCCGCCGCGCCTCCGCTCGCCTTGCGCCGCTCGCGCCGCCCGCCGCCGGCGCGCCGCCTCCGCCCCCTTTGCCGCGCCACGCCACCGCCCGGGTTGGATATTCCATGTTTGTTGCTTCAAAATGACTCGATTGAAGGCCTCTTTGCTAGCCGCTCTGCTCCATCATTTTGCTTCTCGATGATGTAGAATCGATCTTTGAATCCTTTGAGCATGATCAACCACAGAATCGGAAGCCATTGCCTCAAGCGTGAGGGCTCACGCCTATGCTTTCATATGCTATTTTCACGTAACATCTTTATGATTACTACCTGCTGAGAAAATGGGATTGCTAATTTCGATGTTCGTCATGTTCTTCTTTAATTGATGCCTTCTCTTTTAACCACAATGCAGAATAGTTGAAATCAAAGAACAAGGTTCATCCAATTCTCATTCATTTGGTGACCCCTCTGAGCTGGATCAGTTAAAACCGCATGATCTACACCCCGCATCTTGGTTAGTAAAACAGTTCTTTCAAGTGCCTCTTCATTGAACCTAGTGGACAACGCAAGATATAATAACCCTACCATTTATGTTTCTCCTTGTTGCTAGGTACTCAGTTGCTTGGTATCCCATTTATCGAATTCCAGAAAATAGCAGGACTAGTATTCCTCCTCTGCGTGCATGTTTCTTGACATATCATTCGCTAAGTCATCTTGTTATGAGACATGAAAGTCCAGATCAATTGGGAAACGACTCCTTATGTGTAGTCCCTGCACTTGGTATGCGTAGATACAATGGGAAGGTGAGTACTATTATTGCCTTTTTCTTCTTTTACCTCTTTAAGAAAAAGGCAATCGAGTTAACATTAGTCAAAAGCGTCAGAATGTGATTATGTGCATGTAAAATGTGACTTAGGCCTTGTTTGGGTAATTGAAAAAAATTCCAACCATGAAATCCAAGATATAATCGTTGTAGGTGGTCTTGGTAGTTGGTAGTAGTTACTTCCAAAATCCATCTCTGCCCAAAAAGCCAGCATGTGCTCGATGTGTTGATTGAGCATATCTCGTATGATTTGGATCCTCTGGGGATCAAACCGGAGGATTTTACAACAGGAATATCTTAGGAGGTTAGAACATGCCCATCGAAAGAATCTGGATGAAGTCTTACTAAATGTTCAAAAAGTTGGCGATAACCACTATCGGTTTATCAAAATTCAAAACTAACCATTTTGAGAATTAGAGCTTTACATATTATAATCCAACTTAGGGTGCTTGAATGGGGATTTCGTTTCAAGAATTTTCGTGATTAGTTAAAATTGCCCAAACATTTGTAATTATGTATGATTTACATCATTTTTAATAGCGAACATATTCTTTGACAAAAGATAATAAGCTATTAAAGACTTGTTGGGTGTATTGAGTTTCTTTGAAACCCAAACCGACTTAAAGTTTGCTTATCACTCTTATGACCTGTTGGTCATCCATATTCCTCGATAAATTCTTGGTGCTGAGTGGGTTGTTTAGGAGGCTAGAAGTTCTTGGATGCCATGTTAATTGTTAAGGGAAAAAAATAAGGGTGGCAATCATGAGTTGATTGTCCATGTGATAGCAAAGTGTATCCTTAATCGAAAGTTCATACAAGATACTAAAGCTGTTAAAAGTGCATATGATCATGATGTAAGTAACCGACATTTTATATTAGAAAATATACTCTTAAAACACGTACAACTTGTTTTAAGCGCTTTTGACCAGCTATGAAGACTCAATTATAGAATATCATCTTGTTTTGTTGTTGCCACTTGCCTTGAATATTGAGGTGAAGTGCAATCTGGTGACTTTAAGTCCGAAAGATCGAAAAGGCGACTAGAGGGGGTGAATAGGAGCCAAATAAAATTTTTGAATAAACTTTCCCCTAGAATTCAAACCACCAAAAGACCAGAAAGAAAGCTGACTGGTCGGGTATCTCCGTTGGATGAATAGTACCCCGACCTACTGAGGTCGAATGAGCAGATACTCCCGAGCCAAAGACTGGTCGGATGAATAAGACTCGACCAAGTGGTCGGATGAAGCGATACTCGGGTGAATAGTGTTGGGTGAGCGATACCTCCGACCGATGAGCGATACACCCGACCTACGAGGTCGGATGAGCGATGCTTCGGGTGAATAGTGCTCGGATGAACAGTACCTCCCGACCGATGAGCGAGACGTCCGCCTAAAGAGGTCGGGTGAGCGAGACTCGGGTCGGATGAACGATAAAATCAGCACGATCTTAAAAAGCGAACTCGATGTGCTTTTGATCGGTGATCCAAAACAAATGAAACTTGGTGTGCACCTCCCTAAGGATGTCGGGAACCTATTTCAGTCATCAATCGAAGGAATTGATACCAAGGTTCCGTCCTTTTCGATTTAACAAATGCAACACCAAAAAACAGAGTCACGAACACAGACTTCACCTAACTTGCTGGTGGGAGTTGATGGTCGAATATCCTTGGATAACTCTCCACAAATCACAGCAAGTAAGTACACGAAGAAACAACCCTTCAAGCAGATAGAAACACTATCCAAAACTAGGCACGTAAATTGGTTTCTTCCAAAACCGAATAGAAGAGGTTGTAGATTGCCTAGATGATTGGAATATGATCTATAGAAGATTCATCCGGCAATCTTTCATCCTTGGCAATAAGAACCGAAGCCAATCAAGACTAACGAATCGCAAGTCACACGTTACGCACTTTAAGAACACAGATTTACAACTTGCAACAAGAACGCAAGGATTGCCTAAATGATTGAAAGCACCGAATCCAGAGAAGAGTTCATCAATCATGAATTTCAAAAAGGACTCAAAAGCATGTAGAAGGAGATGAGGCAAATCCAAATTACGTAAAGTAAGTTGCAAGTAAGTAAATGCGAATTTAGATAATGTAATTTAAGTGCGTAATGTAAATACGTAAGAGAAATGAAACAAGAATATAAGTGAAGAACATTTCATTTCTGGAAGGGAGGTTTACAAAGCCTCACAACAAAGTGGGCAAAACTCAAACGAGCAGCAAAAACCTCAGAACCTTCAAAACCTTCACAGAGGGGAGGCTGCCCCTACCCCTCTATTTATAGTGACCTGGGATCAATTCCCACCTTTGGATGTTCTCGCTTCAATCCTAAGCCAACATCCAAGAGTCGGATTTGATCCTTACACCGTCACTCTCAACAACTCTCAACTACTCACGAGACTTTCCTCACCGCTCACCCCAAGGAGACACCCTCTCCTGTCTATTCATAGCGGGCTTGGAACACCTACCACCCTTGGATGAGCCTCTAAACCCTAGAGCACTCCATCAAGGGTGAGATTTTACCCACTCACAAAGCTATGCATGGGCTCACCGAAACCCAACAACACAACGGGTTTTGCACGCTTTTCAACTCACACTAACTTGACCGCTACTCTATCTTCCCGACCGCGATCCAACGGTCCTCCTAGATCGAGCAGCCCAAGTTAGCATCTCATCCATTCCTTTGTCTTCTCGGCTTGCAGCTACTCCCGGCCTCGGTCATCTTTGGCGACACCTTGATCATCGGACCTCGGCTCTCCCACCTAGTCCCGATCCCCTTCGCCTCACCATGACCTAGCTCCAAAGTCCCGCAACCATCATAGACAAGGAAACCACATCACATAGCAATGTCCAACAACACATATCCATCTCAGCAGACAGATATACACTACGCCGACAAAGATAACCACGACCACACATGGTCCGATCACCGGTCTCCATCCCGACCACGGCACGACCATCGGTCTCCATCCCGACCACTCGAGGTCGACCACCGGTCTTCGTCCCGACCACTCTGGTCCGACCATCGGTCTCCATCCCGACCAACCATGGTCGACCATCGGTCTCTATCCCGACCAACCATGGTCCGACCACTGGGTCGGACGACCGGTCTCCGACCACCAAAGCCCCGACCTCTGGTCGGACGACCCGACCACTCGGGGTCGGACGACTGGTCTCCAACCAGCCAAAGCCCCGACCACTCAGGTCGGACGACCCGACATCTCGGGGTCGGACGACTGGTCTCCAACCAGCCAAAGCCCCGACCACTCAGGTCGGACGACCCGACCACTCGGGGTCGGACGACTGGTCTCCAACCAGTAACTCAAATTGCTCTAGCTCGAAAAACAATCCAAATCAAACTCAAACTTGAGCACACCTTGCTCAAATAAAGTCAAATACTCACCACAAACATGGATGGACCTCCACATGGTCCTTCAATCTCCCCTTGATGAGTATATTGACAAACCACACAAAAGGCATAAATTTGAGTTTGAATGAGAGAAGAAGAAAGCAATTTGATTGCAAAGCCAAACTTGGTCCAGAGAGAAAGATATAAAATTATGACCAAGTTGGCAGTAAGATTTTAGAGCAAGACCATGAAAAGAGCAAGTTTTCCACAAAAGCTCATTTACAAAAGCCAAATGTGATTATGATCCATAAGAGATAGCAAAGATTTACAAAGATCATAAGAATCAACAAGCTTTCACATTTTTATCTCCCCCTTTTCTACATTTTAAATGATGCCTTTTCTACATTTTCTCCCCCTTTTGGCAATATAGGCATCAAAATGATTTTTTTTTTATTTCTCCCCCTTTATATCTTTATGCATGAAATGCAATCTAAGTGAGCTTTGAAGATTATCCAAATGATCATAATGACAAGATATGACACCAAGCTTATTAATCTCAGATTATGACCAAACTAAGACATGTCCAAGTGCAAATAACAAATTTTGCTCATAAGCGAAGTTTTGAAAATGTATCATTTTTAGCAAGATTTGACAAGTGCAAAACTTAGCAAAGTTTCAAAACTAGAAGCAAAACCACTCAGGGATCAAATGGAAAACCTAGAGTTCAACCTACTCAACACTTTGGGGAATTTTGAAGTGCATATAAGGTCCTTCGAGCCCATTTTTCAGTTTATGCAAATTTTCTTTAAGACTTGAAAAACATAGCGGGTGCAAATGTTTGACATTATTTGCATTCTTTACCCACTTATGTGTTTGATATTTGCAAATTTTTTTGTTGATTGACTCAAGCCATTTTCAATCATCTCAAGAGTAACTCTTAAGAGAATGATCTTGGTCATACACAATATATTCCAAGTTCATCCCAAATGCAATGGGAGGCGCTCGAGAATATAAAGTCTTGAGATCAATTTTGCACAAAAGAGTCAAATTTTTTTAATTTTCAATTTAGCACATATAAGCAATTAGAAGGACTCAAATATGGATCAAGCAAATTTCACCCAAGTTGCTATAGGGACTCTAGAGAATTCCAAAATTTCACAATTCATGGTAAAAGCTCTTAGAGAAGAAACTTAGTAAGTAAAAGCAACATGTTTCATCAAGTTTTCATTTAAAGCTTTTAAGTTTTCAGATTTCAATGAACATTAGCTTGATAAAAGAACTTGGACATATCTAAGCTAGTGATTTTCTTCAAAGATATAGCATGATGTATTTCACGAAGATTGAGTCAAATGCATAATAGACAAAGCTCATAAAACGAAAATGCAATCTAAATGCAATGCATGAACAGATTCCCAAACTCCCCTCAACAATTGAATCAATTTTAAGCTCAAATCTGGTTAAAGTTGAGTTATTATCAAGATTAGGCATAAAGAAAACCCGAATGAACTCAATAATAACTGAAAAATGTAATGAGGAGAAGAAGTCGAGTCGGCGCAAAACTGGATGGCTATAGGGCATAGAAAAGATATAAGAAACTCACTACAGCTTAGACTTGCTCTTATCTTCCCAAATGGTGACATAGGAAGTCGACTCTAGATCCCAACTAAGGAGTGCACATGCACTGTCTACCAGGAGGTCCAAAACCGCTAGACTTAAAAGGCGTGAGGGAACTCAACCTAGAGAGAAGAGAGAATGACTAATCACGCATGATAGCAACCTAAAGCACAAGATAAGAGGTCCATGCGAGGCATGCCAGAAGTCTAAGTGAGTGAACTCAACTTAAGAAAACAAGCCCAAAGTCACCTGTAAGAAGAAAGGAAATGCTTTGGAGGAAAAATATAGTACATAGTATACAAACCGGCTCCCCCTCAAGATAAGCCGTATGGGCTCACGACTCCAAGCTCACTCCTCAAGGCAACAAACTGGAGCTATCCAAAGGCTTGGTAAAGATATCGCTAACCGGTGGTCACCATCTATGAATCAAGCACGATATCACCCTTCTCCACATGGTCTCTAAGGAAGTGATATCTAATATCAATGTGCTTGGTAGGGAATGTTGCATCGGGTTTTTAGCAATGCAAATAGTGAAGTGTTGTCACGTAAAAGTAGCACACTCTCTATTTCTAACCCATAGTCCCGCAAGGTCGATCTCATCCAGAGCACTGCTACGAGAATCGGCTGCGCAAAGAACATACTCGGCCTCGTGGTGGATGTGCAACCCTGCATCGCTTCCTAGATGACCAAGAAACAAGAGAAGTGCCAATGAATTGGCAAGTGCGAAGTGCTCTTCCTATCTATCCTCTGACCAACAAAGTCGGCATCGAAAAGGCTCTAAGAGATAGACAAGAAGAAGAAGAGTACCAAATACCATAATCGGTGGTGGCACGAAGGTACACAAGATGCGCTTAATCACTTTGGCGTGAGAGGCGCGAGGAGAAGCATGAAATCGAGCGCACGACACACAATGAAATGTATGTCGGCCTCGAAGCGGTGAGGTACAAGAGGAGCCGATCATACTCAAACTCCTTTTGATCAGAGCTCACCATCCTCATCGGGCTCGAGAACAGCGGTGGTGGCCATAGGAGTCATCACCGGCTTCCCATCGACATATCAAGCGCCTCGAAGGTCACGGGTATATTTGCCTTGATGCAAGAAAGTACCCTCCCGAGTCCGCTTGATTTGGAAGCCAAGAAAGTAGCTCAACTCGCCCATCATACTCATCTCAAACTCAGTACTCATCACATCAAAACCGAGAGACAAGAGAATGAGAGGATCCACCAAAAATGATATCGCCCACATAAACTGGACAAGAAGAAAATGAGACTCATGGTGTCCGATGAATGCAGAGTTTTGTCTACTATGCCCATTTTAAAGTCATGGCTGAGAAGATAAGACTTGAGCCTCTCATACCATGCTCTGGGGGCTGCTTGAGTCCATACAGAGCTTTGGAAAGCTTGAAAACATGACTCGGAAACTTGGGGTTCTCAAATCTCGGAGGTTATTTGACATAAACCTCTTCCTCAATATAGCCATTGAGAAATGCACTCTTGACATCCATTTGATAGAGCTTGAAGCCCGGGATGCGAAAATGCAAGCAGGATCCTAATAGCCTCTAGCCTAGCTATAGGGCAAAGGTCTCCTCAAAGTCAAGACCTCAACCCGAGAAAAGCCTGTGCAACTAGCCTAGCCTTGTTGCGAATGACAACCCCATCCTCACTGCTTGTTTTGAACACCCACTTGGTCCCAATTACATTATGACCGGATGGGCTCTACAAGCCGCGGACTTTGTTCCTCTCAAAGTTCTCAAGTTCCTCATGCATAGCATTAATCCACGACTCACCGGATAATGCATGAGAAATATCCTTCGGCTCAAAGGAGGCAACAAAGGCAGAGTGAAGACAGAAGGAGGACAGACCCGTTCTTGAGCGAGTGACACGCTCGAACAAATCGCCAATCATCTGATCAGAAGGATGACGTCTCTGAATATGACGGGGAGGTCCAAGAGCAGAAGTGGCCTCTACCTCTTGAACATAAGAGATAGGAACAGAGCCACTCGCTGAAGGAGAGCCAGAAGACAAAGGCTGGTCTCCCTGAGGTGCAGAAATGGAAACAGGAGGCACCTCAGGTGTAGAGGGGACTGGATCAGGTGGAACACCATCATCTCCATCATCCTCATCCTCTACAAAAATGGTCTTGGAGGAAGAAGAAGAGCTCAAACATCGAGGTCTAGCTCTGGCTAGCCTCATCAAAGGTCACATCACAGTCTCTATGATCCTATGCGCATCAACACTCCTGCACCTATAGCTACGAGAAGAAGACGAGTAACCTAGAAAGATGCCATCGTAAGAGCGAGACTCAAACTTATCTAGGTTACAGGACTTCAAGATAAAACACTTGCAACCAAACGCGAAAATGAGACACACTGGGCTTTCGCCCATACCTCAACTCATAAGAAGTGCGATGCAAATGTGCTCTCAAAAACACGCGATTAGAAACATGGCAAGCAAGAGCTATAGCCTCACCCAAAACTTCCTAGGAGTTACAGACTCATTTAGCATCGTCTGCCATCTCAACGTGGTCCTGTTCTTCCTTTCCACTACGCCATTTTGCCGAGGCGTAGGGAGAAGAGAAGCGATGCTCTAAACCAGACTCCACACAAAAACTCTCAAAGTAGGAATTCTTGAACTCCGTGCCATTATCACTGCGAATAGCTCGTAATGCACACGGGAGCTCAATAGACAACCTCTTGACTGCACTCAAGTGAGAAAAAGTCTCATCCTTTGAGGCCATGAAAAATACCCAAGAGTATCTAGAAAATCATCAACGATGACAAGAACATACCACTTCCTCCTGCCGATGTTGCACTCTATTTGGACCAACGGTGTCCATATGTAAAAGCTGTCTGGTGCATCACCATCACTACGGATCGGAGGATGAGAAGCGATGACCATCTTGCCATGTCGGCAAGGAGAGCAAACTAAGTCTTTGACCATCTTGAGTTTGGGCAAACCCCGAATGAGATCGTGGCTGCTAACTCGGGTCAAATGATCAAAACCAATGTGACCAAGTCTCCTATGCCAGAAGGAGAGATCACGGGACTCAGAAGCAATCAAACATCGAAGAGGGTCTCCCGAAGAAGCAGAAAAATCAGCACGAAAGACTCTCCCAAATCTAGAAATCCCGCAAACTAACCCTCCTGATGAATCAATGATTCTACAGGCATTACTCTTGAAGCTTACCTCGAAAGAGTCATCGATAAGTCGAGAAGCAGAGAGCGATTGTATTGCGACTTACTTACTAAGGCAACATCTTTAAGAATGAAATTTTGGTTAATGCAGATGGTACCTTTAGCGATGACTCTACTCAAGATGCATCCCCAAAAGTGATTAACTAATCACCGGGGCTCGGACTAGGAAGAGAACCATCGAGAATCTCGGTCATATGGCGAGAACAACCGAGTCAACAATCCAAACATCTCCCTTCCCATCCGACCAACCCGATCAAGACACAAGAGAGAAAGATGACTCAAGATCTTGGGATAGAGTGAAGACTTGGGAATCCAATATTGAACCACACGACGCCTCGAGTGCGATCCACGAGAGAAGAAGGCGGACTCGAGTGTCTCTCGACGCTTAGACTTAACAAGATCGAGCAACTCTAGTAGATGATCTATGAGTCAAATCGGGTTGGCATGCCGTGGTGCAAAAGCCGACCATCCCAAGAAGGTCGCTGGATCTCCTACCGAGAAAACACATCACGCCACCGATATCTACCTCGATGGGAAGAACGAGGAATATCAAGAGGACGGCGGAAAGAGCCCGACTACGAACAGCTCCAAGACTAAAACTCGAAGAACCAAAGATGAAAACCGAGTCACGGGCCTTTGCCCAAAAGCAGCGACTCTCTAACTCGTCTAGAAGCGGTGTGTGTCTTAGGAGCACTCAAAGTCCGGGATGACCACGAATACCCCTAAGAGCAACAACACGCCACGCCGAGTGATCTTGGCGCGCTCAAGGTAAATCTACTAGGTGACCATCCTTCTTATGAAGGTGCATGTGTACTTCGCCTTGCTAGAGACGGAAGCAGGGGGTAACACCCTTACAGTCAGAAGTCCTATGGACAACCCAAACAGACCTAAACTTGGTGGTGCTCACTCAGGAGCTACCACAATCTCACCATTCTTGGAGCGCACAATGGTGGGAGGATGCGCCGAGCGTGCTCCAAGGATCAAATCCTAGACCTTGATTGAATCTACTAATCTTGGATTGGTCTAGAATAAGATTGAGCTTCTTCTTGCCTCCTACAAACTTCTCGAGAGTGCTCATAAGATCTTGGCAATCTCGAAAGAAAGAGGCACAAGAAGAGCGGGGAAGAACAAGAAGAAGAACCGGAAAGATGAGCTCTCTCAAAGACGTGCATTTTCTCCTCAAAGACGGTGCCTCAATCTTGAGGGCCTCACAAGAAACGCAAGATGCATTTCTAATTCTATGGGCTTGGTCTTCTAATTTCTTCCTAAGCTCGATATGGATTTTATCCAAGTCCCCTCAATCACGAACATCGCAAACAACTTTCTTGTGACTTATCTAGTAAGTCCTTAGCAAGTTTAGCACACTTGACATTTAAAGCATTATTGTCAAGTTTTAGTTGCTTCTGACCCTCACATGAGTATTTTGGATCCTTAGAAGCATGGAATTCAAGTTCATCATTTCTAGAAGAAAGCTTCTTAAGGTGAGTGCTCATGGCATCAATTCGAGAAGCAATTTAGGGCAATTAGCACAAGAAGGAGTAGAGTGAGCATGAAGAAAACTAGCCTCAACAGAATATCATCAATAGAACTAGTGCTAGCATTCTTCCTCCTAAGACCATCAAGTTCAAGCAAGCACACTATCATGTATGGTCCTTAGGTTCTCCAACTCCACAAGAACAGCATCACAGAGAACACAGTCATCAGTGACTCATGAGGGAGAAGATCTAAGTGAAGCTAACTCCCGAGTCAAGGTACCTACTTCCTTTTCTAACTCAGAACACCTCGACCTAGCCTTATCATGAAACTTGCCTAATTTACAGAAGGCAGCATTTAATTCGTCGTAGGTGGGTACCTCGTCCGAGTCGCTGTACAGCTCGGAGTCGCTGATGCCGTTGGCGTCGGCCATGAAGCACATGCCGGAGAAGTCATCGTCGCCCTTCTTCTCTTGCGGATCATCCTCGCCTTCATCGCTCCATGTCTCCGTGTCGGAGAGGTTGATGTCGTCAAGCACGGCGAGGACGTGGTGGAAGAGCTTCTTGTTCTTAGAGAAGTTGCGGTACTTCTTTTCACGCGCTGGCTCGCGAACTGGAGGCTTCTTGTTGCGGTTCTTATCGGTGTAGTCGTTCTTGCCCGAACCGCTTTGTTCGTTTTGCCCTTCTCGGCTTGGGACGGTTTACTCGAATGTGGTTGGGGCCACCACACTCAAAGCAGTGATCATCCACCTCTCTTCTCTCTCTCACTCTCTTGTAGGCATATGAAAATTTGCGAGCAAGAAGAGCAAGCTCATTTTCTCGAAATTTTTCCAGTTGGTCATCGCTAGCTCGCATGCAGGCGGAGAGAGAAACCAATGTAAGAATCGAAAGAGAGGATCCAATGGGATCGGTGACCAAAGCCATCGATCGAGACTTCGTCTTCCGCGAGGCGACGTCGATCTCATGAGTCTTGAGGCGGGAATAAAGCCCGTCAAGAGTCAAGGTCGATGTGTCGGTGGTGTCCTTGATGGTGGTCACCTTCATCTCCCAAACACGAAGATCAAGTGCGGTCAAGAAATGTCGAGCATTATCCGAGTCGAGGTATATGCAACCGATCGCGGAGGTCGCTCAAAATCTTCATAAACCGACCAAAGCACTCGTCAAGACTCTCACCAACGGTTGTTCAAACTTGTTGAACTCACGCTTGAATTGATCTGTCGAACCGTCTTGATTTGGGTAGTGCCCTCATGGTAAGCATCGAGGGTCACCCAAATCTCATGAGCGTAACGAAGGTGAGAGATCCTATCGTACTCACTCGCGACTAAGGCCCCAGTATGAGGATGTTCCTTGCCTTAGCATTTGCCTCAACATCGACCATATTGCCGGCCGTGACGTTCTCATCGGTAGGAACCTCATACGGAGCTTCACCTTACGCCATATCGAAACCCAGGCGTGATGTACGACTCCATCCGAGATTTCCAAAAGGAAAATCAACTCCAGAGAAAATAGGAGGCTTGGTGGAATACTTGTCCATCGCCATGGCTCTTGAGACCGGTCAAGATCTAGAAAGAGCGTAACGGCTCGATACCAATTGAAAGATCGAAAAGGCGACTAGAGGGGGTGAATAGGAGCCAAATAAAATTTTCGAATAAACTTTCCCTAGAATTCAAACCACCAAAAGACCGTAAAGAAAGAAAGACCGGTCGGGTATCTCTGGTTGGATGAATAGTACCCCGACCTCTGAGGTCGAATGAGCGATACTCCCGACAAAGAGCGGTCGGATGAGCGTACTCCCGACCGAAGTGGTCGGATGAGCAAGACTCGGGTGAATAGTGTTCGGGTGAACAGTACCTCCCGACCGATGAACAGTACACCCGACCTACAGAGGTCGGGTGAACAGTGCTTGGGTGAATAGTGCTCGGATGAACAGTATCTCCCCGACCGATGAACAGTACGTCCGGCCTAAAGAGGTCGGGTGAACAGTACCCGGGGTCGGATGAACAGTAAAATCAGCACGATCTTAAAAACAGAACTCGATGTGCTTTTGATCGGCTGATCCAAAAACAGTGAAACTTGGTGTGCACCTCCCTAAGGATGTCAGGAACCTATTTCAGTCATCAATCGAAGGAATTGATACCAAGGTTCCGTCCTTTTCGATTTAACAAATGCAACACCAAAAACAGAGTCACGAACACGGACTTCACCTAACTAACTTGTGGGAGTTGATGGTCGAATATCCTTGGATAACTCTCCACAAATCACAGCAAGTAAGTACACGAAGAAACAACCCTTCAAACAGATAGAAACACTATCTGAAAACTAGGCACAGAAATTGGTTTCTTCCAAAACTGAATAGAAGAGGTTGTAGATTGCCTAGATGATTGGAATATGATCTATAGAAGATTCATCCAGCAATCTTTCATCCTTGGCAATAAGAACCAGAAGCCAATCAAGACTAACGAACTGCAAGTCACACGTTTACGCACTTTAAGAACACAGATTTACAACTTGCAACAAGAACGCAAGGATTGCCTAAATGATTGAAAGCACCGAATCCAGAGAAGAGTTCATCAATCATGAATTTCAAAAAGGACTCAAAAGCATGTAGAAGGAGATGAGGCAAATCCAAATTACGTAAAGTAAGTTGCAAGTAAGTAAATGCGGAATTTAGATAACAGAATTTAAGTGCGTAATGTAAATACGTAAGAGAAATGAAACAAGAATATAAGTGAAGAACATTTCATTTCTGGAAGGGAGGTTTACAAAGCCTCACAACAAAGTGGGCAAAACTCAAACGAGCAGCAAAAACCTCAGAACCTTCAAAACCTTCACAGAGGGGAGGCTGCCCCTACCCCTCTATTTATAGTGACACAGGATCAATTCCCACCTTTGGATGTTCTGCTTCAATCCTAAGCCAACATCCAAGAGTCGATTTGATCCTTACACTGCATCACTCTCAACAACTCTCAACTACTCACGTAGACTTTCCTCACCGCTCACCCCAAGGAGACACCCCTCTCCTGTCTATTCATAGCGGGCTTGGAACACCTACCACCCTTGGATGAGCCTCTAAACCCTAGAGCACTCCATCAAGGGTGAGATTTTACCCACTCACAAAGCTATGCATGGGCTCACCAAACCCAACAACACAACGGGTTTTGCACTTTTCAACTCACACTAACTTGACCCGCTACTCTATCTTCCGATCGCGATCCAACGGTCCTCCTAGATCGAGCGGCTCAAGTTAGCATCTCATCCATTCCTTTGTCTTCTCGGCTTGCGGCTACTCCACGGCCTCGGTCATCTTTGGCGACACCTTGATCATCCGGACCTCGGCTCTCGGCCTAGTCACGATCCCTTCGCCTCACCATGACCTAGCTCCAAAGTCACGCAACCATCATAGACAAGGAAACCACATCACATAGCAATGTCCAACAACACATATCCATCTCAGCAGACGGATATACACTACGCCGACCAAAGATAACCACGACCACACATGGTGCGATCACGGTCTCCATCCCGACCACGGACCCGACCACTCGGTCTCCATCCCGACCACTCGAGGTCCGACCACCGGTCTTCGTCCCGACCACTCTGGTCCGACCATCGGTCTCCATCCCGACCAACCATGGTGCGACCACTCGAGGTCGGACGGTGGTCTCCGACCACCAAAGCCTGACCTCTCGGTCGGACGACCCGACGGTCGGGTCGGACGACCGTCTCCAACCACCAAAGCCCCGACCACTCGGTCTGACGACCCGACATCTTGGGGTCGGACGACCGGTCTCCAACCAGCCAAAGCCCGACCACTCGGTCGGACGACCCGACATCTCTGGTCGGACGACCGGTCTCCAACCACCAAAGCCCGACCACTCAAAGTCGGACGACCCGACCACTCGGGGTCGGACGACTGGTCTCCAACCAGTAACTCAAATTGCTCTAGCTCGAAAAACAATCCAAATCAAACTCAAACTTGAGCACACCTTACTCAAATAAAGTCAAATACTCACCACAAACATGGATGGACCTCCACATGGTCCTTCAAAGTCCCATTTAGCTTGCTCTATTGTCGTACTCCTCTGTAGTTTCAATTGTCAGGTGACTTTAGCTTAGCTAAATAGCCAAACATGTACGGCTCTTAATTCTTATCTACATGCAATTAGAATTTAGAATCTCTTGTACTTTATTTTTTTATACGTGATGTCATATGATTATTACAGCATATCTTGACTAGCTCGTAGGTGTAGTTCTTATATATAGTATCTATTCTTGTTTAGCTTGACCTGTCATATTGATATTCTCATATTGTGTCTTGGTTGAATAGTACTATTGATATTCTCATATTGATATTCATGTGAATCAGCATAATGTTACTTGTAGCACAACCTAAGTTAATCTTGAACTTGCAGGTTTCTAGGTCACGCCCTCCAGCACGTACTAACGACGACATCATAGAAGACACCTTCAATAGCGCCGACGGTGGTGGTAGCGCCCACAACTCCAACAACCCCGAGGCATGAATTCCATTGTGAGCTCGATTGGTGTATAACTGTTGTACTTTATAACTTGTTGTGATGGATACGTTGTGATCGACTTATTGTGATGGACTTATTTTAATGGAATGTGGATTGTATCTATTGCGGTTGTAATGTGTTGTACGTCATTGCGTAGTTTACAAATTGCCGTTGGATGTGTGATTGGATTATCTAAGGATCTGCTAGAATGTCTCCTTCTGGTTTGAGAGATTGATATATATATTATAAGCGCAAATGTTTTTTGTCTGTGAGTGGATGTCCTATTTACAAGAGAGGTCATGCGAAATTTTGTACATTTCGGAGACTTAGTTTTAAGCCGTTTTGAAGAGTTAAAAGGTTGGTTTTGATATTTTAGTACCGGTAATAGGTTTGGTGTCTCGCTTGTTAATTCTTCGCTCGCTTGAACTTCATTGTGGAGTTTGTCTTTTGTGTTAGTGTTTACGATCGATTTGAACAAAATAGATGATCCTTCTTATTTATTCTTCGCTTAGTAATTTTTAGTTTCAATTTTCTTTTTGCCTTTTCTTTTCTTCTTTAGTTGTTATATGTATTGAGTGCGATACATACATATATATATATATATATATATATATATAAATACATACATTTGGATATATATATGGATATATATATATGTACATTTTTTTTTTGTAAAAATGACTGATAAATTCGTGGGTTTATTAAACCCACAAATTTAATCTGTTAAATTCGTGGGTTTAATAAACCCACGAATTTAACTCAGATTCCCAATTAAATTCGTGGGCTTGGCAGAAACCCACGAATTTAACTTAAATTCGTGGGTATCCACGAATTTAATTAATTAATTTCGTCGAGTTAAATTCGTGAACTAAATTTGACGGTTTGCTCACGAATTTAAATTAAATTCGTGGGTTTTAGCTTAAATTCGTGGGTTTTTGGCCCACGAATTTTTCCCTGATTCTTGTAGTGAAAATTTTTAACAACACAGTAAAATTATATATGCATTCAACTTAGTATATGGGAGGGGTACCTAAGGTTTTTCTTCACTTAGCCTAATCATACGTATTTACATTCAAGAGGTTTACTTAGAATAATATGTGCTTTAGATACTACTTTCTTTTATAGTAGGATATTCGGTGACGAGTTTCTTTTAACATTTGCTCCATTTGCTGATGTTAGTAATCCAAAGCTTCTATGAAGTCGGTGAAGTTATGATTCTTTGCTACTTCCATCTTCTTAAAGTTATTTCAAAAAAAAATTGTTGGTGGCTTTTATTAAGCATAAGAAGAGAATTCCTTCTAGAAAGAATAACTAGAAGTGAAGAAAGAAAGTTCTACAGAGAGGAATTGAGTATATGAAATATCCAATAAAAGGAAAGAGTATACAGATAAAGAAACTAAATCTTGCAAATGGAAAAAGAGTACATATACAACTAATGTTATTTTTTTTTGTATTTCCTTTTTAGAAAATAAGACTTTCGATGTTCCCAGTTTTCCTTTCGACGACCATTCTAAATTTTATTCTGAAAGCATAGGACTTTTCTGATTCTAACTTAAATTCATGGTATATAATCTAGACAAAATAATCAAATGAGTTTTGAGGCATGGTCAAAAGTTGTTATGGGTAGAATCAGATTTTGACTAGCCAAAAGTGACTTAGGTAAATTGGTGGTTACTAATATGTAGGAGCCTTGGCTTTGGTTTATTCGTGGAGGATGTGGTCTCGAGAAGCTAAAAGTAGTAATGGAGACCATATTGTAAATTTTTATGAGGCTAGATTTTGAGGAAAGCTAATGATCAAAAGATTACACAGATAGGAAGTCTTCAAAAAGAAAGGGTAAGCTTGTATGAAATTTTACAAAAGGAAGAGGTAAGATATTTTATGATTTCCTATTTATCCTATGGTTTGAACTTTCCATATGCACACATACGGACAATTTATTGTGAAACTTTAGCCTAAATGTTAAGTTTGCACATAAATCAGTCCGATCAAACAAAATAAAAACCAATTCACAATAGCATGAGGAAGACACCACCTAAAAATGTTTTATATAACTCGAGTGGAATAACATGCCACATATAAGGGTTCCTTTCCTAACGAAGAACCTAATATACTCTAATATTTCGTGATTTCACTATTGGGCGACGTTGTCCCTTCATGAAGTAAGATCTTTGTACTCTACTTCTACTTCGACGAAGGTAGTGAAGCGTTGTCTACTTCTTGAGATTGTTGGCGTAGACATGTGGTCTTCATCGGCTAGCATGAAGGATGGTAGCGACATGCCCCAACGTCTTCAAAAGCCAGTAGCGAAAACAAACTATTTTTGAGGAAAGAGGAGTTTGTTTACAAATCAAATTGGATGTAGTGGTAAGGATGAGAACTTAAGAATGAGGAAAGAACAACAAAGTCTACATTTTGCAAATACATTTGCTTTTGGAAATAAGATTTTGAACTTACTTATTCCAACACTAACGACCATTCTATCTAGGTTTACCCTACGGTCAAGATAGCTCGATACCCATCTTTGTGAGACCTGCCTCGATGAACAGGAACCTCCATGTGATTACTGTGCTATTCCCTGGATCAGTAGCTAGCACTCACATGTTTACAACAATTGGAATCACAACCACACCACAAATAGACTAAAGCGGAAACTATTACATAAGAGAAAAACTACAACTCAGAGAATAAAGCAGCAAAAGAAGCAATATCTTGTAGTTTGCCCATCCGACCCGCAGGCAACTGATAAGGCATAAACTCCAGATAGAACACGACGAAGGAGATCCCGCAACTTGCGACGAAAAGAGACTCGAAGCCTCGCTAACTCATCCACCTAAAATAATAATTAAGCAAGGGTGAGTACTTTACGTACTCAGCAAGACTTGAGCAAAACCTATAATATATGCAGGCCATTTCAAAGGAAAGGCTAATATAGTTAATTTGCATAAAGCGAAATTGAATTGTAAAACAAGTTATCATTTGCAAACGGAATTTATAAAAACAAGTTGATTGATAAGAAATATATACAACAGTAAGTAATACTCACAGTCCTCCATGACGTGAGTTCGAATAAACCAAACCACAAGGTCCATCAATGTCAGCCCTTCGACATAAAGCAACAGTTGCTAAAACAAGTTCAGAACAAACCCATTTTAGAAAATACCAAAGACTCTAACATGGAATAACATCTCCAAGTGTCCTTGATCATGACGCGCTAATCGATTAGATTTACACTCTGCAGAGGTGTACAACTTTACCCACAAGGAATGATCAACCTTTTCGCCAGATCAATTAACACACTTCCTTTGATGTGTCGGCAAGGAGATCATACAGAGCCGTTACATTATCTAGACGTGGCTTTACACCAGCTCAGGACGTTAACCCTCGCCCTGAAGACAGAGACACTCACCCAAGCCGTGGATCCACATGTATCACACACACACCACATCTCTGTCCAGGGCAAGGCGTACACCGTTGCATTGGTATGTAGAAACCCCTACAGACAAACCTGACCGGAATGCCTGTGCAATCTCCCGCCTTCCATAGATGCAAAGCCACATCTAAACAACTTAATAGGCTAAGACTGTCCCATACCAGCCCTCGTGGTTGCACGAAAAACATGGATTCACCGTCCCATCGCTCGGTCCTTAATCCGACACGGGCGATACTCCACCCTACACTACGTGCAAACCCGTCTGCACATCCGGCTATTGCCAATAATCGCCCGCATCAAACCATAGTTTTATTTTGGGTTTTTAATCAAACTACCAGCAACTATTTTCCCACAAAGGACCATTTAGGTTTCATACAAAACATTTCAGGAAATAATTTTAATCATGATCATCTGTCCCACAAAAAGCTAAAGCATGGCTAAGCAGGTTTAACATGATCGTATATACCCAATTTGGCATTAAGTAATGTCTAGCCCTATTATGAGGTTATCAAGGTTCACATGTGCATAATTATCAAGGAGTTTCATGAGACAACAGGTATATCTACCAGTACCACAAAATAGCGAATTTACTGAAAGTAAACGCATGCATGAAACATTTTAGTAAACACAGTGCAAATCAAATACTGGGATCAAGATGGTCAAAGGGGCGCTTGCCTTGCTTAATCATTGCTTACGGTGAAGACGAGGTCGCAATAAATGAAGTCGACGAAGGAAACGGCGACATCGGGTTCTACACGTCGTTCAACGGAAATAAAGCAAATAACAAGCTTTAATAAGGGCAAAAAGGAAACAGACAGCAAATCAAATAAAGATTCACTACAGAAAATAGGAATATATTAGGGTTTGAATTAGATGATTTCATATCGCGTTTAGTTGATTAAATACCTATATAGTTATTAGCTTTTAACATTGAGCAATAAGCATTTATAGCTTATCTATTCTTGAATTACGAATTCAAGAGGCTAAAAATATGAATTCTTGCATTTATAACTTCGAATTATAGATGCTAAAATTATTTGGATTAATAGAATTAAGACATTAGCTAAAAGGGGTTATGTGAATAGTACGTAGCCTTGAGTGATTTGCATAAGAAGGGTTTTGAATGAGTTAGATCTGTTAAGCTAGGCTACTAGATTTATTCATGGTTTTTAAGAAGGTTCTGGTGATACAAATAGTTTAACTACCAACTTCTTCATCATTACTTAGGTTTGGTTACGCATATCATTAAGTTCATTTATTCACATTACGGACTTCCGATATCATAAAACGTGGGGTTATTTTACTAACTAGATTTATATGAAAAGCTTGACGAAACAGGATTATTTCTTCGAAATTGGATAGAACATACTTTGAAGAACATTTCTAAGCTGATCTCACACTTTTTAGTGTTTAGATGAGACATTATATTCATGGTTGAAAACGCTTATGTGATATTAAAGGTTATAACAACTATAATTTTTATGGGTATTCGACTAGCAAGATTTAATTGAAACATAAGTTGTAAATAAAATATTTTTCTAGAATATGGTAGACCATATCCTAAATATCATTTCCACACTGATATTATACATTTTACTATAAAGACGAGTTATTTTATTTGTTGTTGAAATAGTATACATGACCACAAGGTTAACGTTGCAGTGAGTCGGATTTCATTTTCAATTTGCGGCTACAGCTTATAAGATTATTGATCCATTTTTTAGGCATTAACAGGGCATGACACTAGAAGTGATTTAAAGTTGGTCTCGCGACAATTGGCTTTTATCCGAAATGTTTTTCCCATAAGCGATCATTAGGGTCTAACATTATTTTATTTCATCCTAGCACAAACATAAGGTATTATTGAATAAACAGCAAGGGTACTATTTTTTGAGGTTATAAGATTTGGTTTCATCAGATTTAGAGTTTATTTATGAAAGTTATGACTATTCAATTTATGCAAGTATTAACACTTTGACTATTAAACATTTACTGTTTTATATAGTAAACTTTAAATATTATTTTATATCTGGAAACCTTGTAATGACAGGAGTACTACAAAACTGATTTGGTGATTATTTGAATTCATTTGATCTCTCTATGGACTATTTGATTCTATATGCATGTACATATACATTTTATATTTAGATTATTTCATATTGTTAAAGATAGTTCAAATCAAATTGATATATTAATTATTTTGGTAAATTCAGGTATCCTACTGTCATAATAGTATTCAGAAACTAAATTTTACTTATTCCATGTTTCATTTATTCAAATAATGTATATTTGAATTTCTAATGCGTTGATTACAATCTTTAATAGAAAGTAATTCAAACATAAGTGAAAATTAAATATTTTTATATATTTGAACTTCTGGAAACATGAGTATTTCACTAAAATTGGTTCCATTCATTTTTAAGTTTGTTTACAACATTTTAATATGTAGCACTTCTTTTAGTCTTTTCTTTAAATTTGAATTTCAAATTTACCCAGTGAACATTTTCAAAATGTTATTGCATATTCTGAAACTAATTGATTTTACATGAATATAGAATTTTGTTTCATTTCATTTGGACCAAGGATTCAAAAGTTATTGTCGTTTGAATTGGCTCGGTTTTGGAAAAAGAATTGAAATTCGGAAATACGCTTTCAAAGTTGGAAAGCGTCTTTTACCGGTTGAACTGAGTTCAGGTGCGTCACTGACGAAGAGGGCCCATGGTTCAGTGACAGAGAAACAGGGCGTGCGGATTCCGGCTCGCCGGCGACGAAGTCTCACCGGAGAAGGGGAATCGGTAGCAGTATAAGCACCAGCACTTCACTGCGCATCTTCTGGAGGTACTGGATCGGCCGGAGATGCCCGGGAAGATAGTCGCCACCGTGAGCTAGCGGCAGTCCTGGGGAAGCTCGACCGGAGTGGAAGAAGAAGGCCATGTCAGCCCGAATGGGTAAGCATTTTAGCTTCTAAGGATCACAAGGAGTCCATTTTTGTATCTTACTTGAGCGGAGGATGGCCGGGGAGCTCCGCCACCGTGCGGCCGGAGTTGGAGAAGAAGGCGCACGTCGGCGGCTTGATTTCGCATGAAGAAGCTTAAGTATTTTTGAGGGGTTTTGATCACTAGAAGGTATAGAAGTTATACCCGGAAGCAATTTGGGATTGGTTTGCTTATTTGGTCGAATTGCTTTTGGCTTGAAGCTTCAAAGCTCTCGGTCATGGCGGATGCAAGGCAAAATTGAAGCACTCCGGCTAGAGGGAAGTGAGGGAAATAGAGGGAAATGACGGGGACTCTTCTGCGAACCCAGGGCTGGCTTTTATAGGTGGCAAGGGTGGTTATCGGCAGGGTTTGAACGTGCGGCAATGTTGCGGCTCGGTTCTGTGCTTCGCAATGGAATGGCGCAACCGTCTCACCGGCAAGGAGGCGACGTGGGGCGGTCAAAGCATGGAGTGGGAATGCCGAGGATAGACGTGGCGTCAGTTGACGGGGTGGCTGCACGGGTTTGTCGGGCGCATGGCGGCGAAGGCGCGGGAGAGCGCAAGCTCTGACTCGGCGAAGCGAAGAAGAAGAGAGGGAAGAAGGAAAAGAGTGGCTGACGGCTGGGCCCGGGGTCCACCGGTCGGCGAGAAGCGTTTTCCTGTTGCCGTGCCAGCATCCGTTACGGAAAGGAGGCTGGCCCACGCGTCGGTGAGTGAAGGCAAGCCAGAGTGATAAGCATGGGTGGGACAGCACCATGTGGGCATTAAAACGGCCATCAGATCACTGCGTAATTTTGTGAAACTTTTTGACCGACCTCTCCTGGTAGTTTTTATCCTTCAGTAAAAATTGGAGACTAAAATATCTTACAATTAATTAATTAATATTCTGACACTGTACATCTGCCAGAATTTCCATTTCGGGTTTTTATTTATTTAAAGGTCCAAACCGTATTATTTATTTTTGAAACTTTTATGAGGGGTTATATATAGGTCAGGAATATCTCTGTAAAATTTTCAAATCAAAATATTGGGTATTTATTTTATTAGAATTCTGACATGCTATTTTTGTAGATTTTCCAAGCTTCTATTCTTGAATTTTTGGAAGGTCTAAATGACAAGATAAAATCCTGAAATTTTTACCAGAGATAATTTTTACCTTGATGGTGTTTTGGTAATTTTTTCCAGCTTCAGATAAACTTCGAATATTTTTCATTAATTCTGGCTTGCACTGTTTTTAGTCAAAAAGAGGTGTCATTCATTTTATTTACCCATTTTTCTGTGCATAAAATTTTACTTCTTGATTGTACTGACTTACTAGAGTGGTTAAGGTTCTATGGTAATTTTTCCAAAATTTATCTTTTACCTTTTTATCTTTTTACTATTATCATTCTTTAATTTTATTTGTTGGATTTTTCATACAAAGCATAAATCCAAGGAAATTCAGATAAGATCCAATAAAGCTCATAAATAAATATTTTCAAATTTAAAATATTTATTTTTATATTATTTTATTTTTCGGGATGTTACACTGTCAATAATTCTAACAAATATGGATCCAAATAGAATTCCTTTCTCAAGTGACATATTTCCAAAAGAAAGGGATATTACTCCTTGTGGATGCATGACCAAGTCACCTTTCTTCTCTCCAAGGTTTGCATTGCAATTCTCAGCCTGTATTACATTATCAACACAACTTGCATCGGTCTTGTGACTCACTTGCACTTTAGCAGCAGCAAAACAAGTAATGTGATTATTTGTAGACTTAGAGTCATGAGACGATACAACAATAGAGGATATATCCGCATCATGAACTCTGGTCGCTCTAGAACGAGGACATTCCTGGCAGCCTCTCCCACCGGTTGAAGTTCTCGGGCGAAGCGGGGTCGGCGTCATGGCAGTTGTAGACAAATTCGTAATCACGTCGTTCTGGGCCGTCGATCCATTGGAAGAAGCAACACCGGTCCTTGTGCTAAGAAAAGAAAGAACGATGCATGAAATGGTATTGTTACCCTGTATTGTATAGACACCAGTAGGTTTACCCCGTAAGAGCGGGCACAACAGTAGTGAGCGCGGGTGGCCATCTCTCCGTGGGTAGATTGCATCATCTTCGCCGAAAGGTTGCAGTCGCATTTGGGTCGGGGCAACTCCGGCAGAACTGGGGCGTCAACGCTACTAGTATCCGGGTACTCGGGGCGGGATGACTTATGCTTGCTGAAGAGGCGATGGTAGAACGACATCGTGCCCTAATTTGTGTAGATTCAGCTGACGTGTATTGGTTGTTTGGCGGTGTTGGATGTCTACCCCTCAGCCAGTTTTATAGTGGTGGTGAGGGGTTTCTGCACACAACTACAGCACTGATGCGCTGGCATCCTCTGTGAAAAGCTGCACGTCGTGTCACCCATCATCAAAGCTGCACGACAAGGCTGACAAAGCTGATGCATATGACTTGTTTACTCAGTCTGACGAGGCTGACAAAGCATATGCATGTGACTTGTCTACTCGGTCTGACAAGGCTGCACGGGCGTGAGTAGGCTATTCGCTTTGAAAAGCTGTTGCACGCCAGTACTTCGTTATGCTTGAAAGCAGGGCTACTGTAACAAAGAATAACAATATTTCATAACCAAAAGTAAGAGCTTACTACCATAACAAAAATATATCATACGTAACTAAATACATAAGATGAAAAGTATGTCACAATGTAATAACTAAATACATAAGCTAAAATAAACCGCGAAAATATTTACATCTAACCCTAACCCTAGACACTAAACAAAATGAACTGCGAAACTAATTAGATCTAACCCTAACCCTAAACAATCTCTGATATCTGTTCTAACGTAAACTTTAAAATTATTTTATTTCTTACACACTAAACAAACTCATGAAAACTCCATATAAGAGATTTCAACGACGTTGTCGATTAGGGTTTTGCTTAAGTAGGATTCAGATGCAAATCAAGTTTTAATTAAAATATTTTTACAGAATATGGTTGTATATATACTAAACTCTGATATGGACCCTTTTTATTTTACTTTTGCGTTAGGACGAGATATTTTTCTGATTGCCGAAAAGGCTTAGTCATTATAGTTTGCGCAGTTCTTAATCTTCGAAGGTATTTGTAGCGATAAGTTTTATATGCTATACTGGTCATAATTGAAATATTTTTCTATATTATGGTAGAGTAAATGTTATAGGATGGTACTGAGCTTTTCTTTCATTATTTTCCATTTATATAAGATATTTCATGACTTGCCGATCGCGCGGTTGCGATCAAATTTTAATTCATCGATTGCGGCTACACCTTATGGAAGAATCTAACCATTTTTCATATATTAGCAGGGGATAGCCCTAAAAGTATTTTAAAGTTAGTTTTGTCATATTACGTATTTATTTGAGACATTTTTCACGTGTTGGGTCATTAGGGCTTAATATGGCCTAACTCAAAATTGATCAAATTGATGTTATTTCTGTACATAAAGCTAGTACATGTTATTTTAAGGTTATAGCATTTTGTTGCACGGTGTCACCCGTGTGATAGGTCGTTCCCTAATTTATGATGATGGGTGATAGGTCATGCAGCTTTGATGATGTGTAGTGACAGGTCGTGCAGCTTTGATGATGGGTGACTGGTCGTGCAGCTTTAATGATGTGTAGTGACAGGTCGTGCAGCTTTGATGATGGGTGGCGGTAGTGCGGCTTTTATGATGATGGGTGACAGGTCATGCAGCTTTGATGATGTGTAGTGACAGGTCGTGCAGCTTTGATGATGGGTGACAGGTCGTGCAGCTTTAATGATGTGTAGTGACAGGTCGTGCAGCTTTGATGATGGGTGACAGGTCGTGCAGCTTTTATGATGATGGGTGACAGGTCATGCAGCTTTGATGATGTGTAGTGACAGGTCGTGCAGCTTTGATGATGGGTGACAGGTCGTGCAGCTTTTATGATGATGGGTGATAGGTCATGCAGCTTTGATGATGTGTAGTGACAGGTCGTGCAGTTTTGATGATGGGTGACTGGTCGTGCAGCTTTAATGATGGGTGACAGGTCATGCTGCTTTGATGAATTACTGTAAATAGCTTACTTATCCGGTGCGTCTCCATCAGACTCCCTAAACACCTCCCCATCTTTGCAGGAACGGAGAGAGATTCCCCATCGCTTCTCCCTGCTCATCGCATATAAGGATCGTTGCCTCCCACACCCGCGACGAACCTACAAGGAGGCAACCGCTCCAGCGCTCCATCGCAAATTCGGCGTGGCGGCGTCGCCGGCTTTGTCATCAACTAGATCCGCCTCGCCATCGACCTCTTCGACCTCCGGTGCCACGGGATCGACTGGATCCGCAAGGTATGAGCCCTAACTTAATTTGGATGTGAGGTTTAAACTCGGGATTGCAACGGAATAGAGCTTGCACGCTCGAACAAGCCCCCTCCGCCAGAGGTGAGGAAGGGTTTCATGCGCTGCATGTTCCCCTTTCTCCTAGGGGCCAACCTCTTGGTCGGAGGTCACCAGCTCACCTCAACCTCCCCGCAATCACTTTGTTGCCGTCTTTCACCTTCATCTTCATGCGACCTTGGTCTGCTGCTGATTTGTGTGAGGGGACTTGCGCCTGCGAGCGATTTTGCTGACACGATTGTATAAGCAAGCTTACTGTGTTAAAGAAATAGATACGCATGGCATGAAGTGCAAGCCTTGATGTTTGAGGTTCTTTTGTTGATCTTAAATGTAGAAATTCTACTTATGCATGTCAGGTATGAAACCTATATGACAGCTAATCAGCACATAGGTTTGTTAATTATACACTTGTAATACTTGTAGATGGACAAGGATCCAGAGAAGCTCAGTAAAGGATTGGCATGGACAGTGGAACAAATAGAGTGCATCGCATCTGACCTTAACAAAATTGCCCAAGACAATTTTAGTCCTGACACATGTCCATGTGGCAATGCACACAATGGTTTTGTGATTGATATTGAAGCTATAGCTCGCAGCCTTGAGCAAGTTGCCATACAGTCACGTGGATTGATGCAAAGAGATGAAGTAGAGCCAGAAGAGGATCACGAGCACGAAGGGATATAGACCACGATCTGTGTCTTCCTTACGACTACCAAAGCGATGACGAGGGTAAACGTGATGATTGGCAGTATTGTGAAGATGAGGGTATCGACATTGATAGTGATGGTTCGGGAGTGTTCTAGTCCTGTTTTAATGTTAAGCCTTGTTAAGTTATTGTAATGCTGATGGATGTTGATAAGACTTATTAAGATATTGTAATATTGATGGATGTTGCTAAGACTTGTTAAGATATTGTAATGTTGATGGATGTTGCTAAGACTTGTTCAGATATTGTAATGTTCATGGTTCGGCCAAATGAATGCATGAATTACTCTATAATTTGTCATCTAAACATGTTATTTCACTGAGTGTCTGGTATGGATAAAATATTAACTCCTAACAATTTGATGAAGATAATATCCATTAATAACAGAGTGATCGTCAAACTGGTGATGTTTCCGAAGTGCTTGATGGTTTGATGTTCAAATATGATTTTAGTACAAATTGATCCGGACGTAAGTTATTTTTGGCATAAAAGTCCAGGGTATCGGTAGGACTTGTTAAAATTTTATGTATTATTGATGTACCTTGATAAGACTTGTTGCAATATTCTATTGTTGATGGATGCTGTTTGATAACTTGAACACAGTTGAGAGAAAACTAGCCAGCAACACTGTATTTCAAATTTGACCATACAATAGTTATTTGACATGACAGCTAGGTTAAAGTAAACAATACAATACACACAGCTGTAAAAAAATCGTCAGTGCCTCCCTCCGCGTCGTCCACCCTGCCTTCTGGTGAAGTCCTCCGGGGTGTACGTCTCTGGGGCATGTGTCTGCCTCTGTCCCGCAGCCTGTGAGGGGCCCTGTCGCGTGGGAAGCTCTCCCGTGTCCTCATCAATTTACAGCATCGGACCCCCCAAGAAGGTGTAGTTAGCACCGGTCATGCGTTCCTGGGTGTACCAGGCCAACGGGTCCTCTGTAGGAAGCGCGGTCGACTCTAGGATGTCTTTGCGTGGGATCCTGGCGCTGCAGAGTGCAGTGCCGTGAGGATTCACCTCCTGTAGGCATCCATCGTCCACAATCGAGGAGCTCGGTGAAAGTCGCTTGCTCCATTCCAGGCCAGCTGAAAGCATGATCCTCACTCCAATGTGGCGTTTGCTCAGACTCAACCTGAGTGTCATCACCGCCGCTATGGTGAACTTCGTCGTGCTCACCTCCATCGTGATGGCTGGCACCACATGTTGGTTGCGTCACATGTGGGTAATCAGCGACGCCGTAGTCCTGCTGTAGTAAAAAATGTAGTGAGTTACGTTACAAAGTAGAGTATTTAACAACAGTTGCCTTGAATTGAGAAAACAAAACGATACATGAAACTTAGTAAGTCACGGGAACCTGAGTTTCGCGGTGTGGATCTGGATGCGCACGAGATGTGGAGGGATGAGCACTCCGTGATGAATGGGTATCCACCGATTGCCTGGCATAGGAGGCACGTGAAGGATCCAAAACCGGAACTTCGTACCCCGTATTTGGCCTAGGTGCGCATCCACCAGAAGAACGGATAGCCGAGACCAAACGTGACCCTCTGCTGCTGAAGTATCTGTGCATTGGGCAATAAGACAACGTACATTGTAATATATCATATTAAGAACTTGATATAGATAGCACGAAATATAAATATATACTTCACCCTCCTCTCATGAAGTACCTTTGTAGGTCGCTCCTGTTGTGAACCGAGGAGGACTCACCTTCGTCGCGCAGCGTGCGGTCTACCATAGTGTTCATCTCGTACGCTTCCTGCGACTACAAAACAAGGTTCACGTGTAAGTATGTACTGTTTATGAGAAATTGAAAGGATTGCATGCATCAAAGTACTAACCAGGATGTGCAGCTGGCGGGAACGGTTCTCGGGGAATGGTCTTGGTGCATCTTCCACGTGACCACTGAGTAGAGTGGCGCATGTGCGAGGAAGGTACCACGAGAAGTACTCCCAGTACGAGGAAGGGTCGTACGACCCTGTAGGGATTATGGAGGAAGCTTCGGCCTGCTCGTTCCACCGCAGTATGTGGTCACGATGGATAGTGGACCAGTCCAACGTGCCTCCCGTTCCTTTCGCACTCCTCCTGGACAGAAGTATGAAGGGTTACAACTCACAAAAGGAAGAATGATCAAAATGTAGTAATGCAGTATTTTTCTACTAAACTTACAAGTGTGATCGGCCTGCGTCCCGTGGTGGGGGGACCAGGACTACCTGCTGGTATCCGAACTGTCGCTGTACACGCTCAGGGGAGTAGACTTCCATAGAATTCTGGTACAAAATGAAGAATGAAGTCATCCATAGGTGCTCATCCTGTGCACAGAACGATGAGATGCGTGCGCCCGTTGCCATCTCGGCAAATCTCCCCTGTGTCCACGGATCCCAGCTCATGTGCTCGGAAGTCAGGATGTCAAGATTGCTACCAGCGCGTGGGTAGCTTCCGTGATCCTAGAGGTGGCTTCATCGCAACCTAGCATGGATCCACTTATAGCCCATCGTGGGCCTCATGGTCTTAGGCACGTACTGGGAGATATCCTTTAGGTACATAGCCTTCTCCACCCTAGGACGAGAGATAGGAAGATACTCCCAGCTCCATTGCTGTACTAGGTGTAGACAACCTGTGACTGACCCCCTCGCGGTGGCCCGCTGGGAAGCATCACATAGTCCTCTATAGGTTGCTGCTAACACAGCGGAACCCCAGCTATATTGTGGGACCTCATCCGGTTGCGTGACAAGATCATGCGCTAACAAGATGAGGTGTGGCTCAAGATAGTCGCCCGCTGCGTTGCAGAACATGATCCCTCCAAATAAATCATAGAGGTACACCTCCAGGTGCTTTGAAATAGTGCCCTCGTCTGCTCCCTCAGGACATGGCCCGTACTCTGGCAATTCATGAAACCATTTCAAAGAGAGGCCGTGGTCCTTTCTTGCGTACGGACGACCAAACCTGCAACAGAAACAAATGAATGTGAGCTTAATTCGAAGCAAAAACTTTACGCACGTTGCAGCATACATGTTTACCTTTGTTGCACATACTCCCTCCACTGATCTTTTCGTGGCCGCCTACTCACTAAGGGGCAACCTCTGATCGGCAAGCCAGTAATCATAGCCACATCCTTCAAAGTAATTGTCATCTCTCCAAAGGAAAAGTGTAACGTGTGCGTCTCAGGACGCCACCGATCTACCAGGGCAGTCACCAGGGACACATCTATGGCAGGGAGAGTTGTGTGTCGCACCCCACCCCGCGATAATGGATCAGTAGTCCCATCCATCAAAAGAGCGAATGGGAGTAGTCCAACCCGTGCTAGGCACCAATAGAAACAGGGGTCCAATGCCTTGATCTTGTGGAAGGCTCGCGCACGCAATGGACCCATCTGCAAAAGGACACGATCATGTTACAATCAATGGTTACAATGTAAACTCGTAATATGGAACAATAAATACAACAGTGCTAACCTCAATAAATACAACAGTACTAACTCGTGCACGTGAAAATCATCCTCCCACGATCTCGATCATCGCATCGCCGTGAAGAAGCTCGGGAAGACCACCGGTAGCCATGCTGAAAATACCACATGCATAGGTCAGTGCAACAAAAAATCATCGGTACAACAACAAGATAGCATACACAATTAGGGACGCAACAGATGTTAAACAAGACGGTGGAATACAACACATAAGAAATCCAGTTCTAAATACAACACCATATAGTACAAAAATTACTAAATACGTCTACTGCTTATTAGGACATGTCCTCCGATCATGTCCACTTTGCTTGCAAATCTTGCACTTCCTCTACGCCTGCACGGCATCAGCTGCATCCATATCACCGTGCATTCTTGTCCCTCTGGGCCTCCCAGGCTCTTTGCGTCGTGTTAACGGATAAGGCACCCATAAAGGCCCGTCGATCGACTTGTAACTCGTACCAACATTGAAGGAACTCATCTTGGGACGCCAAGTGTCTCTCAGGGCTTCCACTGTGTAGTACGGCAATATGTATTCAGATGCATCATTCCCTCCCATATCCCTGCAAGTCGCGAATACATGGGAGCAAGGGATATGATGCAGTTTTGGCTTATTGCACGTGCACACCACCTCCTCCGTGCCTAGAGTACATTGCTGGACGGTGTCACCGGCGATGTAGTCAGAGTGGTACCTACGGCGGCACATGACCTCAAATATGTGGTTACCGAGGTCATACACCCTCGTGCGGTGGAACAGAGATTTGCTCCTCCTACTATCGATGATCTCCTCCACCTTGGTTGAGAATTGAGTGCTGCACTGGTCAGCAGCACAACCACGATCTCGAAAATAGTCTGCTGTTCTGCAGAACGTCAGCTCTATTATGGCACATAACGGAAGCCCACAAACGCCCTTGAGGACATTATTGAAGACTTCCTGAAAGGACCTGAGATGTAGCCCAAAGGGGGTGAATAGGCGGATAAAAATTTGCAGTTAAAATAAAATCTCCCAAGTGTCTCAACCCGGAATGTCCGGGGTATATAACCCGGATACTCCGGATATTCCGGACTATCCGGGTTCAGAACTCCGGATACTCCAGATTGAGGATCTCGAAGAGAGATTTTAAATCCTTGCAATATTTCGACAATCTAATTGAATACAAAAGATCTTAATGTTGTCAGGTACCTGAGGGTATAGTAGATCTGGAGCCACAAACAACAAGAAAGTAGATCTGGTCTTCCAAAGGTCTACCAAAACAAACTCAAGCAAGAACACAACCAAGAGCACGAAGACAAAGATTTTTACCCGAAGTTCGGATTCTTGAAGGGAATCCTACGTCTCCGTTGAGGAGGCACAAAGCCCGGGTCCCTCTTGACCACTATCCTCCCGGTGTTGCACAAAGCACTCGCGGTCTTCACTTCTTGCCTCTTTCCTTTGGATGAGACTTGCCTTCACAAACTTCCGGGCTTACCACACCGAGATTTGGAAGCTCCGGTGACTCCTTGCCGTCTAGGAGCCCTTCAAACTCCAAGAGTAACAAATACTTTGCGAAATCAACTTGGAGGATGAAACTTGTGCTCAAGAATGAAAGATGCAAGAACTAGTTACACAAATCCACTCCTTTCTCCCAAAAGAGTCAAATCTATCAAAAGCTTCAAATGGAGAAAGGGGATTTGGGCTCAAGAGAGAGAATGAGTGTTTTTGAATGAGCAAGCGAAAATAAATGGAGCCCTTCAGTTAGGTGGAGAGTGATGGCTTATATAGGTGCTCCAAAATCCAGCCGTTGGGGGTGAGCTACGCTCAACCCGGAGACTCCGGATTGGGAAGATTTAGAATATACCGAGGCAGCTAACCCGGAGACTCCTGATAAAAACCTGGAGACTCCGGACTAATTAACCCTGAGTGTCTGGACCAAATGTCCGGATACTCCGGACTATCCAGGGCTACAACCGAGAGTCTCAACCCGGAGAGTCCGGACAAAAGTTCGGATACTCCGGGTTGGCCCATTCGGCCAGAAGTGTGCATTCTGAACAAAAAGAATTGTTTAGAGTTTTTATGCAATGCAATTTTCATCCTTGAGCACACGTATATCCTAAAAGTGATTTCTCGTTGTATCCCTCTTAATAGTACGGCTACAACAAGTCTTGATGCCGTCTTCACAAATTTTAAGCTCTTCTATGATCTTCAATTTGCTTTTTCTAGGATGATATTGCCTCAAACTCTGCACAAATTCTCATTTAGACATTAGTTCTTCAATTGTGTTGCCATCTATCACCAAAACTTCTTAAGGGGCCTAGATGCACTTTCAATCTCCCCCTTTTTGGTGTATTGATGACAACACAATTTAAATGGAACAATCAAAGATATGAAACTGTAAATAGATAGCTAAACATACAGAGAGGCTCCCCCTACATGTATGCCCCAAAAAAAAATTTAAAAGAGCTTCCCTTGTATTCTTGCAACTATTATATCAATTTGCAATAGAGAATATAAACGATATCATCCAACTATTAATATTGACAATTTGACAAAGATGCATAAGCAATTTAACAGAATGCCACAACCAAATTTCACAGAGCAGTTAAAGTGCGAGTAACAAGTATAAGCAACCATAGTAGCCCATAGCACATATAACAACTAGATAAAGAAAAGCAAGGGCTGCGACGCTAAGGAGCTAAGGAACCAAACACACTCCCCCTTTGGCATCAAGACACCAAAAAGGGAGGCGCTCAAGAGGGGAGTCACTCGTCGTCGCCCGAAGGTTGATACTCATCTTCTCCACTATCATCACTGCTGCCACTGCCACTTCCTGGAGCTGCTGATGGATGAATGCCAAAAAGTCGCTGAGTGACCGAATCTGCAGAAGGCCCACTAGAGGACTCCCCTGACTCACTGGCAGGAATCTCCTCGCCGTGCTGACGGCGATAAGCCCGAAAGTCTCGGTGATGCTCTCGAAGTTCCTGCCGAGTCTCTTTGACCTGAGTAGATAAGTCTTGGCAAAGGCAGAAGAGAGACTTGAGCATCCTCTTGAGAGTACTCCGGCTAGTAGGAGAACCTAGAGCTGAAGTAGAGGTTGGTGGAGGAGCCGATGAGCTGGCATGAGAAGGTCGACTACCAGTCCGCCTACCAGCGGGGGCACTTGGAGCAGAAGGGGGTCGAACCTTATAGGAGAGGTGCTCCACATCCTTCACAAAATCAAGGCCAGTGACATGATCTACTAGAGCCATAATGAAAGGTGCATACCGCATGTGGCGACATTGCTCATTGAATTGTGGCGAATGGCCTCCCAAATGAAATCCACCACATCAAACCCATGAGTGCGCTCCACCAAATGAAATAGCAAGTTGCGACCATAAGAATTGATGGAAGATGCATCACCTTCCTTGGGCCATAGGGAGACTCTGAGCATCCTGAGGAGAACAGCTGGTACCTCTTTCAGGCCCTTAGTGGTTCCAACCACAAAGTGTTGAGAATGATCATATAAGTCCTCAAGCTGGCTAGGAGATATGGCCTTTTTGGCATGAAGCTTGGCATCTCCGTCATCGGTCCTCAGTTGCAGCACTCGAGCAAATGTCCTCTTGGTGGCTACATACCACACCCCATCTGTCATCCACCATATGGCTTCCTTTGTCTTGTCAAAGTACAGAGTCGAGTAAAACTGCATAATGACTTCATCATTCCAAGAGTAACAAAAACTCATTATGTCCTTCACCTGATGACGCTCACAGATTAAAATAATCTCATTAAAAGTTGGATTTTGAAGGTCTGCCATGTAAGCCCAATCAATAGTCTTCATCCTTATCACAGAGTGCTCTAGAGGAAAAAGAACTGATCCATAGTAGTCAGATTGAAATCTGTTCCAAAACCGCTTGTCCACATATTCATCTTGATGAAACTCGGTGGATCCTTGTTTACATTCTCGACAATTGCTTTTCCTTTCCCGACCCAACTCTATAATCTATTGGGCGCGTCGACTCATCGACCAGATAGCTCCATACGGGCCGGCTTTTTACTAAAGGACCGATCACCACCCGAGCTGCTTGATGGTGCTTTCTCTTCTGCTCTCTTAGTCTTGCATGAGTGTCGGCGGGATGCTCATCAGGATTGGCTTGAGGAGCTGGGGTTTGAGGAGCATGGGTTGATCCGCTAGCCCTTCCACTGACTTTCTTCACTGAATGTCTTTGCTTCTTGGAGGCGAAGCCCGCTAGGAACGAAGAGCCAGGGATATCATCCCCAGACGGGCGCTTGTCGGCGCCAGAACCATCTTGAGAAGATGCCATCTAAAGGAGCCAAAGAAAGGGATGAACAAGATAATTGTGTAAAAGTATAGATAGCAACTTAAGTGTTTGGGCGAGCGGACAACAGGAGACTCGGTGATTTTTATCCGAGTGTCAGGATAATCCGATACTCGGATATATCACCGGATACTCCGGGTTGTTCAGCACCAAACCTGAAAACCTAAAATTGCGAATCTATCTAAATCACAATGAGCTCATTCAAGGGGATTGATCTAGGGTGAAAAGGTTCTACCTAGGCAACCCATTTCACGGCAAATCTAAGACCAAAGGATCAAATCGAGATATAGATAAGAAAAACTTACCGAGAGAGATCGAGATCGAATGAGGAGAGCGATTCGAAGAGATTCCGAGATGGGGAGATCGACCGAGGCCTCTGAAGGTGGGAATCCACAGGAAATGGAGGGAAAAGCAAGAGGCGAAGGCTAGGGCGGTGGTAAGAAAAAGTTTGAGGAAAAAAGAAAAGAGATGAGAGAGAAGAATGAACTCCCGCAGGGAGGTTATAGGAGACAGCCGCCTCAACTCGGATACTCCGGACTTAAGTCCGGATACTCCAGATAATCCGGATAGTCCGGATGAAAATCCCGGAGTGTCCGGATTGAGGCCCTCGGGAGACACCATGGAATTTGCAAGGAATGAACTTTAGATGGCTTAAGGCAAGAGAAGAAAAGATCTTAAGGCCCTACACACTAAGTGACTAGCGAACAATCAAGCAATCAAGCTATAGTCACATAGCAGAGGCTAAATCCACAGATCAGAGATTTCAAGCAACACAGAAAGGTCAAAGAAAGAGATCAAATAGTTTTATCAGAAAACATTTGGAAACCAAAAATTAATTTTGCATATTTCAAGCCAAATTACGAGAGTCTAGAATATTTAGCCCACTCCTCATATCACAAAATCTTTTCTCATCAAGTGGCTTGGTGAAAATATCGGCTAATTGATCATTTGTGCTCACATGTTGAATATCAATGTCACCTTTGGTAGAATGGTCTCTCAAGAAGTGGTGGCGAATATCGATATGCTTTGTACGAGAGTGTTGAACGGGATTGTTTGCTATTTTTATGGCGCTCTCATTATCACACAAGAGTGGTACATGGTTATAGGTAAGGCCATAATCATTTAGGGTTTGTCTCATCAAAAGCAATTGGGCACAGCAACTCCCGGCCGCTATATACTCGGCTTCGGCTGTGATAGGGCTACAGAATTTTGTTTCTTAGAGGACCAGGAAACAAGAGATCTTCCTAAAAATTGACACGTTCCCTAGGTGCTCTTTCTATCCACTTTACAACCGGCATAATCTGCATCGGAATAGCCTACTAATTCAAAAGATGATCCTTTTGGATACCAAAGCCCAAAATGAGGAGTGTGCACTAAATATCTCAAGATTCTCTTTACGGCCACCATGTGGCACTCTTTTGGAACAGCTTGAAAACGTGCACACATACATACACTAAGCATGATATCGGGCCTAGATGCACAAAGGTAAAGAAGAGAGCCAATCATCGAGCGATATACCTTTTGGATGACCGGTTTACCTTCTTTGTCGAGGTCTAGATGTCCATTGGCTTGCATAGGAGTCTTGATTGGTTTGATGTTTTCCATACCGAACTTTTTCAGCATGTCCTTGATGTACTTTGTTTGGCATATGAAGGTTCCTTCCTTGAGTTGTTCGACTTGAAAGCCGAGGAAGAACTTCAATTCACCCATCATGGACATCTCGAATCTTTTAGTCATGATTCTGCTAAACTCCTTACATAGATGTTCGTTAGTAGATCGAAAATAATGTGAACCCTTTGAGGCGTCGAGACCTTGCGCCGGTGCGGCGAGCGAGGACTCAACGCACCCGTCCGAAGCCTTATAGCGCCGCGGAGAGGCGTGCGGCGGCGGACACGGACTCGTTCCCGTCCAGGCTCTGGTGGCCAGCGGCGGAAGAGTCGGCGAGGCGACACCGAGAACGCCGATGGCGAATGAGCGGTGGGATTCAAGCGGCGTGGCTGGATCGAGATCGCGAACCAACAACGCGGACCACGATCCAAACTTTCCGGGCAGTCGACTTAATTCGCAATGCGTCAGATTCGATCAGGCGTCCATCAGCGCTAGGGTT
Source organism: Otatea glauca (assembly GCA_036346275.1). Classification (NCBI taxonomy): domain Eukaryota; kingdom Viridiplantae; phylum Streptophyta; class Magnoliopsida; order Poales; family Poaceae; genus Otatea; species Otatea glauca. The sequence continues at coordinate 44,448,659 of CM070713.1, read as the reverse complement.
TGCGATTCAGCGCAGCTCTGACGGCCCGTCTGCGAGATCAGCGGTGGCGATCGCACCTCCGCTCGTGGGCCAAGCGGGGCGCCGCGACCACGGACCACCCAGCGCCTGATGTTGGGCTCGGCCCAACAACTTGTTTCTGAATTTTCAAAGGTTTTCATTTAAAATAATTCCATAAATTCATTTAATTTGTTTCAACATAAATTTGACAAACAAATAGATCATTATCAATATGCTTAGTAAAGATAAAAACTTAATTAAGCCAAATTTTGGGATGTTACAAACCTCCCCATATGAGAATCTCGGCAGAGATTTAAGCTGCGATACATGGAATACATCATGCACTCCTGCTTAATGTGAGGCAACTCTAAGCGATAAGCTACCTCTCTCGGCGGCTCGGAATCTTGAGCGGACGAACATATCTTGGTGCAAGCTTCCCTTTGCGTGAAATCTCTTACGCCCTTAAGAGGGGTAACCACGAGGTACACATGATCTTACGGTTCAAAACTCAAATCGGCGGCGATTATCGGCGTAGCTTTACTGTCTTGGCGTGCTATCTTTAATCTCTCTCGATCATTGCTACTTGACTTTACGCCTCTTGAGGATATCAGGCCCAAACACCAAGCGTTCTCTGTCGTTCCAATTCAATGGAGTCGACAAACACGTCCATACAATGCCTCGAGCGGTGACATTTGTAGGCTAGCTTGATAACTATTATTATGGCGAACTACGCATATAAACATTTATCCCATGTCGTAGCGTAAGCTAAGGCACAAGCTCTCAACATATCCTCTAAGATCGATTTACTCTTTCGATCGACCATCACATGCTGGGATGATATCTTTGTCTTGAAATTGAGTGGTTCCCATTGCTTCATGCAACTTATTCCAAAACCTTGAGGTAAATTGGGTACCTCATGCCGACACAATCTTCTTTGGCACTCCATGCAAACATACAATCCTTGACATATCAGATTCGCCAAGCGATCTCGGAGTAAGTGGTCTTTCTTTGGGATGAAATGGCGACCTTGGTTAGGCGATCACGATAACCCAAATGGAATTGTAACCTTTACGAGTCTTAGGTAAACCGGTGATAAAATCCATCGATTTCCTCCCTTCCATTCGGAATTTTCAGCGGTTGCAACAAACGGGTGGTCTTTGGTGCATAGCCTTTACTCTCGACACCGTCGCATAATGCAACATGCTCAGCCACTTCACGCTTCATTTTTGGCCACGAATCTCTCCTTCAAATCTGGTACATTTAGCACTTCTGGATGAATTGAGTACTTTGAATCATCGCTTCCTCAAGAATCAATTGTTTTAATTCCTTTTTATCAAGCACACAAATTCGGCCTTTGAAGAACATAGTTCCTTGTTCGTCGAGTGAAATCTATGGCTAGGCCTTCTTCCTTTTAGCCTTGATTTTTGAAATTTTATCGTCATCTTGTTGACCTTCTCTAATCGATCCTCTAATGTTGGTTTTACTTCTAGCGCAGCTATCATTACCCTTAGACGACCTCCAATCTTAACCTCTGAAATTCCTTGCATAATCTGGTTGATCCTCCATTGACAATGCATTTGCGCTATGGCTTTTAGGCTCGGGGCATACTGCCACCACATTGGCTTTTCGGGATGATAATGGATTCCCACATTATAATCCTTAATTAGCTCAAGCCATCTTCGTTGTCTCATATTGAGTCAGTTGAGTGAATATGTATTTGAACTCTTATGGTCGTATATATCTCACATCTATTTCCTATGAGATAATGGCGCCATATCTTTAAAGCATGCACTCTGACGGCTAACTCCAAATCATCGTTGGGTAATTCACTTCATGCGGTCTCAATTGTCTCGGCGCATAAGCAACGACTTTGCCTTCTTGCATTAACACGCATCCCAAGCTACCTTGAGCATCATGATAAATGTCAAATCCATTACGCACATGCAGCAACACTAATACGAGGCTGTTGTTAGCGCTTCTTTAATTCCATGAAACTTTTCGCACTCTCGGCGTCCATGCAAACTTCTTCTCTTTCTTTAACAAGCTGCGTAAGGGTTTAGCAATTGTCGAGAATCCTTCTATGAACCGGCGGTAATATCCGCCATTCCGAGAAAACTCGAATCGATAACGAGACTTGGTGGCTCCCAATGCAACCTCTGCGTCCACTTTGGGATCAGCTGCGACTCCTTTGGTAGTCATTACATGGCCAGAAATTCAACTTTCTCCTTCCAAAATTCACACTTGCTAAACTTAGCATATAGTTGATGCTCTCGCGACTGTCTAAAAATTCTCGGATATTACGCATGCTCTTCCTCTGTCTTGAGAGTAAACCAAGATATAGTCCATGAAGACTACAACAAACTTGTCCAAGTAATCCATGAAGACTTTATTCATCATGTTCATGAAATATCTTTGGGGCATTAGTCAATCCGAATGACATGGTGTGAACTTCGTAATGTCCATATCGGCGTAAGCAGTCTTAGGTACATCCTCCGCTCGGATCTTCAGCGATGGTATCACGAGCGAAGATCTATCTTGGAAAACTCCGGCTCCTCTTAAGCGATCAAATAAATCGTCGATCTACGGGCAGCGGATACTTATTCTTGATCGTTACTTCATTAAGTGCCACGGTAGTCGATGCACATTCTAAGACTTCCATCCTTCTTGCGAACAAACAAAGCGGGGCTCCCCCGGCGATGAACTTGGTCTAATGAAACCTTTCTCTTGCGGTTCCTCAATGCGCTTCTTCATTTCTACTAACTTCGTCGGTAGGCATCCGATATGGTCTCTTTGATATCGGTCTTTGTGCACAGTGCTCAACTTCGATGACAAACTCGATATCACGATCGGTGGCAATCTGGCAAATCTTACGGAAATACATCAGGGTATTCTCGCTCTTGGCACATCTTCCATCTTGATGGCTTTCTGCTTTGTTGACCGTTAGCTGCGTCGAGCTGCGGTCGGCTTGAAACTCCACTTTCTTGCCACTAGGGCCTTCCAAGTCACGATCCTTGACCACAATCTAAAACGACCTTATGCTTGGGCGGTAATCCATTCCAAGGATGGCGTCTAGGGATTGCGCATCTATCAAGATAAGATTAGCGAGAAATTCTATCCCATCCATAAGCAACTTAGCTCCCAAACACCCAAGGCTAGATCTAAGCTCGGATCACAGGGCTTGGACTAAAACACACTTAAGATTCACCACTTTAAATCCATTCTTGGTTGCAAAACTTTGAGAGACAAGCGAATCTCTCGAGAATCAAACAAAGCTATGCGGTGTCTTGAGTTGACGGGGAACTTACGGTCTGGCGTCAGCTAGCTTCACGAGCTCCATCGGTGGTGATGTGGTTGATTCTTCCACCTTTTATTGCTGGCGTTGCTCGGCAGCTTGGTGCACGATTTCCTCGATGTTGGTGCTTTAGCGGGTGTTGTTCCCAGGTTGAAAGCAGGCGGTGTGATGCCTCCCATACATGGACACCTATTTGAAAAGTGCCACGGCTCATTGCAAGTATAGCATCTCTTCCTTTGCTGACTGCTGATTTCCCCTGGTGCATTGTTGCCTTGTGGCTGAGTGCGGAAAGTCGATTGGCGGGGCGGAGTGTAGGGTTGATGTCTTGTTCCCGGTGGTGGTTGAAATCTAGCAAATTGCTGGGTGACATCCTCAAGCGTAGATGGTTTGGCGTCCACGATTGTTCATCAGCGCTTACGGTTTCACCTAGCTCTTTGCGCTTCCTCTAGGATTAAAGCCTTATTTACCGGCTCACAATCAGGAAAATTGTGGGTGTCGGTCCCTGCGATCCACGAATTCGGTCCCTTCATGAAGCGAGAGCGCCTAGCTTTATCGTCGCTCGTCCTCGGGGCATAACGAGCTAGCGGGTGAATTTATTCGGTATTCGGCCCTTTGGTTGGCCTCCTTGCTTCAAAGCTCGAACTCCTCCTTCTTAAGATCCATCATTCCCTGCAGGGACATGATCTTTGGCGGAAGCATTAGTGAACTCCTCCCGAGTTATCTCTTGCGGGGCTCCATGGCGCGCGATAATTCTCCCACCATGCGGCGGTTCCTTCAAGTTGATGAGGCGTAGAGCACCTTCTCATTGCCCTCACCTTTGAGTGATGTGCAACTTCTTCTCAATGGTCCTAAGCCAATCATCGGCTTCCAAGGGTTCACGTTTCGGAGAAAGTTGGTGGCCTAGTCCTCATAAAATCCGATAGCTTGGACATAGGTGAGGTCCACCATGATTGTTACGAGTTGCGGGATTGTTGTGGTTTCTTCTTTGCATTGGTCATCTGCATCTCTTGCATCATTATGCATCGGTTAGTCTGTCTTTGCAAGGAATGCTCCAGGTCTGCATGTCCAGCGGTGGTTGAGGCGCCTCCATCATTGGGATTGTCATTACGGCATGATCCACTTCACGAAGCACCGTTGTTTCCTCAGTATTCACCATCGATGATTGCCTCTTAGGTTAGGAAAGGTAGATGTAGCATAGATGAGAAGTAAGAATTTCTAAAGCAGGGAGATAGGTTATACCCAAATTGAACAATTCATTAACTTGGTTGGTGCTTATTTAAGCCTACAAGCTCTGCAACACATCGCACACTCGGCAATACAAAGCAAACTAAACCACAACCTTAACGTCCACTAGAAAGGTAAAGACTAGCTTAAGGCGCGACTCACACTCGAGTCTCAACACGGCTCAAGGTGACACTCACTCATCCGACCACTGGCTGAGGCGATCCAGCGCATACACGGCGGGTGAGGCGGCATCGGAGCAAACCTATCTGATGACCTATTCTGGGTCCTCTGCTGCAGCGAGTCTGCACTCCCCTCCGGCTCCCTCTCGCTCCTCTGGATCCTCCTCGGACTCCTCGGTGGCTCTGAACTCCTGCGAGTCACGCGCTCCGGCTCGTCCTCAAGCGCCTCCGGGGCCTCTCGGCTCGGTGATCATCCAGATGGTTTGAAGCACGGGTCACCTCGAGCTCTGCTCTGCTACTCTCGAGTGCCTCGTACCTGGTCTCCAGCTCTGGGTAGTCTCTCTCATATGATCCTCTGAGGCAAGGCGAACTACGCAGGTGCGTCGCATAGCACACTCGCTCCCCTCGATCCGTCGTCTTGGCATGCTTGAGCGTCAGGTGAAGTAGACACGAGTCGTGAAGCTCGTCGTAATCGCGGCGGAACACGGCGAAGAGCAAGTCGGCGACCTCTGAATTGCAACCTCGTGCGAGAATCTTACGGCGGAGATGTTGATTGGCTCTGCTGGCTTCCTCGTTCTCGGCGTAGATGATCAACTTGCAAATAAATCCTCGGTGTACACCATTCAGCGACCAGTGCCTCCTCGGTAAAGTGGACGATAGAAACCTCAAGCGTGGAGAAGTACTCTCCACTGCTCCATGGCGTAGCACGGTTTCTCCTCAAAGTCGAACGATCGGCATCTGCTCACAAGAACTTGGAATAAGTTCTCACCGAAAGCTTGACAAGTAAAGCGGGTAAATTTAGCAAAGCGAAAGTAGAGAATGAGATGAGTCGAGAGGGTTTTATTAGTCAAGCTTAGATTTTCTTTTTAGAAAATAATTTTGGACACCTCAAGACACCTCCAAACTATCTAGGGCCAAGACCTACGGTGGTTGCTCGACATACCACCTCTGTAAGGACCGAATCCTTGATTCGAACCCCTTTGTTCTTGCACTATTCCCGGGATCAGCGCTAGTGCACACGACTTAACATTGGTACATATCACATCATACACAACGATAATAGAATAATAGTTCATTTATTGATATAACTAAATGTATGATCTTATGACCAACTTACATTATTAAGCCCTGCGAGCAAAATGAAAATATAAACTAATAATTAAGCGTGGAAAGTAAAGCGTAGGTAGCTCATCAGTTCACCAGAGGCAGCAGACAAGGCTCGGACCCTAATGACTCGTGTCTTCTTGGACTTCATCTTCCAACACGGTGTAGATTCTTCAGCTGTTGATTATTGTTGTTTGGCAAGGGTGAGTGCTTAAAGCACTCAACAAGTTGTGCACAGAATGCAATTCCATGTATCTATATGCAAGGCTTATTCCAATGGATAGGCTATCATGGCTATTTTGCAATAAGCGACATTTATGAACGAATCTGATATATAGATTGTAAAGGATGTAAAACAAATAACAATAATAAATAAATTGATATTTCTCAAGTAAACCAAGTTTCCAATCCTAAGTCAAATTCCATCTTCCACATGGCATTCCGCCATCCCAACCAAGTTGTCCAATTAATTAAGCTAACCATAGCGTAATTCCGAGCATTGCTCAATACAGCGAAGCACGGCTATCGAATAGTTTCACACTCTGCGAGAGGTTATGCACTTTACCACGATGATACAACCAAACACCACCAAGGCGAGTGATTATAACAAAGCCTTTACAATGCTCTATCTTAACCCGATACTACCGCTAAGGTTTCAACCTTTGGCGAGTGCAGTAAACTCACATCGGGGCCCCTCTTGCGCCATGTGAATTACACGACCGGGAACTCACACAACCACGATAGTATCAAAATTAAGACTTTGCAAATTACTCAATAGGGTGGCCCATACGGACATGTGGTTGCATGATTGACTCGAGTCAAAGGCTTGCAAGGTTAAGTCCTTAGTGTGATCAAGGCAAGACTTCCACATACCATCGCCCATATGGCCCGCCCAGCCTCCTAGCCCTTGCCACTTGCCCCAATCTAAGTTATCATCACGGTTGATTACCAAGCACCACGTGCCATCAACAATTCAACATCGTTGCGTGACATGACTCATACAACAACTCAATCTCATCGTGTGATCCACATGACACACAAGTTCATAACATTGTTCCATATTCCGTTAATCAAGATTAATTAACAATGATTACGACACATGTGATGGCGTGGCATGGCTAAGCAACTAATACGGTCTAACCTCAATGTTGATCATAATTATTAATCAACTATATTAAACCAATCTAGGGTGACAATGGTTCATGGCATATAATGACAAGGTAGGGTATAGATCAATCTGGTATTTTAGCTAAACCCAATCTAATTTGAAACAATTGTATATTTGAAATATATGCAATATTGTAAAACAAACATAGCAATTTTATAAACATGGGTTCAACATGATCAAAGCACAACTTGCCTTGGAATAGGTCCTGATCTTGATCTGAAGCTTGCTCTTGGGTTGCTTGATCTTCCTCCGAGCGTCGCACAATTCAACGTCTCACAGCGTCTAGAAAAGAAAAGCAAATAAATGCCAAAACAGAGAGCAATTTTAGAAAGGCACTTTTCACGTCCATTTGGTATAACTTGAAGTCATGGTGAGTAGCAAAAGGCAAGTAATATTATAATAGATTCAAGCCTAGCTATCGGAGCATATGTTTCATCAAGTCCAAACCTTCGACTTGCGTGAACCCTTGAGCGACCAACCGGCTTTATTCCTAGTAACCATTCCATGCTCATCTTGTTTGTTCTGAAAGACCCACTTGGTGCCAATCACGTTTTGTTTTGGTCTTTCAACAAGCTTCCATACTTGATTCCGTTCGAAGTTGTTTAGCTCCTCTTGCATAGCCATTACCCAATCTGGATCTTGTAATGCTTCGTCTACCTTTAGGGGCTCAAGAGAAGAAACAAACGAGTAAAATTCACAAAAATTCGCAATACGAGATCTAGTGGATACTCCCTTGTTAATATCTCCAAGTATGTTGTCGACTGGATGATCTCGTTGGATGCTTTGATGAACTCTTGGATGAGGAGTAGTTGCATTGGTTGTTTGGATGGGATCTTCATTTCTTTTAGCCGTGTTCGAGCCATCATGGGCTTGCATTGAGGAAGAGGGAGCAACCGAACTCTTTTGACTAGTCTGAATATTTTGTGTATCATCCTGGATATCTTGAGTTGGAATGCTCGGAGTTTCTTCTTGCTCATGAGGTCTCACTTCTCCAATGGCCAGTTTCTTTATTGCTTCACACGGAGGTTCTTCCTCACAAACATAGTACTATCAACTTGTTCTACTTGAGAACCGTTAGTTTAGTCAAAAGTTACATCACGCGAGATTTCAACTACCCCGGAGTTGTTGTTGAAAACTCGGTATGCATAAGCATTTGATCCATAACCAAGTAAGAAACCTTCATCAACTTTAGGAGCAAATTTAGAAGACTTAGCCTTTTTGTTGAGGATATAGCATTTGCTTCCAAAGACACGAAAGTAGGAAAATTGGGCTTCTTTCCGGTAAGAAGCTCGTATGCCGTTTTCTTCAAGATCTTGTGAAGGTATAGACGATTGGTACTGTGACACGCAGTGTTGATAGCCTCCGCCCAAAAGATGTCGGAGACCTTGTACTCATCAAGCATTGTGCACGCCATCTCGATGAGAGTTCGATTCTTCCTTTCAGCCACCCCATTTTGTTGAGGGGAATAGGGGGCCGAGAACTCATGCTTAATACCCTCATCATCGAGATACTCCTCCACGCCGGTGTTCTTGAATTCTGTGCCATTGTCACTTCGGATTTTCTTGATCTTCACTTCGAATTCATTTTGTGCCCTTCTCATAAATTTCTTTAGGGTTCCTTGTACTTCACTTTCGTCATGCAAGAAAAACACCCAAGTGAAACGAGAAAAGTCATCAACAATAACTAAACCATACTTGTTTCCTCCAATGCATAATGTATGCTATTGGACCGAACAGATCCATATGGAGCATCTCTAGAGATCTTGAGGTAGTCATCACATTTTTGGCCGGATGGGAAGCTCCAACTTGCTTTCCGGCTTGACATGCGCTACACACCCTGTCTTTCTCAAAAACAATATTTGTTATTCCAAGGATGTGATTGCCTTTCATGAGTTTGTGAAGATTCTTCATACCAACATGAGCAAGTCGGCGGTGCCATAGTGTAACATCCCAAATTTTCATTTCAAAAATAGGATAAAAAAAATTAAATTATTATTTTTATCGGTTGTTCAAGTTTATTTGTCTCCTCTTTATTTTCTGGATTTCTCTAGAGTTCAAAAGAAAAAGACTTTTGCCTATTTTTAGAAAAACTTAAAACTATTTCCTAAAAACAAAACCCTATTTAAGTTGGAATTAATTGTTTTAAAAAAATATATCACAACGAACTTCGGTGAATTTTCCTATTATTTGTTAAAATCCTGATTTCAAAATCTTTCCAAAAGTCTCATCAATTAAAATATAGTTTGGAGAAAAAATAAAAGATTTGGTTTTGCTAAAATTATCTTATTTAATATAAATAAACCTAATGGAATTTCTGTGAAATTTTCTATATTTGTCAAATTATATATTTTCTAAAGCCTTTCCGAAAGCTTTAACAAAATAAAAATATATGTGGGTATAAAAATAAAATATTTGGTGGTACCAAAATATTTTATTTGATCTCAAAATGTCCTAATTAAACTCCCTGAATTTTATTAGAATTTTTGGAGTTGTTTTAGTATTTTCCAAATTAAAAAGATATTAAAAACAATATAAAAGTATTTACTGTACATGAATAAAATTATTATTTTATGTAATAATATTTTATTTATGTTACTAAGGCTGTGGGTCACGTTCCAGATTTTTCTCTGATTTTTAAACGGTTGTTTGATATTTATTTCGATTTTATGGGTGATACTTAATAATTCGGATTAAATAATCAGTAACTGCTACAGTAATTCCGGCGGATTTTCAGGCATAACTTCGGCGAGCTCTCCTGGTCACTCCCGATCTTATTTTGATCTGAAATTTTTACCAGAGCTTCCTCTTGCTGTCCTCTACATCCAGTAAAATCAGATTTTGCAAATCCCTACCGGAGCACCTCCGGCCAGCGATTTCTCTCCCAACTCCGGCGAGCTTTTCCCGTTGATCCATTGCTCCTTTGTAGCTGCAAATTGAACCCTAGACGCCTCTCCTCATTCCCCACATCATACTAAAAGATCAGGATCAGAATCGCAACGGAGATCCCTCGGCAAACCTTTTTCCCTAACTCCGGTAAGAACTTCGGCGAGATCTACAGGGCGCTCCCGAACTCCGTTCATCCTCAAATTGTTTGTGGAGCACCCCCATGAAGGTTGCAACACCTCTGTGAAATAGTTTTAGAAAATTCCAAACAGAGCTCTGCCGGCGACCCTTTTTCTCCTACAACGTCGACGAGCTCTTCCGGTGCGCCGCCATCGCCGGCCGATGTTGGCATCGCGTTCCCCATCATACCGGTGAGTTTTTCTCAAATCCTCTCACGTCATCTCGTGCCATATGGTCAGATCTATCTCTCCACCAAATTTGGTGCAGTTTCATCCAGGAAATCAAAAGTTATGGCCGTTCCAATCTCGAATATTGCCCACCCGCTCTCCTTCGTTTTGCGAGTTTGACTGTGAAATTTTTCTGTAGACTCCTCTTGATGTCCTCTACACATTGCTCACCCTAACTCAAGGTTTTGTACAAGGGATTGCTGCAGAAAATTCAATCTTCCCGATCGATCGCGTCGACGCGCAGAAAATCCCGTTGACCCAGAAAGTAAAACTCAGATCTGTTCGCGTCATATCGTGCCAAATGATCCCAGATAGCTCTCTGTAAAATTTGGTTAGGTTTCATCCATTATTTTAATAGTTATGACCGTTTGATCTATTAGCTTTAGCAGCCGTTCATCGGCTGTTTGTGATCTGTCCGTTGGGTTGCTTCCAAATCCGGATATACCGTTGAGTTCGTGTCGCCGCGTTCTATGTGGTGATCACTTCCCCTCTGCTGTTCTATCCACCGAAAATTTTAATATTCGTTACCGTCGCCTTTTTGCCACCGCCACACGTCGTCTTGTGCCGCCAACCATTTTGGTTTGTCGTGGCCATGTCATTGTGTCCAGAAAATCATTATCCCCTGTTTTGCCCACCGTTGAAGTTCATTGATCCCCGGCTGCCGTCAAAGCCATGTTCTAGAATCTACCCGACGTCTTTTGGCCTAATCCTTCGTGTCGGTGCGCATTTCGGTTAGTCATCTTTGGAAACCTTTAATCGCAGAGCCAACCCAACCATCCTACCCAATGCCAAGTGTATTCATCCTTGAATCGTTTCGCTCAAACCCGGACTTAACCCCTGGTCCAATTCGTCGTTAACGTCCCGCCGTTAACGTCCCGTCGTTAACGTTCCGTCGCCAACGCTCCGCCGCTTACGCCCGTCGTTAACCTCCCGCCGTTAACGTTCCATCGTTAACGTTCGCCGCTAACGCTTCTTCGTTAACGCTCGCCGTTAACGCTTGCTCTCGCCGCTATCATCGCATATGCGCATTCCAAAGCAAGAGCGTAGCGCGATGTCATTATCCTTTCTATCGTCCTATCGTGATCTAACCCCATTTCTTGTGAGTCTGGCTTTATCTTTCTATCATCTGCAAAGCCGGACCAAAACCTAACTTAAGATCGGTTCGATGGACTGAGTTCATCGTGAGCCGCGCTGCCGGTATTGCGGTTTTCCACGTTGTGTCCACCGTAGTAAGATATTTGTACTGTCTTACTACATATCATCATCGCCATGTTATCGTCAAGTCTCTTCTTTGATATATGACTGAACCCCAGATCGGATCGCACTGAATGTCGATTCCATCCGTCCTTGTCTTATCCCTGAAAATCTAATCTGCCATTAACCCAGAATTCATTCGTGGACTTGGTCGATAGACCATTGGCCATATGTCATATCCTAGTGCTATATCTATTCTATTAGTCTATCTTTCTTTTGTCTGACTGTGTATTTGTTTAGTCAACAAAAGTCAACATTGAGCATCAGTTTAGTTCATCATGAACTAACATATCTTTATGGACCCGATCTATAGATCAAGAGCCCATATGTCAATATTTGTCCAATCGAGTTAATTAATCTCGAAGGATACCCCCTGGAATATACTCTGTTTTTTCCTAATTATCATCAGAACCTTCTCGATAAATCTTCCAAAGCTTTGTTCTCTTTCATCCGATCTTCGATTAAATCTAAGTTCCTAAATTAAATCCTTCCGCTCAGCATCAATCTAATATTAAATTGGAGTTTATTTGAATTGCTTTTGAGTTTTGTTGTATTTGTGCTTCTTTGTCGTTAGACGTGTCGTTCGAAGTTACCCGATGTAGCCAAGGACGAGGAAGTCAAGCATTCGATTGAAGAGCCAAAGGTTGATGAAGCCAAGATCAATTAAAAGAGTAAAGAGCAGTTTATAGCAAGTGCGTGCAAGTTGTGCTTTGATCATGTTGAACCTACGATTACAAAAACTGCTATATTGTTTTACTTTATTGCATATTATTTGACATGTACAAATGTCTTCAATTAAATTTGGGACTTAGCTATTATACCCAATTGCTCTATACCCTACCTTGCCATTTGTATACCATGATATATTGTCACCCTAGATTGGTTCATTATAGTTGGTTAGTCATAATAATCAACATGGGATGGTTAGACCGTATTAGTTGCTTAGTCATGCCACACCATCACATGTACTTTAGTCTTTGATAAATAATCTTGACTAATGGAATATGGAACGATGTTATGAACTTGTGTGTCATGTGTGGTCACACGATGAGATTGAGTTGCGGTGGCGAGAGGATGTCACGCAACGAGGTTAAATTGCTGATGGCACGTAGTGCTTGGTAATCAACTGGGGTGGTTATGATTTAGATTGGGGCAAGTAACAAGGGGCGAGAATGCCAAGGTGGGCCCGATGGGTAGGGGGTATGTGAAAGTCTTACCTTGATCATCTTAAGGACTTAACCTTGCAAGCCTTTGACCTGAGTCAATCATGCGACCACATGTCTGATATGGGATGACCTAGTTGATTAGGGTTCGATATCTTTCCTCCGATACTCGGGCGAAAGACGGAAGTGTACTGCATGGGAGCGTACTGTCTTTGCGGCTTGGTACCCATCCAACGGTGTTGGCTGTCCTATACTTGGTACCGCATGCGTGAGAGGAGTGATAGCGAAGGCAACACCGAGAGGTTCTTTGGTTAAGGTAGAGGTTCTTGAAAGGCTTTGTCGTGAATTCTCCGCCAGACACCAAAGGAAGTGTGCTAATGACCGTGCACAAAGAGAATATCACGTCGTGTGGGTAAAGTGCATAACCTCTGCAGAGTGTAAACCTATTCGAATAGCCGTGCTCACGGTATTGAGCAAAGCTCGGGAACTACAGTCAAGGGTTAGACTTTTGTTAAACAAAACTTATTGGGATGGCGGGATGCCATGGAAAGTGGATTTTGACTTAGGATTGGAAACTTGTTTTACTTGAGAAATGTTGAATCTATCTAATACAGTTATTTGTTTTACTGTCTTTCCAATTTATATACTGTATTAATTTACAAATGCTGCTTTTTGCAAAATAGCCATCTTAGCTATTTCTTTGGAATAATCCTTGCATATAGCTCTGTTAGAATTGCATTCTGTGCATGACTTGTTGAGTGCTTTATGTACTCACCCCCTTGCAACACACAAAATCATCAGTTGAGGAGAAGACCACAACTTCGAAGGAGGAGAAGTTCCACGAGGAGGCGATTATCTAGGAGTTGAACCTTGTCAGTTGCCTGTGGTATATTGATGGGATTCGTCGACGTTCTTCATTCCGCTGTTGTTTATTTATTTTGAGTTGAAGCCACCAAGGCCTCACAAGTGTAAGTTTGACCTTAAGGTCGTTCAATAGTTCTATATTAATAGATGAATTCTTTATTTATTATTCCGCTGTGTATGATTGTGATATTTCATCTATATTGAGACTGTGTGCACTAGAGTGATCCTGGACTAGTGCTGAATACACAGAGGGTCCGGATTTGCATATTCATGTCCCGACACATAGCCAACCCATGCTAGATTTAGCCATTAAGCACGTTTCAAGACTAATTCTATCTGTAGTGAAATCTACGAGATAGAGGTTTCCCTTTAAACGACCCTTAACGGCTATTGAACCATCAACCCTCTTAATGACATCCACACCCTTATCACTAAACACACAATTGTAGCCCGCTTCACATAATTGAGCAACGGACAACAAATTGTAGCTCAATGATTCAACAAGCAAAACATTGTTTAAATGAAAGTCATTTGTGATGTAAATCTTACCTAAACCTACCACTTCGCCTTTACCATTATCTCCAAATATGATGCTTTCACTATTTGATCCATTTGTATCCAAGTGTGCGAACATTGCCTTTTCCCCGGTCATGTGGTGCGTACATCCGCTATCCAATATCCAACTTGATCCACCGGAGACATAGGCCTACAAAAACAAATTTAGATTTTTCCTTTTGGTACCCAAACTTATTTAGGTCCGCGCACGTTAGTAACAAGAGACTTTGGAACCCAAATAGATCGCACATGAGAGGCATAGTTGGGTTTACGCCCAATATGATGAGCAACTACATGAACAAGATTAGTTCTTTTAAGCACATAAGATGCAAAGAAAGTAGCATGATCCTTATGATTAGAATTTATTTTTCTTTTGACAAAGTGAATTGGCTCATTCAATGGTGCAATTACGATGTGACTCTTTTTGCCCTTGGGTGGTGTATACCCGAGCCCATGCTTCATAGGGTTACCTTGACGCTTACCAAGAAACTCCTCTAATCCTTTGCTAGCCTTATAGGACTTTTGAAGTCCATCTTCAAGTATTTCCTTGAGCTTCTCATTTTCATAAGCCAACACTTGCAAGGTCTCAAGGTTAGTGGCACAAGTATCAACATTAATATTATAGCATCTAGCACATCCATTGCTAGTAGAAGGATATGAGAAATTGGAGTCACCCATTAAGGAGTTAGAGTTGCCATTCAAGTGATCAACAAGCTTCACTTCAAGAGTCTTGCAAGCATCCTTTGCTTTGGCAAGTTCCTCTACGAGTGAAGCGTTGGTAATCACAAGACTAGCAAGCTCGGATTTGGTCATTTTTGAACATTTGACCAACTCTTCAAACTTTCTCCTTTCATTACTTAGGCTCTTCTCTAGCTCAAGGTTTTTCTCTTTTTCAAGTATTAGCAAATCCTCTTGAGCTTCGAGAGTAGCCTCCTTTTGCTCAATGGTTTCCTTCAACTTCTCAATATCTTTTAAAAGTAAATCTAATTTTTGAACATCAAAATCTTCCATGGACTTAAATGCACTTTCATCGTCACTAGCGTCATCGCTATCATCTATGCATGAGTTGACAATTGAAGGAGATGTTGTTTTGATTAATACCTTGCGCCCCTTGGCCATGAGGCACATTGGAGCGTCTTCATCGTCATCGCTCAAGTTGTTGAAGAGACCCTTCTTCGTTGTTGAGGTGGGAGACATGGCGATGGCGACATAAGCAACTCTTCCTTCTTCGTCGGAATCGGAGCTTGAGTCGGAGTTGGAATTTGAATCCCACTCTTCTCCTATGTGAGCTTGTCCCTTTTGCTTGAAGTGTTTGAACTTCTTGCTCCTTTCCTTGTCCTTGCCCCCGTATTTATCCTTCTTGTATGGCTTGTCTTCCTTCTTTTCTTTTTGGGGGCATTCGGCGATGAAATGACCGGTTTCCCCACACTCATAGCACTTTCTTGTTGAGTGTCTTCCTCTTGATTTGTTCCATTGATTTTTAGAGTACCTCCCCAGTTTATAGCCCTTTTTCTTGAGGAATTTATTGAATCTTCTCACGAGCAAGGCCATATCATCATTGGTCAAAGGGCCACTCTCCTCCTCATCATCGCTTGTACTTTCCTCGACTTCCGGTGCAATCCTCACGGCTTTCAAGGCGATGCCTTTCTTCTTTCCTGACTTGAGCTCTTCTACCACCTCCGCTTCCTTGATCATCATCTCATCCATCATTAGCCTCCCAATAACATCATGGGGAGAGAGAGTGTCGAAGTTTGGTCGGTCCCGGATGAGTTGCACCAAATTACAGTTGGTGGGAGTGATTACTCGAAGAATGATTTTAACAACCGCTTTGTCGGTGAGCTCGGTACTTCCAAGACCCTTAGCTTGATTCACCAACACCATCAAGCGGTCGAACATCCTTGTATAAGACTCTCCTTCTTCTAGAGTGAATCTGCTTAGCTCACCAATAATGAGCTCAATCTTGGACTCACGGACGCTCGATATCCCTTCATGAGTAACCATAAGTCTTTCCCAAATTGCTTTGGCATCTTCAAGTCCATCGACTCGGTTAAACTCGGAATCACTTAAAGCATTGAACAAGGCATTGACAGCCAAGTCATTGAAATGTTGAGCTTTCTTCTCTTCGGGAGTGAGCTTGCTTGGATCCATAGCTTTAAAACCTGTTTCTACAATTTCCCAAATACACGGGTGAAGTGATCTCAAGTACATATTCATTTTATGTTTCCATGCGGCATAGCGAGTACCATCAAAATGAGGTGCTCTACCGGATGACACGGAAACATAAGATGAAGAGCTTGAGACTCCAAGAGAGGGATAATCATATGGAATTTCAACCCCTTTGCCAGAACCTGTGGCCTTTTCTTGGTCACGGATTTTGTCACTCTTCTCTATTAGCGACATCTTGATTCTCCAAGCGGTTAAGCCAAATTATGGAGAATTAGGCTCTGATACCAATTGAAAGGACCTGAGATGTAGCCCAAAGGGGGGGTGAATAGGCGGATAAAAATTTGTAGTTAAAATAAAATCTCCCAAGTGTCTCAACCCGGAATGTCCGGGGTATATAACCCGGATACTCCGGACTATCCGGGTTCAGAACTCCGGATACTCCGGATTGAGGATCTCGAAGAGAGATTTTAAATCCCTGCAATATTTCGACAATCTACTTGAATACAAAAGATCTTAATGTTGTCAGGTACCTGAGGGTACAGTAGATCTGGAGCCACAAACAACAAGAGAGTAGATCGGGTCTTCCAAAGGTTTACCAAAACAAACTCAAGCAAGAACACAACCAAGAGCACGAAGACAAAGATTTTTACCCGAAGTTCGGATTCTTGAAGGGAATCCTACGTCTTCGTTGAGGAGGCACAAAGCCCGGGTCCCTCTTGACCACTATCCTCCCAGTGTTGCACAAAGCACTCGCCGGTCTTCACTTCTTGCCTCTTTCCTTTCGGAGGCGAGACTTGCCTTCACAAACTTTCGGGGCTTACCACACCGAGATTTGGAAGCTCCCGGTGACTCCTTGCCGTCTAGGAGCCCTTCAAACTCCAAGAGTAACAAATACTTCGCGAAATCAACTTGGAGGATGAAACTTGTGCTCAAGAATGAAAGATGCAAGAACTAGTTACTCAAATCCACTCCTTTCTCCCAAAAGAGTCAAATCTATCAAAAGCTTCAAATGGAGAAAGGGGATTTGGGCTCAAGAGAGAGAATGAGTGTTTTTGAATGAGCAAGCGAAAATAAATAGAGCCCTTCAGTTAGGTGGAGAGTGATGGCTTATATAGGTGCTCCAAAATCCAGCCGTTAGGGGTGAGCTGCGCTCAACCCGGAGACTCCGGATTGGGAAGATTTAGAACATACCGAGGCAGCTAACCCGAAGACTCCGGATAAAAACCCGGAGACTCCGGACTAATTAACCCGGAGTGTCCAGACCAAATGTCCGGATACTCCGGACTATCCAGGGCTGCAACCGAGAGTCTCAACCCGGAGAGTCCGGACAAAAGTCCGGATACTCCGGGTTGGCCCATTCGGCCAGAAGTGTGCATTCTGACCAAAAAGAAGTGTTTAGAGTTTTTATGCAATGCAATTTTCATCCTTGAGCACACGTATATCCTAAAAGTGATTTCTCGTTTTATCCCTCTTAATAGTACGGCTATCCTTAGACTCAAATAAAATAGAAAACTTTACAACAAGTCTTGATGCTGTCTTCACAAATTTTAAACTCTTCTATGATCTTCAATTTGCTTTTTCTAGGATGATATTGCCTCAAACTCTGCACAAATTCTCATTTAGACATTAGTTCTTCAATTGTGTTGCCATCTATCACCAAAACTTCTTAAGGGGCCTAGATGCAGTTTCACTTCCGCTATGTTTGTCGTCATAATGGTGTACCTAACAGACAAACACACAAAGTTTATCATGAATGGGTCCAACACTCTTAGAATAAGTTAATCTCACAAATTAATAGGTGCAATCGACTCGCTACGCTTTGTGTCATGCATAAGGGACCAACGCTCCGCTGGCTTCCCTGCTATCCATTGGCTAAAGGTGTAATGATCATGATTAATGACAGTTTACCCTCCCACCATTTGCGACTGCAACTGCTCCTCCTGTGATTGCTGATTTTCCATCATCTTCCTAGTGGTCTCGTTCAACTGTCTCCAAATCTCACGAAACTTGGCAGGCTGGTTCTGAAGGTACAACCCTTTGAACTTCTTCACTAGGGACCTGTTATGGTATCGTGAATATAGGTTTGCACCAAGGTGTCGCATGCACGACCCCTCTCCACATCAGCCCATGCTATAGACGGGTCCGTGCTACCATGCAGCACCTCTAGAGCGTGGAGAAGACCTGCATTGCGGTCGGACACAACACAACACTCTCTGCCTATCCCCCACGACACGCGTCTGGACCAAAGTGAGGAACCACAACCAGCTATCTCTATTCTCACTCTCCACATACGCGTAGGCAATTTGTATTATCTGGTTGTTTGCATCGGCCGTGATTGCAGTCAGCACGGTGCCATAGTACTTCCCGCTCAGAAATGTGCCATCAACACAAATGACGGGCCTGCAATGCTTGAAAGCTTCAATGCATTATCCGAAAGCCCAGAATACCCTAATCAGGTATCGTTCTGCGGTACTGTACGAACCATCTTGAAGCTTAGTAGGCTCGTTCGCCATTGCGAACTGAGTCCCTGGGTTGGTCATTGATATCTTCTGCAACAACCTCGGGGCATAGTTGTATGAGTCTTCGAATGATCCAAAAAGCATCTTCAACGCCTTCTGCTTTGCTCGCCACGCGGTTACGTAGCTTATGTGCATCCCTGTTCTACTCTGCACTTGCTCCATAATCGATTTCAGTGATAGTCCAATATCTGAACCAACCTGGGTCACAACTAGTTGGGCAATAAATCTAGCATCGACCACGTGGCTCATGGTTCTTATCGACTCCTCCGTGCATGTATGAGGTGTGTTCCGGCTCACCACAAAGTAGTGCTCGTGTTTCGGCTGGTGAGCACAGACGTAGAAAGGGCAGTTAGAGGACTTGGTGCACCTAACCTCATACTCAGTGGGCTTCGACCTGGTACACTTGTGCTCTCTTCTAGTGACGACAGCATAATTGCTGATGAAATGGATTAGCTCTAACTTGTTGGGGAAGCATTTTCCAATCTGGATGTCACTATTCTGGTACCCCCACATAGCTCAGTTATTATAGTCAGCAATGCCACACTCCAGAATGCCATTACCACGGAAGTACTAGACTGCTGGAGCTGGGTCATCGTTGTCAGTGGCCTCTTCATCCTCGCTTCCACCAGCCTCGTCATCCATACATGTCGCATCTACCTCAGAAGGAAGTACTTCTCCTTCATGTGCACCCGAACTACCCTCCCCCACATGTCCTTGGCCCACTTCTCCCTCTCCCTGGTGGCCTAAAATTTCGTCGCTAGGACCAGCATCGGCATTCGCCTCTGGTGGCAATATGTTTACGTAAACACCCATCGAAAACCAGCCCTCTATGGCCTTTCGTGCATACAATAACCAAGCCTAATTATTTCTCAGTGCGAACAAAGTATGCACAATGACGTTGTTGTTTGGAACTTCCCTTGGTCGCACCGCCTCCAGGAAAACTGTATGTGTTTCCTAGCTCAAAAGCAACACGCTCATAACATGTGATTTAAGGCCTTCCAAGTCTAATGGACTATCACTTGAACTGTATGTGTGTTCGCAGTTTTGCACTGTGACTATTCTCTCGTGCAATATGACAGGCCGTTCACCGTAGTAAATATGAAAATTCATGCTACAACGGCTAGGTGGAATATGGTACCTAAAAGTTTTTCAAGAATTACCATCTGATTAACTATACCGAGGGTTGACATTAATTACTGAACAAATTAATTTTTTTGTTCATGAATAATTACTCGAACTACGCTCATGAATTACAGTTACAACATTTACACTTAACAAGATAATTAGAGACTATCTTATCTAACTAACCATGCTATGTGATGTACATGCAACTAAGTTCAAACCTAATTATTTAGGAGTTCTAATTAACCTAACTATATGGCATAACCAAATGTGCTAGTTTATCTACTACACATACTTGCTCCTACTCGTGATTTTTTCTTCCTACTAATAAAAGATTTTTCGTTCATCAGTAAACGTATGCTGCTATGTAAAAATAATAAAACAACTATAATTACTAAGTTCCTAACGGTGATTATGTACATGAGATATGAATGAGGTGCATGAATGAGGCAATAATTAATATACTGACTATAATAGCATCTCTAGTTTACGTATCGTCTCCACGCTAATTAATCTAACCAGGTAATTACGAATAAATCTAACCGGGTAATTACTCTAACAATGACTTACCAACGCTAATTAATTAAACCAGGTAATTACTCTACCAATGACTTACCAACACTAATTAATCTAACCAGGTAATTACTCTAACAATTACTTACCAACGCTAATTAATCTAACTAGGTAATTAGTCTAACAAAGACTTACCAGTGCTGGTCGCCTCCTTCTCTTCTGCTTGCGAACCTCCTTTTTCTCTTCTGCTTGCCAAGCCCCTCTCTGTCTTCTGCTTGCCAAGCTGCTCTCTCGCACACTCTAGGCTGCTTCCCCTCCCCTCTATTTATTCTGCGCTGAAGAATGCGAAGCCAGCAGCAGACAAGCATGCATGCAGCAAACAAATCATGCATGCATGCGAATAATTAGCAAAGACAAATGACAAGCACACATGCATGCAAATAATCACCAACGACAAATTAACTTTCGGCGTGCAAATGGATTGAGGTGAGTCGTGATGCAATTGGCTGGGCCCAGGGCATAGTCGGCACCTGGTGTGCCGGCTATGCCATAACCGGCATCCCACATGCCGGCTATGGCATAGTCGGCACACCAGGTGCCGGCTATATGCTGCCGTCTCGTCATCTGCCGACTATTGAGGCTATTTCGAGAATACGAAAAACAATTGTCCAAAACTGATAATATACGGTACAAAGTTGACTGTATTTGATATTTTGCCGATTATGTTGCTGTGAAGTTGAGGTATAAAATACACTTCCGTAAGTGCCCTGTGCTCTTGATTCTTTCACTGGAACAACGTAGATCCTTTGGCGCAAATTTCCACTACGGAGCCATCTCCCAACTTCACCGAACCCCTCACTGTTCCATCAAATGATGTGAACATCGCTCAGCAACCGGTCATGTGGTTGAGGGCGTCTGTGTCAGAGGTACCACACACTAGGGTTCCAAATCTTGTCGAATTTCAGTAAAATTTTGAATTTCAGAGCACCTTGAAATCTAAAGTACCGATCGGAAAAAATGTTAATTTTTTTTGAAGTTGCTACAGTAACCCAAAATTTCTGTTTTTCTCGGCGAAATTTCGCCGAAATTTAATGTTTTTGACCGGTTTTGAAACTTTTAGGGCCAAATTTGGTCCAATAACCCTTAGGAAAGTCATCTCCTATGAAAATTTGTTGAAAAATCGAATTTCTTTAGATATTTTAAAATTTTGGCACAAAAACTGTCAGATTTTTATAAAATTTTACATGCATTATAATAATCTTACAATTTGATGGTACTATCCTTAGTAGTTTAGGATCATACATAAAATATTTCAAAATAATTTAACTTCATTTGTTATCTTTAAAAAATCAAAAACAGAATGAACATAATTGGGACAGTTACATTGTCAGAATTTTATAAATTGTCTTGAGTGTGATTATGATCTAAAATTTTTTGAGAGATTAATAATTTACTCGGTACCATTATATAAATTTTTCAAAAAATTTCAACTTTTTTTGTTTGGTCAATCAAATCTATGTAAGCATTGAACTTCGTTTGTTATATTATATTTCAAAAATCAAAAAGAAAAGAACATAAATGGTACTGTGCCTTGTAAGAATTTTATAAATTCACTCGAGTGTGATCATGTTTCAAAATTTTTATGAAATATTAATAACTTCCTTATCACCATTCTGTAAAATTTTCAAAAAAAAATTTAAATTTTTTTTTGCTAAAGCAATCTATGTATTGATCATGAGACTTTTATCACGACGTAGCACTGTCTGAATTTTTAAACATTATTTGAGAATGATAATCATCTAAACATTTTAAAGAAACATTAATGTTACATCAGGACCACACACAAAAATTTTCAAAAGTTTTTAACATGGTTTAAATAATTTTTTATTTTGTTCAAGTTTGCCGGCAAGCCTTTTAACAGAGCAGTAGTACTATTCGAATTTTTAAAAATTCATACAGTTTGATCATCATCTGAAAATTTTATGAGAGCATTAGAGATACATTATAACCATGCAGAAATAATTTCAAATGTTTATAACGTGGTTTGAACCATTTTGCATTCGGTTCAAAACTATCGGTCAGTGTTTTATCAAGACAGTAGCAATGTTTGAATTTTTAAAACTTCCACAAACTTCAGAATAATTTGAAATTTTTATGGCAATATCATCAATGTGTCAGGACTCTCCAAAAAACATTTAAATTTTTTTGACATCGTTGGCCCACTTTTTTCCGTTGCAAAAAGACCGAAATTTCGGGTATTTCGCCTGAAATTTCGGTATTTTTCAGCGAATTTCGTTTTTTCTCGATACAAAACAAACCGGATTTGAATTTTTGTTTTTGAATTTTGGACGAGATTTGTCCGAAATACCCGAATTTTACCAAAATTTCGGAATCCGATCAGGAGTGGTATTTTATCCGAAAACGAAATTTGAATCCTTGCCCCACACCGTCATTTGCCTTCACCAGGAACACCTTTTCCTCATTTTGTAACATAGTGTGTTGCGTCTCGACTGAAGGAACTGCAGGCCGTTGCGTCTCGGCCAAAAGAAGTGCGGGCTGCTCATCTTGGACCTGCACCAAGTTCGCCTCCTGCGGCGGCGCTCACGCCGCAGCTTGTGACATTCTTTTGAGTAATGCCCGTCACTGCTACAGAAAAGCTTATCACAGACGGTTTTCCGAACCGTCTGTAACCATGTGTCAGTGATGTTACAGCATAACCGTCTGTAATAGAATATATCACAGACGGTTTTCAACTAAAACCGTCTGTGATATTATCATATCACAGACGATTTTATTTAAAAACCGTCTGTAATGTGATGATATAACAGACGGTTTTTATTTGAAACCGTCTGTTACATCATTACATCATAGACGGTTTTAGTTTTGAACCGCCTGTTACATCTTTATATCACAGACCGGTTTTAATTAAAAATCGTCTGTGATAAGACTTCTAATAGGCAACCATTTCTCTATTTATTGGCTAGCCTGAGGTAATGCTAGCCACGCCCTCTGGAAAAAAGCAGATTACATAATAACTAAACTCATGTTACAAAAACATTACAACTATTTAAGAAATGAACTTAGATATATTAACCAAATGTAACTCAATAGCATTAACCAATTAATAGAATACACAACTACAATTTACAAATCCACAACACAAGTTTGACAATTAACCCAAATGGTAATTTCGGAAAAATACGACTCCTCAAGTTATACGGCAGCGTGGAACTCGCCTTTTTTGTGTAAAACTTGACTGAGCAAGAAGGTACAAAGCTGTTCTCGAATTCGCTCCAGATCAGCCTCTTCCAACGCAGTTGTTACCCGATTGGGCGTTTTCTTAGTGACAAGGAGTTCCATATTGTGGCAAACGTAAAATCCACAACGGTTATTTCCCTTTCCCTGCTGGTGGCACTGCAAATATAGATTTGGTTAGTTCCAGAATCATTATTACATAGTTTACATAGGATTATTGTGTACAGCGGATACCGGAAACTTAAAATCGTGATTCAGCTTCGCCCTGTCCTTGCCAGAAGGCCCTCTATAAGCTTTGTACACTTTTGAACGCGCTACGTGATTGCAAGAGGTTAGCCTCAGCTATTCCAGGAGAAACATACACGTTTGAACAACCTACATGACCATGTTATCTTTGGAGGAAACGTGATTAATTACCTGGTGATTAATTTTGCGATAGGTTGTAAGTCGTGGCTGCCACTCTGTAAGGAATGAAGGTAAATAACCCGATTCGTCGATGGATGAATTACAATGAGAACCCAGTGAAACCTACACAGGTATGTCGGCATGGTAAATTAACAGAACAGAGTTGCGAGCATAGTGCAAATCAAACTAGCACTTACCCTGGGTTGTGTGGTAAAAGTATGAACTCTTTATCTTTTTGAGCCGCCAAGGCCTCTCCGACGTATTTATCGACAAATCTGTAATCTCTGTCTATTGTTTGCTTGGAGACTATGTGTCGGTCCAGGAAACCCACCGATTGTTCGTTCTATCTCGCTTCCCGGATCATGTATCTAAATATACGAAAGCATTGAGTCATATATATATATATATATATATATATATATATATATATATGTGACTTTTATCGATATTACATGAATGTAGAATGTGAATGCACACACTTACAATATCCAGCATCTCAAGAGCGCGGCGTCGAGGTTGAAGACGTCAAAAAGGTCGTTGAAGTCGGTTGTGAAGAATCCCCCCGACGACTCGTTGAATAGATGCTCATACTTGAAACTGACTGATATACTCGTTATGCGGTCTCGCACTGGCTTTTTAGCCTGTTGCATGCACCAATTCTGCAATCTGATGCAAGTAATAGAAAGGTTCTTCATGCACTCTCCTGTTACAAAAGGCTCTCCTAGCTGGTATACTCGGGCCAGCGGGGCAATTGGATAGTCCAAATTTTCGTGATTTGCTTCGCTTTGCCCTTGACTTTTTTTCTGCCATAAGGAGTCTGCACGGAAGACGAGTGGGCACGATCCCACTGAATGTCCTTTGATGCAGGGGGCACAGGAGCCGATTTGGTGCTCTGCTGGGGTGCATTATATGGCTCAGGCAGTTGGGGAAGCTCCGGTGATGAAGGACGGGCGTCCAGGGAGATGTCTGTCGGGACCCAAATCTGCAAATCCGGACCCTCTGTGTTTCTGTGCCAGTCTAGGATCACGCTAGCACACGCAGTCTTACAGGGTTGCACATCACAGAAATTCACAACGATATAACAATAAATAGTGCAAACATTTATATAAACTAAGTTGTACGACCTTATGGTCTCCTTACAGATAAATCAGCCACGCAGGGCTTACATTATTCAGAGTAAAAGAAATAGCAGCGGAATAAAAAAAAAGTCGTGGAAGCCTTCATCTTGCCACAGGCAACTGACTGGGCTTGCCCCCTAGTTGTCCGGCTCCTCATTGTACTCCTCCCACGCTGGTGTGGCTTCCTCCACTGATGTTGGGGTTGATAAGCAAGAAGGGGTGAGTACACAAGGCACTCAACAAGCAATGCACAGAATGCAACGCTATTACTATATGCAAAGCTTATTCTAAAGGATTGGCTTAATTGGGTTCTTTTGCATCAAACAACATTTTTAAACTAGTCTCTTATTTAGATTAAAACAGTGAAACAGTTATAGATAATACTAATTTCTTCAAAGGGTTTTTCTTCGAAGATTCTCGGCACACAGCCTTAACAGTTCATCTTTAGCACTGGCACACAGCCACCCTTTCCACATTTTTGTTTATGAAGATCTACCCCTTGACTGTAATCCTCGAGCAATGCTCAATACCGTGAGCACGGCTATTCGAATAGTTTTGACACTCTGCAGAGGTTATACACTTTACCTACAAGATACAACCGCTCACCACACAGGTGATTGTCCGCAACAAAGCTTTTCAGGAGCTTCTACCTTACACAATGAACCTCTCCGGTATTGCCTTCGCTATCACTTCCCTCACACAGAGCCGAAGTATAGGACAGGCCAACACCGTTGGATGGGCACCAAGCCGTAGCACAGGTACGCTCCCCCGCACAGATACACCCCCGTGCACTGTCACCCCGAGGTATCAGAGGAAAGATATCAGAACCCTAATCCACTAGGTCTGTCCCATATCAAACTGTGGTTGTACGGGTAACTCAGATCAAAGGCTTGCAAGGTGAAGTCCTTAACTGACCAAGGCAAGACTTCCATCACTCAACAGTGGCACACAGCTCATTCTGGCACACAAACTCACAACACTCATCAACCCAATACCACACAGCCCACTGCACACTGACCTCTGCCACTTGCCCGGCCTAAATCATTTCCTCCCAATTGATTATTGTGCAACGCATGCCAGCAATAACTCAACATCGGTATGGGACCACACAGGTCTCCATACTTCAATTTCATCATGTGGCAATATCACACCACTTTCAAAATACATTCAATATTCCATTAGTCAATATTGTAGCATTTTTCCGAAAGATCATTCATGACTCGTTGCAAGGCTAAGCATCTACTCACGGTCTAGCCTCCCGTGTTGGCATCATATTATTATCCAACCAATACAGCTAAACTTAGGGTGACAAAGATTTAGGGCATACAATTAATAATTCCAAGGTAGCATAACAAAATGGGTTGATTAACTACATTATCCCAATTTAAATTTCATTCATTTTAAATAGATAAGCATGCATAATTTCAAAGCATAAATTACATTTTAAAATCTGGGATCAAAATGATCAAAGCATCACTTGCCTTCAAAGAGTTGCTGGTCGTGTTCCGAAGCTTGTTCTTGAGCGACGAATTCTTCTTCGAAACTTTCCGGCAAATTTGCTTCTACGCGTACAAACAAAATATGCAATAAATAACTAATACAGAGGACTAAATGACCTCAAAAATTCAAATAAAATTTATCATTAAATAGATCACAATTTTAAGAATTTTTAGAAATTTGAATCACCCAAATTCGAGTTAAAATGTAAAAGTTATAGCCTTTTGAAGTTTGAATAAAATCTGAAAATACAGAAATTAGAAAATCCGATTTCTCCAAATTATTTTTATACTGAAAAATCGCATTTATGATGTCAGCATCGCATCATGATGACGTCAGCATAGAAATGAATTTCGACCAAAATATTTTTATATATAAAAATTATTTATGACGTCAACAATGACGTCAGCATGACACGTGGCATCCTCTGGTGCCTCCACGTCGCCTCGGTCTATGGGCTCGGTTCACGGCTCGGCTCTGGTCTACCGTGGACTCGGTCCATCAGAACAGCGCATCCACGCGGCAAGATCCGAGCCGTTCGTTGAATCAACGGCCGATTTCACGCCGCGCCGCAATAAGACCGAGATGCGTGCGACACGCGCCGCATATCCGCGGTCACCACGCATCCAACGCGGCGACTCCGACTCCACGCCTCCACGCGCCGCACATCCAACGGCGCACCCGAATTTAACGGTTGGATCACGCGCACGTTCGGCGGTGTCTCGGTTTACGCGCGGCCACGTGGTAGGATCGCAGCGGTGCGCTCGAAACCGACGGCTGGATCTGGTCTCTGCCCTGGTTAAAACTACCACGCGTCAGCACATGATTCCGCAAAGGCGCGGCGCAATCACCGCCGCACGTTCAAATCTGAACGGTGCGGATTCTTAAGGCAAAACCGGATCTAATCCCCACCGTTGAGATTCAATCCAACGGGGCATGGTATCCGAGTTGTTTACTGTGCATGGCGCAACGTGGCTCAATCCTACGCGTCCAAAAATGATCCAAGGGTTCGCATTAAATCTAGCCGCAAAACCTAGATCTAATCCCTACCGTACACATCAAGATCTAACGGTCACGATTCAATCTAAACATGTATAGAGGTGGAGGTGACGTGGACTCACCTACGCGGTGTGATGAGGATCGAACGGTTGGCGCGGTTCGACAAGGTTGACGGCGGCGAAGAAAGGAAGGTTGCCGGAGCTGAGGAAGACGACCTCGGCGACGGCGTTGTAGCAACTCTCCGGCGCGAAGAAGTGGTTCCCTCAACGCGGTTCGACTCGGTGAGTACTCCGGTGATCTCGGCAACGGCGGAACTGGACCGACGGCGAAGCAAATAGCGAAAAACAGTGGCGGCGCAAAGAAACAACTACGGCGAGCTCTCCCGTGGTCTCTAGAGCGTCTCGACGTGCGTGAGAGGAGTCCAAAGACGCG
The DNA here is from genome assembly GCA_036346275.1 of Otatea glauca. NCBI lineage: Eukaryota > Viridiplantae > Streptophyta > Magnoliopsida > Poales > Poaceae > Otatea > Otatea glauca. Next base: position 44,420,544 of record CM070713.1, on the reverse strand, counting down.
GCGTTGAGTCCTCTGCAGAACGCGCTAACCAGAACTGCTTAAAGGGCCTCGACGTGCACGAAACTGCTGGCGGAAATCACTACCATCAAGCCCACATCCCTCCGGCGATCTCGCGGGGACGAAGCGACGTGGCGAAATCCCGAGCGTCCGTGTGCAGCGATCCGACGGGCGAAAACGGCGGAGTGATGCGGCAGCTTCTCAGTCACACGATGCCGATCCAACGAGCAAAGGGTGGCGGCGGTTAGGGTTTGCATGAATGAAGTGGGCAAGGGCATGCTAAGACAAGAATGGGCTCGGCCCATTACTGTTCATCCAATTTTTAAAACATTTTTCATTAAAAATAATTCTAGAAATTCAATTAAATCATTTGGAGCTTTTAAAATAGCAGAAAAATTCTAGAAAAATTCCAGAAAATACTTTGAGTTATTTGGAACTCAATTAAAATATTTGCAATAAAACTTTACAAAAACTTTTCCATTATTTAATTATTTTCAAGAAAAGCCATATTTGAATAAATCCAAATAAATTTAAATAAATTTCCAAAAATTCTCAAAAATTAAAAATACTTCAAAATTTAAGTTAGAGCAAAATTTAGGGTGTTACAATGTCGCTGCTGAGCCACTGGATAAAAGTGTGAATGGCGTCCCCTAGTGTCACAATCTCGTCGTTTGGGGGCATCGGTAGCGGGACGGTCTTGAAATTATCGTTTACACCGTCCACACTAACCTTCGTGAATCCTCGTGCCACAAGGGTGCCGTGCACCGCGCCTTCAATAAACGGAAACGTGACCCCCGAGGCAGCCGGAATAAGAGTGGCACCATGGACAAGTCTCACTTGGAGAGTGCGCGTGGCCACCTACATAACGGTACACAATTAGCTATCTGCGCCCAACAACTATTTGCATGGAGCATTCAAGACATATATATAAGTACCTTGATGTCACAGATGTGAGATTTCTCATGTTCGGTTGTGGGAGTGGCAGACGCACAGCTGCTCTTTTTGGTAGTGGGGCTGATTTGCCCACATATATCTGGGACTTGCGCAGGCTGATTATTGAGCCTTTCCTCGAGGCTTTTTATCTTATTGTTGAATTCTTCTCTTAGTCTTTCCTCAATCCTTTGTACCAGTCGTTCCTCTCGCTCTACTTTGGTTCTCTTCCTACTCCGGTATTTGTTTGAGTCGCCTAGAAATCCTGACTTCCAGGGAACAAAAACCCCAACGCCTCGCGTGCGACCAGGGTGTTCCTTGTTTCCCAAGGCTGTGGAGAGTACATCTTTCTCCCTGTCTGGCAAAAAAGTGTCCTCGAAAGATTGTGTACTCAACGCTACCTACAAGATCTCGAAAAGTTAATTCACTTACGAAATTAAGAACTAATTACATACAAAATTGGAAGTCTGATATCTTACCAGTCGTTGGCAGACTTGCTCGTCCGTGGGGTTTGTAAAGGAGACGGTGCCGGAAGACGTGGCACTTGACCTTGCTCACCGGCCTCTCGCGGCGCGTCGGTCAACGATACATGCAAATGGCACACAGGCCTCCTCGTCCTCCCTCTCCCATTGGTCACTCTTCCCGGCATACCCAGCGGTGCCAAGTCTATGGGGGTGGGTGCTCCTTGCCTGTAGGGCCTTGTGGGCTTCACTTTGATGCACCAAAAACTGAGTAGAAAGTTCAGATCTGATTTTTAGATCTGAACCTTCTATCCCCTTTTTGGCCATCAAAATGGATTCAAATGAAAAAAAGTTTATATACCAAAATTGTAGATCTCGTCGAGAGCTACAATTTTTATATAAAGTTCATCTCCATATGAGATCATATGAAAACGTTATGATTTTCTTTAAAAACTAGGTGTTGGAGGTCTCTGTCACCAATTGAAATGACGACAGGCTCCTGTCGCCATTTCAATTGGCTACAGAGAGTCTGTAGCCATTTTAAATGGCGACAGAGAGCCTGCCCCATTTGAAATGGTGACAGGTGTCTAGATCTGCTACTTTTTATTTTGGTATATTATTTTTGTAAATTTTGATTAAAATAATATTATTTACAAATAAAACTCGGTGTTGTCAAGACTGCTATTGCAGAGGGGCTTGCACAGCGTGTTGTCAATAGGGATGTTCCGGATACAATTGAAGGAAAAAAAGTTAGTGTAAACTATTGAGACTTTTTTTTGCTTCTAGTTTATGCACAAGCTGGTCAACTTTGTGGATAATATCGTGTTCTTTTGGATGTGTATTGTTCGTAACCCTGAATATACATGTACATAAAAAAGAATACAACAAAAATACTCTGGCGTTGACTCGTGCTAACAAAGTCTAGCGTCACACGTGCGCGGTGTCGTGTCCTTGCGCGGGGTGGCACAACATGTACGTATCTAGTTTTTATTCAAAGTTTGTATGTTTGGATAGATCATGTACTATGTACTTGTAGAATTTTCCCCTTTTGTTTCCGTATCTGCTCCATTACATTCCGTATCCATTTTCATCACTTTCTATTCGCGTATCCATTTTTGAAGTTTTTGATTTTGTTTCCATTACCAGTAAAAAATATGGAAACACGGAACAGCCATTTACTAACCATTCCCGTTCCGTTTTCATCCCTAACCAAGCATAAGACTTTCGAATTGTGGTCGAAGAGTACTGTCAGTTGAAAACCCTAAATGAGAAAAATGGGAATTTCAAGTGACTTGAATTTTGGCTTATTTGGATTTAATATGTATTTTATGGGTTTTATGAATTTTTGAGATTTTTCTGGAAGTTATTTGGATTTATTTAATATTATTAAATATGGCTTATTATGAAAATTATTTGAATAGTGATAAAGTTTAAATAGAGTTTTTCCAAAAATAGTTTTTTGAGTTCCAGATGTCTTAAAATATTTGAAAAAAATTTGCTAGATTTTTATGATATTGTTAATATTTTTATTTGAATTTTTTTAATTAGTAGGATTATTTTAAATAAAAAACATTTAAATTTTTTAATAGAGTTCAGGCCGAAACTCTGTTGGGCCCAGCCTTCTCCCCAGCTATACCCAGTCCGACCTTGCCATGGCCCTTGAACCGTGGAGCCTGCTATGACTGTTGGATCTTGATCATGCGGTCCAGATGAGCTCGGGTATCTAGAGAGGTGTGTGACCGTTAGATCTTGGCATGCGGTTGAGATTGACCAGGGGTATTGAAACCCTAGCAAATTTGGTGGCCGACGGATCGAGGCGGTACGGGTGGCTGGGATCAATCGGAGCCCAAACTGGTTTGGCCGTTGGATCGCCACGTGCTAGTGACCTGGTCATCATCTCTGATTAGGTCTTCTCGCCACGCCGCCGTTTCGGCCTTGGACTCTGAGGCCATCTTGGACATGTCTTGACATCTTTCGATTATTTAAAGCACGCATCGGATTTGTCTCGTAGTCCAGATCATAAATCCCAGATTAATCCATTGAGTAGCATCGTAGTTTCACCGAATTTTGGGTTTTTATTCGAGCGGCGCCTCAAGCTTTAACCCGTCGATTCACCATCGTCAAGACATCTCGGGACTCGTGAGGGGGCGCATCAGAACCACCGTTGCAAGGGCTATCCGGTGCTCTCCTTGGATTGCGTGGAGGTTGGCCAAAACGCCGGGTGATCGTAGAGTCCATCGCCGCCAGAGAAGAAGGGATTCGCCGCCATTGCACCAATACAGCTATGCGTGAGTTAAGGGGAGCATCAACTCTGCCACATTGAGATTGTTGGGAAACCACGTGGTCCAATATAAAGCTCACGGTGGCCCCTTAATCAAAACCCTAGGTGAGCATTATATAAGGAGGAGGGGGTCTCCTTCTATGTACAAGCAATCAGAAATTCAATAAAGAATTCGCCGTTACTCTCCCAAACCTGTGTCTCTCTCTTTCTATTCTCCAATTTTAGATCTGAACCCCGGACTATTCGATAGCGAGGTTCCTTAACACGTTATCAGCACGAAACTCTACCGGAGTTCAGAATTGAAAGGTGGATTTTCGACGATTGAATCTAATCGCTGTTGATTCTATACATGCATCTAACCTACGCATCAGTATCTCGTCACGTGGCATGAAGCTACAGGGGTACAATTCAACGGTACATGAAGTTACTGTTCTTCCATTGCAAAGAAAAAAAAAGAAAAAAATCGAGGTCGCCTCGGTCTTCACAAGACGCAGCCGCTGCCGCCGACCGCATCGCCGCGCTCGAAGTAAGCGTCGTCGTCGCGCAGCTGCCGCGCCGCTTATTGCCGCTTGCGCCGCGCAAAGACGTAGCGGCCGGCCAAGACGCCGCTCAAGCGTCGCCGCCGCGGCGCCGCCTGGCGGCATCGCCACGACGCAAGATGTTCTGCGCGCGCCGCCGCCTTCGGCTTCGCGACAGAGATACCGCGGCCCGCCCGCCCGCCGCTTACCGCCGCCTCGGCCGGCTTGAAGCCGCTGCCGCCACCGCCACTCGGTTTCCTCGGCGGCGCCAGACACGGCGCCGCCGACCGGCTCCATCCACGCCGCCGCATGAAGCGCCGGCCGGCCTCCACGCCGCCGACGGCGCGGTCTCGGCCGCCACGCTGCCGCGCGGCGCCGCCTCGGCCTCCAGCAGCGAGGTTCGACTTCACTTTATGAAGCGCCCGCTGCCGCCGCCGGTCGCGCCGTCGTCCTCCGCCGACGGCCACGACGCTCGATCGCCGCCGCATGCGCGCCGCCCAAACCCAAACCACGGCACGAAACTGGCCGCCACCGCCCCGCCGCACACGCATGACACTCGGCTCAAGACCACGCCGTCCGCCCGCGCGCCGCCAAGAAGCACGCCGCCCGGCCTCGGCCCAAAGAAGAAGCCGTGTCTTCCGGCAAGAAGCTGCGTCGGCCTCGCGCATGGCGCAGCTTGGCCCGCTTGAAGCCACCTCGCCGCCGAAGTCGTCGCTGGTTCCGCCCATAGCCGCACGACGCGCCCATCCGGCAGACGGCCGCCGCCCGACGCCGCCGGCATCCCTAGCCTTCCAGCCGCGGCGCGTCGCCCGACGGCTTTAAGTCGCCCGCCGCGCTCGCGCGGCCGCCTCGTCGGCGCCGCCGCGCCACCCGGCTGGCCCACACGCGCTCAAGCGCTCTTCCCGATCCGCCTCTGCGGCGACAATAGCGGCCGCACTCGGCCGCTCGACTCGCCGTCGCGGCGCAGATTGCCGCCGGTCGCGCGCCGGCCTCGGCTCGCCAAGCGCGCTTGGCTCGCCGCTCGCTCGTCGTCGCCGCCGGACTGCTCACAGCTCGCGACCACCGCCGCCCGGCGCAAGCGTGAAGAAGAAAGTGGCGGCGGCATTTGTGCGGCAGGAGCAAGCGAAGAAAAAAATAAAGAACGGAGGGGAAGGCTTGCGGCGGCTAGGGGGAAACCCTAGCCGCACGCACTTATGGGCCAGAGCAAGCCCAGTGGCCGGTTCGGCCGAATAAACAAAGGAAAAGAAAAGAAAAGAAAAGAAAAGAAAAGAAAAAGAAGAGAAGAGAAAAAAAAGGAAAAATTGCAGAAAATTTTGAAAAATTGCCAGAAAATCCAGAAGATTTATTTGGCTCTGTTTTTTTTAATTTTTCTAGCTTTATTTCTCTCTTTTATGAATATTCTTTATGAATTTTGAATTATTTGCTTTATTTTGTATATTGCAATGCATAGCAATTTATTTTTCTGTTCTTTATGCTTATTGCAACCATTTTCTATTAGATTACACACAGTAATCTAATGTTGGAATTTTGTAATCATGAATCGTGAGTTTGAAGAACTGGACCCGCACGGTCAGAACTACCTCACTTGGGCATCAGACGTGAAGATCGTTCTTGGGGGCAAGAAGCTCCGTGCCGCGATTGGTCTAGAGTCCTCGCAGGACACGAAACCTACCGCCGAGCAAAACGATCAAGCTTTGCACCGCCGTTTAAATTCATGAATCGCATTTTCTTTTTAGATTATGGTTGTTAGCAATTTCTTTTGAATAATGAATTGTAAGCTCTAGAAGAGCATACTTCTTTCATGAATAAATATGCAATTTATTCTTTATTCCAGTATTCTTTCATTTACAAGCAATTTTTGATTTATATTTCTTGTATCTAGAAATCGTGTAGCGCCCAAATAGAAGAGATATGCATTGTTGATAGTGGCACAACAAATACCATCTTAAGAGAGTCTAAATATTTTCATCGATCACGAAGAACGCCGAAAGATTACTACGATCGCAGAAGCGACTTATATGTAATCGGCTCAGAAGAGCCACTATTATATTGCCTATGGGTACAACTCGTAATTGAAGAAGCCCTTTGTACCTCGAATCAACGCAAGACTCTCTTAAGCTTCAAAGACATCCGCGCCAATGGTTTTCATGTAGAAACCAATGAAGAAAATGGCAAAAAATATTTGTGCATTGTGAAGCATGCGGTATGTGGAAAAATGGTATTAGAAAAATGTCCCTCATATGAATTTGGGTTGTACTACACGAATATTCATGCACCCGAAGTGTATACTTCCTTGAAGACTGTTTTTAGAAGCTCTGAGTTATTTTTCTTTATGGCATGGTAGATTAGGCCATCCTGGTCTTAGAATGATGAGAAACATAGTGAACAACTCACAAGGTCATGGCAATAATGTTAAAAATTTCCCGAATCATGAAGATTTTGTGTGCCCTGCATGTGCCACCGGGAAATTAATAACTAGACCTTCTGTCATGAAAGTGCAAAGTGAAATTCCTGCATTCCTGGAACGCATCCAGGGGATATTTATGTTCGATTCAGCCCTTGTCAGGGCCGTTTCGATACTTTATGGTGCTCATCGATGCTTCCTCGAAATGGTCGCATGTAAGCTTATTGTCAACAAGAAACCATGCTTTTGCAAAACTGATCTCGCAGATCATAAGAATTAAGAATGCTTTCCTTGATCATCACGTGAAGTCCATTAGAATGGACAATGCTGGAGAATTTACTTCAAAGGCATTTGATGATTATTGCACGGCAACAGGGATAGCAGTTGAGCACTCCGTACCGCACGTCCATACGCAGAATGGGCTAGCTGAAGCACTAATAAAGAGGATTAAATTCATTGCTAGACCGCTTTTGCAGAGTTGTAACTTGCCCAACACTTGTTGGGGACACGCAGTCCTACACGCAGCAGCTCTTATCAATTTCAGACCGTCGGCCTACAACATCCATTCTCCTATACAGCTTGTGCACGGGATCATCTCGAAGATCTCCCATTTTAGAAAATTTGGGTGTATGGTATATGTACCTATACCACCCCCTCAGCGGACTGCAATGGGCCCTCTCCGCAAGTCTGGGATATACGTTGGTTATGAGAGTGCATCCATAATCAGGTATTTGAAACCCATGACTGGAGACTTGCATACAGCCCGATTCGCTGATTGCATCTTTGACGAGGATCGTTTCCCGTCATTAGGGGGAGGAAATCAACCTTTGGATGAAAAATGCTGGGAAATTATATGGCATTCCACTGGGAACCCCGCACATGTCCCCCGCACTAATGAAGCAAATCAAGAAGTCGTAAGATAATTGATTTGCGTAATCTAGCAAATGAATCGCTGATCATTTTTGTGATCCAAGGGCGTGGTTAAGTCGCATGTACCGCAAGAAATGCACCAGAGAGGGTGGAAATATCAAAGAAAATAGAAGGTATCCCTCATCCTGTTCAAAGGCATCAAAGAAAAAGAACAGGAAACCTGGCTCCTCAAACCCAAAGTACCCGAGACGTCTGAGAAAATCAAGCAGAGGACTTACCACAACCAATCACGAAAATACCCCAAGGAAAGAAGGGGAGCAGTTGAGACTGCACTGGAAAGATGCCAACAGAAAGGCAATTCGCACTTGAATCTTCCATCAAGGAAGCCACGAAATAATGTGTGCGCACACATAGGCGATGAAAAGCTAAAGGAACTTGCTCTGCGATAGGGAATAGCAAATAAGAGCAAGTAGAAGTGCATGAAGCACCCCATGAAGAAATGGCCATAAACTTTGTAATAACAGAGAATCCTCGAATAGAGCAACGACCAACGTTGATGCACACTTTGCAAAGAAGATTGCCTCGATCATTGATCATGATCCCGAGCCTGCATCTCTCGCAGAGTGCAAGAAAAGGCTAGATTGGGAAGAATAGAAAAAGGCAATCACTATAGAGTTAGTCTCTCTGAACAAGAGAGAGGTGTTTGGGCCCGTATGCCGCACACCTCCCCATATAAACCCCGTAGGTCACAAATGGGTCTTTGTTCGGAAGAGGAACGAAAACAACGAAGTTGTAAGGTATAAGGCAAGGCTCGTAGCTCAAGGTTTCACTCAACGTCCTTGGGTTGATTATGAAGAAACCTATTCTCCGGTCATGGGAGGAATTACCTTTAGATATTTCATCTCAATGGCAGTCAACTTGAAGTTGAGAATGAAGCTAATGGATGTTGTCACAAAGATATTTGTATGGAAACTTGATTCGAGATATACATGAAAGTACCGAAGAAATTCCTATCCCGAACCAAGACGGAGCAAATAGAAACACATGCAGATGTAAAATTGGAGAAATCACTGTATGGGTCAAGCGATCCAGAAGAATGTGGTACAATCGCTTGAGTGACTTTGTCTGCAAGAAAGGCTACACAAACAGCGAAGATTGTCCATGTGTGTTTATACAGTGATCCCCGGATGGATTCTGTATAATCTCCGTCTATGTAGATGACTTGAACATCATAGGGACGAATGAAGAAATTGAAGAAGAATGCTCATACTTGAAGTCTGAGTTTGAAATGAAGGATTTGGGTAAAACCAAGTTTTGTTTAGGCTTGCAGCTTGAACATGTCCAGGGAGGAATCTTGGTACACCAATCAACCTACACGCAGAAAGTGTTGGAAAGGTTTGGACTTGAAAAAGCATATCCTGCAAAGACTCCAATGGTCGGAAGGTCACTCCAAGCAGACCTAGACCCATATAGACCTAGAGAAGAGGGGGAGGAAGTCCTGGGAGCAGAATTCCCATATCTGAGTGCAGTTGGAGCACTCATGTACCTTGCGAATAGCACTAGGCCGGACATTGCGTTCGCTGTGAATTTGCTAGCTCGGTACAGTGCAGAACCCACCAAAAGGCATTGGAAAGGGATCAAGGATATCTTCCGTTACCTCCAAGGAAGCAAAGACCTTGGTCTGTTTTTCAGAAGAAACAATGAATTGAATTTGGTTGGCTACGCCGATGCTGGGTACTTATCGCCCGCAGATATCGGCAAGTCCCAAAGCGGCTATGTTTTCCTATGTGGAGGAACAACAGCTTTCTTGAAGTCGTCTAGCAGCACTCGCCTCGACGTCGACAAACCACTCGGAAATCATCGCCTTGTATGAAGCATCTCGTGAATGTGCATGGCTCAGAAGAATGGTTCACCACATCCAGAAGTCATGTGGTTTGAACATTGAGCAAACTCCCACAATCATTTATGAAGATAATGCAGCTTGTGTTGCCCAAGCACAGATGGGTTATGTGAAGAGTAATCTCACGAAGCATATCAACCCCAAGTTCTTCTATGCTCACGAATTGCATAAGATGAAAGAGAACAAGATATTGCATACTAAGTCATGTGAAAATCTTGCAGATTTGTTCACTAAATCACTCCCAGCATCTACCTTTGAAAGGTGCGTGAAAGGAATTGGGATGATGAGACTTAGAGAAGTGCAGATTTCAGGGGAGATATTTCATATACTCCCACATAAATCTCGAAGATGAATTATGAATACCCAACATGAATCTCGAAGATTAGCGATTGAAGTTTGGGTGAATTGTACTCTTTTTCCTTAGCAAGTTTTTCATGAAGTTTTCTTGCATAAGGTTTTAACGGGGCAATTCGTGCAACATAGTAAGCGTATGCTATGTACTCTTTCTCCAAGTATTTTTCCCACTGGGTTTTTCTGGAGTTTTAATGAGACATATGCATCTCGCGGCAAAGGGCCCAAGGGGGAGTGTTGGGAAACCACGTGGCCCAATAGAAAGCCCACGGTGGCCCCTTAGCCAAAACCCTAGGTGAGCGCTATATAAGGAGGAGGGGGGTCTCCCCCTATGTACAAGCAATCAGAAATTCAATAAAGAATTCGCCGTTGCTCTCCCCAAACCTGTGTCTCTCTCTTTCTGTTCTCCAATTTTAGATCTGTTCGGGAACCCCGGACTATTCGATGGCGAGGTTCCTTAACAGAGATATACCTGTTGGCGGTCGCCTCCGCCATCGCCGGCGACTATTGGACCTTGAGCGCCGCTGGCTGACGTGGGTTAACCAGTTGTGTGACACATGTCTTCTTGTGCTGTCAGATCAACGACACGTCGGACCTCTGCGCTGATGTGTAGACGAGGCAGCGGTGCATTAGCATGTCTGGTCAGCAAAGCCACGTCTTCTGCCGGGTCCCACTGGTTAGTTTGATAACACGGGGAACCGAGTCCATGGTGAACTCGGGATTTATGTGGGCATGGTACACCGAGCGTGGGCCTACATGTCACAGTGAAGGGCTTTTTCATAATTGTTTTATTCAGTGAAAATTATTGTTGACGTCAACAATGACGCGATAATTAGGATTTTCAAGTATAAAAATAATCAAATTAATTCGGTATTCTCCAACTTTCTGATTTTTGTGATTTTTTAATCTTTCGAGTGCCTGTTCTTCATCATACGAACTTTGATTGAAGCGATTCAAATTTTTAAAAATTTATAAAATTGAGATATATTTAATAATAAATTTTATTTGATTTTTAGAGTTTCTTTTCTCTATTTTTGTGTTTATTTAGTGTTCTCTCTCGATACGCATAGACGTTGAAGTGCTCAGAGCGTCCAAGGGAGAATCATTAACTCAAGACCAAGGTACAGAGCAAGAATAGGGGCTTTTCTAAGGCAAGTTGTGCTTTGATCATGTTGAACCCAATTTTACAAAATTGCTATATTAATTCAAATTATTGCATGTTATTTCATATGTACAATTGCTTTCAAATAGTTTAAGATCTAGTCAATCTAACCAATTGGATTATACCCTACATTGTCATTTGTATGCTATGATTATCTGTCACTCTAGAATGGATTATAACTAGTTGGTTAATATTATAAATCAACATGGGTCGGTTAGACCGTGTTTAGTATGTTTAGCTATGCCATGTATAACTCATGACTTTAGAATATCAACTTAATCTTGACTAATTGAATATGGAACATATTTATGTGTCAGGTGTTGTCACATGATGATGTTGAGTTGTAGTGACGAGGTTGTTACGCAACAATGTTGACTTGTTGATGGTACGTGGTACATGGTACATGGTAATCAACTGGGGTGGTAAATAATTTAAAATGGGGCAAGTGGCAAGGGGTAGTATGCCAAGGTGGGCAAGAAAGGTAGAGGGATTATGGATGTCTTGCCTCAGTCAACCTAAGAACTTAACCTTGCAAGCATTTGACGTAAATCAAATATGCAACCACATGTTTGGAATAGGACAGACCTAGCTGCTTAATTTGTAATGTCTTAGCTTTGGTACTACCAGTGGTGGTGTGAGGTCCAACCGAACGATAAAACTCACATGGCGCAAGAGTGTAAGTTCAAGCTCCATTGGTTTTGGTGATTGGTTTAATATTAATGTTTAATCATTGTTTAATGACAAATCTAATCATTATGAGACTAACATGTTCTATTAAGTCTTATTCTTATTAGTCTCATATTTGGATGGAAAATGGAAAACCTAAGGTATGCACTCGTATTCATTCTATTATCTAAATGCATACTTAAAATTCAAGTTAAAGTATGAACTCTTCCATTACTTTAGTCCAAATATGTGCATTATGTTCCTAATTCATATATACATGAATGCACACATCTAGGGGGAGTTTATAATTTAACTTGATGTTTCAATTATATTGATCCATGTACTCTTGTCATATAATATAAATGATCAAGACCTTAAAACAATCTTTTGAGTATATATAACTTGTGTAGTTGTAGTATACTCATACAAATATAGGATAAACTCAAAAGCTATCTAAAATTGATTATGTGCATATTGGTTTCATGTTCAATTATCTATATGCACATATCAAATGGAGTTTATTCTATAGTTGATGGTCTAAATGTATTGATCCCTTTCCATCACTCAAATATATATGGATCATTACTAACCATCACATTGAGTATATGAAACTTGTGTAGTTATATATACTCATGTCAATTTAAATGAGTTTAAATTGAGTTCGACTGTCTGTCAATCAATCAAAGAACATTTCATCATGTGTTGATGGTGTCTCCTTGTTGATTAAAGACAAGCGAAAAGTTCTTGAGTATAATGAAGCATTAGTTGCATCAAAGTACTCAAGACAACATTTAATCATTTAAATTGAGTTGGGTTGTGCTCAATCGATCTTGGAGACATCCATTATTTGTTAATGGAGTGTGGTGATGATTGAGACAACCGTATTTGTTGGACTAACAATCTTTCATGAGTTGTGAAATAGGCTGAGTCCAAAATAATGAAGAATCGGGAAGAAGAAGAAGTCATCATGTGTTGATGAGCTTCAAGAGGTGATCCCGAAGTAAAGAGAAGAGCTAGAAGGTTCATCATGTGTTGATGAACAAGAAGAAGAAGATATGATCCTGGAGAGAAGGTGATTGGAAATCATAAAAGCTCCAAGTGGATCGCGTGTGGCAAAGGTATAACTAGATAGGCTAGAGTGTCTAGTTTAGATTACCGTACTATTAAGAGGGGTTGAGTCTGTTAACTTGAGCTTCATCATATGTTGATGAACTCAATCCGGTTCACTTGAGCTTGCTCTCTTGTTTGGTGTTGTTGACATCAAAAACTTGAAGTAAGGTTTTTGACAGCATCACACTAGACGAACACCTGGTTCAGAGCGTATTAGTCGATTTGACCTGTAATCGACAAGGTAAAAATATGAAATTTACTAAAAGCCGATCGCGAAGATCAATCGGCTTAGATTCAATCAGCTCAAAGCCGATTAAACCAAGAAAAAAGGGTAAGTCTATTAACCGATTAAGGCTAATCAGAGAATAAAGGTAGATCGATTCTAAAAAAGGCGATGCGCAACAAAATCAGAACAAATCGAACCTGGGGCGTAATTTGAAGAAGATCAACAATCGACGATGCGCAACTTTATTGATCAAGATCGAATTACAAAGACTAAATTACAAGAACTACTCCTAGTCGACATGAAAAGTAATGTAAATTTGTGTGTTTGATTGTGTTGGCTCCCTTGCAGCTCGCTCTTTGCCCTTCTTTTATACCCGTCGGCCGACCGTATCCCATTACAACACGTTACAAAATCTGATCCGTATCGGCCTTTATTCGGATAGTTTTTCCTTAAAGATCTTTGTCGTTACCAAATATTTTCAAATCTTTCCAAATCGCCTGATAGTTGCCACAGTTGACTTTCTTGCCGATTTTGACCATACTTGCCAAATTTTGGTGCAAACATATGCCCCCCATTTTTGCAAGATGACTTGTTATCTTTCAAAAATTGCAACTATCGACTTTTCTCCATCGGCTAACTGCTAAGCTTCATATAGTAACTGCTGCTTTAATTGCGCCGTAATTTTCTGACATGCGTGTAGTGCACTTTAATTGCTCGTATCTTTTGAGATTCATTTCCCGCTGCTTCAAATTTTTACCGTGCTATAAAAAGCAGCCCCCACATGGTCATTCTTCACGCGCTCGAGCTCTCTAACCATCCGCAATCGGCTTAAATTCTCTGTTGACGAATCTTCGAAATAGTCCTTAGCTCAATCATCTTCCGAGATCGGCTGTAATGGACCCAAGTCAGCTACTAATTCTGATCCTGCATAGCAACGATCAGTATTTTTTGGGTCCCTTAGGAAATCTAGATGTCAGTACTGTCAAAAATTAAGAAATTCCTCGTCTTCCTTTATCGGCTTCTGGTCATAATATACAAGGTTGGAATAAAAGTTTCAGAGCTTGGCCGACAGCTCTCAAGGGGTGGAGGAATTGGTTATCAGAGTGGCAGCCCAAAAGAGGGGTGAATGGGAAAAAATAGGTATAGCCGAGTGCATCCCCCTTTCTTTAGCCGATCCAGAAGCCAATAAGCCCTTAGTGGCCACGGCCTGTTATTTCTGGTCGGATTGTTTCAATGCCTTTTTGTTTCGTACTGGTCCCATCGGCCCGACACTTTTGGACGTAGCCCAGCTGTGCTGCCTTAGGCTGGATGGTGAACAAGTATCGGCTTTTAGTGGCAAGCCCAAATATAAACTTATCAGATCCAAAGGTGAAGGGTGGGCCAAGTACATCGGAAACAACAATAAGGTTAATGGACCGGTATCGGACGAAGAACATGTTGCTTTTTTAAACCTCTGGTTAGATCGCTTTTTATTCTATGGGGCATCCCTTGGGCCGACTCAAGTTTATCAAGTCATAGCAGAATAGCTTGTTGAAGGACGTCGGCTAGCATTAGGGAAAATTTTTCTTGGTGCTGTGTACCAGTTGTTATATGTAATAAGGAGTCATCTTTTTACTGTTTTTGAGAATTTCATTGTTGGCAATGTGGGTGGTCTGATGTGGTTCGTGTAGATATGGTTGTACTGCCTATTCAGCCGTTCTTTTAATCTGGATTTAGCCGACAGGACTCCTTTTCCAAGAGAAGACACTCCAAAAGGAGCACCTTTTCAGTTCAAAGAATGCCGATCCTTTGGTGAAAGATTTGTGATGTGCTCCAGTAATGAGACCAGAATCACACCTATCGGCTGTAGAAAATTTTTGTCTTTTTTCCTGTAATTGGACACTAAAAACTTCAAACAACAAGACTTCTTTAGCTATGGTGCCACAGCCGATTTCCCTTGGCCTTCTTTCCTGCATTTGGAAGCCGACAGCTCTTTGATGCCTCAGGAGACCTTGGACTTGTATAAATTCTTCATCTCTCCATGCGTCCTTCACGCCGGCCTTAACACTAGGAATCGGACATTCCAGCCTTCATATGAATTTTACCATCCTTCAGTCTATACAAGGCAGCTTGGTTTTGGTCAAGTGATTCCAAGCCTGCCACTTCTTGATCGGCTACAGCCTAGGGCTAGAGTTCGCAATGTTATTTCAGCCGAGCTGGTTTTGGAAATAGCTGATGAGCTTCATCTTCGCAGTCTTCCTCACTTCTTCCTGAATGCTCGCCGGGCAGGAGGCTTCACAACATGGTGGTCGGCTATTGCAGAGTCAATATATATGGAAAAAAACTCCGTCATTCATAATCAAAGAATTCTTCCCAGATCTGCCAGAGCCATCATTAGTGTCTAACAGCGATTCTAGCAGTGAAGCTAGTTCATCAGGTTACACTAACACAAGTTTAGAAAAAATAACGAGCGAGGTATCGGCTTTGATCATCATCTCTTCATTTGTCTTTATCTTCCTTGAGACATTTTACTGACCAACCTTTGTATGCTTTTCAGGCTAAGGCTGCTGGCAAGAAACCTGCTGCCGGCCAATCGGGTAGTGGCCAACACGAGAAAAGGCCACACCAATCGACTCGCATTACTGGGTATACCTCGGGTACCCTCGGCATCCAAAGCCCGTCGTTATCGGACATAGAGAAAAAACAACCAAGTAAGCATATAATAATCGGTTGTTATTTCTTTTACCCTTTTTGCAACTAATTCTTAGCCGATCATAATTTCAGAAAAGAAGAAAACAATGTACACCAAGGCTCCAACGAAAAGGGGGTCTAAGCCCCAAGAGCAGAGTGGCGAGAGTTCGCCACACGCGTCGGCTGCTGTAGATGTAAGCAGCATTCTTTAAATTAATGACTTATGTTTTCTTAAGACGTCGGCTTACCCTTCATCTTTTCTTCAGCCGACGCCGTCGGTGCAAGTTGCAAAAATCTTGGCTAACCTTCCTGGGATTTCATCGGCGCCCCTTTCTCCTCCACGGCCAATACCAACAGCTCCGACCGCTGACCTGCCAGAATTCTCTGACCCAACAAATTTACTGGGTTTTTCCTTGGCCAATTTGGATGATCCCGAGATCATGGCCACGGATGACTACAACGCGGAGATTAGAAAAATTCTTGAAGTATCTAAAGAGGCATCGGCTATGGTGACTTCAGCGCCAGGAATGCAAGAACGGCTCAACAAACTCTTTGACTTGGTGATGAAGCTACAATCGGAGATCCTGGCTAACAACCAGTCGATCTGAGATGCTATGGCGGCAGTCGAAGCCGACCTGCCCCCAGAAGCAATGGAAGCTCTTCTCAATGTCTGTCACTTGGACGAGAGGAGATCTGAAGTGGAGGCAGCTCAGGCAAGGATAGCACAGCGCGAAGCTTAAGAAGCCGATCAGAAACTCTTGGACGAGCTAGTTACTGATTCTAAGGCCAAGAAACAGAAGTTTGACGCCAACACTGAGCTACTCAAGGACACCAAGGAATCCATTTCCAAGCTTGAAATGACTAAGAAGTTCCTCTTGGAAGAGTTGGCCAAGACAGAGAAGCAGATTCTAAAAAGCCAACAAACCCTTGAGAAAACTTCATCGGTCATCAAAGATCAGAAGCTTGGCATTGCTATGACCGTGGTCGGAGTAAAGAAGCAGATAGCCAAAGTGGTGCCGGTGCCAGGGAGTGCCAAAGAAGACGACCGCATCATTGATGAAGTTCAATGTGTGATTGCTAAGGCCGCCGGTGCTTTATCGGCTTTGGGCGCAACACTTCCAGGCTCTGGCATTCAGTATTAACCTTCTTGTTGAGATGTAAAACTCTGTTGGATGTCTTGAAACATTACTTTTGCAATACTATGGTATTTTATAATCGGCTGTTTAACTGATTTATATTTGGCTTTGTTTATGTAATTTACAACCTTTTAGCCGATTAACAGCATCGTGTTAACTCGGTTCTCAGAGCGATTCTTTTTAGTCAGCTAAGCTCCAACCCAGACGCTAGGACATTATTTCTTTAAGTACTTCCCGTTAATCGCTTTAGGCAAAACATACCCTTCTAATGTTTCAAGTATGTATGAATTTCCACCGACTAGCCGATTAAATTTATACGGTCCTTCCCACGTAGGCGACCATTTTCCGAATCGGTTATCTTTAGAACCAACAGGCAGTATTGTCTTCCAAACAAGATCGGCTTCATCAAAAGACTTAGGCACCACTTTTTTATTGTATGCCTTAGCAACTCTGACTTTATTCTTCTTAAGCCGATCCAATGTAGACAAACGTAACTCTGCTAATTCATCCAAGTTATCAATCATCAAATTGTTATAATCCTGAGCCGACAAACCATTCTGTCTGGCTATTCGTATAGAATCGATGTTAATCTCTACGGGTAAAACGGCTTCTTGGCCATATACTAACTGATAAGGCGAAAGTTTTGTTGCTCCGTGATAAGCTAGCCGATACGCCCAAAGTCACTCTGATAGAGTTGAATGCCAATTCCTTGGTTTCTCATAGATTTTTCTTTTGATCAACTTGATCAACGTTTTTTTAGATGACTCGGCTTGTCCATTAGCCTGAGCGTAATATTGGGATGAATTCAACAACTTGATCCCTAGGCTTTTCGCGTAATTTTGAAACTCACTAGACATAAACACTGTACCTTGATCGGTCGTGATTGTTTGTGGTATTCCAAACCGATAGACAATTTGTTCATTAACAAACCCGATTGCTTCAACACTAGTTACCCTTTTAAGCGGTATAGCTTCAACCCACTTAGAGAAATAATCGGTCGCAGCCAGAATGAATTTGTGACCTTTACTTGAAGCAGGAAATACTTGGCCGATTATATCTATCCCCCATCCTCTGAACGGCCATGGCTTGATAATTGGGTGTAAAGCCGATGCCGGCGCTAGTTGCACATTGCTAAATTTTTGACAAGTCTGACATCCTTTGTAATATCTGAAACAATCCTCTAACATTGTCGCCCAAAAATATCCTGTTCGTCTAAGAATCCATTTCATCTTATGAGCCGATTGATGTGATCCACAAATACCTTCATGTACCTCACCTATTGCCACCTGCGCTTCTTCAGTCCCAAGACATCTCAACAGCAAACCTTCTATTGTCCGATAATACAAAATATCATCCAGGATTACGTACTTCAAAGCTTGCTGCCTAACTTTGCGCTCTGTCGGCTTAGATGGGTCGATTAGGTGATTCCTTATTTGCGTTCTCCAGTCAATGATATCCGCACACATGACAGCTTTGCTCACCAGTTCAGTCTCCTGATATCGGCCAAAGTCCTTGTACCCGACTTTCACGAGCGGTCGTTGGATCTATCGTTCATTTCTCGAGGGATATGACCGATAGAGATTGAGGTAAACGAGCCGATAATTCCGCAGCATTGTTCTAAATATTTAAGTAATATTTCATCACGGCATTGGTATTCACCTTTTATTTGATGTACGATTAACATGGATTCGCCGTATACCTCAACAGCACTCACTCCGATATTTTCTAACAATTGTAAGCTTTTGAGCAACGCTTCATACTCTGCCTGGTTGTTTGAACATCGGCTATTTAGCCGGAATGCGAATTCAAAATTATGACCCTTAGGCGATATGAGTACGATACCATTACCATCGCCTTCCCTGCATACCGACCCATCAAAAAACAACTGCCAAGGGGCAACAGACACTAGGTCAGCAGCGGTATCATGTCCCGTTATAAAATCGGCTATGACTTGTCCTTTAACCGCTTTAGCTGATTCATAAGACAGGTCGAACTCTATTAAAGCATAAGCCCATTTACCAAGTCGACCTCGTAAAATTGGAGCCAATAACATATACTTTATAACATCAGTTTTACAGACCACCTTACAAGCCGATGCTAAAATACAATGTCTTAGCTTTGTACAAGAGAAATATAAGGATAAGCATAATTTCTCGATGAAGGGTACCTGACTTCAGTATCCAGTAGACCTCGGCTTAAATAAAAGATTACCCTTTCTTTACCATCGACTTCCTATGCTAAAATAGCTCCGATAGTTTCCTCCTCAGCCGATATATATAACCTGAAAGGAATCCCTTTTCGTGGTGCAGCCAAAACCGAAGGATTGGCCAAATATTCCTTGATGTCATCGAAAGCCTTTTGCTGATCAATTCCCCACACAAATTCTTGATTATCCTTCAACTTCAATAGTGGGGTAAACGCACGAATCCGATTGGAAAGATTTGAGATAAATCTTCGGAGATAGTTGATCTTGCCAATCAGCTTCTGTAATTCGTTCTTACACGTCGGTGGCTTTGTTTTGGCTATAGCTTTAACCCTTGCTTGATTGACTTCGATACCTCTTTCATGCACCATAAAGCCCAAAAATTGCCCAGCCGACACGCCAAACGCACACTTGAAAGGATTCATCTTCAAACCATACAATCTTATATTTTGAAATACTTTTTCTAAATCGGCCAAGTGCTATAAATCATCTTTGGACTTCACTACAACATCATCAATATATATTTCCACAATATGTCCGATTAAGTCATGAAAAATCAGATTCATGTCTCACTGGTAAGTTGCCCCGGCATTTTTCAAACCGAAAGTCATCACCGTCCACTCAAATAATCCTATTGCACCAGGACACCTTAAGGCAGTTTTTGGTATATCGGATTCTGCCATGAATATCATTATATCCAGCATTTTCATCTAAAAAACTTATGATTTTATTCCCTGATGCAGCATCGATAAGCATATCGGCTATCGGCATCAGGTATTCATCTTTTGGTGTGGCTTTATTTAAATCTCGAAAGTCGACACACACCCTGAGTTTTCCGTTTTTCTTCATGACTGGAACGATGTTGGAAACCCACTCTTCATATCGACAAGGCCTAATGAATTTCGCCTCTAACAATCGTTCTATTTCCTCCATTATAATATTATGCAAGGCTGGATTAAAACATTTAGGATACTGTTTAAACGGCCGATATCCTGATTTAATAGGTAACCGATGTTCTACCAACTGTCGGATTAAACTAGGCATCTCATGATACTCCCAAGCAAAACAATCTTTATAATCTCTAAGAATTTTGACCAATTTTTCTTTGTATTCTACATCTAATTTTGCACTAATAAAAGTTGGTCTTTTCCTATCACCACTACCTATATCGACTTCTTCAAGCAGATCAGTAGACATGAAGCCTTGGCCCAACTTTTAAATTCCTTGGAAATCTTCTATAGCCTCATAGCTATCTGTTGTTTGCTGATAGCTTTGCATTTTATCTTCCTTCATTGTTTTTCCTGTCCCCATCGGCGTAATACCTAACTTGCCCGATCAAATTTGCCTGGCTTGACACTAATCGGCATAAGCCCTGTCTTACTTACGCAAATGAAGTCATAATCATCCAACATCTTCCTTGATATACATCCAGCCTCTTCGTGTTGCCAATTCGCATCAGAACTGGCCATGGCTATATGGGCCGATGTATCGGTTGTGAAAACCTCAACTTCACCTCCATTCCACTGAACAAGCGCTTGATGCACGGTCGATGGGATGCAGCAATTGGCATGAATCCAATCCCGACCAAGCAGTACACTGTAATTTCCTTTGGCGTCGATGACAAAAAATGCGGTCGGCAAAGTTTTACTACCAACAGTCAACTCTGTAACCATAACACCTTTGGCCTCTGTAGGATTGCCTGTGAAGTCATTCAAAACCATATTAGTCTTGATTAAGTCTTCATCGGACTTACCCAATTTCTTGCAAGTGGTGTACGGCATCAGATTAACTGCAGCTCCACTATCCACCAGCATCCTTGATATCGGCTTGCCATTTATATAACCTTTCAAATATAATGGTTTTAGATGCCGATGGTCATCTCTTGGTTTCTCAAAGATTGCGTTTTGGGCGCTTGAACATGATTGATCAAAAGTTTCTTTGACCGATTCAGTTTTAATTTTGAACTCGGTCGGCAATGTAAATACCATGTTGATATCCATTGGAGGAGGTCATCCCTAATCATAGGAGATTCCAGGTCATCGGCTGACTCAAAATCTTCCTCAACCTGTTCTTTTTTCCTCCATTCTCTCTTGACAACTTTGATCGACCGAAGTTCATTGAAAGTTTTATCCCTCTGTTTCTCTGCATCGACTTCTCTGATCTCCTGAGTCCTTAGCCTTTGCAACTGCCTACGCTGTGATCGGTTAAGGCTAGGTGGACACCATCTAGGTTTGGGCTCCATTGGCTTACGTATTTTGCCAGCCAAGTCTTCTTGATCAGAATTAGATCCTTGTGTTTCAACCTGGTTTGGCACCTGATTTGGTTCAGAGATTATTTCGTGAACAGGTCTTCTGTAACTTTTGATGGGACGATCTCGTATCGGGCCAGACAACCTGTCCCTGGCCGATCGGCTAGGCTAATCGTCTTGGGGGTAATGCTCCATTGGGCATGTATACGGAGATGGCAATGCTACTCCCTTTTCCCAACAAAATTGCCAAAAAGGACATCTCCGATGCGCTCTCTCCACGTTCTCAGTTTGATACAGATTATTAGGCCGACAAGGATAATACTGTGGCCGATTATTTATTCTTTTATACTTCTCCATTAACTGAGAAAACGTCGGTCCCGACCTCCTTGCTGGCTGTCTTGGTGGTGATTTCTCCGCCTTATACCATCTGCCAACCTGCGGGTTTCCCTTAGGTTTTATTGTCCTTGAATTTTTTCCTTCATGATCGGCTTCTATCTGTAACGAACCGATCATGATTTTTAATGTCTGACCGCCATTCGAAGTTGACTAGACATCAACCTGCCGATCCCTTTTTGGCTCCTCATCATGCATCGGCTTTTTTCCTTTGCTCGAACATTGAACCATATTAATAGGGAACGGATCAACATCAACTTGCATGGTCAGGTCATTAGCGAATTTTAGCCGACCGTCCTCGATAGCTGACTAGATCTGCTGACGGAAAATATTGAAATCATTAGTATTATGAGAAAAAGAATGATGCCACTTGCAATAACTGCGTTTTTTGATCTCATCAGCCGATGGTATAACGTGTCCTTCGGGCAATCGTATTATTTTTTCTTGTAACAATAAATCAAAAATACGATCACATTTAGAGACATCAAAAGCATACTTAATTTCTGATTTATTTCTAGTCGGCTTAAGCCAAGAACAGACTAAGGATTTTTTAGACCCTTTTATCCATTCGGCTATGTTTATCTCTGCTTCATCATCTTCTGAAGAATCGCTCGAACAATAGTCGACCATATTAACTTTGGCTTTATCCTTTTCTTTATTATTACCATTTTTAAACCTGTCCTTAAACGCCCTATTATCCTGGAATCGGCTTTCTTGAGCCGACACGCGATGAAGTAGATGACTCAGATCGGTGAACTCTTGTCCTCCAAACTTCTCTCTAAGTGGTGGAATTAACCCTTGGAAAGCCAAATCAGCGAGTTGGTTATCGGGTAATGTGACACTGAAACACCGATTTCTAATCTCTCTAAATCTCTTAATATAATCAGTTACTGATTCTCCAAACTTCTGGCGAACAGAGCTTAGATCGGAGATCTTGAGTTCTAAACTGCCCGAGAAAAAGTATTCATGAAATCGGCTTTCCAAATCGTTCCATAAGTAAACCGAATTCGGAGGTAGACAAGTAAACCAATTAAAAGCTGCTCCCGATAATGATAACGGGAACAGTCTGATTTTTAGTCCGTCGGACTGAGCTGCTTCGCCGCATTGTACGATAAAGCGTCCGACGTGTTCTAATATTGTAATTGAATCGTCGCCAGAGAATTTTGCAAAATCTGGGACTTTGAAGTTGTGAGGATAAGGCATACGATCTATGTAATCAAGATATGGCTTTCTATAGCCGATAACCTTCCCTTTTGGCTGTATGTCGAATTGATCTCTTAAGACAGCGAAGATCTGATTGGCCCAATTCACATTATCGGCCATTAGAATAGTAGTTCCTTGATAATGTTGGTCATAATTGGCATTCTGCCCCTCGAGTGAAAACTCGGGTTGCCAATTAAGTTGAGCCGACGATTGACGGGTGTACTGGTCGTACCTATTGTTTCGAGTTAATGGTTCTGGTACTGGGACAAACGGTTCTGAATAGGTCACTACCCTGTGTGAACTTTGATTTCTAGGCAAGACAGGTTTGTGACATTGTGAGTATCTGTCGGATTCAATCGATTGCGAAACCGATTGTGGAAAAGCATAGAACGGAGCTGACGGTGGTAGATTCGCTGATGCATCTAACTTAGCAGCATCGGTGTAAGCCCGATAATGGTTTATTCCACTCGGCCAAGGATCTCTAAGCAGTATAACAGTGGGTTGAGTGGGCATCATAGTTGGGGGTGGAGTCATAGCCGATGGTTTAGGATCGGCTAGTGTGCTCTGTGTGTTCTGTGCTATTGAAAAAAACAGGGTAATTTGGTAGAGCTTGCAACGGGTCGAGCAGACTTCCGGACGAGGCCAACTCCTGGGCGATGGTTTTGATGCTATTTGCGATCATCGGCTTAAGGGTTGTGACAAGAGCCGATGACTGGTTTACTAGAGCATGGTGTACAGATTGATTAATCATAGCCGATAATTCGGCTTGAGTAGGTAGATATTGACTTACTGGTCCTTCTGTGACACTTGCATCTCCCAGGGCATTAACCGTCGGCAGAGCGGTTTTCTGAGTGACGCCGCATCTAGTCTTCTGATAACAGTTTAGCATCATCTCTTCTAGAGTAGTTTTCTGATCTTCAATTTCTCTATGTTGTTCTGGTGTTAAATCATCCATTGACGGGACGATTATAGCTTCAGCGTTGAGATTGGACGGTGGAATCGACTTTCTTGATGAAGACATTGTGGTCCCACCTGGCGTGCCAAGAGTGTATTGACGTCAAAAACTTGAAGTAGGTTTTCTGAGAGTAGCACACCAAACGAACACCTGGTTCAGAGCGTGCCAGTCGATTTGACCTGTAATCGACAAGGTAAAAATATGAAATTTACTCAAAGCTGATCGCGAAGATCAATCGGCTTAGATTCAATCAGCTCAAAGCCGATTAAACCAAGAAAAAAGGGTAAGTCTAATTAACCGATTAAGGCTAATCAGAGAATAAAGGTAGATCGATTCTGAAAAAGGTGATGCGCAACAAAATCAGAACAAATCGAACCTGGGGCGTAATTTGAAGAAGATCAACAATCGGCGATGTGTAACTTTATTGATCAAGATCGAATTACAAAGACTAAATTACAAGAACTACTCCTAGTCGACAGGAAAAGTAATGTAAATTGGAGTGTTTGATTGTGTTGGCTCCCTTGCAGCTCGCTCTTTGCCCTTCTTTTATACCCGTGGGCCGACCGTCTCCCATTACAACACGTTTCAAAGTCTGATCCGTATCGACCTTTATTTGGATAGTTTTTCCTTAAAGATCTTTGCCGTTACCAAATATCTTCAAATCTTTCCAAATCACCTGTTAGAATTGCAATTATTGTTAGAGACAAAATTGGTTAGTGCACATAGTGAGCCTAGAGAATTTAAGCTTTGATTGTCAAAACCTTAGTTTATCGCTTCCGCATTAATAATTGTTAAGATTTTAGCATTAGGATAATTAGGGGTGAATTGCTTTGTAGAAATTAGTGGAGAGAATTTTAAAAGCCGCCTATTCACCCCCCTCTAGTCGACATCCTCGACCTTACAAAGAGGGGTCCTAATTGTGGTAACCAATCCCTTCAGTGTTGAAACCTTAGCAGGTAGTACTGGGTTAAGACAGAGCTTAGTAAAGGCTTTGTCATTATTTCTCTGCCGGCACACCAAAAGAAGTGTGCTAATGGCTAGGCAAAAGGAGATAATCATGTCGTGTGGATAAAGCGCATAACCTCTGCAGATTGTAAAATCTATTCGGATAGCCGTGCTCGCGGTATAGAGCAATGCTCGGGAATTATAGTCAAGGTTAGATTTTATAAAATGAAAACTCGGATGGGAAGGTTGGATGCCATTGGAAGGTTTGGAATATGATTTAGGGCTAGATGTCGTGTTTAGTTGAGAAATACATGAAAATTATTATTACTATTATTTGTTTATTGTCATTTCAATCTATCTACGTATTCATTTATAAATGTTGCTTTACTGCAAAATAACCATCTCAGTCATTATATTGGAATAAGCCTTGCATATAGTTATGTTAGAATTGCATTCTGTGCACAACTTGTTGAGTACTTTAAGTACTCACCCTTACCAACAACATCACCAGTTGAGGAGGGGTCTACATTAGCTTTGGAGGAGTATCCAGAAGAGACGAATGTTTAGGGTGCGAGACTTGTAAGTTGCCTGTGGTATACTGAGGGGTTTATCTACATTTTCATTCCACTGCAGTTTAATTTGTTATTTTTGGTTTAGCCCTTTGTGGCATATTCATGTAAAGTCGACCATAAGGTTAGTCAACAGGTTATAATTAATATATAAAGTCTTTATATATGTTCCCGTTGTGTATGATTGTGATATTCATTTATGTTGAACCTGTGTGCACTAGCGTGATCCTAGACAAGTGCGATATACACAAAGGGTCCGGATTTGCATATTCAGGTCCCAACACGACTGCAGTTTGTGATGGTCACTTGATGGTCAATAGTGTGAAAGTTGTAAATTTGGAGGATGTGCTAGTTGTCGGGGAATACCCAGATGTTTTTCCTGAAGATTTGCTTGGTATGCCACCAGATCGACATATCGAGTTTGTTATTGAATTAGTGCCTGGTACAACACCAATAGCAAAGATACCATATCGGATGCCTACGGATGAATTGGTTGATATGAAGAAGCAGAATGAAGAGCTGCTAGAAAAAGGTTTTGTGAGGCCTAGTTCGTCTTCGTGGGGAGCACCTATCCTATTTGTTAGAAAGAAGGACATAAGTTTAAGGATGTGTATTGATTATCATGCACTTAATGAAGTGATGATCAAGAATAAGTATCCGCTACCCAGGATTGACGATTTGTTTGATTAGTTAAAAGGAGCTAAAATTTTCTCCAAGATAGATCTTTGATCAGATCAATTGAAGATTTATGCTGAGGATGTCCCTAAGACTGCGTTCTCTATGGCATTATGAGTTTACAGTCATGTCTTTTGGATTGACTAACACTCCTGCATATTTCATGAACATGATGAATAAGGTTTTCATGGAATATTTGGACAAGTTTGTCGTCGTGTTCATAGATGACATTTTGGTTTACTCCAAGTATGAAGACGAGCATGCAGAGCATCTGAGATTAGTTCTTTAGAAGTTGTGAGAGCAACAATTGTATACTAAGTTCAGTAAGTGTGACTTTTAAAAAAAGGAAGTTGAGTTCTTGGGTCATGTTATGATTGGCGAAGGAGTTGTTGTCGACCCAAGTAAAGTGGAAGTAGTGTTGTATTGTGAGCAACCAAAGTCAGTCACCCAGATTCGTAGTTTTCTGGGAATGGCAGGATATTACCGCCGATTTATTGAAGGATTTTTGACAATTGCTAGGTCACTTACACAGTTACTGAAAAAGGAAAACAAGTTTGCATGGAAGCCTGAGTGCGAGAAAAGTTTTCAGGAACTAAAGAAGCGTCTAACGACAGCACCTGTGTTAGTGTTGCTGGATGTTCATAATAGTTTTCGCATCTATTGTGATGCTTCCAGACAAGGACTTTGATGCATATTGATGTAGAATGGCAAAGTTATTGCGTATGCGTCAAGGCAATTAAAACCGCACGAGGAGAATTACCCAACATGTGTGTCGGGACCCGAATCTGCAAATCCGGACCCTCTGTGTATTCTGTGCCAGTCCAGGATCACGCTAGCACACACAGTCATACAGGGTTGCACATTACAGACATTCACAAAGATATAAGAATAAATAGTGCAAACATGTATATAAATCGAGTTGTACGACCTTATGATCTCCTTACAGATAAGTCAGCCACACAGGGCTTACATTATTCAAAGTAAAGAAATAGCAGCGGAAAATAAATAAAAGGGTCATGGAAGCCTTCATCTTGCCACAGGCAACCGACTGGGCTTGCCCCTAGTTGCTCGCATCCTCGATGTACTCTTCCTCCCATCTTTGGTGTAGACTCCTCCACCGATGTTGGGTTTGATAAGCAAGGTGGGGTGAGTACACAAGGCACTCAACAAGTAATGCACAAAATGCGGCGCTATTACTATATGCAAAACTTATTCCAATGGATTGGCTTAAATGGTTCTTTTGCATCAAGCAAAGCATTTTGAACTAGTATCTTGTTTAGATTAAAGCGATGTACAGATATAAATAATACTAAACTCAAATGGTTTTTCATTGAAGATTCTCGACGCTTGCCTTAATAGTTCATTTCCAACACGCACACAGCCACCCTTCCCACATTTTGTTTATGAAAATCTACCCTTGATCTGTAATCCCGAGCAATGCTCAATACCGTGAGCACGGCTATTCGAATAGTTTGACACTCTGCAGAGGTTGTACACTTTACCCACAAAATACAGCCGCTCACCACACAGGTGATTGTCCGCAACAAAGCTTTTCAGGAACTTCTACCTTAACCAGAGAACCTCTCCGGTATTGCCTTCACAATCACTTCCCTCACACAGAGCCGAAGTATAGGACCGGCCAATCACCGTTGGATGGGCACCAAGCCGTAGCACAGGTAGGCTCCACCATACACATACACCCCTGTGTACTGTCACCCCGAGGTATCAGAGGAAAGATATCGTAACCCTAGTCAACTAGGTCATCCCATATCGGACATGTGGTTGTACGGGTGACTCGGATCAAAGGCTTGCAAGGTGAAGTCCTTAAGCGACCAAGGCAAGACTTCCAACACTCAACGATGGCACACAGCCCAATGTGGCACAGACTCACATCACTCATCAACCCAATGCCACACAGCCCACCAGCACATGACCTCTTGCCACTTGCCCCATCTAAATCTTTTCCCACCCATTGATTATTGTGCAACACATGCCAGCAATAACTCCACATCGGTACGGAACCACACAGGTCGCGGTACCTCAATCTCATCATATGGCATCATCACACCACTTTTCAAAATACATTCAATATGTCTTTAGTCAGTATTGTAGCATTTTTCCGAAAGATCACTCATGATTCGTTGCAAGGCTAAGCATCTACTCACGGTCTAGCCTCCCGTGTTGGCACAATATTAGCATCCAACTAATATAATCAAACTTAGGGTGACAATGGTTTAGGGCATACAATTAATAATTCAAGGTGGCATAACAAAATGGGTTGATTATCTACATTATCCCAAATCAATTTAATTTCATTTTAAATAATTAGCATGCATAGTTTCAAAGCATAAATTACATTTTAAAATCTGGGATCAAAATGATCAAAGCATCACTTGCCTTCAAAGAGTTGCTGGTCTTGTTCCGAAGCTTGGTCTTGAGCGACGAAATCTTCCTCGAAACTTTCCGGCAAATTTGCGTCTACGCGTACAAACAAAATATGCAATAAATAACTAATACAGAAGACCAAATGACCTCAAAATTCAAATAAAATTCACCATTAAATAGCTCATAATTTTATGAATTTTTAGAAATTTGAATCATCCAAATCTGAGTTAAAATGCAAAAGTTATAGTCATTTGAAGTTTGAATAAAATCTGAAAATACAGAAATTAAGAAAATCCGATTTTTCTGAAATATTTTTACACTGGAAATTCGCATTTGTGATGTCAGCACCACGTCATGATGACGTCAGCACAGAAAAGAAATTCGGTCGAAATATTTTTATATATAAAAAAATATATATATGGCGTCATCACGACGTCATCTCGACACGCGGCACGCCCGCAGGCCGCCACGTCGCTCTGTCTATGGGTCGGGTCCACGGTTGGCCCGGTCCACCGTGGACCGGCGACACTTGCGCTCGTGCACCGGTGGCGCAAGCCGTGGTGTCGGCCGACGCGACGCGGCCAATCCTAACGCGACACGCGGCGCTAAACTAATCGCGAAACTCGATTCAATCTCGTCCTTCGATTTAAAGCGAGCGGCCGAGATTCATGCGACTTTTCACCTCACCTCTACCGCGGAGCCAACACGTGGCTTCACGTGACCCTTGGATCCAGATCGAGCGGTCACGATTACTCGGGTGACGTCGGCGAAGCGGCGGCGCCGACTCCTCGGTTTCCGCGTCACAGCGTCAACAGATCGCCCGATGCGGTGCGATCTCATCCGCTCGATTCAAGCGGACGGCGCGATGAGCCAAGGCTATCGGCTCTAGCCTCATCGCGCGCGACACGCGGCACAATCCAAGGCACCGGCGCGCATCCGACGGTTGTGACCTTTACGCGACGCGGTAAAAAAATAAACCCTACGATCTAGATCTAACGGTGAAAAAACTAATCGAAACTAATCTTCGTTGATTAGATCAAGCGCCGAGGTGAAGATGAGGATTACCGTTGATTGGCGGCGTGGATGAATCAGTGCGTTCGCGGCGATCGGACGGTGGACGGCTCGGTGGCGGCGATGTCACGGTGGCGCAGATCTTGCGGAGAGGATGAAGACGACGTGCAATGCGCGTGCGCGGGCTTCTCGGCGTGATGAAGTGGTCCACTCGATGCGGTGGCCGGTGAACTCAGAAGGGGTCGAGCACGGCGGAGCGGCTCGGACGACGATGGGAGGAAGCAAAACAGCGGTGGCGAAGGAAGGCAACCACGGCGAGCTCTCACGGGCGCTAGAGGAGTCTCGGCGTGCGTGCGAGGAGTCAAAGATGCGGAGCGAAGGCCTCGCACGACGCCTTCAACGGGACTTAAGGGCTGCCTCGGCGTGCGCGGCGGCCGCGGAAGTCACGGCCATCAACGCCACGTCTCTCCGATGATCTCGCAGGGACGGCGGCGTGGCGCGATCCGTGCATTCGCGGCGGCGATGATCCGAAGGCTCACGCGCGACGGGCGACGTGGCACACGCGACAGCGCGCGATCCGGATCGGACGGCTTAGGCTAAGCGGCGCTAGGGTTTCGAGGCGGGCGTGGGCGGAGTCACGAGTGGGCGAGCACACGATCTTGGGCGCCAACGATTTCGCCTAGACAACGTTCTGGGATTTTAAATCCTTTTCGAATAAAAATAATTCAGAAATTAGTTTTGGCCAAAGAAAGTAGTAAAATATCGAAAAATTCCAGAAAAATTCTGGAAAATACTTTGAGATGTTTGGAACTCCATTAAAATATTTTCAATAAAACTTTGCAAAAACTTTTCCTTTATTTAATTTGTTTTCAAGAAAGGCTATATTTGAATAATTCCAAATAAATTTCAATAATTTCCAAAATTTCTCAAAAATAAAAAATACTTCAAATTTTAAATTAGAGCAAAAATTAGGGTGTTACAAACCTCTCCCCCTTAACAGAATCTCGTCCCCGAGATTCAGGGCTATCTACAAAAATAGGTTAGGAAACTCCTTCTTCAGATCTTCTTCGCGTTCCCACGTGGCTTCACTTTCCGAGTGGTTGCTCCACTGAACTCTGCAGAAACGTGTTGACTTGTTCCTTGTCTCTCTGTCCATTACGTCCAGAATCTTCATCGGATGTTCTTTGTAAGTCGATCTTCTTGCGGCTCAATTGCCTCTAAAAGTGTTTGCTCTTCCAGACTCAAGACACTTCTTCATTGTGATACATGAAATACATCATGCACTCCTGCCAAAGACTGTGGTAACTCCAACTGATAAGCAACTTCACCTCTGCGGCTCAAGATCTTGAATGGTCCGACATATCTGGGTGCGAGCTTCCCTTTTGCATGGAACCTTCTGACTCCTTTGAGTGGCGTTACTCTAAGATACACAAAATCTTCGGGTTCAAAGCTCAGTTCCCTGCGACGGTTGTCAGCATAACTCTTTTGCCTTGATTGTGCAATCTTCAATCTTTCCCCGATCGTATGACCGTTCTTCCGCTTCTGAAGAATGTCGGTCCAAAGACATGTCGTCACTGTCTCATTCCAATTCAATGGTGTGCGACAGGACCGACCATACAAAGCTTCAAATGGAGACATCTGTAAACTCGCCTGATAACTGTTGTTATAACTAAACTCAGCATAAGGCAAACACTTGTCCCATGAGGTTGAATATGCTAAGGCACATGCCCTCAACATGTCCTCCAATATCTGATTGACTCTCTCAGTTTGCCCATCTGTCTGCGGATGGTATGCTGTACTGAAGTTCAAACGAGTTCCCATCGCTTCATGTAGCTTACCCCAAAATCTGGAGGTAAATTGGGTACCTCTGTCTGATACTATCTTCTTCGGTACTCCGTGCAAGCAGACGATCCGTGCCATATAAAGTTCTGCTAACCGGTCTCCGGAATAAGTGGTCTTTACCGGTATGAAATGTGCCACTTTGGTTAAGCGATCCACTATGACCCATACGGAATCATATCCACTTTGCGTTCTGGGCAATCCGGTTATGAAATCCATACCAATTTCTTCCCATTTCCATTCAGGTATCTTTAAGGGTTGTAATAGCCCTGCTGGCCTTTGGTGCATAGCTTTGACTCTTTGGCATATGTCACATAATGCAACGTATTCGGCGACTTCCCGTTTCATGCTTGGCCACCAAAATCTTTCCTTTAAATCTTGATACATTTTCGCACTTCCTGGATGAATTGAGTACTTGGAGTCATGAGCCTCCTCCAGAATGAACTGCTTCAACTCCTTTTTGTTCGGCACACAAATGCGCTCTTTAAACCACATAGTACCTTGTTCATCCAGTTTGAAATCTTTTGCTTTGCCTTCATCCATTTTGCCCTTAATTCTTTTGATCTTATCATCATCTTTCTGCCCTTCCTTGATCGATCTTCGGGGTAGGTCTTACTTCCAAGGTTGCTAGGAATCATTCGGTACTATTTCCAGTTCTAATTTTCGAATTCCTTACACATTCATCGACTTGTTTCCATCAAGCATATTTACACCGTGGTTCTTTACGCTCAAGCGCCCGCCACCACGTTGGCTTTACGGGGTGGTAGTGAATTCCCATATTATAATCCTTGATTAACTCTAACCATCTTCTTTGCCTCATATTTAGGTCAGCTTGCGTGAAGATATACTTAAGACTTTTATGATCTGTATACACTTCACATCTATTTCCGATGAGATGATGACGCCATATTTTTAGTGCATGCACCACGGCACTAATTCCAAATCATGGGTCGGATAGTTCTCCTCGTGTGGTCTCAATTGCCTCGATGCATAGGCGATTACCTTCCTATTTTGCATCAACACACATCCCAATCCCTGACGCGATGCATCACAATAGATGTCGAAGCCTTGATGGACATCAAGTAAAACTAGTACAGGTGCCGATGTTAATCTCCTCTTCAACTCCTGAAAACTCTTCTCACACTCAGGCGTCCATAAGAATTTCTTTTCCTTTTTCAACAATTGCGTAAGAAGTCTCGCAATCGTAGAGAATCCTTCGATGAATCGACGGTAATACCCCGCCATTCCAAGGAAACTACGGATTTGGGTTACCGACTTGGGTTGCTCCCAATGCAGAACCGTCTCCACTTTCTTTGGATCTACCGCAACTCCTCTGCGGTCATTATGTGTCCAAGAAATTCAACCTTATTCTTCCGTAAATCACATTTGCTAAATTTCGCAAACAAGCTGTTGCTCTCTCAACTTTTCAAGGACTAGCCTCAAATGCTCGGCGTGCTCTTCGCTCGTCTTGGAATAGATAAGGATATCATCTATGAATCGACGACGAACTTGTCCAAGTATTCCATAAACACCTTATTCATTAAGTTCATGAAATATCTTTGGTGCATTTGTCAAACCAAAGGACATCACTGTAAACTCGTAGTGCCCATATCTTGATGAAAATGCAGTCTTCGAAATATCCTCTGATCGGATCTTCAATTGATGGTATCTTGATCAGAGATCAATTTTGGAGAAAACTCCTGCTCCTCTCAACTGGTCAAACAAATCATCGATCCTGGGTAGAGGATACTTATTCTTTATCGTCACATCATTGAGTGCACGATAGTCTATACACATCCTAAAACTCCCGTCCTTCTTCTTGACGAATAGGACAGGTGCTCCCCATGGCGATGAACTAGGTCTTATAAATCCTTTTTCCAGCAGTTCTTCAATTTGCTTCTTCATTTCCACCAATTCCTCTGTGGACATCCTGTAAGGTCTCTTAGCTATGGGAGCTGTCCTGGAACCAGCTCTATCACGAACTCGATATCTCTATCTGGCGGCATTCGAGTAAATCTTCCGGAAAACATCCGGATATTCATTGACTATGGGCACTTCTTCTAAGTAGCGATCTTCATCTCGTTGACCATCAATTGTCCCTCCCGCACCGATTTTGCTTCAAACTCAATCTTCTTTCCATCAGGGCTCTCGACCGATATGACTCTTTTTCCATGATCCAAAGATCGCCTTGTGTTTAGTTAACCAATCCATTCCTGTGATAACATCCAAGGTTTGGGTATTAAGGGCGATTAAGTTCGCTAGGAACTCCACTCCATTAATTATTAGTCTTACCCGAACATCCTACTTTAGATCGGAGTTCGATCCGAGGATTGGACTATGAGCACACATTTAAGATTCACTATTTCCATATCATTTTGAACAGCAAAATCTTGGGAAATAAAAGAATCAAGCTCGGAATCAAATAAAGCGATGGTGGTATCGAGTTTACTAGGAACTTACCCAGTACAACGTCCGTGGCGTTCTGGACTTCATCCGTCATAATGTGGTTGACTCGGCCTCGTGCGGTTCCTTGGGATGGAGTTGCTACCGTTGATGCCCCGCGGTTCACGATTGGCGCGGGAGTCCTTGCCGGTGTGTTCCCCAGGTTAAAGCGGACCGGGTGACACCTCCCTTCTTAGGGCAATTGTTGGCAAAATGCCCCATTTCATTGCAATGGTAGCAACGTCTTCCCTTTGCTCGAGAGGTTCCTCGATCGTGCCACGATTCTGGTGAGTCGAACATTCGACCCACCGGGCAATTTGCGGCGGTGGTGCCCTATCATTGCCTCTGGTGGTACCGAATGAATCGTTGGGGTGCCGTCCTCTGCCTCTGCTTGCCCGACGACCTCCTTGTTGCGCCATTCTGCGCTTCTGTTGTCATCCCACTCTCGGCGCTTGTCCTCTAAGATAAGAGCTTTGTTAACTAGCTCTTGGAAGTCGGGAATGTGTGGGTGATCGGCCCCACTGCACCGCATTCAATCCCTTCATGAAGCGGGATTATGCGGCCTTACCGTAGCCACGTCCTGCAGTGCGTAGCGTGCGGTTAGGTGAATTTGTTCGTAATCGCCACCGATCGCCCCCGCTGAGGCTTCGAATTCCTCCTTTTGAGATCCATGATACCCTCGGGTACATGGTGCTGGCGGAAAGTCGAGGTGAATTCTCCCACGTGATACTCTGTGGGTTCCTCATGAGTCGCGCAGGTTTTCCCACCATTCTGCGGTAGTCCTTGAGTTGATGAGAGGCATAGAGTACCCTCTCATGTCCTACACACCGGGTAATGTGCAGCTTCCTTTCAATTGTCCTTAGCCAATCGTCCGCCTCCGGTGGATTGGCGTTGCTCGAGAAGGTAGGTGGGCGGGTTCTCATAAACTCCGACAACCTTGAGTAGGGTGTGGTCCATGGTTACCCCGACTTGAACATTCGCAGCAGCTTGGTTGGATATCTGTTGCATGGTTTGAACCATCGTGTTCATAAGTTGAGTCAGGCGATCAAGAAGGCTCCCGTGTTACGCATATCGACTGCGGCGGTTGAGGAATCGGCTCTTCATTCTCGTTATCCGCTTTGGTTAGCTCCACTTCATTGGCTCCAACATTTCCACGTGTCCTCACCATCTTTGCAAGCTTCCAAGGTTAAGAAAAGAAGAAAGCATAGACAAGTAGAAGAATTTATGTGGGGAAAGCAGTGTAACTTAAATTATTTAGCCACTTTATTGATATAATATAAAGCGGTATGGTTGCTCACAAGTGCCTAAGGGCAATGCAACGATCTGAGACACTCACAACCAGAACAAGTAAGCAAACATAGGAACCCATGACGACTCACACCTAATGGTGACTCGAAGAAAAGACGCGACTCAACCTTGAGTCTCGACACTATACTCTACTAGACTCGATCACTCATCGAGCCAACCCGTGCGGCTCCCGGAGCATACACCGTGGGTGCTCGGCATCGGGCAACCGGTCTCGTGACCTCTGCGGTGGTGCAAAAGACCCCATCGACTACCGTGGTCCGGGGCCGCTGCTCTGCCTTTGGTGCCTCTGCTCTGGCTCCTCCGGTTTGGATCGTGTAACTCGGATCGCTCGGGCTCGGGTCCGTATAAAGCCATCTCCAACTCCTGGATCTTACGCATGGAATGAGCTAAGCCCTCCCATGGTGGATCCTCGCCTCTGTGACCTCGGCGCGGGTCCTCTGCAACTCCCTGATTGTCTCATCCAAGGCATCCTCTGGGCGATGGCGTACCTCGCCAGTGGGTGATAGTGGCGTCCTCCTCTACAAGCTCCATCCTCTCCAAACGATTGTCTCGGCGCGGATGGTGACTAAAGACGGTGTCCTCCAACTCTGCGGAGTAAGTGCGGGCAATCTGCCGCATCGCCTGTCGTGCCGTCTCCTGGATTCCGGCCTCAAAGAAGACCTCCCGACCGTGATGTAGATAGGACGGCTCGCCTCGTCCTCTCCCGAGCATACATCGTGATCTTGACATCCCGTGTGACGTCAAGTCCCGCCGCACCACGAAGTCCTCGTCATGCTGGTCTGTCAAAACCTCCGAACAAGCGCATCATACGCCATAACTCATGGCGTATCCTCCGGCGCTCTCCATAGGTATGGATCATCCTCATCGCCAAAAAAACCTTGTTTAAATTAAGCAGAGAATAATAAAAATTCAAGCATAGGTATGAATAAGGGAGAAGAGATAAGTCGAGATTTCTTTGATATTCTTGCTCAAGTTGATTAGGTCTTTTAGAAAATAGTTTTACCCTCCTAGGCACAACCAAACTAGGGTCAAGTCCTCGATCGACTGCTCGATACCACCTCTGTCGGGACCCGAATATGCAAATTCGGACCCTCTGTGTATTTTGTGCCAGTCCAGGATCACGCTAGCACACACAGTCATACAGGGTTGCACATTACAGACATTCACAAAGATATAAGAATAAATAGTGCAAACATGTATATTAATCGAGTTATGCGACCTTATGGTCTCCTTACAGATAAGTCGACCACCACACAGGCTTACATTATTCAAAGTAAAGAAATAGCAATGAACATAAATAAAAGGGTCGTGGAAGCCTTCATCTTGCCACGAGCAACCGGTCGGGCTTGCCCCTAGTTGCTCGCATCCTCGATGTACTCTTCCTCCCATCTTTGGTGTAGACTCCTCCACCGATGTTGGGTTTGATAAGCAAGGTGGGGTGAGTACACAAGGCACTCAACAAGTAATGCACAAAATGCGGCGCTATTACTATATGCAAAACTTATTCCAATGGATTGGCTTAAATGGTTCTTTTGCATCAAGCAGCATTTTGAACTAGTATCTTGTTTAGATTAAAGCGATGGCATAGATATAAATAATACTAAACTCAAATGGTTTTTCATTGAAGATTCTCACACGCACCTTAATAGTTCATTTCCAACACCGCACACACCACCCTTCCCACATTTTGTTTATGAAAATCTACCCTTGATTGTAATCCCGAGCAATGCTCAATACCGTGAGCACGGCTATTCGAATAGTTTGACACTCTGCAGAGGTTGTACACTTTACCCACAAGATCTGACCGCTCACCACACGGTGATTGTCCGCAACAAAGCTTTTCAGAACTTCTACCTTAACAGAGAACTCTCTCGTGATTGCCTTCACTATCACTTCCCTCACACAGAGCCAAGTATAGGACCGGCCAATCACCGTTGGATGGGCACCAAGCCGTAGCATGTACGCTCCCCATACAAATACACCCACGTATCTTGTCACCCGAGGTATCGGAGGAAAGATATCGAACCCTAGTCAACTAGGTCTGTCCCATATCGGACATGTGGTTGTACGGTGACTCGGATCAAAGGCTTGCAAGGTGAAGTCCTTAGCGGCCAAGGCAAGACTTCCAACACTCAATAGTGGCACACACCCAATGTGGCACACAGACTCACATCACTCATCAACCCAATGCCACACAGCCCACTGTGCACTGACCTCTTGCCACTTGCCCCAGTCTAAATCTTTTCCCACCCAGTTGATTATTGTGCAACACATGCCAGCAATAACTCCACATCGGTACGGAACCACACAGGTCGCGGTACCTCAATCTCATCATATGGCATCATCACACCACTTTTTAAAATACATTCAATATGTCTTTAGTCAGTATTGTAGCATTTTTCCGAAAGATCACTCATGATTCGTTGCAAGGCTAAGCATCACACCACTTTTTAAAATACATTCAATATGTCTTTAGTCAGTATTGTAGCATTTTTCCGAAAGATCACTCATGATTCGTTGCAAGGCTAAGCATCTACTCACGGTCTAGCCTCCCGTGTTGGCACAATATTAGCATCCAACTAATATAATCAAACTTAAGGTGACAATGGTTTAGGCATACAATTAATAATTCAAGGTGGCATAACAAAATGGGTTGATTATCTACATTATCCCAAATCAATTTAATTTCATTTTAAATAGTTAGCATGCATAGTTTCAAAGCATAAATTACATTTTAAAATCTGGGATCAAAATGATCAAAGCATCACTTGCCTTCAAAGAGTTGCTGGTCTTGTTCAAGCTTGGTCTTGAGCGACTAAATCTTCCTCGAAACTTTCCAGGCAAATTTGCGTCTACGCTGTACAAACAAAATATGCAATAAATAACTAATACAGAAGACTAAATGACCTCAAAATTCAAATAAAATTCACCATTAAATAGCTCATAATTTTATGAATTTTTAGAAATTTGAATCATCCAAATCCGAGTTAAAATGCAAAAGTTATAGTCATTTGAAGTTTGAATAAAATCAAAATACGAAATTAAGAAAATCCGATTTTTGAAATATTTTTACACTGGAAATTCGCATTTGTGACGTCAGCACCGCGTCATGATGACGTCAGCACAGAAAAGAAATTCGGTCGAAATATTTTATATATAAAAAAAGATATATGACGTCATCGCTGACGTCAGCTCGACACGTGGCATGCCCGCAGGCCGCCACGTCGCTCTGATCTATGGGTGGGTCCACGGGTTGGTACGGTCCACCGTGGACCGGCGGCAATCGTGCTCGTGCACGGGTGGCGCAAGCCGTGGCGTCGGCGACGGCTCGCAGCCAATCCTAACGCGACACGCGGCGCTAAACTAATCGCCGAAACTTCGATTCAATCTCGCCCTTCCGATTTAAAGCGAACGGCCGAGATTCATGCGACTTTTCGCCTCACCTCCGCTGAGCCAACACGTGGCTTCACCGTGACCCTTGGATCGGATCGAGCGGTCCACGATTACTCGGGTGACGTCGGCGAAGCGGCGGCGACTCCTCGGTTTCGCGTCACGCGTCAACACAGGATCGCCCGATGCACGTGCGATCTCATCCGCTCGATTCAAGCGGACGGCCGCGATGAGCCAAGGCTATCGGCTCTAGCCTCTCGCGCGCGCGACGCGGCACAATCCAAGGCGGCCGGCGCGCATCCGACGGCTGTGACCTTTACGCGACGCGGTAAAAAAAATAAACCCTACGATCTAGATCTAACGGCTGAAAAAAACTAATCGTGAAACTAATCGAAGCAATCTAGACCGTTGATTAGATCAAATGACCGAGGGTGAAGATGAGGATTCTTTGTTGATTGGCGACGTGGATGAATCTAGTGCGTTGGCGATCGGACGGTGGGCGGCTTCGGTGGCGGCGATGTCACGTGGCGCAGATCTTGCCGGAGAGGATGAAGACGGCGTGCACGCGCACGCGCGGGCTTCTCGGCGTGATGAAGTGGTCCACTCGATGCGGTGGCCGGTGAACTTCGGGAAGGGTCGAGCACGGCGGAGCGCTCGACGGCGATGGGAGGAAGCAAAACAACGGTGGCGAAGGAAGGCAACCACGAGAGCTCACGGCGCTAGAGGGAGTCTCGGCGTGCGTGCGAGGAGTCAAAGATGCGGAGCGAAGGCCTCGCACGGCGCCTTCAGCGGGACTTAAGGGCTGCCTCGGCGTGCGCGAAGCGGCCGGCGGAAGTCACGGCCATCAACGCCCACGTCTCCGATGATCTCGCGGGACGGCGGCGTGGCGCGATCTCGTGCGTTCAGGCGGCGATGATCAGAAGGCTCACGCGCGCGGGCGACGTGGCACACGCACAGCGCAGCGATCCGGATCGGACGGCAGGCTAGGTGGCGCTAGGTTTTCGTGAGGCGGCTGCGTGGGCCGAGTCACGAGTGGGCAGAGCGATCTTGGGCGACCAGCGATTTCGCCCGGACACCTGTTCTGGGATTTTTAAATCCTTTTCGAATAAAAATAATTCGGGAAATTAGTTTTGGCCAAAGAAAGTAGTAAAAAATCGAAAAATTCGGAAAAATTCTGGAAAATACTTTGAGATGTTTGGAACTCCATTAAAATATTTTCAATAAAACTTTGCAAAAACTTTTCCTTTATTTAATTTGTTTTCAAGAAAGGCTATATTTGAATAATTCCAAATAAATTTCAATAATTTCCAAAATTTCTCAAAAATAAAAAATACTTCAAATTTTAAATTAGAGCAAAAATTAGGGTGTTACAATGTGTTTGGAATTTGCTGTTGTAGTACATGTTTTGATGTTGTGGTGTCATTATCTCATTGGAAATAGATGTGAGATATGTACGGACCACAAGAGTCTAAAGTATATTTTTACTTGATCAGATCTCAATATGAGACAGATAAGATGGTTGGAGTGGATAAAGGATTATAATGTGGGAATCCACTATCATCTAGAAAAAGCTAATGTGGTAGCTGATGCCTTAAGTCGAAAGAGCCATAGTGCTAGTATGCTAGTTCAGGAGGACCAGTCTGAATTATGCAAAGAGTTTCAAAAGTTGAAATTGGAAGTGGTTCCAAAAGGATTCCTAGCTACGTTAGAAGTGAAACCGATGTTAGAGGATCAGATCCGAGAAGGTCAGAAAGATGATACTAAGATTAAAAGAATTAAGTCCAAGATGGATGAAGGCAAAGCAAAGATTTTACTTTGGATGGCTAAGGTACTATGTGGTTCAAAGGTCGAATTTGTGTACCTAATAAGGAGCTTAAGCAGTTCATTCTTGAAGAAGCTCAAGATTCGAAGTATTCAATTCTTCTAGGAAGTGCAGAGATGTATTAGGAACTCAAAGAAAGGTTTTGGTGGCCTAATATGAAGCGTGAGGTTGCAGAACATGTTGTTTTGTGTGATGTGTACCAGAGAGTAAGGGCAATTCATCAAATACCTACTAGTTTATTGTAGCCATTAAAGATTCCTGAGTGGAAGTAGGAAGAAATTGGCATGAATTTTATTACCGGTTTGCCTAGAACACAGAGTGGTTACAATTCTATTTGGGTCATAGGGGATCGTTTGACCAAAGTTGCCCATTTCATACCAGTTAAGTCTACCTATTCAGGAGATCACTTGGCAGAGCTATATATATCAAGTATTGTGTGTTTGCATGGAGTGCCAAAGAAGGTAGTGTCAAATAGAGGTAGTCTAATATACTATAGTGGATTGTTTGCGATGGGAAGGGGAGCACCGGCTAGAACACACGATGGCAAACGTGATGGTGGGGTCAATGGTGACAGATACTCACCAACAACAACAGAATCTGACGAGAAGCTCAGCAGTAACGCTGCAAAGATCTTCACATTCTAGGGCGATGATAGCTAAGCTTGGCGGCTAGCATTAGGGTTTTGGATGTGGACCTTAGCGTGATGCGAATTCAGGGCTTGGATGTGACTTTTATGCACAAAGAAGGCATAGAGAAGTTAGAGTTCGTCATGGATTTAGATGCGCGACGGAGTCCAATTCAGGCTGGGGCATGGAGAGAAGTGGTGGACCGTGCTAAGTCCTAGGAAAGTGGGCCAGTGCGGTGATCTTCGACCCAAAAAGGATTTCGAGCATTGTAATTTAGTTTTTCTTTTTACAAAATATAGAAATACAAATGAGCACAAATAAAATAGCAAGTACACTTGAACGATTCCTAGAAAACTTTGAAAAATATTTACAAACACTAATAACTCAAATAAAATAATTTTGACATTTGTTTACTTCGGGTTAAATCACACCATATTTTTTTATTTAAAAAAGTCCAGTATTAAGCTTTAATTAGTAAAAAAATTGGTAAATTTTTTTTGGAAGACTAAACTACATAAATATTTTAAAAAGGGAAAAATTGGGATGTTACACACACCATTAATGTCAACAATGTATCCCCAACTGCTATCAATGGCCCATCCTTACTCAAAGTTGTCAGAATTCATGAGGACTCATGTGCCAACTTTCTCTGGGAATGTTTTACCTTTGGAAACCGATGATTGGCTCAGGATCATCAAGAAGAAGTTACTCATTACTTAATGTGAGAGCAATGAGAAGGTTCTTTATGCTTCTCATCAGTTAAAGAAATTGCTACTAAATAGTGGGAGAATTATTGTGCTAACCATGAAGCCCTGCAGAATATCTTGGAATGAATTTGTTGTCTCGTTTCATCAATACCATGTGCTAGAAAGAATCATGGATTTAAAGAAGGAAAAATTCAGGGCTATAAAGCAAGGAGGCCAATCTATGGCTTAGTAATTGAATAAGTTTACACAGCTTGCTCATTATGCACGCCGTCCCTTGCATCGCGTCCATCTAGTCAGAATTTTCGTACAACCATTCAGGCAAATGCTACGCTAGGAGGAGACCAATAGTCCACGGTTAAGTGTTGTTTTAGTTGTCGAGTGTTGGGACATTTCGTTAATAATTGTACCCAGAGAGGTGTTACCCCTATCTATTTCAAACTCTAATCTACACCAGTGATGGTGCTAGCGCTTAGAGCAAATCATGGATTGTTTCAAGCTGCTGGACAAGTTGGAGCTACAACACAAGCGACGGTAAGAGGTCGTGTCAATCACATCACCGTTGCTGGAGCTCAGGTTGCGATAGATTTTGTTCTAGGTAAGTTCTTAGTTAACTCAGTATCTGCAACAGTTTTATTTCATTCTGGAGCTTTGCATTCGTTTATTTCTCGAGTTTTTGTTGTTAAGAATCATTTAGATGTTATGAGTCTTAAGTGTACTTTGTTAGTCCAATCCCTTGGATTAGAACTTAGATCTAATCATGTTGGATACCTAGACTCTGGATGTTATTCTTGGAATAGATTGGTTGTCCAAGCATAAAGTTGTTTTATATTGTGGTCAAAGAATTGTGTCAGTTGAGAGCTTGGAAGGCGAGAAAGTAGAGTTTCAAGCAAGTGTGGTTCGAGATGGTCAATTATTGGTTAATAGTTTGGAAGATGTACTAGTTACCTAGACATTTTTCCTGAGGATCTATCGGGAATGCCGCCAGATCATGATACTGAGTTGGTACCTGGAACAGGCCCAATAGCGTAAAGGCCCTATCGGATGCTTACCGATGAGTTTATGGAATTGAAGAAGCAGATTGGAGAGCTTCTAAAAGAGGTTTCGTGAGACCAAGTATTCCTTATAGGGAGCGCCAGTTCTGTTTGTCAAAAACAAAAATGGAAGTATGCGAATGTGCATTGATTACCATTCGCTTAATGAAGTAACGATAAAGAATAAATATCCGTTGCCTAGGATCGATGATTTGTTTGATCAGTTAATACGAGGAGGAGTATTCTCTAAGATTGATCTTTGATCAGAATATCATTAGTTGAATATTTGAGCAGAAGATATCCCTAAGACTGTATTTTCAATGTGGTATGGACATTATGAGTTTACAGTTACATCATTTGGATTGAATAATGCCCTTGCTTATTCATGAACATGATGAATAAGGTTTTCATGGAATATTTAGACAAGTTTGTTGTTGTGTTCATAGATGATATTCTTTTCTACTCTAAGACAGAAGAGGAGCATGCAGAGCATTTGAGATTAGTACTTGAAAAGCTTCGAGAGCAACAATTGTATGCCACATTTAGTGTGTGATTTTTGGAAGAATGAAGTGGATTTCCTTAGACATGTAATGACTGCCAAATGAATTATCGTCGACCTAAGAAAAGTTGAAGCTATATTGCATTGGGAACAACTAAAGTCAATTACCCATATTCATAGTTTTCTTGGAATGGGAGGATATTATCGTTGATTTATAGAAGGATTTTCGACAGTTGCTAAGTCGCTTACTCAGTTGTTGAAGAAAGAGAAGAAGTTCACCTGGTCACCAGAATGTGAGAAGAGTTTCCAAGAATTGAATGAGTGATTGACGTCAGCACCAATGTTAGTGTTTGCCAGATATTCAGGGTAATTTTGATGTCTACTATGATGCTTCACGATAAGGACTTGGTTGTATGTTAATGTAGCAAGGCAAGGTTGTTGCTTATACTTCAAGATAATTGAGACCGCATGAGAAGAATTATCCGATGCATGATTTGGAGTTAGCTACCATAGTGCATGCTTTGAAGTTATGGTGTCATTATCTCATTTGTAATTGTTATGAGATATATACGGACTACAAGAATTTTAAGTATATTTTCACTCAATCGAATCTAAATATGAGACAGTGAAGGTGGTTGGAGTT
Source organism: Otatea glauca (assembly GCA_036346275.1). Classification (NCBI taxonomy): domain Eukaryota; kingdom Viridiplantae; phylum Streptophyta; class Magnoliopsida; order Poales; family Poaceae; genus Otatea; species Otatea glauca. The sequence continues at coordinate 44,376,968 of CM070713.1, read as the reverse complement.
AATAAAGGATTATGATGTGGGAATTCATTATCATCCCGGAAAAACCAATGTGGTGGCAAATGCCTTGAGTCGTAAGAATCACAGTATCAATATGTTTGTTCAGGAGAGTCAACCTGAGTTATATCAAGAGTTCCAGAAGCTGAAGTTGGAAGTGGTTCCAAAAGGATTTTTAGCTACTTTGGTGATAAAGTCGACTTTAGAAGATCAGATTCATGAAGTTCTGAAGGATGATGCCAAGGTCAAAAGGATTAAGTCTAAAATAGAGGAAGGCAAAGCTAAAGATTTTTCTTTAGATGATCAAGTTATTCTACGGTTTAAGAGACGAATTTGCATACCGAATCAAAAGGATTTGAAACAGTTGATTCTTGAGGAAGCTTATGATTCAAAGTATTCGATTCACTTAGGAAATGCAAAGATGTATCAAGATCTTAAGGAGAGGTTTTGGTGGCCTAGTGGATTCTTGGCTGAAGAATTTATAATGCATCTTGGACATGAGCGACGGACATGAGGCAAATTGAATGTGATGGTATTTGATTATGTATGGTCAGATCAGTATGAAAAAAGCGATTTATCAGTGTATGTAGATGATGTGGCTACAGAGGGATAGCGTCATCGTAGGGTATGGTCAAAGAAGCGTTGGGTCTTGTCATCATAGGGTATGGTCATAACAGTGTCGGGTCTTGTTATCATAGGGTATGGTCATAGCAGCATCAGGTCTTCTCATTGCAATGTGGTGTGCATTGACACATCGCAAGTACTGCATATAACGCACATACAAAGAGGCCATTAAAAGACGGAAGGACCCCCATAGCATGTTCCCTGAGGTTTGTCGCATCTATTGCCCTAGTCGATTTTGCCCGAGACACAATCGGTTAACCGCAATGGCTCGCTGGAGTTCATTGTGTTCCGCCGCCACATCAACTGCGTTGATCTTCATCGCCACAGAGCCTCTATCGAATCCGATGGCATCGCTGAGTTCGTCACATCATGATCTCCCAGATCTACAAGGTTGCACTCCGAATCTAATGAGGTTTTGCCATTTCTACTTCGTCGTCGTCATTTCCAGTGAAGTGCCACCGTCGATTCTTTGTCGGAGCTCGCTAGAGGACGAAACCCTAGCATCGGGCCGACTTGGCTGCCACTTTGGTGCCGGTGTGTCGGCTGAGTTGCCATGCCACATCATCAGTGGATGGGGTTCCACCTATCAGGCACCGTAGTCTCGTGAGCCTAGTCCATCGTGGGCTAATCTATTCCCGTGTACTCGGTCTATAGACCGTAGGGCCCACATGTTAGTCTAATATATATTTTTTTAGATTTATTTTATTTCTGGCTAACATCAGCGATGACACATAAATTGGTTTCTCTTTATAAAAATAATTAGGGAAATTCATTATTTCTCTTTTTCTATCTTTTCCTTTCATTTGAATCTTTCGAGAGCCCGTCCTTCTTCATACGAGCTCCGATTGAGGCAATTCAAATTTCTACAAATTTGTAAATTCAAGATCTATTTAATGTTGATTTTTTTTGGAGATTGGTTGTTCTCTAGTTTGTATTTATTTTGGTGTTTCTCTCATGATTCACATAGACGTTGAAGTGCCCAGAGCATTCGAGGGTGAAGATTGGACTCAAGCTCAAGGTCCAGATCAAGATCAAGACTTATTCCGAGGCAAGTTGTGCTTTGATCATGTTGAACACAGTTTTGCAAATGCTATATTTGTCGGGGACTGGTTATCCCGCATAGGCAATGACCGACGGGCCTGGGCTCACTCGACCAAGGCCCGAGCTCACCCAACCAAGGACTGGGATCACTCGACCAAGGACCCAGCTCGCTATTAAGGTCGGGCCTAGAGGACTCGGTTAGATTGCAGGAACCGGCGATTACTGAGTCAAGGAGGGGCCTTAAAAGGATGAGTTAAGGCAACCGTGGGAAACGGTTCCCAGTGCCATTATTACCATGCTTCAATGCGCATCATGTCCGGATGTAGCGCCACTCCCCCAAGAATCTCGCTCGGCCATTTTTTGTAATAAGCTAAGCAAACATACGCGACACGAAAAACAGAATTAGTGCTCGACCTCGGCTCGAGCACCTCTTGTATTCAACCACAGAACATCGTCGTCTACCTTTCGCCTCGGGCAAGACTGGAGTAGAGCTGTTACCCGTGCTGGGGGCTCAAACCAGTATAATTCCTCTCGTCAACCGCTCTCTTGTTCTCATCCTTAGCAACGATTAGAGTTCCTCCCTTCGGCGAGCACGATCTTGGGTTCCACTCCTACATTACACCCCCTCCTTCTTGTGGTGGGCGATCCGATTGTCGACGGTGGCGCCCAGTGGGGCACGAGAGTTTGCTTGTTGAAGGAACCGCCGCCTAAGCGCCACCAACGCTTTTGCCTTCAAACGTCAACATGTCGCATTTGGCGAGCTCGGACTCGGATGCGACTCCCGAGCACAGGAGCTCCACCTCCATGTTCTCACCCTCTCCACCACCATGCGAACACCTTGTCTCCATGGCTGATAGCCGTGGGGTGAGCAAGGGAGCAGAGGATCGTGACCCGGACACCCCGGAGGAGGTGCGTCGGTTGGCTCGGGCCGCTATCGGCTAGGCTGTCACCACTCTTTGACAGGAGGAGCATGGGGAGATCCGCACTTCGTCCGGGCAGCTTAACCCTACCCGCCTAAGAACCTTCACTAACCAGGAGCGCCTGCGAGCCATTGCCCGAGTTATGGCTGATCCTACCCGGGTGAGTTCAGCTCTCTTCGATCGGGCTCTTGCCGAAGAGCTCGACAAGGCGGCCGACGAGTTCGAGCCTTCGCAGCGAGGGAGAGGCTGGCGCCCTGGGTCTCTCTCTCTGGCGAGTGATGGCAACTCCTCACGCGGACAGTGACACTCTCCTCGGTCACCTTCGTACAGACGAGCCCGTAGTCCGTCCCGGTTGCCTCCATATCATCAGGCTCGGAGCGCATCCCGTGAACGTGCACGACATCGGCAGAGCGGCAACAGTGTCTTTTCGAGCAGCCGCTCGTCTGGAAGCCTTTCTTCGGACGTCCCGCCCAGGCGTCAAAATGTCCACGACCGCCTGCGCTATCACGCCGATGACGCCCGTGCTGACCATCACAATCGACGCGGGCTATACTACCAACCTGAGCACGGACGCTATTGGACAGCGCAGCGCGTACTTGGCTCTTCAATCAGATGCCTTACACCTTTCGATCCTGGCGCCAGATACAGTACGCTCTCTGTTCCAACTTTCAAAGCTGCTACAAGCGCCCTGGACAGGAGAAGGATCTGGATCGTATCATCCATGGGAAGAACGAGATCCTCTGTGACTTCGTGTGTCAATTCATCAGCACCAGGAATTTGATCCCGAGCGTCTTCGATGAGGCCATCATCAAGGCCTTCAAGTTTGGCGTCCAAGACCGGCGCCTCACCGAGGACCTGGAGATCACGACGAATCTCGACATCAACAAGTTGTTTTGGATGGCAGAGTGATACGCGGACACGAATGACGCTATGCGCTGGAAGCGCGATTACGACCAGGTCAAGCTCAGCTTCAACTTCGACGAGGCCGAACCGTCTAACGCCAAGGGTGACAGCTTAGATCCGCACGCTAAAAAGCGAAAGAGAGACCGCGGCAGCGGTGGCGGACGGTTGCGCGTGGTCGCCGTGATGAACAGCGAGCGCGAGGTAATGGAAGTGCGGTGTCTTGACCAGGGGAAGTCGCGGCCCGACCAGGGAGGACCTTGACCTCAGCAAGGTCGACCACAACCTCAACGAGCGCAATACCAACCCCAGCAGGGGCAGAATTGGCTTGGGCCCATGCAAGGTGATGCCCGACCACAGGGTGCCGAGGTGCAACCCAGGTATGATTCTGACAAGTTTTGCCTGTTCCATAAGGCTCATGGCCACGACCTGCGAAACTGCAGGACCTGGCAGAATAAGCTGGACGCCTTTTACTACGGACGTGGAGAGATGCCCACGCTCCTGAAGGAGGTCGAGTGACCAGACAGGGTCAATGCCGACGAGGACTTAGAAGACCTTGACCTGGAGTTTCGGCAGGGCGACCGTCGTGTTAATGTAATTTTCGGTGGGTCATCAGCGTATCAATCTCGACGTGAGATCAAAGACGCCGCGCGAACCGTATAGCAAGCCTCTACTGGGAGGCCCGCTGACCAGCCTAGAAAGTGGGCTGGAATCCCGATTACTTTCTCCTGGGATGATGCTTCCCCAGGAATGACCAAGGATCTCAAGACCGCTTTGGTCGTGACCCCGACCATAAGCATTATTGTGGTCGGGCGAGTCATGGTCGATGGGGGCAGCTCCCTCAACTTGCTCTTAGCGAGCACACTAGATCGGATGCAGATTCCCCGATCAAAGATCAGGAGTATAGCAGTTCCTTTCTTCGGCATCGTGCCAGGGAATTCAACCACTCCTCTTGAGCAAGTGGTTACGCGTTACAACCAATGACTCCTCAAATTTCCGCCAGTGATTACCTTGAAG